>OX411803.1:13897906-15147906 GCA_948253155.1 Leucoma salicis
ATATATATATGTACATATATATATATGTCCAGAGTGCTGGGGACTTTTTTTCCTGGAAAAATGGCGGGTATGCATGGAATGGCCATTTATGTTTTTATGTGTAAGAAGGTGATGCAGTTACAGGTTATACGAGGACCTACTAGCTAGGTACATACTAGCTTTTGCTATAAGCTAGTACAATATAATAAAGAATCTGCTGATTTTTTCTTAAGTCTGTTGTTACGTTAACTCCGTGAATAAATAGCATAATTATATAATTGACCACAATGGACGATTTTTAAGATAATGAAATTAATTTACAATGAACTTCATGCTGTGAACTAAATGTTACGAACTAAATGTTTTTAAGATAAATGAGTATATTAGCATAAAACATGCGTCAGTCGTGTAAAAAAAATTACCACCGCGGCAGTTTTTAGCAGTAGTGTATGCAACTGCTGACCATGAGCTCTCGGGTTCGATCCCCGGATCGAGCATTATTATTGTGATTTTTCGTAAAAATAATAATTCTCAATAACAGACGGGAGTTTGGAAATGTGCCTGGTAGACGGCAATAGGCTTGTCCCCTATTACGTAGCACTTAAATATAGCTGGCAAACTATGGGTATGTAATCACCTCTGCCTACCTCTTCGGAGATACAGGCGTGATGTGTATGTGTGTGTTCAGTCGTGTAAACTCACGAAATGTAAAGCTATTATTGTATTTCTGTTGCCGATGTAAGTGCGTGTGGTAACGGAGCATAAATATACTATAATATTTATGTCACCTCCCCACGCTCACCTTTATATGAGCCTCGGCACATTAGGGCCACCAGTCGCCGCTACTAAAAGCGACCACCAGTGGTTCAGTCAGACCACTCACGCCGCCACCAGTGGCAGCCAGTGGCTGGATGCGGCCTTCAGTGGCTGCCACTTGCGGCAGTTGTTCAAGTGTACAAGTGACAAAACGCGGCCACAAGTAGCGAGCGCGGTTGACTCCCGCAGCTTGTGGCTCGGACGCGGCCACTCAAACGCTTGGTGTGCGCCGATGCTAAACAAAATGTATGGAGAAACGCGTCCGCAACTTGTGGTGGCCACTAGTCGTTCTAGTGTGGTCGCCTCTAGTGGCTCAATGTGCGCTCGCTCTATATCATAGTATCGACAGATAGAATGCTATCAAGCAGTGGATCAAGATCATTGGAAGATAGGTTAGAGTTAAGAGTTATATACTCTTAAATGATGATTACAAGCCTATCTAACATTTTTCTTCAGTAAGTATATTTGTTTGTAGCAGTGATACGAGTAGTCTAGTGGTAAAACCAAGGACTAAAAAGACAATGGTATAAAGTTCGATCCTCAGTCCAAGGTTACGAGAGTCACGACACTCATCTCTGGATTTTCGAGAATATGTGTGTATATTTTTACAGATCACGAAGTGAAGGCTAAGGAAAACATCGTAAGGAAATCTGCATGCCTGATAAATTTTACCGACAGGTTGTGAAGTCTGCCCACCCACGCTGGGCTAGCGTGGTGGATTACGGCCTGAATCCCACTCACTTAGAGACCCCTACCTAATAATGAAACTGAAAAAAAAGGGAAAACAAGATTTGTCTGTTGAAGACGTTGTAGAGACAATTATTGATACTTACTTTAGCTATCATATAAAAGTTAATGCTGTTAATTATTTTAGATGTGACCTAAAAGTTAGTGACAAGTTAACTCTAAGGCCTGGGGGACACGCGGGGCGTTGCGCGGCGCGTTGTGCGTTTTATGCGTGTATGGAGAAGCGAGGAAAAGAAAACGCGCGTGATGACCCTTGTAGATGAACGCTCTCATACGTTATCATATGATTGATATGACTGAGCGACGCGATGCCAAATGCGCTGCGCAACGCCCCGCGTGTCCGTAAACGAGGCCTAACGGTAGACGTTACTTTTTAGAATAAAACTGTGATTAATATTATTTTAATCATTTTATAAACGTGATTTATAAAAAGTTTTTATACAAGTATAATTATTCAAATTTTTATTCAAATTTAGGCATTTTATATAAGGCAGTTTCATTATAATTGTGATAAAATGAGATCGTAAATTTCTCGAATATTCTAAACAGTGACTTGTATATATTTGCAGTTTCAGTATGTACATAGAAGCGTGATGGTGGCCCATTTTGAGATTGTCCATTACCACCATACAAATTAAGTACTTTTTGTTTCTTTCAATTGTACATAGTTTTAAGTGCTTACTTTATTACCCAACTACTCGTACTCTATTTCTTATAGCTTCGCTTGAAGTACAGTTATCTGTACAACAGCAATCGTCAACCGCAGACACATTTTAATTTATTTACCTGAGAAATAACAGCTCTAATCTTAAATCCCTTAATTGCATACCTACAATTTGTAAGCTGTTTTATGTACAAACTTACCTAATTTCGTCTGTAAAGGGGAACAACACGATGCTTGGGTATTCCTTCTATCTCATGAGGAGATAAATCTGGTATCTCGAGTGGATCATCTGGCAAGAATTCTGGAATATCAATCCCACTAGTTGGCTGACTATATGCTCCAAAGTGGGGTTCCTCGCGTAGGTACAAATGATGTAAATGGTCATGTTCCTCAGATGGTGATACCCCATGTTCATCATGGTCGTGATGTGTGTGATGATGGTGAATTGTCTTAAAAACCGTGTGAGTATGTTTTATCTTCTTCACTTTGTATGGTACGTGAATCACCACTTTTTTATTGCGTCTGTAGAAAAAAGTAACATTTATCTGGGTTATAAAATCAGATATATAATTTGAACTTAAAACCTTATGAGTACTGCGGTTATTATACTTAGTAAAATAATATTAAAGTGTCAAAATTGAACAATATTTAAAGATCTTTGAGCGTAGCACACATCGCAGTACTGCTAATATGATTATAGTGGTAGTATTCTGTAGATTTTGCCATTACAAAATCTAATAACAAACACACACACACAAACTTTTAAAAACCCTAAGGTCATTACATTGACCACTGAAGGAATGTAATATAGTTCCGGTGGCCCACCAGTAAAGGCGGAGAGACGACACACGGCGGGTTCCTTTAGTGGATAAATGCCCCACACTACAATGTTTGTTGCCCCGAACGACGGGGTATGTGGTTAGAAACATTTATTCCCGTCTTAACAAAAAAAAAGGGTCATTACATTAATGTAGAGTAATCTATGCTTAGTAGTTTAATAGCATTAATAATAGATTTCACAATCTTCGATTGATTAATAATTTGAGTACTTATATAGGTATAGGTAACAAAAGAACACATAGCTTATGATTTTGGTGGTGATAGGTCTGGATCTTCGACGGTAAAGCAATTAATGCAATACCTAATAAAAAAATAGGGCTTAAAAATAAATATGTACATACATAGTTAACAGACAAATATTCTTGTTTACAAATTGGTTCTAATAGCAACAAATAAGTACACGTAATATACCACACTAATAGTCTATCATTAGCTGTGAGTTATGTAACTCGCCGCAACTTTGTATTGACATATACTAAATAATAATGTAGTATAGTTATAGTGTATTAACTGTTGACAATTGACTGTAGAAAAGCACATCTTCCGTCATAGGCCAACAACTTCGGAAGCTTCCTCGTTCGACGTTCGTGATGACAACATTTCCTGTTATTTACTTCTCAGAGTTTTTACGTATTTCTTAATATTCTTATACACACGACAAAATTTAATATTAAATAAATAATAAATAAGATGTGATGACTTCGAAATTCTAAGCACAGTATGTTTTATATTGAAAAAAAAATGTTTTAACCACGTGAACTATTTGCGCTACGCTTCACAAACAAATCTACCAATTTTAATACCACCTGATGGTAAATGGTAACCGTCGCTCATGGACTCAACTATACTGAGAGTAATATCAAGCCACTGCTCACCATTTCATTTCACAGATATGAAATGAAAGAATAAACGGATATCTCCTGCTATAACCAAACACACCGATGTGCTTCATGGCTGGTCACACGAGAGATGGTGGTGCCAACTAGTACCTACCAAACCAGCCCTACCACCAGTCATGCAATAGGTGATAATTGCTTCTTTCTTTGCTTATTGTTTACGATACCCATGGGAAAGAATAGAGTACACTTGTATTTTTACTCCGTCACCACACGGACAAAATAAGATAGTTCAGTTTATCATATCGTACAAATAATAGACTCTTTAAAATATTTTTTGTACCTCAATGATGATGATCAAGCACATGGCCGGCTCGATGGTAAGCAATTAATATATCCTACGACGCTATATCATTCGTATTTCCAATGTTATAGAAAGAGACAAGAGGGAGGATTCGATGTGGGTATGAGCTTCTGGGGCTCCCACGCCGAATGAAACTCAATTGTTAGAATACGTAGTAACATATGCGGCAGTATACCAATACTTTATCAGTGGGTTATTTTCCAAGGTTACATACAGACGAGGAACATAGGTTCTCGAATAGCGACCACTTCTCGGAAAGCCCGGTTGTGCCCCCACCGAGTGATACAATGATCTGGTCAATTTTGTGGGGAGCCATCGCATGCAGAGAGCGCAGGGTTACTCACTGTGGCACTTTCTTGGGTAGGCCTACGTCGAACTGTGGACGTTAACGTGCTAATGGACTATACTATGGAGCTTAAGCCTCTCCCCCCTTCATGTTAGAATCGTTAAAGGTTCTACAACTAGTATTCACTTAGATTATAATTATATTACCGTATACTGGGTAATTTTTTAACCAGTGCGCAAATTTTGAGAGAATAAACTTAAGCAAATTTACTAAACACGTATTTTTTATTTTGATATGTCTTAGTACCAAAAAATAAAGTTATCGCTAACGAAAAGTTTTACTTTTGAAACAAATTTTATTGTCACACTACGCGCGCGCTTCCGTAGGTATACCTACATCGGCGCTCGGTCATTGCGCCGACGCGTAGCTATCTATGCGGGTTACTGACCGCTAATTTTATCAGGCTCGAAATAAAGAATTTTTAAGATTAGGTCGTGACCTAAAGTTATTTGTAAGTAGTTCCAATTTTTCCTTTATACTTTCATGGGCTTAAGACCATCAAAATGCAGAAAATAAAGCTTCTAGCTGCTCGTAAGATTGGTGTCCATATTTTACTGATTTCAAGTCGGACAAAAAATTAAAATATCGGATTAAATAATTAATGGAAATGTGTTCTATTACTGATATGGACCAAAAAAAGTTGGCGCACTAGTTAAAAAATTATCCTGTATATCATTGTGTGGACTTAGTAATGTTTCAGAATATGTAGATTCAAATTATTGAAAATAACTTACCCTTCAGCATTTGCCATTAACAGGGCTAAAATAACAATAGAGCAGAGCAGGAGCTGCAAGAAAAACGTACTTAATTTATTTTAATATAATGATGTTTTAATATAATTCTATCCTTCCTTATTTTAGTTCTCGTTATGCACATTCATATTATGCTACCGATTGTTTTTCCATTATGCGTGCTTCCGAAATTCGTATTTTCATAACTTCATGCATGTGACACTTGCCGAGTAGAAGCAAAATGCAGTATTTGTTGACGATACTATCAGACAGAGTAGGCCCTGAATATAGACACTTTCCTTTCCACTAATACTGAATAAAATGTTTCCTATCTATATAAAATAATAATTGACTGACTGACTGTATATTAATGCACAGTCCAAACTCCTTAGGCTGGGACGATAGTTTTTGTTTTACTTTATAGCGCACGTGATATTTTTTGTTCTTTTTTTTTCAATCTTAATAGTTCGAAATTTGAGAAAAAATCATTTGATGGTGTTAAATTGGCTGCTAAACAGAGAGTCTACCCAAAAACCAAAACATGACAATTGGTTTACTCTATAAAAAGTGTATACTTACATTATCAACTACTAGTATACACGATGCAGTAAGCTAACTAAAAGTTCTAATTTTCTTTAGTCCAAAAACAAATAATTAGCCACTTAGTTTAAATCCCTAACTTCGTCAACAAAACAATACCATTGGTGTGATTTAATAATAAGAAATTTACTTATTTATAATGACACGCACAGATGTGTCATATATTTAAATAAACATCAGAGTATGTTTATCTTCATAAATCTTGGTGTATACGCACGTATACACTTTAAAAGCCTAAAAGTCATTAAACACAAAGTGAAAAATGTTAAATCGAAAATAACAGTCACGAGCAGGATTCGAACCTGCATCTCCCGGATACCGTCCAGATGCTTTGCCAATTCAGCCATCGTAACTCTTGCTCCTTTCACATTTTTCACTTTGTGTTTAATGTATGTTGCTAAGAATGTCAAATGCTAAAAATATATATATAAAAATATCTAAATATTTATAGGGTTTTCGTCATTATTAGGTAAAATCTTAATTGTAAAATTAAGTTCGGTCGGTATAATGTATGAAAATACTTCCGACAGATGGTGCAGGCGTCACCCAAAGACGTTAAGTATGAATGTGTTATCGAGATTAGCAGTCAGGAGCAAGGGTCACGATGGCTGAATTGGCAAAGCATCTGGACGGTATCCAGGAGATGCAGGTTCGAATCCTGCTCGTGACTGTTATTTTCGATTTCACATTTTTCACTTTGTGTTTAATGTATGTTGCTAAGCATGTCAAATGCTAAAAAAATATAAAAATATCTAAATAGCCTATAAGTCTAAAAAATCTCTCAGTCAGGCAGGTTAACTCGCGAAGTTTTCCTTGCCAAGAAAAATTGGCGAGATAATTTGATTGATTGATGATGATTGTGGGTGAGGGCCCAATACTACCCTGTTCGTTGCCCCGAACGATGGGGTGTGTGGCTAGGAACATTTTTTCCCGACTTAACAAAAAAAAATAAAAAAAAAGACTTGTGGGTCGAACTCGATGTCTTATTATTTTTATTACAGAATTATGAAAGATTAAATTATAAAAAATATTATAATTGTGTCGAATACAAACTCAACTTACCAAGCTTTTATAATCCATAGTGCGAATAATGCGAGCAATGCAGTGAAAAGCACAACAAGATAATATAGGTTTTAGCGCAAAAACCGAAGAGAACGATTTTGCGCATCAGTGGAAAATTGCACTTTCCCACATATGCGATGCGGCCGTATCTAATCACAAACTAGCAATGAATACTGATCCACTTGTCAATACTTTTATATGCTATTCATTATTGATAAACACGAGTATTTGCGCTACTCCTCTCTAATTTTAATTCATAAGCACTTTGTCTCTGATGGACCGGAACTTAAAATTATTCTACTATAGTCCTATTTATATATTTGTATTAATTTTCACTTTTGTCTATTTTTCTAGATTTCCAAAAAGTACTTAGTAAATTTTAAACATCGGGTGAAAGAATCATTCCAAATTATGATTAACTTTAGGTCTAAACGCTAAACTATTGTTTACGTAAGGCTTCTAGATATAATTACAATCTCGTATAAACTGCCGTATGGGGCCCGGCACCAAGAATAGCGTGGGTGTGTAATTCATCTCTGCCTACACCTTCAGGGAATACAGGCGTAATGCTACTACAGAATTAGCTCATATTTCACGAAGTACGTTAAAGCTGGTAAACGCTAGTGACAGTATAAAAATCTGTTTTAAACGAGTATTTTTTATATTTATAATATGTATATTCAAGTAATTATTGGCCATGTGGGGTCGGTTTTAGAATTTTCCCACCCCTCTCCACCCATGGGAGTCGTAAGAGCCTACTGAGGGAATACCGAGGGAGTGGGGAAATACCGAGGGAGTGGGGAGCAGCACTCCTTCGAGTATTAACAGCATCCACTGCGATCGCCAACCCGCCTGCCAAGCGTGGTGATTACGGCAATATCCCCCATTCTTGAGGAGGCCTATGTCCAGCAGTGGACTTTAAAAGGCTGATGGATGGATATTCAAATAAAAATTATTGTTGTTGCACTTTTGTTACACCTAGAACTAGTCAGACGGTATGATATCATAAATCTATTACATTAATATTTACCATAGCAAGTGACATAATTTCAATACTAATCGTAAATAAATTTTAAGTTTTTCGTCACAATAATTGACCTAAAGAATGACTTTAAGTTACGCAGGGTGAGACAGTTTTATGAAACATAATCGTGAGTAGAATTTTTGTAACCGTTCATACCTATTTAGATATTTTTATATATATTTTTAGCATTTGACATGCTTAGCAACATACATTAAACACAAAGTGAAAAATGTGAAATCGAAAATAACAGTCACGAGCAGGATTCGAACCTGCATCTCCTGGATACCGTCCAGATGCTTTGCCAATTTAGCTATCGTGACCCTTGCTCCTGACTGCTAATTTTGATAGCACCATTCATACTTAACGTCTTTGGGTGACGCCTGCATCATCTGTCGGAAGTATTTTCATACATTATACCGACCAGGTAAACTTAATTTTACAATTAAGATTTTACCTAATAAAGACGCAAACCCTATAAATATTTAGATATTTTATATATATTTTTAGCATTTGACATGCTTAGCAACATACATTAAACACAAAGTGAAAAATGTGAAATCGAAAATAACAGTCACGAGCAGGATTCGAACCTGCATCTCCTGGACCTACCTACCTACCTGGTCGGTATAATGTATGAAAATACTTCCGACAGATGATGCAGGCGTCACCCAAAGACGTTAAGTATGAATGGTGCTATCGAAATTAGCAGTCAGGAGCAAGGGTCACGATGGCTGAATTGGCAAAGCATCTGGACGGTATCCAGGAGATGCAGGTTCGAATCCTGCTCGTGACTGTTATTTTCGATTTCACATTTTTCACTTTGTGTTTAACGTTCATACCTACTTATTTTAGTTTATCAAGCTCTTAGAATATTTAGAATTACCTATTTGGCATTAAAAAATCTATAATAATAGGTACTGTTTGTATATTCATTAGTTAGTACATATTTGAGTGCTGCTCATAACAATTATAGACCAGTGTCGATAATTTTCGAAACCAAAAAAAATAATAGTAGGATGAAACCCATTGGAAAAGTAAGAAAATATAACAAAAATGAAAGGAAAAATAATTTACGGGCAATTTGACGTCGAGAAGGGGGTGAGGGTGAGCTGTTAAGGGCAAAAATCGGTTTATCACGATTTCTGGCAAAACTAAGAGTTCTATCGAAAAAAGTTAGAGATAACTGGTTGTTCTGAGTATGGGTGTACTTTGAATCCGATTTTCTAAAAATATAAAAATAAAATGAAGATTCTGAAACTTGTATGTTTGTAAAGTCCCCCGCTATATAAGAATTATTCCTTGGAGCAGGGTTAAAAAATATTAAAGACATATGGCACATACTAAGACTATATTGCATTGTCTTGGTAAATACTAAGATTCTAGTAAGAACCAAACCAATAATTTCCTTAGACCCATCTCTAGTAAAAAATGGGTTGGTACCATCTGACGGCCAGCTCTGGCTCATTGGTCAAAAATTTTTATTGCTTGTGCTGCCCCGGCTTCCTGTTACACAATTTCGTCCGATTTCACGAAATCACTGCCACTGATTGTGTAGGAAAGCGAGAGAAAAGATGTTAACACATCAAAAAATAGGCTCAGGCGAGAAGTAGTCATAAATTGGTTGACATACCTACTCCAAAGGCAGCTGGATAAAAGTAAAGATAGTGTCCATAGCCGCTTATAGTGTACAGGATTTAAACTTAAGGCCGCTCATGGGCACCGGAAAAAATCCGCCCCAATACTGGAATTTTACTTAAACTTATAGTTTATATATTTTATATTTCATCAACATTTTTTTTAATTCATTAATTGATTAAAGTTTTGAAAAATGAAAATAAAAATCCGAACTTTTTTTCAATTTTTCAAAGAAAAAATGCTAATTAAATTTCTTTAATTCCAGAAAATAGAAAATTCGATTATTATTTTAAATCTCCAAGGAAATAAATTGATTAAATCATTTTGATTATTAATTTTTACCAAAAGTGCCAAAATTATAATTCACAAATAATGGATGAATTATCAATTAAACAGAAAATTATTAATTAATAGAATTCATTAGTTATATTGAGCAATCTTGATAAGACTAAAAAAACGGCCCTGGGCACTTGCCCCGACTGCCCCTAGTGTAAATCCACCGCTGATAGTGGTCCACGTGTACAAAAGAAATGTGTCATAAGAACTGTTATCCCCACACCATTGTACACAAAGCCAGTGAAACTGATGAGAAGTGATCTAATTATGTCTTACATTGTCATTGATGCTGAATGTGTAAGTATGAGATAAGTTGAAGATGTGACGACTGACTCGAAAGTTGATGGCTTTCATTTTTACATGATGTCATACTGAGTTATGTGTGATTGTAACTAAGTATCGCTCAATTACTTTAATAGTCCTAATCCTACTAATATTGTAAATGCGAATGATTGTATATTTTGATATTTAGATGTTTCGTAGATTACTCATTCATACACACGCAGACACATACGAATTAAATTTAGCATGTACCTATATGTATAGTTTACTAGCCTTCGCCGCGGTTCTACCGCAGACAAAAGCTGGTTTTTAAGTTATGTCTCAGGTCCTCGATATATTAGCGGAATAAAATGTCCGTGTGGTGACGGACTAAGAATACAAGTGTCACCACCCCATTCTTTCCCACGGGTGTCGTATGAGCCGATTTAGGGAAGTAAGCAATTATCATCCATTGCATGACTGGTGGTAGGGCTGGGTATCAAGTGGGAGTACTCACTTGGTATCGGGCCCGAGCGGGTTGGTACCACCATCTCCCGTGTGACCGGCCATGAAGCACATCGTTGCGTTTTGGCTGTAGCAGGAGATAGCCGTTTATTCTTTCATTTCATATCGGTGAAATGAAATGGTGAGCAGCGGCTTGACAATACTCTCGGTATAGTTAAGTCCATGAGCGACGGTTACCATTTACCATCAGATGGGCCGTGGCTCGTCTGCCACTATATATGCAATAAAAAATAATGTATACGAGTTTTTAAGTCTAGTCAAGATTTATCAAATAAAAAAGTTGCATCAAAATCCAGTCCTGTAGTTTTTGTGTGATGCGCAAACAAACATATAAACAAACAAACAGACAAAAAATAAAAAAATAAAATGTTTTGTGTTTAAACTCGCCTATGTGGCATAATACAGTATTTTTTTATCATCTTAAATGTTACACAACTCTGTTACAGCTTTATAACAGTTATTAGGATAATCCCCGGTAAATAGTATGATTTAGCAACGGTTGTCATTCATTTCTATATCTGCTTTTTAGCGGACAAAAACTAGTAATCGAATAAATTGTTGGCAAATGTCTATCTTTTAACAGCTTTCATTTATTTTTACTATAAGAAAATATTGTCTATTGTAATTCTTTTAGATTGCAATTATCATGTGTATAAAAAACACATTGTTATTGTAAGTTCCTTATAAAACAGATTCATTACTAACATTTAAACAATTAATATTAATTCGGGAGTTTAATGCGTAATAACGTATTTTACATTTTATAGTTTGAATTTTACTTTATTATTTTTAAGTATATTAATTAACAGTGATATAATATGCATTGTTTTATTTCACTAACGTATATATAGTAACTTCTAGATGACCCCTGCGAATATTAAGTATGGCTCGTCAGTGTTTTAGAGCTCTTTGTTGCGGTTATTAGATAAATAGCTGTTTGCTAATTTTAAAAGTACAACATGAAATTTCCTTTATTTTTTATTAGAGTTTATTCTACAATATGAATGAAAGTAATGTGACGTGATAAAATTGTTTGACGTATTGATGTGGTAATGCATAACCTATTTATTACCGAACCATTAATCGTCGCAGTAGGTTTCATCCATTCCACCCGAAAACGATCTCGTCTAAGATAGTTTGTTGTCAGCGTTCTTATTATCCACGTAGTATTATAGGCTTTGAAATGAATTGCTTGCTGCGGTGTTTCCCCAGCGCTACGATCTGTCCTTCTTTAAATTATTTTATTTACTTTAGGCTGCGGCTGTACCGCGGTGTTACTAAAGTGCTACGTACTACAAAGTAGGCTGCTGACTCGTATAATGTAATTACTCGCGACGGTTAACCGTTCCGCATATGTACAACGTGCATATTCAATATTTGTATCTTAATATATTCTTCATAATCACTATTCGCTTACACTTCTATCGTAAATCCAGCGTTGGTGCTTTTTTCCTTTGTTTAACTTGAAGTATTTTCGGCTGGGTTTTCTAAACAAAATATAATACTGGCTTTAAGAATTATTTATAATATTAAATTATTTTGACTATCCTATCGTCTCTCTAAATATGATCAAAATCGAAATATAACAATCCAACAAGCTTGTCTTTACCAGCCTTGGAAATAATCTCTCAATATTTCCCTCACGTTTATACATTCAGTCAAGAAAGTATTGGGGATGGATGATTTGTTTATGGTTCCACATTCAATTTATTGTTTTTTTTTGTTGTTGTTAGATTGGCACAACTGTTATCCATTTTGGCGCGGGGTTTAAGTTGCATCTGTTATTTATATTAAATACAGTGCTGCTTTTAGTTATATTTCATATCTAGTGTGTATTGCGAATTTCATAATGGACAAAAACATCGAACAAAGAGTTTGTCTTAAATTTTGCATCGCCAAAGGAATTTCGTGTTCGGAGCCATTGAAAATGTTACAGAAGGCTTACGGTGAATCGACTTTATCAAAAACACGTGCTTATGAGTGGTACAAAGCGTTTAAAAGCGGTCAAGATGTGATGGAAGATTTGCCTCGCTCTGGTAGCCCATCAACGTCTGCAACAGAAGTTAACATTGCAAAAGTGAAGGAAATAATGACTGAAAATCCTCATTCAACTTTGAGAGAGATACTTTCTGTGTATCACGAGTCGATCCATACCATTTAAATGATCACTTAGGTATGAAATATTTTTCCGCTCGGCTAGTCCCAAAAGACCTGAATTTTCTCCAAAAACTCAATCGCATGAGAGTCGCTGAGGACATGCTAGAACGAGTCAATTCCGACCCAACATTCATGAAACGCATTGTTACTGTAACGAGACGTGGGTTTACGAGATTGACATGCAAACTAGTCAACAAGCTTCGGAGTGGCGACTTCCAACTGAACCGAAACCGAAAAAAACACGCCAAAGTCGATCAAAAGTCAAAGTCATGTTGACTGTTTTCTTTGAATAGTCAAACCCGCGATAGCGCGGTGTTGAGCACTCGGAATTCTTGCCAGAAGGTCAAACGACGTTTAAGAGAGCAAATTCGACGAAAAGGGCCAGATATGTGGAAAGAAAAAATTCTTGTATTTTGCACCACGATAATGCATTGTGAATGAATTTTTGTCCAAACACTCAACAAATACCATCGAGCGACCACCATATTCACCAGATATGGCTCCAGCCGACTTCTTTCATTTTCCTAAACTCAAATTACCACTTCGTGGCACCCGTTTTCAATCGGTAGAAGACATAAGGAGAATTCACGGTGAGAACTGAATTCAATTCCGGAAACAGCGTTTAAAAATTGTCTATCGTTTCTGAAGGAGCATACTTTGAAGTTGATAAAATAAATTTGGATGATTAACAAAAATTTTGTGTATTATTGATCGTTTCCCGGTACTTTCTTGACAGAGTAGTATAGCTATTTACGCCGTATTTAAAATACTGTAAAAGCCCGAATATTGGTTAATCTTAGGTTTTGCCAGTAAATCTTGGTAAACGTAAGAATATATAAAAAATATATAGTTTAAGAAACTAAAATAAAACGCTATTACAAGCGTGTTTTTTTAGTTTTTTAAACATAATTTATTTTCTTCTTTTTTATGTCTCAAAAGTACTGTTATTTATGGTTATTTAAAAGACATAAAACCTAGGTACTTATGCCGTGATAATTTGCCTTTATACACTTCATCAGACGGACGATCATGGCTAAACTATAAGGGTTCTTTATTGGCTACGGAACCCTAAAAACCGGTAAACTTTATAACTCAAATTATTGCATTGTCATCGGTCCTTGATAAGTGTGCAAAGTATAAGTGTGCAAACCAATCCGACGTTTTGAAGTGGTTGAAAATCACGTTCGAAGATTCCGTAGCGTATTTTTTAAAGTTATATAAATTCCATCCATCCATCAGCCTTCAACGCCCACTGCTGGACATAGGCCTCCCCAAGAGAACGCCACAACGAGCGGTCCCGTTATGGGGGATAATGCCGTATTCGCCACGCTTGGCAGGCGGGTTGGCGATCGCAGTGGATGTTGTTAATACTCGAGGGAGTGCTGCTGCCCACTCAGTCGGCTCTTACGACTCCCGTGGGTAGAGAGAAGTGGGACAATTCTAAAGCCGGCCCCACATGGCCAGCCTTTATGTAAATTAACAAATCTTATTTTGAAAATTGAAAAATGGAATAATTTTATCAAATTACTGTATTGTCATCGGTCCTCGATAAATCTACAAAGTTTGAGGTTAGGGATTGTTTTAATATATTTAATACGCTTCCCATGATATTATTAACCTAGTAGTAGATCATATAGAACGGTTCGGGCTTTTACAGTTACACATATACACACATATGTAACTATTGCAACAATAATGATGCTTAGTCAGGAATCACATTTATAATGTATGCTGTTATAGGTCAGCAGACTATTAGCAGTTTATAAGAAAAATTAAATAGGTACTTTGGAAAATCCAAAACTGCACGCCTCATAATCTTGATTTTTCACAATAAACTTGATTATTTGATAAGTAACTAATAATGTATTGGTTTTACTAAGTAGTTTTCAATAAATCACATAGATAGCGCTAATTTTAAGAAATGCTAATGTGTTTCTCATGTCTTATACGCCATCTAGCGCAAATTTTTAGAAGTACTAATATATTGATCTATAGAAGTAGTTCTACGAAATAAGGTATAGGCTATAGCGCTGGTTTTAGTAAATCACTGTGCCATCGAGTCGAGCGTAAATATTCACTATTTTTTTGTTTATTTAATAACAATTAAACCACATTGAATCAGACCGTGAAAAGTAATAGAGCTCTATTCGTAATTGTACTGAAGTTAATAAGAAAAAAAAGACTCGATTAGTAAAGTATTTCGGTTGTTATCGTGTTAACATACATTACCTACAACAAACGGACGTCCAAGACAGAACTTTTTAAACAGTTTTTTAACTAGTTTAAATAACAAAAATGGCATCAAAATATCATGAGTGTCAAAAAGAGTGTTTTTTCTTGATATGTGTGTGTATATATTGTTTTACAAGTGCAATATATAATAAATAGAAACATTTTAAGTTTGAAAAATCAGTTCTTCTGAGTAAAACGAGAATAGTACCCACCTCAACGCTTTGCTTATGAGGCGTGCAGTAGGTATCCTAAAATATAATTAATCAGTTGAGATATAAACCTTATTGGAATCGCGTCCTTGAAAATGTTTCCAAAGAGCATAACGTAACTCCCAATCTTCGAAAAATAACGTTGGTTTATTCCAAGTCACGTGATGTCGTCCTATTCTGTAGAAGTGCATGATCGGTGGATTTAATTGAGGAGCTTCTTTGGCTCGTCTGGATATAATTTGGTTAACATAGGTATATAACACAGGAGCTTTATGGACCCAACAGATTAACGACATCACAGATACGACTACAGCATGCATCCAATATCTACATGATGGTGGTATTTTCTCAGCATTCAAAGCAAGGTCTTGAATGGCCATCAGAATACATGCGGTGGACGCAGCAGTCAACCCACATGGTACTTCTAACACAATGACACACATAATGGCATATATATTCTTCAAATTGACGATATCTGAACCGTGAAATTTTATTGCTAACATTAAGCAATCATGAAGTTTGTCTCTGTGATTTCTAATAAAAGTTTTATCGCTTTGATTACATACTCCTACCGTGAGTGGCACCTAGAATATAACAGAAGGTTGAAATGGAAATGTTACAGTGTTTAATATTTTGGTTATTTTAGATCTAGCACTGATCGTATCTTACATCACAAATTGGGTTGTTTGGTAGAATTATATTATTTACTAAACCATTTTAAGTTATCTCAGGTTCCGGTTCTATAGCATAGTCAAGAGCTATCTTATAAAAATAGTTTCATCAAAATCTTACTCCCACTCCACTTTTTCTTCTTCTCCTTTACCCTTACGCTCAGGTCTGTCCGTGTAGCAAATAAGAACAGACTTTATTCGAATATACGACACTCACAGTCCCAGAAGCCTATACGTCAATGCTAGAAGCAGTCTTGAGAAAGGTTATACTGTTTTTAACCCCTTACTAATTAATGCGATTAACTCTATAGTACCTCTAAGTAAACCCTGTAAGTTGGTCAAATACAGATTAGTAAGAGTTTGCAAGCCATTAACAAGTCTCTTATGAGTGTAAGTCCCCTTGTAATATTATTTATTTTCACTGGGCTGACGCGTGCCTTGCAAATTAATGGCTGACAATCGAACTCAATATGAGTGTTTTCGAAAACATCAATCTAATCACAGGGTCTAATGACCGCCTGAATGGTGCCATGTGGGACCGGCTTTAGAATTGTCCCACCCCTCTCCACCCATGGGAGTCGTAAGAGCCGACTGAGGGAATACCGGGGGCAGCAGCACTCCCTCGAGTAATAACAACATCCTCTGCGATCGCCAACCCGCCTGCCAAGATTACGATTACGCACCGATTACGGCACTATCCCCCATATGAGCGAAACACATGTTGTGGCGTTCTCTTGGGGAGGCCTATGTCTAGCAGTGGACTTCGAAAGGCTGATGGATGAATGGATGTAATGACCGACCAGGTCTTTTGTTGTTCTCAATATATACAAACCTGTGAAAACTCGTAGAACAGTGTAGGCACACTTAAGTGAACCCTATTTCTTTGTCTATCTAAGAACTTATGTAGAAGCTTACAACCAACAAGGCTGTAAGAAACATTTGGCGAACTCACTAAATGTATCAATACGTGTTCGATCAATCCTTCCCGAAGACTATCGCTGTACGCTCCAATTTCATAAAAATCTGCAGCGTGATATAATAATGTAGAAAATTCGAGTACATCTTGTTGAGTCAAATTGACCATTGAAAACCAATTCAGCATTGTTTTGATGATCATCAAACGGTGCTGATTTTCAACTCTCTCAAATATACGTCTTAGACAAACGTCAAACCCCTGTCTTAAATATGCGTATGCAGATATTTTATTATCATCCTTAATTATGCTATGTGCAAAAAAATCTAGCAATCGCGTAACAAATGGCAAAAGCTTGTGTTTGTTGATGATCCAGTTCGTACTATTGAGCAATTCGTATAAGACTCTCATTCGGTGTCTGGCTGATTTTACATCGTTAAACAACACATAATGGATGTCTGTGAGCATTATATTAAACAGGGTCATATTTCCTCTGCTAAAATATAAAATCACTTCCAATATCTGTTCTACGAAACTTTCAAACGGCCATAACGATACATCTGTAAAGAACATGAGAGTAATTTTGATGGTGATTTCACTGCATTCTGGCAATAACATATCCATGGTCTTTTGAAAGACTGCTTCTGCCTTATGAAATTGGCGTTTGCCACACCAATACCAATATTTAGATGTCAATCTACTCAATTTTAGCCGCATACCAAAGTAATATACCAGCGTCAAAGCACAAATAAGTAATTTCTCAAAATCTCGTTCTTGAAGATTCTTGCGTTCACAATGCTTTAAAATACAATTCAACTTATTAATGGCTTCTACTTTACTCTGATAGTACGCGGAATTTAAGTTCAGGGGCATATAGAAATTGTGAAGTAGATTAATATTATCCTGGAGTTCTGAAGACTTTAAACTTTTTTGTTTGCGCTTAGAATAAAACATATTTAAAAACGTAGTCTTAGATTTTAGTGGAAAAAATCAACCAAATTCCCACACAACAGCTTTTGCTATAAGAATTTCTGGTTATACTTAACAAGAAAATAAGAAGATATTAACCTTAGATAACTTTGAATAAGAAAATGCAGATAAGTTAGATAAAATCATTGAGCTCTAATAAGGAAGAGGCGCCCTGATCTTCATATACCTAGTAAAAGTGACTTACTTCGGCTGTCGTCCGCCATCTTAATAGTTACGATGACAGCGTAATTTGGGTGTGTTCCGATATACACTGCGAGCACTGTAAGGTGTGATGTCAATTTAGTATACTGTGAAGTCGTTCCTTTATAGTTAGCTATACTGGTTACTGTTTATAACGGAATGCAGTCCAGTATACTGATCTGTCATTACTTTCATTTCATACAAAGTATTGGTTTTATACTGCAGTAAACACAATTTCTTTACATTTGCCATGTTTTGGTATCTTTTATTTATATAATATTCAATAATAATAATAATATTCTATAGTGCAAGTTGTTATATTTATGGACGCTGTTGATCACGTGATATCACAGTGCTCGCATTGTATATCGGAACAAAGCCTTTATCTGTTGTATATCAGCTGTCAATTAGGGATGCAGAAAGAACCAACAACTATCGATATATTGATGTTTTAAAAAATATTGATATTAAATAATATCCTTTATTTTAAAAATATTAACAACTTCACCAATTTCATCAACAGCAAAGAGTATATACTAAAGAATAAACAGTAGTTCGATGATAAACCAAAGACAACATGACTTTTTTATAGAGTAATAAAGTCCAAAGACATTAAATTAGGCACTAATAGGAACTTTTCTTAGTAGTTCTAAGCCTAGCATCTAGCAAACATAATATATTTTTACTAGCTGACCCGGCAAACGTTGTTTTGCCATGTATATATTATTTCTAGGAAACATTTTTTTAGTTCAATAAAAATAACTATCTACTATAAGTGTGCGGGGATTTACTTATAATCGAAAGCGTTGTAGACAATGAAAGTATATTTTATTTAGGATGTACTTTATTCCCAAATAAACTTTTATTAAATGTAAAAAAATATTTATTAAAACTGTCTTCAAATAAATTAAAATATTAATAATTAATAAATCCTTCTATCAGTGTATTGGTGAAAAACAGTGAATTAATATTGTATTCGTTTGCTTATTATTTGACTTACTTTTCACAATAATAAAACAGGTATATTTATTAAACACGTACACGTTTTCGTTTTGATTTAAAACTATTTCCAAAAAATGTTAAGTACAATATATACAGGTACAGTAATGGCCGTTGTTGGCGGGAGCTCACAACACGTGTTTATTTACATGAGATCACTTAATTAACTAATAGTTAAAGCTGTCTTTATCAGTTATTAATAAATTGCGAATAAATAATTATTGCACTGGAAATTAATAATAAATTTATGATAAGAGTAAAATTAACATGAGAACTCTCATGTATGCACAGAAAATTTAAAATAATACGTATAACAGTCACTGCTACGATCGATACACAAATAAAACCAAAAAAAAAATTTTCGAAAACTGTGTAGTGTGTAAAACAGGAGACCGGCTTCGTTCTCATCCTTACTCCGTAATGTTTGCTGGATGAGAGGTGACAACGGTAGACATCTAGCGGGAATAGCTGATCGATTGATAGTTTATCAGTTATCGACCGATGAAGGCGGAAGATCAAATTGAATTGTGAAAAAAAACATAATTAAAGGAATTATTAAAAATAAAATAAAAAAACTGCCTCGGTGTTGTAGTGGTAGTGTATGCGACTGCTAATCATGAGGTCTCGGCTTCGATCCCCGGGCCGGGCAAGCAATGTTATTGAGCTTTTTCCTAAAAAGAAAAATTCTCAGTAGCAGCCCGGAGTTTGGAAATGTGCCCGGTAGACGTCAATAGGCTCGCCCCCTATTACGTGGGACTTAAACATAGCTAGTGAGTCGTGGGTGTGTAATACACCTCTACCTACTGCACCACCGAGGCAGTTAATTCTAAGTCATGACAAAAATAAGAATAAAAATCTTGCCAAAAAAATTAAAGTTTATAATTAACAAATAAAAAATAGGGGTTGATCGTAGAGGGTTGAAAATTTAGGGTTGTATGTATTTTTAATGCTGTATCATAAAAAAATAAAAAAATAATTTATCAAAAAATTAAAAAAAAATTAGGGGTAATTTTACCCTTAACATTTAGAGGGATGAAAAATAGATGTTGTCCGATTCTCAGACCTACCCAATATGCACACAAAATTTCATGAGAATCGGTTCAGCCGTTTCGGAGGAGTTCAACCACAAACACCGCGACACGAGAATTTTATATATTAGATTTATTTTAAAATATTGATTACCGTGTTATACAATTGCTTAGTGATAAAAGTTCGCGGTGGCCGGTGTTAACATACACTAGCCATGTAAGCCACGCAAGAGTTATTATATCGAACGAGTGTGTGCGCAAACACAAGTGGACTCTCTCTTCTCTTACTCTAATAGTAAGGATGAGACGGCATTCCAAAACCACCTGAGAGAGATCAGGCATAGGACCAACGTGCTTTCCAAGGCGACATCGTAACTTCACGCTGTTATTGAAAATTTTTACGGAAATATCAATAACTTTTTGTTGAGTCGACCCGGGAATCGAACCTCCGTGATCAGCAGTCGCATACACTTCCACTAGAACACCGAGACAGTTAATACAATATTAGAGCAAGTAGTTATTAACTGGCTCGATGGCAGCGATAGTGTGAGCGACTGCTGATCATGAGGTCTCGGCTAAATCCCCGGGTAGAGCGGTGTTATTGAGCTTTTTCGTAAAAAGAAAAATTCTCAGTAGCAGCTCGGAATTTAGGAAATATGTCTGGTAGACAGCAATGGGCTCGCCCCCCATTACGTGGGACTTAAACATAGTTGACAAACCGTGGGTGTGCACACACAACAAACCTCTGCCTACCCCTTCGGGGATACAGGCGTGATGCTATGTTATTTATATGTATAGTTAGTGTTTGCAAATATTACGCGCTAATTATTATACAAATTGAGCATGGTACACGAGAAAAGCAAGCAATTTCGCTTGAATGTACTTCTAGTCCTTTTCGCAGTACAATGTATGGAGTACAAATTGTCTACTTATGTTACCTACTCTGCGAAACTATGGAACAAGAAGCTCTGCACGTGCACGTACAATTTTTTGAGATATCGGACCACTTACCTACCTCGATACTCGTCGACAGTGGTGGTATCTCTGGTGTTGTGGCGATCTACTTGTAACTTCCCCAACAGCACTGGTTCCCCAACAGCACCGACTGAGACTTCTCGCTTTTTGGTGGCTGCATATTTACATTGAGTTTGTTTTCATTACATCTAATCCATCCATCCATCCATCAGCCCTTCGAAGTCCACTGCTGGACATAGGCCTCCCCAAGAGAACATCACAACATGTGTTTCGCTCATATGGGGGAAAGTGCCGTAATCGCCACGCTTGGCAGGCGGGTTGGCGATCGCAGTGGATGTTGTTAATACTCGAGGGAGTGCTGCTGCCCACTCCCCCGGTATGATTGAATGAGGGAACCTCATTCAATCTATTACATCTAATACTGTCTGATATTTACGCGAACGTTACACATTTTGAAATAAAATTACGTTTACAGAATCTATCGCGTTTACTTGATTTTTTCTACTATCCCGACGTTTCGAATACTTTACAGCATTCATGATCACGGGTGAACTTAGAGGATAGACGTCATATCAGCCTTGGACTTAGTAGAAAAAATCAAGTAAACGCGATAGATTCCGTAAGCGTAGTTTTATTCCATTATATCTCTAAATCATAGTGGTGAACTTTCATAATAAGAACCAACTAGACTGCTGCATATGCAGCAGATACCACATGCGTCTGATTTTGAATGCTTCCTTTGGTTTTATAATTTTATTTACAAGCGAATAAGTGTATTAATAAACGTAATAAACTGCCTCTGTGGTGCAGCTGTAGTGTAAGCGACTGCTGATCATGAGGTCACGGGTTCGGTCGGGCAGTGTTATTGAGCTTTTCCGCAAAAAGAAAAATTCTCCGTAGCAGCCCGGAGTTTGGAAATGTGGCTAGTAGACGGTAATAGGCTCGCCCCCTTATTACGTAGGACTTAACATAGCTGGAGAACCTCTGCGTACCTCTTTGGGGAATACAGGCGTAATGCTATGTTAATAAGTAATAAGTATAAAATAAAAAACAGAATTATATTTTCAAGTATATTTAGAATTAACACATGTTGCTCTTAATCTATCAGTCTTCGTAAACCTTAGAACGAAAACCTCGAACAAATAAAATTTTAATATAGACTCGAATAAAACCAAGAAGATATTTTCAACCCAAAGTGATAAATTCAACATGAACTCGTCAATTCAATTATACATTACAAAACAGAGTCCTTGGTGGGATTGAGCTTAAATTCTAAACGTGACTCTACTGTTTGTTGGAGCCTTCTGCGTTATCATTAGCAGTTCCTTGCTGAGGCACAATATAGGAAGACTGGCTATAAGTTTGGGGCATGTAAGGGCCAGGACCAACTTGTTCTTGAAGTTTCTCAGCCTCCTCTGGAGCGACAGGACACATACAAGGCACTAATTGTACATGCTGAAGCGACACAGGAGTAAGACTGGCACCTGCTGGAACGCTTATGGGTATTGGTGCAAGACTCTGCTGCACTGGCTGAATTTCAGACTGCTGGTACGGAGGTGGCTGGACCTGGTAAACCTTTCGGGCTTCGTAAGGGGTATAGGTGTACTGGTATCGGTATCCGGGTGACATGTTAGGGGGTAGGGGCTGTACCCATTGCTTCTGGGAGGACGACTGACTCCTATAACAAAGAATATAGATTAACCAATGGTAAAATTGTTATGCGCCAATGTTAGCTCAGCGGTAAAACAAGGGATTGTAATGACTGTGATATCGAGTCCGAGGCCGACAACACTCAAGAATTTCTGATTATTACGAGTGTATATGTTGACAAATTATCACAGCTCAGTGAAGGAATACAATCTAAGGAAACCTGCACACCTCAGATTTTCCATCTTGCCGGCTTATGAAGCTTGCTAGTCTGCGCTGGGCCAGTGTGGTGAACTATGGCCTCAAAGCCTCACAATTTGAGAGGAGACCTGGGACAATAATGGGTAGTAAAAAAATGTTGCGTCATTGTATACTGTTGTTATATGTATATACATACATACACATTTCTATGTGTAGGTACTGCATTTAAGCTTAGGAAATAAAATTGCTAGTATCTTTTTAAAAAAGCATTGAAGTACGACTGCGGCCAATAACTGTACAAAGTCGTGTAAATAATAGTACAATAATAACAGAATACTAAAGCCCCTCCGTCGCTCCAATGACTCATGCAATATATAGGTATAGTTCAACATGTACTAATTGTTTCCTCAGTTTGCGTAAATATAACGGGGTGCATAGTATCTTTAATTTCGGTAATGACGAACCGGCGAGCTAGAAAACTTGATGTAAGGAATTTCATAGTATTCAAGCCCATCACTATCCCGGTGGTGGGCACGGGTCTCCCCTTAGACCGAGTGAGGGATATCTACCATGCTACTACGAGTTGGCAGACTCCACAAGCCATCGAGAAAATGTCTAAACATATTGGTTTCGTCCCGATGTTTTTTTTTTACCGAGGTCATATAAAAAAGGAAAGGATTATCGTACTACATTAAAATTTGGTGTGTCTTTCATGATTTTATCTAAAGTTACGTCCAGCAAGATAATAGGCAAAAAGTATACTGTCACAATTAATATTCTTAAATTGAAAATAATCGTTTGTTAACTTGTTCAAACTGCCAGACATAGCTTCGATAAAAAATTATTAAGAGAAGTTGCATTCAGAAGACCAATTCTTTGAATGCAAGTGTCGAAAACTACATTGTGTGAAACGTCTAAAAATTCTGTATATAAGTAATTTCCATAGGAAACCCTCTATTCCCAAGCTACTTAGTTGTAATTAAAAATGCCTACGAATTTTCTTATACAAAATCATATTCTCCTTTTTCCAAAATTGTCCCTCTGAGGGGGAAAATAGGTAATAGGGCTTCAGAAATAGTACATAATTCAACGCAGTCGGAGGAATCATTAAAAACGAGTAGGTATTAAATGAAAAAAATAAAACTGAAAGCTCATTTTTTTTGTACTACATGGATGGCGAACCAGCACGGCCCACCTGATGGTAAGCGGTTACCGTAGCTTATAGACGCTAGCAATACTAGAGGCATCACTCGCGCGTCGCCATCTCCAAGGGATAGGACGTGGATAGGAAGGATAATAAGGAGAGAATAGGGTGGTTTGGCCCTCCAGTGCTCTCACTCACCATACGAAACACAACGATAGGTACCTACCGTTGTTACACGCTAATCTTATGTGAGAGGGTGGTACTTCTCTGATTGAGCCGGCCCATTCGTACCGGGATAAGCAAGGCTTTGCAACTAGAAAGCCTAGATACCTATGCCTCTATATAAGCGTTTTAAATGTGGACAATTTTATATTTTTTCTTATATTAATATTTATTTTTGATAGGATAAAGCTTTAACGCAGAAATATTAGTTATTTAATAATGTTTTATAACACATTTTATTAAAATCTTTTTTTACTCGTAATATACTATGTAGTAGGTATTATGTATATGATATTAAAGCACAGAGATATATACATTCGCTTATTCAATAAAATCTAAATCATTCATAAAGTAACTTTTGCTTATATAATTTACTAAGACGGTCAATTGGAAACAGCAACTTACGTTGAATCAGATCCCCATTTCAAGAAGAACGCCTCAGTGGAAGCTATCAGCGCCAAACTTACGAAGAAATACATCTGCAAAGAAAGCATTCTTAAGATTAAACAAGCAATACTTGTACTTTTAATAACTACACTTTTTTTTGTTAAGGCGGGAAAATAAATTCCTAAACGCTCACCCCGTCGTTCGGGGCAGCGAATAGGGTAGTGTGGGGCCCTCACCCACTAAATAAACCCGCCGTGTGCCGTCTCTCCGTCTTTATTGGTGGGCCACTGGAACTATGTTACATTACTTCAGTGGTCCGCCGGCGGCTTAATAACTACACTAGCTAAAAAAAGTAAGCACGACTGGTTACTCAATCATCTCGTAACCAGTGAAGGTAGAAAAAAACACCTACATAATCAAAACAGTCCACGTTATGATAAGATGAAAATGAAAGTAAGAGCATATCTACTCATAACTTTATCTGTATGAAAAAAAAATTAAAATCGATGAATGTAATGTTATCTCAGAACAGTTACATCACATATTTTTAAATGAAAATTGTTTTACAAATGAAATTTGGAAAGCCTCTATTTGTAATTGAACTAAGTAGGTAATAATTAAAATAACACAATCAAGTAGTATCTTTATACTAATGAGATTATCGAATGCAATGAGTGGCTAAGTGATACATAATTAAACTATATAATTTATAAAAACCAAAATATGAATTAAATATTGATAATAGAATATTTTACACCGTGTGGGGCCGGCACCAAGAATAGCTCCACCCCGCCTCTTCCTATGGGAGTCGTAAAAGCCGACTAAGGGATTGCTGGGGGACCGGGCAGCAGCGTTCCCCTGTGTACTAAAAACATCCACTGCGATCGCCAACCCGCCTGCCAAGCGTGGCGATTATGGTAAAACCCCCATTTTGAGGAGACCTATGTCCAGTAGTGGACGATGAAAGGCTGATGGATGGATGGAGAATATTATTTAGAAACATTAATTAGAACCACTATTAACTTTAGTAAACTGACCTATAAGTCACAAGACTATATTTAATACAACTACACAAGACTACAAACATAACTTTTTTTGTAATTAATATTAATGCCTGTGACGAATTAGAGCAGTTTTAAGAATTAACCTAAATGAAAATAAATTAAACTTAGAAACGACGCACAGCAAGTATTCGCAAAGCATGAAGACAAAGTAAACGCCCAAGCAGAGAACTTAACATTTAAATAGGTAAATATACAAAGAGTCCACTATTTCACATTACGTAGTAGTATCCTAAACACACATAATCGATTAGTAAACGCGTAGTTGATTGTCTAGTAAAGCTTAAGATTAATGATCCTACAGTATACAACTATATAATTATGAAATCTTAATTACAGTTTTTGAAATAAACATCGTTGTCGGATGTTAAACACATAAATTATTGCCTCTTTCCAGTATAAATGGATTTTGTTTTAAATATGATAGATCGCTTAATCAAAATTACTAATTGGTTAAAATAGTTTTTGTCGACAGTGACCCGTCTACTTCCTGCGTTGTTTCCCAGAGACCTCTGGCGACTGGTATAATGGTTTAGTCACTTGGTAGCAACTAGATCTTAGCGTTTTCCAATGAAGTGTGAGCACCTAGTCATTATTAGCTTAAAACTAAAACATAGCATCACGCCTGTATTCCCCGAAGGGGTAGGCAGAGGTGTATTACACACCCACGACTCGCCAGCTATGTTTAAGTCCCACGTAATAGGGGGCGAGCCTATTGACGTCTACCGGGCACATTTCCAAACTCCGGGCTGCTACTGAGAATTTTTCTTTTAAGGAAAAAGCACAATAACGTTGCCCGACCCGGGGATCGAACCCGAGACCTCATGATTAGCAGTCGCATACACTACCGCTACACCACCGAGGCAGTTAAACTATTTAAAACCACGAAAATAGCAATCTTTATATGTAGGTATTTTAGGGACAAGAGGGTCGAAACAATAAAATAGTGATTTCCCGTGTTTCACTACATACGAACATTATAAAGTGATTTGTGCCGGTCCGTGGATAATTGTTAAATAGTGTATGCCAGCCCAAAACTCATAAATGTTTAATTTATTTCCGACCCATGCAGGTCACTGACTTTACCTTAACTTTTTATAATTAAATAATATTCTTGCATCACGAACGGTTATTTATTATAGTATCTCACAATTTCGTTATCTACGTTTAATTAAAAAGATTTTTAGGCTTTTAATTAGTTAATAAGATACTGCAGTTTTAAGTCCTAGGGCTGGATACCTATGTTACTGTTTACATAATATCTCATTACAAGAATATTCTCTAAACTGTTTTGATTAATATCAATTGTACTAAAGTGATAACAACATTTTTTGACCCTTAGGCACAACATTTTTTTTTCGTATATATTGTTTTACGTAGACTGTGCACTTTTGTTTTGACAATATCCTTCTCAAAGTTGTCGGGACTAGATTATATAGGCTGTAAACATAAAGTTATAGTTTGTAGGTATATGTATAGGTATTCGCTGAAGTCCAATCAAAGAACTATCTGTGTATATGTTGCAGATACAACGAAATTTAATGTATTCCCTTCACTGAAAAGAAATAAAAATCAAACATAAATCAATCCATATTGATGTCTCAATAAAATAATTCAATCTATAATCAGGCATTACAATAAAGATGTTAACAAAAGGGTGACGTGGGGTTATACCTCAGATGACTTGCTCTCTCTCTCACCTCATCAGCTTTCTATTCAACCTTGTTATTGCCTCTATTTAAATTCGAAAACTATTCAACAATAGATAATCATTACGCGCGATCCCTCTAAACATCCAAGTTTTTAATAATTGATTTTATCAATGACATAGATTTCATTCAACTTGTAGTGTTCTATTATGTTATAATCAATTATGAATACATTTTAGCTCAATCAAATAATAAAAAAATATATATGCACTACCCTTAGTAAAAATTAGACACCTATGAAATTTCCAATAGATCGCAAAATAATATACTTCAAAAACAACTCACCAGTTTGCCAGAGTCTGGATACATGGCACTTGCAGAGATAAGTCAACTAGACAAGAGGTTTTGTGCAACGTTCACCCCCTGCGAGAATATTCTCAACACTACTACTCCAACTCGTCTAAAGAATTATGGAACCTTTACACAAAAAATAACAGTTATTTTGGGAACGAAGATGCGTGTACTCACTCCGGCCGCGGAATGACCGATCCCTGGGGACCAGTTGTTTTTTATAGACGGTTTCAGAAACATTCCGTCCTTAAAAGCCGGTCCCCGACCGCAACATGAGGTATAATAATCTTATTAACTTATCTACACTTCTATCTTTACTTAGAACGTACCGTTATGTTATACTATCTTTTAAAAAGGACCTTCTTAGATATTAGCCACTTAAAGTTAATTTCACACTTATTATGGAGCGGTTAAGTGTTTTAACTCAAACCAATATAGCGGAATGAGAAGCTATGGACCACCGATCTTACATATTATATTTTAACGACTTATTCATACTAGCTATAAGTTCATAAACTATTCTATAATACATAGCATTACGAATTTTATACAATGAAAGAATTTTGTTTAATTAGTTACCGAAATTTTAGGTTTCCATAATAAATCTCTTGGGGTAGGTACTTTGATACAGTTACGTGCAATCGGTACAAATACATATATTATCGTGCCCGATAATGATGCTAAGGTGCCCCAATATACATAACAAAAAGTTTAAGGTTTGTTTAAAAATAGAAAAAAAAACATAGCATTACGCCTGTATTCCCCGAAGGGGTAGAAAATAGACCTCGTATTACACACCCACGGTTCTCCAGCTATACCTATTTAAATCCCATGTAATAAGGGGCGAGCCTATCGTCGTCTAAAAAATAGACTGTAAAGAATGTATGCAATGGATTCAGCAAGCTGTAGTGAAAAAAGATTGGCCTTATTGTTCGAGGGACCAATAGAAAAAGACGTGACGTAAATTGGAAGATGCCTACGTTAAGTACTGGACTACGATCGGATGATTAATCCAATAAATACGTTGTATTTGATTCGTTGCAATCAGATTTTTTTTATTACACATGGTGGCAGGTAAGCCACGGTCCATCAGATGGTAAATGGTAACCGTCGCTCATGGACTCAACTATAGACGAGAGTATTGTCAAGCCACTGCTCATTATTTCATTTCACAGGTATGAAATTAATGAATAGAATAAACGGCTGTCTCCTGCTACAACCAAAATACACCGATGTGCTTCATGGCCGGTCACACGGAATATTTTGATACCAACCCGCTCGGGTCCGACAGCAAGTGAGTACTCACACTTGGTACAAAGCTCTACCACCAGTAATTCAATGGGTGGTAATTACTTCCCTTATTCTTCCCTCGTACGACACCCGCGGAAAAGATTGGAGTGGTGACACGTGTGTTCTAAGTCCGTCTCCACCTAATGATAATGGCGCCGGCTTATTGATTTTAATTGAAAATATTGCTCTTTGTACAATCTTTCGATTTTCAATACAAAGCAGAGAGACTATAACTTCCACTCATTGATTTTATCAATGCTTCCACTGCGTCTCTACATCAGCTACATCCACTATATCATCTTTCCTGATAACCTTCTTATCTTCCCTCTATCATTCATTCTCTCCGTCTTTACAATTCTCTCTGTCGCCCTTCCCCTTCACCTTCCTATCTCGTTCGCTAGAGCAGGCTGATGTATTTGGTTTTAAAAACTAGACGTCGCGGGACGTCTAGCAGATGTGAAAACATTGAAATTACTTTGTAGATATAAAATGATCATAACTTGACAAAGTACTCCTCAAGACGAATGAAGCGAGTATAAACTCGATAGAGTTGTACATGGTTACTGTGGCCACCTTCCAGCTCCATCGTCAGACCCTGGGTACCATCTAGAGACAAAGTACTCGTCAAGACAAATCATACGAGCCCAAACTCGATGGAGTTATGTCGTTTTATAACGGAGTTCCCATGGCCACCTTCTAGCTCCATCGTCAGACCCTGGATACCATCTAAAGACAAAGTACTCGTCAAGACGAATCAAATGATTCCAAACTCGATGGGGTTGCGTCGTTTTATTACAGAGTTACTATGGTCACCTTCCAGCTCCATCATCAGACTCTGGATATCATCTATGACTGAAGTTCTAGTCAGGACATTTCAAACAAGCCCTAACTCAATGGAGTTGCGCCATTTAATTACAGAGTTTCACATGGCCACCTTCCAGCTCCATCATCAGACCCTGGATACTGGATACCATCTAAAGACAAAGTACTCATCAAGACGAATCAAACGTGTCCAAACTCAACGGGGTTGCGTTATTTCATTATAGAGTCACTGTGGCCACCTTCCAGCTTCATCATCAGCGCCTGAATACCATCTAGACACAAAGTATTCGGCAAGATGAATCATATGAGCCCAAACTCGATGGCGTTGCGCCGTTTCATTATAGAGTTCCTATGTCTACCTTCCAGCTCCATCATCAGATCAGCTCCATGTCATCGTAATATTGCATTGTCACGTGATATACACATGCGTGTAAAATTTCAGCTCAATCGGAAACCGGGAAGTGTGTCAAATGTAACTTGCAAGATTTGAACGGGACAAGTACCTACAATAAAAGCGTCGCCACGCTAACAGCCGATTTTACCCTCCCTCCGCATTAGATGTTTCACATCAAAAAATAACAGTAGTTGTATTTAAATAAGAGTGACTATCATAAATAGATTTACGGCTGTTGCCCAGACAACGGATTGCTTCTGGCGATAAAATGACCTACCATTGCCGACTTTTCCCCTTAGTGAGATTGAGACGTGATGGGTGGTGAACCTTGTTACCGTCATTAGAAGAGTCATAGTTTGTTGTAAGTACATTAAAAATTGGAGAGTATGTGTATACTGCGTTATTGATTATAACGTTCTAATTTAACTGTTTTTCTACTTCTATTAACATAGTTTTCATTTACCACAAACAATAAAAGTAGATATATATTTTATTAAAATTTCTTCCATCCATCCATCCGTCAGCATTTCGACGTCCACTGCTGGACATAGGCCTCCCCAAGAGAACGCCACAACGAGCGGTCCTGTGCTGTTCGCTCATATGGGGGATAGTGCCGTAATCGCCACGCTTGACAGACGGGTTGGCGACCGCAGTGGATGTTGTTAATACTCGAGGGAGTGCTGCTGCCCACTCCTCCGGAATTCCCTCAGTCGGCTCTTACGACTCCCGTGGGTAGAGAGGGGTGGCACAATTCTAAAGTCGGCCCCACACGGCCAGGCCTACGGTCTAAAATATGTAACAGTAATGTATTAAAACAGGGTCATAAGATCTCCCTGTCTATTACCTCTCTGCGGCTGCCTCAGTTTTACTCTTGTCCTGAATTCAGACTGACATGGTAGCGTTTCTATATAATCACTTCAACACTTCGATGTACCGATCATCCGATAGTCAATCTGGGACTGACATTTGGTCCTGACTGCTAATCTCGTCTCATCGATAATCGTGACTGTTATTTTCGATTTCACATTTTTCACTTTGTGTTGTGTTATGTCCTAAGCATGTCAAATGCTAAAAAAGTATATAAAAATATCTAGATAATTCTAGGGCTGCGTCATTATTTGGTAAAAATCTTAATTGTAAAATTAAGTTGTTAACCTGGTTGGTATAATGTATGAAAATACTTCCGACAGATGGCGCAGGCATCACCCAAGACGTTGGGAATGAATGTGTTATCGAGATTAGCAGTCAGGAGCAAGTGTCACGATGGCTAAATTGGCAAAGCATCTGGACGGTATCCATGAGATGCAGGTTCAAATCCTGCTCGTTACTGTTATTTTCGATTTCACATTTTTCACTTTGTGTTTAACCTATATATCCATTGGCCATAATCTAACCTTGAAAAAATCATCTAACCATTCTATAATAATATATGTAAATAGAGACGTTTATTTAAGCTAATATTACAACGCCAATGTCTTTTTTACCTCGCCAATTGACCTCATTATTTTTGGTTTTAATGCTCTACTTGGTATTTATCTATGTATATCGGTGTGTATGTGTGTGTTTAAACCAAACAAACAAGTACTACCTGGGCGACCGAGTTTTCCTTGGCCTTCTATTTTTGTATTTTTTCGAAGAAAATAATAAGTTATAGACATAAGGGAAAGAATAAATATAAACCCGCCTATAGTTATAGACAGACTTAGAATAAGCAATACGCACACTAAAATATTCATAACGCCCTCTTGTAGAGTTTTGAGGTACCAGTATACTAACATCGCAGCTTTACCACCACGGTAACTGTATATACTCGTACTAAAATTAGAACATTAATAACAGAGCAAACCTTAAATATCCACGAGATAGCGTTATAAACGTATTTTTGTTTACTTTTATGATACATAATGTCCTTTAGGATATACACGGCTAGTACATAAATTTAATAAAAAACATCCATATATGTACTTAATTTAAACCAAATCGTTTTTCGACGTTTCTGCCTTACGCAATCAGTCCTGGATTACCCGATAAGCAATATAAGCAATTGCTTAGGGTATCCCGTCTAGGGGGCACCAGGGACGAGCGAAAAAAAACGAACACACGAAATTTAATAAGCAATTTCAAAATCCGCGTGTTTCATTCATATGCTTTAAAAAAACCTCAAAATCCGGCTAAGTATGAGTCGGACTTGCGCATGAAGGGTTCCGTACCATTATTTAGAAACACGTTTGTGTATGGGAGGCCCCCTTAAATATTTGATTTATTTTAATCTAATTATTTATTTTTAAAGTGAATACATAACTAAATATTCTGTGAATATTTCAAGCGTCTACCTGTTGTCGTTATCAATAGCGAGCAAAAAATTACCATGTTTGTTGTATGGGAGTCCCCCTTAAATATTGTTGTATTTTTGTTTTTAGTATTTTTTGTTATAGCGGCAACAGAAGTACATCATTAGTGAAAATTTCAACTGTCTAGCTATCGCTGTTCTTGAGATACAGCCTGGTGACAGACGGACGGACAGACAGACATTGTATGGGAGCCCCCCTTAAATATTATTATTTTTTTGATTTTAGTATTTGTTATTATAGCGGCAACAGAAATACATCTTTTGTGAAAATTTCAACTGCCTAGCTATTGCCGTTCTTGAGATACAGCCTGGTGACAGACGGACGGACAGACAGACGTTATATGGGATCCCCCATTAAATATTATTATTTTTTTGTTTTTTGTATTTGTTGTTATAGCAGCAACAAAAATACATCATTTGTGAAAATTTCAACTGTCTAGCTATCGCCGTTTTTGAGATACAGCCTGGCGACAGACGGACGGACAGACAGACAGACAGCGAAGGCTTAGTAATAGGGTCCCGTTTTGACCCTTCGGGTACGGAACCCTAAAAAGTAACCTAACTCATGCAGAATTATATAGGAATTTACACGATGATAATTAGAATCAGCATTTTCAAACGTCGTTAATGTTAAAAATTTCGTAAGGATATGCGACGTACGTATTTTTTTAACATTAATGATCACCAACTGCACTACAAAAAGATTTTTTTCAAAACTAAAAATGATTAGGGGTCATAGTCCGGAGCATGCTCGTCGCGATCCCTGCGAGCCTAGCACAGACTGCAATCCGGCTCGAATGTGTACCGTAGTGCGGGTTAGGGCGTGCCCCGGAGGCGACGCTTACCGGCCTCAGTCGGTAATGGCAGATACGACGATGGGGGTCGCCACCCATCACGCCTTGCACAGTTTGGCGAGTCGAGGGGAGCAGTGTGTCTAGTAGAATGTAAGAGGTGGTGTGGAAGGTAAGTTACACAAGCTGGTAACTGTCATGTCGGACAGACAACTTGGTGTGCTCTGTGTAACAGAGACCAAGCGAAAGGGCAGTGACGCCTGTGATCTTCCTGATGGCGGGATAGCTCTGTGGTCCTGTACCGCAGAGCGATCGGGCCAGCATGAGGGCAGGGATTTTGCAGTCCGCTCGCTTGGCCTCCGGGGTGAAAGACTACTGAATGTTCGATCCCAGACTTCTATGGGTCTGAATAAAACTTGGTGTCACCAGGGTCTTTATGGTCATAGCTTATGCTCCCGTAGGCTCATCGGTGGCATCGAATCTAGAGAAGTTCTGAGATAAAGTTAGGGAAGTTCTGGATTTGGCAAAATCCATTGAACGCGTGATCGTATGCGGAGACTTGAATGGATGGGTGGGGACCAAGCGACCAGACTTCTAGGACTTGCTTGGTTCATTTGGCGATAAGAGAGTGAATGATGCAGGTAGTCTCATTGCGGATGCAAGTATGGACAAAAACCTTATTGTGTCAAACAATTTTTTTCAACATAAGAACATCCATATGTATACATGGAGAAGGAATGAACAGAGAAGTATGTTAGATTAGTAGATAGTCATCTCCGAAGTAAAATTCTGGATGAATGGTTATGAATGGCTCCGAAGTAAAATTCTGGATAGAATGCCTACAGGGTCCCACTGTCGACACGGACCACTATATTGTTAATGCGAGATTTAGTTGTCTGTTTAGAAAGTGGAGACATTGGCGAGAGCGTGTCCTCTTCGGAGGGCTTGAAAGAATAAAGATTAAAAAGTTGCAAGAAGAAAGTATAAGAGCAAAATATGCAGAGGGTGTCGGTGAACGGCTGACAATGGCAAGTCAGCCGGAATTGGACATAGAAGAATACTGGAGTGTATTGAAAGATAGTATGGTAGATACAGCGAAAGAAGTATGTGGATGCTCAAAGAAACATAGGAAAGTGAAAGGTGACGCATGGTGTGGTATGGAAGTAGCAGCTTCCGTATATAGGTATTCCATATATATTCCGCAAGGGCTCACGTTATGACTGTGCACACTACAGACCAGTTGGCAGCCAAAGTGTATGGTAAGATTATCGAAAGGAGAATGAGAAGGGTGTCTGATGAATCTCTATGTGAGGCACAAGGAGGTTTCAGGTGTGGAAAACGATGCATGGATCACGTATTTTCTCTGCGCAACATTGTGGAGAAGCATCTGGCTATACGTCAGAAGGTTTTCTGCAGTTTTGTGGATTTGGAAAAAGCATTTGACATAGTTGTACAAAAGAAGCTTTAGATTACGAAAGGAAGGAGCACAGTTATATGAAAGGAGCTTTGGAGAAAGAACAACCATGGGTCAAAAAACATTAGATGCATTGTCTTTATTAAATATCGAATTATGCTCAAATCGCTAGACGACTATTTACCATGAATTTAATGTCTGAAAAAAAGCAAAACACATTTAATAAATAAATAACAAAGTTTTGGTTTCTAACAATAATTAATTAATTACTTACTGTATTCCTACTTTACCTACATATCTTTTTCGTTCTTCATATATATATATGTATAAATATTCTGGGGAGCCCGTTGGCGTAGTTGGTAGTGACCCTGCCTTCAATGCCGGGGGTCGTGTGTTCTATTCCCACCCACGGTCAATGTGACGAACACATAATATGTTGGCTGTGTAAGATGTTCCCGAGGTGAGTTGAAATCAGGTAGGCGGCCGGTCGGAAAAATATAACCGAATCTTAGGACAACATGTGAAATCACGTTGTGCCGACTCCACCTAGCATGGGATAAGGACAGGAGAAACAACACATACATATTCTACCTACCTAAAAAAAAATGTTTTTTATTAATTCTTTGTAGTTCACTTAAAGGATAGGGGGGCAAGAAAATCGTCATCCACAGGGAAAGAGTGCTTAGGGTATCAAGTTACCTTAACCCGGCACTGTACGCAATATAAATGTAATTTAAAATTCAACTCTACATAGCCGTATTATATTTTAACCTTTATTACGTATAGGAATAAAAATTAATGACGTTTCAACAAATCTTTTCATTTATCTACGTAATTAGGTATAGTATAATATTCTTCCTCACCACTTGGGATTCCTATACATGGAGTTGCCAACGTGCGAGTTTTGGTAACGTATTTTCATACATTATACCGACAGATGGTGCAGGCGTCACCCAAAGACGTTAAGTATGAATGTGTTGTCGAAATTAGCAGTCAGGAGCAAGGGTCACGATGGCTGAATTGGCAAAACATCTGGACGGTATCCAGGAGATGCAGGTTCGAATCCTGCTCGTGACTCTTATTTTCGATTTCACATTTTTCACTTTGTGTTTAATGTATGTTGCTAAGCATGTCAAATGCTAAATATATATATAAAAATATCTAAATATTTATAGGGTTTGCGTCATTATTAGGTAAAATCTTAATTGTAAAATTAAGTTTACCTGGTCGGTATAATGTATGAAAATACTTCTGACAGATGGTGCAGGCGTCACCCAAAGACGTTAAGTATGAATGTGTTGTCGAAATTAGCAGTCAGGAGCAAGGGTCACGATGGCTGAATTGGCAAAGCATCTGGACGGTATCCAGGAGATGCAGGTTCGAATTCTGCTCGTGACTGTTATTTTCGATTTCACATTTTTCACTTTGTGTTTAATGTATGTTGCTAAGCATGTCAAATGCTAAATATATATATAAAAATATCTAAATATTTATAGGGTTTGCGTCATTATTAGGTAAAATCTTAATTGTAAAATTAAGTTTACCTGGTCGGTATAATGTATGAAAATACTTCCGACAGATGGTGCAGGCGTCACCCAAAGACGTTAAGTATGAATGTGTTGTCGAAATTAGCAGTCAGGAGCAAGGGTCACGATGGCTGAATTGTGTATATCACGTGACAATGCAATATTATGATGACATGGAGCTGATCTGATGATGGAGCTGGAAGGTGGACATAGGAACTCTATAATGAAACGGCGCAACCCCCTCGAGTTTGGGCTCGTATGATTCGTCTTGCCGAGTACTTTGTATCTAGATGGTATCCAGGGGCTGATGATGAAGCTGGAAGGTGGCCGCAGTATCTCTTCTTTTTTTTTATTGCATGTAGTGGCAGACGAGCCACGGTCCATCTGATGGTAAATGGTAACCGTCGCCCATGGACTCGACTATACCGAGAGTATTGTCAAGCCGCTGCTCACCAATTCATTCCACAGATGAAATGAAATATAAACGGCTATCTCCTGCTACAGCCAAAACGCAACGATGTGCTTCATGGCCGGTCACATGGGAGATGGTGGTACCAACCCGCTCGGGCCGGATACCAAGTGAGTACTCCCACTTGTTACCCAGCCTTACCACCAGTCATGCAATGGATGATAATTGCTTACTTCCTTTAGTCGCCTCATACGACACCCGTGGGAAAGATTGGGGTGGTGATACTTGTATTCTTAATCCGTATCCACACGGACAAAACTCTATAAAGAAATTATGCAATCCCGTCGAGTTTGGACACGTTAGATTCGTCTTGATGAGTACTTTGTCTTTAGATGGTATCCAGGGTCTGATGATGGAGCTGGAAGGTGACCATGCGAAACTCTGTATTTAAATGGCGCAGCTCCATTGAGTTAGGGCTCGTTTGAAATGTGCTGACTAGAATTTCAGTCATAGATGATATCCAGGGTCTGATGATGGAGCTAGAAGGCGGCCGCAGTAACTCTGTAATGAAACGACGCAACCCCATCGAGTTTGGAATTATTTGATTCGTCTTGACGAGTACTTTGTCTCTTGATGGTATCCAGGGTCTGTCGATGGAGCTGGAAGGTGGCCACAGTAACTCTTTAATAATACTACGCAATCCTATCGAGTTTATACTCATTTGATTCGTCTTTAGGAGTACTTTGTCAAGTTATGATCATTTTATTTCTAATTTCGATGTTTTCTCATCTGCTAGACGTCCCTTGACGTCTAGTTTTTTTTACGTATATACAAAAACAAGGTTACTACGATGATGGCGACGGTTGGCCACCTTATTGTTGGGACCCCGTTGATTGGGTCTTGCTAAAACCTAATATGTGCATCCTTTTCTTCATCCTTAGTGTCAAAATAGTAGCAAGTCTATATTATACTTTGTCTAAGGGATAACCACATAAGTGAAAGAGATAGCTCTATCTTTTCAATTGTCAATTGTATTAGTTCAATTGTCATCTTTGAGGCATAGATTATGATTTTTTGAGACCAGTCAACAAAGCCGGCTATTTTGGAGGGACAAAATCCAGAGAAACTTAGATTTAGTTTATTAAGCCTACAGTATTCAGAGTCTGTCGAGGTCATTTTGAAATTTTAAACAGTCCTCATTATTCTGAACTGAATATATTTTTAAATCATAGGTGTATAAAAGAAAGTTAGCAAAATTGAAGCACTTGTTGATATAATTAATAAGATGAGAAACAGTAAAGGACCTGGTAATGAACGTTGTGGAATACCAGATGTTACCTTAGCACTCAGTGTTGTAAATAAATATAATACTATATATACATATATACTATTTTGTAATTGTTAACTTATTTTAATGAATAAACTAAATCAAATGTAGGTAATAATTCCCAGTGTAACTTGTGATTAGTTTTTTAGCTCTCTCTCGATCACATACAGTATTCAGGTCATACCAAACTCAAAATGTTATGCCTACATGGATTTTAAAACTGTGCTAAAGTGTTGGTTATTATATATGTACTGTCACCCGGTAATTAAAGTCACGTAAGGCCGCACTAATGTATAATGGTCACACCATTACATGTAACTATATAATAAGTTAAGAGAACCCTACAAGCCTTACAGTCCCTACCGCCCTAACTTATCATATAGTATGTGATAAAGAAATATATAAATATGTTCAGGATGTCTGCACCATGCGTTAGATCGCAAACAAACGGATAGTTGACAGGATTACCAGGTTTAGGAAGAGTACACTCACTGCTAGTCCCGCAGATTCACGAGACTGATCAGTGATGGCTAAAGCTGTCTTGGCCACAGTGTTATTATTAAATGATTATTATTTTCTTGATACGCACTAACGTACAAAATCTTTGTATCCTATGCGGTTAAGATGCAACCAAATCACTATTTTATCTGAGCCGCGTCAGCTGGGCCAATTGCTGAGACCAAAGGGCTACCCAAAGGTAACATTGAAAATATCCTTAATTTTTTCTTGACCAGCGGTGTCTTTCCATCTACGTGGAAAGATGCCGAAATCATCCCTTTACCTAAAAAATATAACCCCAAATTGTTTTCCGATTACCGTCCCATATCCATATTGCCTTTCCTCTCCAAAATCCTTGAACGACTTATTCACGGTCAGCTAAACAGTTTCCTTTGCAAATATAATTTCCTTAACCTACCACAATCTGGTTTCCCTCCAGGCCATAGTACTACCACAGCCTTCATCAATATTACGGAGGACATCAGATCAGGTATGGAATGTAGTAAACTGACTGTACTAGCTCTGCTAGACTTCAGTAACGTATTTAACACGGTAGACTTTGAGATATTGCTCTCTCTACTCTGCTCTCTTAACATATCTCCAACGGTAATAGATTGGTTTCGCAGTTACCTGTGTGGCCGCCGGCAACGTATTCGTATTGAAAACATACTCCTCTTGACGTAATACATCAGTCGGTGTGCCCCAGGGTGGCGTTTTATCCCCTCTACTTTTCGCAATTTTTATCAATTCCATTTCTAATAACCTACTTTCTTCCTTCCGCTTTTATGCAGACGATCTTCAAATTTACTTGCAGACCCCATTAGCTCAATTATCGCATACGATAGGAATACTCAATGAGGATTTAAATAAAATTAGTGCTTAGAGCGTATCTCATGGGCTTACTATAAATGCTTCAAAAACACAGCTTACAATTGTAGGTAGCTTGAGACTGATCTCTAAGATTCATTGGACTCAATTACCTGATGTCATTTTTGAAGGTGTTACAATACCCTTTAGTGAAAAAGTCAAGAACTTGGGCCTGACAATTGACTCAAAATTTACTTGGGATCCACAGCTCCAAGAAGTAAGTCGGAAAATGTTTGCATCTGCAGGAGTTCTTAGACGACTGCGAAACTTTCTTCCTATTTCTACAAAAATTACGCTTGCAACTTCTTTACTTCTACCTATCCTGGATTACGCAGATGTCAGCTATCCAGATCTCGCCGAAAACCAACTCGATAAACTTGAGCGCCACCATAATTTCTGTATAAGATTCATATTTGGTCTTCGCAAGTATGATCATGTTTCACAATTTCGAACACAGCTTAAGTGGTTACCAATACGTCATCGCCGGAATACTCATATTCTTTCTATACTATAATGTATTGTTTAACCCTTCTACACCTTCCTATCTCAAAGGTCGTTTTGAATACCTCCATGATACACATTCAAAGTTTTTAAGGTCTTTGCGTAACCTGACGCTGAAAATGCCATCACATAACACAAATTTTTTTGCCAAATCCTTTACGGTTAGGACTATTACTTTGTGGAATGCTCTGCCGGTGGAAATTAGACGGGCAGAGACCTATCCTAAATTTAAAACTATGATTAAAAATCACTTTAAACCATTAATAAATTGCTACTGGTAATATTTAATTCATATAACTAATAAGACGAATGATTTTATTTTATAGCATTTATGATTGTATGTATACGTTATATATATGTATCTATGTGCATATGTGTGTATAGTATACCTGTTGGTATTTAAGTTATGTATCTATTTTGTATATATGTCCATTTATATATAATTTGTATTAATATATTTTATTATACACCTTCAACTACCTCTCTTTACGTAACATGTCATGTCCATCCTGAGGTTGCCTGGTAGAGATTACTATTAGTAATAAGGCCCCCCATTGTACTCTTCTAAGTTAATTATTTTTATGTTTATATAGATTTTGCTGGTGTACAATAAAGAATATAATAAATAATATAGGACCCACCTAGACTTCATTTGTAATGTTAAGGATAACACGGGGAGGGCTGCTCACTGCAGAAAACTCGAATAAAACACAAAACAATCAATATCGTGCTCATGTTTCTTTATTCAATATTAAAGACATAACAAGAAGAATAAATTGAGGTTGGTAAGTGTAAACAGCACTTGAGGTGGATTATATAATATAGCCGTTAGTTTACACAGAATTATTTACTCATCATCAAAATTGAATCTTCTCATGCCATCGAAACGAAATCCGTATGCAGCGGCATTTTTTACATCAACTAGCGCCGGGTTGCGATGTTTGTAGAAACTACCATGGCCGTGCGCGGGCCGTGACGAGCCATTCGGTATACCGTGCGCCTCTCGCGGATAAAATGCCTCGAATTGCCCGTCAGATGGCAATACATTCTTCAAGCCATCGTCCTCCGGATCATAAGGTCGACACAAAGATAGCGCCACTATCGTTAATAACCATATCAAACAGAATCCTGACCGCATCTGGAACAACCGCACAGCTTCTACAACAAATGAATCTTAAAATATAAAACGGTAAGAAAAACTATACCTACACTTATGATTTAATTAAAATGATTATAAATATGAGCGCGATTGTCTGCTAATGATTTTGTACGATATTTGGATAAAGAAACGTGAACTGAAGTTTTGTCAGCAGGCGGGCACAGTCGATCACCTTGGCGGCGAACAGCTCATGCTAAAATCCGAGAAGTCAAACAGGCTCTGAGGCGGCGTGACGCGAGCGATTCCGCAATACAAAACACTTTCCCTTTGTGCGTTTGTTACGCGGGTATTAACGACGTGGTTGTTTGTTATCCACACTCCATAACATTTTAAATCACACACTTTTTTGTTTGTTAAGGCGGGAAAAAATATACCTTACCGCGCACGCCAGTCGGCAGTCGATAGTATGGGGCTCTCAAATGGCCTCCTAAATAAATCCGCCATGTGCCATCTCTCCGCTGTATTGGCAGACCACTGAAACTATGTGACATTACTTCAGTGGTCCTCCAGCGGCTTACCCTTTCGTCTACCCTCTATACAATAACCAAACACCTACCTACCCTAATATTTGTACCTATTTTTACATATTTCTACACGCTATATACCTAGTTGATTTTAAACAAAAGTCGTGTCAAAGTGAAAAATTCGGTATATTTTCTTTATTGGAAAATTAATGTCATTGTAGGGTTGTAATTAACGTATAATTCCATTACAGCATGCTATTTATGATACTATGCTATCTATGATATATAGGTCTACATAAATATGAAATTGGTAGAGATGGGCCGAATGTGATTTTAACCGAATACGAACTTTGGCCGAAAATTCGGTACATATACGAAATTCGGCCGAACGTCGGCCGAACTTCGGTGTGTGCTTTCTCGGGAGTAACAATTCGTGTTCTGTGTGTATTTTTTTATGAAAGGCAACATCGTAAAACAATAAAAAACAGTCAGTGTAAGATGTCACAGTATTTCCAATATTTTTTTTAAGACGACGACACTTTTCTCTAGAGTTTAAGGAATAATCCTTGTATCGCGGGGGACTTTACTAACATACAACTTCACGAACACAAAGTATACACAGACTCAGAATAACCATTTGTGGATCACACAAAGAGTTGTCCTGTGTGGGAATCGAATCCACAACACTCGGCCGGTATCTAATCCACTCCGCCATCTGTGCAGTCATTCACACATTAGTCTATTATTGGGCTTATTGATTCGTAGACTCCTGGATTGCGAAAAAAACTAATTCATTTATACATTTTAATTTATCTATATTTATATAGTTTATCGTACCTACAATTTATTGACCATCATTAAATGACTTTATTCTATAGTATTGGTATATGTGACTTATTTACAGCTATGACAGATTTGATACCTATCTCTAAATTTTAGTGGGAACCTTACCTTTTTTTAATACCGAATGTTCGGCATTTATATATATGTATAGCCATCAAAATTCGGTTAAACCGAATGTTAAACGAATTTCGGCCCATCCCTAGAAATTTTCGCATTTTGTCAAACTGGCCACTTTGATCTCGAATATCTGGCTTTTGGTTATAAATTCCAAATTCAAATTTATTTCAAATATAGGCTTGTGTATATTTGTGTTTCCAATTTAGCGACCGATTAATTATTCATTTGCGCTACTTGATAGTTCACAATATGGAAAACTTAAAACATCGGGTTATATACGAATTAAAAGTGACCGTGGTGGAGCGATAAAAAAATTTTAATTCACTTGAAATAAATTGGAAAAATGGAAAAGCTCGAAAAATAAGTAAGTACCTACCTACCGCATAAAATTAAGTGTAGTAAGCCAACAAACACGAATCGAGTGCTGCGTTATATTACTCAACCAACACAATAACGAGGAGATTTTGAATCGGATCGTTACTCGTGATGAAAAATAGATCCTGTACGACAATCGAAAATGCTCATCACAATTTATTGTTAAACCCAGAAGAACCGCCAAATCCTGCCCTAAACGAAAGTTGACTCAGAAAAAAATGTCTGGTGGACATGTGCTGGTGTCATCTACTACAGCTTTCTAAGATCGGGCCAGACGATTACAGCAGGTCTGTATGGTCAACAAACACAAACCATGATGGAAAAGCTAGTCGTTAAACAACCGAAACTGATCAATTGCTCTAGCCCACTGCTGCTTCAGAACAACGCTAGACCACACACTGCACAACAGACGGTCGCTAAATTAGAGGAGCTGCGATAGGAACGTCTCCGACAGCCACCATACTCGCCGGACCTTGCTCCTACTGATGACGACTTTTTCCAGAATTTGGACAATTTCTTGCAAGTAAAAAAAGTAAATTCCAATGAGGCTGTCAAACCCGCGTTCAAAGATTTTATTGATTCTCGCTCCCACAATTTTTTCAGCAAAGGAATCAATGAACTACCAATAAAATGGCTGATAACAATGGTAGGTACATACTTTGATTGAATAATTGTAATAATTTTATTAAAAAAAATCATTTTGCTTTTTCCATAGGTACATCAATTTTTAAAGAAGTACCTATAACACTGTAGATTCGGAACCTGATGTTATAGTCTTCGCAAATAAGGATTAAAGAAGCAAAGTTATTTACTTATGTCTATGTTCTCATATTTTTTGGATATTTATAATCATTTACGTAAAGTATGATAGTAATTTTTACGATCAGTAAAAATTATTTACCATTGAATTACCTGTAGCTACTTATAACATGAAATGATATTATTAACTCAATATCTACGTGGGAAAGAAAAAATGTGTATTTATAGGTACCTACGGTTTACAGGTGACACAGTGATTCTGTTAGACTATAGATCCACAAATAGGTAAACTGTAGTAAACGCTTAGGTTAAAAGACAAATAATCATTTTATATCAGGCATGATAAATCAGTGCTTATTATTTTCTCTACAATCTAGATGTAATGTTTCCAGCACAATTAGTTTGCAACACGTACCAAGTGGTTGGTTAGTCCAAAACAAATCAAAAAGCTATTATTTTAGTCTTTTAAATTAATATAAATGCATGAAAACATAAACAAAGTCGGAGTTAGGTAGGTACATGACTTTTCGAGCACGGTGCGAAATTCTTTTGCTAGGCCCAACTTATTTTTTTTTGTTTAGTCGGGAAAAAATGTTCCTAACCGCACACCGAAAAGGGTCCACCCCTCATCGTCCTATTAAGTAGCAGAAATGTATGTCTTAAATAAATATAATACATCCCACAATATTTTTTCCGTACGAAACGGCAGTTTCATACTTCTTGGACTTTTTTTTTTAAGGCGGGAAAAAATGTTCCTAACCGCACACCCCGCACCCCCTAACATTTATATCTATGTAGTGAATTTTTAGTTTTCAAACTTATCCAGTACTAGCCTTTGCCTTTTTTTTCTAGGTTATATCTCAGGGTTCCGATATAATAGCGAGATAAAATGTATAACAGTTTTTAAGTCTAATCGAGAGCTATTAATTAATTTATTAAAAAAAGTTCGATCTAAATCCATTCAGTAGTTTTTGCGTGATGCCCGAACGAACAAACAGATAAAAAATCTAAAAAAAATCGTTTTGTGTTTAGACACTCCTATATAGTCTATTACAGTCATTTTTTCTTCTCAAATATCTTAAATGTACAGACATAGCTATTACAGCTTTATAATAGTAGGTATAGATGACTTTGTGGAAAACTCCTGTCCTTCAGCGGTAGCCTCACTGCACCCTAGCAGTATTTACTCGCATGCTTTTTATTTAATAACGACAATCGCGTTGAGAATATGCGTTATAAAAATACTCAGAATAGTTATTTTAGCATTACTATTTATTTGACAAGTAATCATCATTCGTCATTGATCGCTTTACAATTTTCGACCACAGTGAGGTCCCAAATCAGAGTTCATGACTGTACAAAAATAATTAACTCTAGACACGTCTACATAATATGATATTATACAGTTGAAAAAATATATATTTATGCTTAATGTAACATAACTATATGATTGCATTTAAGAGGCAAAAATTTGTTAATATTTATGGCAACTTGCACCAATACGACATCCAGTTTGAACCTGATTAATCGAAATTCCAACACTTAAAAAGCAGCCACGTGTTCTACACCTACTTAGATGTGTCATGTAAATATCAAGATAAAGCTAAAATTGGACTAAATATGTAATTCTGGTGCAAGGGCCCTCATAAAATATAAACATATATAGCATTCTACACTACAAACATGAGTTTCTTGAAATATGAAGACGGTATTTAACGTTGCGCAAAAATATAATGTAGATACCTTACCTTTGATTCATTACGACAACTCTTGTAAAATTTTGTGTCAATTTTTGTAGAATGCTTATGTATAACATTATAATAACACTAGTAGACGCTATGACTCGCTACAAAGACATTTGAACTTCTGATTACTTATAAGTTATACTTCTAATGCGACTTCCAACAAGGTTGCGTTAAACGTTTAACGCTACCATGGAGGGGTTTTAATCAGACACTTAACATCGACTTATAAGAAATTTCAAAATTTTACTAACGCCATCTAGTGACATTAGGCATAACTACTTTTTTGAATAAGGCATAAAACATAACTGTGACAAGTTTTGCAGTTACGAATTTAATAATTACTTTATTTATTAATGATGCCAAAGAAGTATAACTTCTCACGCGCGTACATAAGTACACGCATTTTTTATTTTTGGAGTTTACTAGGTAATCACAATCTTTTAAAAATGCTAAAAATAGTAAGTGATACAGAGGGTTTATATATAGAATTTTTATTCAACTTGTAAGACGTAAAGTTATAATAAAATATCTTATACCTACTAATAAGCTACCTAGCCTATTTGTTCAACAAGTCACAGAACTTAGATATAAGTTAATATATTAAACGCTGCCTTCTCGTAATAAATATATAAATGGTAAATACTTGTGATACTGTTTGATTTAAAATTCAATATGAAAAGAGGTTGCCTAAATTGTAGCATTTTTTATTTAAACTAAATAATAAAACTGAAGATTTATTTCTAAACATAAAAATATATATTGTACAATGTTTATAATCCATACTGATACTAAGTTTTAATGCTTGAAAATATCAAATTTTACTAATTCAGGAGTTGCCTACATCGACACTTATTCATAAAAACTAACACAGCTCTGTAGCACTGGTTAAACCAAATTACTGTTTTGTCCCTTTTAAACAAAGTACATTAAAATTTGACAGAAAGTGAAAAAATATCTGTCAGCTTAAGAAGCGTTTTAAATCAGTTTTTGTCCTAATTTACGCTACTCTCTTTATGACATCCTGCCTTCTGAAATTCTTCGTCCTACCTCTTTCAAATGCCTACTCCCCCTCATTTTCTCTAATTCTTTAAATAACACCTTATGTAAATTTATAAATACTAATAATATTAAACTTTAGTTAGATGGGAATTGTCACATATTATAGATGTCCTTGTCTATGGTTTTTAGTCACAATATAGTACAATAAAATGAAATATTATGGTTTATCATTCTGGATTGAAGCAGATTACAGAATTAATATAACCGGTCAAATTTATAATTACTTGCTATATCCTCCTCTGATTTACGACACTAATTATCACTGATACTGGCGGAATTGGGCCTGTCTCTGGGACACTAAAGCCAAAAAACCAGAGAAGGCAAGTCAAATCAGTTTTATTTTATTATGAATAAGGGGATTAGTTTTGAACGTTCGGTGGCAGTAGCACTGTAGAAAATACGATATTCTACTAAATGTAGTTAATTTATTAAGTTACTATTGGAAATAAAAAGGGCTATGATAATCAATCAAATCTTGATTATCTATTCCGATACAATTACTTTCGCGTTATGGCTGTAATATCTATAGAAAATACAAATCAATTGCCGTAGGTAAAATCTCGCCAATACTCGGAAACGGCTAGACCCATTTCAATGAAAATTAAGTGTTTGAGTGAATATCTGAAAGGATAGATTACCAATTAGGCGCTGCGGTCATGTTCTAGAATTTTTATTTTCTTTTTGAGACGGCAATTAGTTTTTTGTAATTATACTGTCACATACTGTCACCGACTAGTCAGGGGCATTGAATATTAGAACAAAAGTCGAGAGGTCGCGATTGATGAAGTCTACGCTCCGACCAACACCTGCCCAATACCAGAACCCCGAGAGCTTTCAGCTCGAACTACAAAATAGCTTCCAATGTCTAGATGAGTGTGAAGCAGCGAGCGATATGAACAGCAGGTTCGTGCAAACTGTCCACGCGGTCGGGTCGACTTACTTCAAGGCCCGTCGCGTCAGTAGGAATCGTAAACTCTCGGACCATACTCTCAAACTCATGGAGAGGAGAAAAGAAATGATAGTCCAGTCCTCAGCCGATTGGTCCTGCCTAAGGCGGTTAAACAGACAGATCTCCAAGGCTGTGCAGCACGATATTCGCCAATTTAATACTACCCGTATTAAAGAGGCGATAGAGCGGAACCAAGGCTCGAAAGTGTTCGCAAGAGATCTGTCTGTTGGCCAAAGTCAGTTAACTAAACTGAGGACCAACAACGACACTATCATTTCTTCTCGAGATGAGATTTTGGGAGAGGTCCAGCAGTTCTATGGACAGTTGTACAGATCCCAGAGCCCTGCTGTTGGCTTGGTCCAAGACCCCAGATCTAAGCTAACTCGGCACTTTACCGAAGATATCCCGAACGTCAGCCTGTACGAGATCTGAATGGCTCTCAAACAACTAAAGAACGGAAAGGCACCGGGAGACGACGGAATCACCACAGAGCTTCTGAGAGCAGGCGGAAAGCCGGTCTTAAAAGCTCTTCAGAGGCTGTTCAATTCCGTCGTTCTCGGGGGCGACGTTCCAGAGTCGCGGACCAGAAGCGTGGTGGTGCTGTTCTTCAAGAAAGGTGACAGAACCCTCTTGAAGAACTATAGACCCATCTCGCTCTTGAGCCACGTCTATAAGTTGTTTTCGAGGGTCATTACAAATCGACTCACGCGCAGGCTTGACGACTTCCAGCCTCCCGAACAAGCCGAAAAGGCTATAGTACCATAGACCACATTCACACTCTACGCCAGATTATACAGGAAACCGAGGAATACAATCGGCCTCTGTGTCTGGCGTTTGTGGACTATGAGAAAGCCTTCGATTCGATCGAAACTTGAGCGGTGCTACAGTCCCCTCAGCGGTGCCAAATTGACAATCGGTACATCGAAGTGCTGAAGTGCTTGTATAGAAACGCCACCATGTCAGTCCGTGTTCAGGACAAGAGTACGGGACAGTTCCAACTGCAGAGAGGTGTTAGACAGGGAGACGTTATGTCCCCGAAACTCTTCACCGCTGCATTGGAAGATGTCTTCAAGCTCTTGGACTGGACCGGATTCGGCATCAACATCAATGGCGAATACATCACTCACCTTCTATATGCCGACGACATCGTAGTCATGGCCGAATCTCTGGAGGACCTTGGCACCATGCTCAATGATCTCAGCAGGGTTTCCCGACTAGTGGGTCTCAAAATGAACATGGACAAGACGAAAGTCATGTCTAATGTCCATGTCATTTCAGCACCGGTCCTAGTCGGGAGTGCGCTTCTCGAAGTTGTCGACCATTATGTCTACCTGGGACAAACAGTCCAGTTAGGTAGGCACAACTTCGAGAAAGAGGTCAATCGACGAATCCAACTCGGCTGGGCAGCGTTCGGGAAGCTAAGGAAGATCTCGTCCAATATTCCGCAGTGTCTGAAAACGAAGCTCTACGACCAGTGTGTGTTACCAGTGATGACATACGGAACAGAGACGTGGTCTCTGAATGTTGGCCTCATATCAAGGCTCAAAGTCGCTCAGCGGGCCATGGAGCGGGCTATGCTCGGTGTTTCCCTACGTGATCGAATCCGTAATACGGAGATCCGTAGGAGAACGAGTGACCGACATAGCCCGCCGGGTAGCCATGCTGAAGTGGCAATGGGCAGGCCACATCGCTCGACGAACCGATAACCGTTTGGGACGAAAGGTTCTCGAGTGGCGACCACGTATCGGACGGCGCAGCGTAGGACGGCCCCCCACCAGATGGACCGATGATCTGGTCAAAGCTGCGGGGAGCCGTTGGATGCGGTCGGCACAGGACCGCTCGTTGTGGCGTTCTCTTGGGGAGGCCTATGTCCAGCAGTGGACGTTGAAAGGCTGATGGATGGATGGATGGATGAATTATACTGTGAACTTTGACATATATAGGTAACATAATTATGAGGACACTATATCACCGCCGTGTGGGGCCGGCTTTAGAATTGTCCCACCCCTTCTCCACCCATGGGAGTCGTAAGAGCCGACCGACGGAATACCGGGGGAGTGGGCAGCAGCACTCCCTTGAGTATTAACAACATCCACTGCGATCGCCAACCCGCCTGCCAAGCGTGGCGATTACGGCACTATCCCCCATATGAGCGAAACAGCACAGAATCGCTCGTTGTGGCGTTCTCTTGGGGAGGCCTATGTCCAGCAGTGGACGTCGAAAGGCTGATGGATGGATGGATATCACCGCACTGCCCTTATTCAAAATTCAATTATAGAAAAAATCTAGGCCCCTAACAGCTAGCAAGTTATAATGTCTTTAGCGATGGGTCATCACATTATTCAAGAAATTATTTTGCTTTCACATAAATTTAAATGAAAGTGCAATGCGTCTGGCCGTCATTTTACGTGATAGGTAGCAACATAAATGACATCTAGCGAGGAAAATCCCTGACTGTGACCAGGTACCGATTGGAGAATTCCTTGACGTCATAAATATTCAAAAATCCAGGATCGAATGTCGCAATTAGAAGTCATCCAATTCATTGTCGGTATCTATAAAATTCTACTGGAATGTAATGTAATGAGTATTCAACGAAAGTAAAAAATCGATAGAGGCTTATTAAAATTTATAGTACAGACTGATATATATTTGGAAAATTGATATTTGCCTCTTGTTCGTAATATTTAAGATACGTATTTGGTAAAAAGAACTTGTAATGAGAGTGAGTTTATTGAATGTGAATGTAATTTAAGTATGGCTTTGTAATATAATTTGAAGTTGCAAGCGCTTAGAGCGCTTAATGTTTCAAAATAAATATTTGGTCACAAGTTTCTCTAATTTAAATTTGCCTATAAAACTCTATATCTAACATTGCTGATACAGATTATTAATTATTAAAAACCAATACTCGCCATATATGTATGCAAGTATTATTGTGCAACCACTATAAGCTTAAAAACTAATGTATAATCTTAAATATTTATATGATATAAATAGAAAGTTACACAGTCCCCATTTTTACTTTTGAACCAACCCTAAAAAGCTTATGTGCCGACTCAGACTAACAAAAAAATAAAGACGCCTCATTGTCCACTTTGTTAAAGATGTGGGAGTGAGTGTTGTCACTGAAAGAAAAAAATCCTTATAATATGCGTAAATTTTTAAAAGTTGTATGTAACATAAAGGAATAGTAAAAGTATAAAGTTAGTTTACAGCAAATCATATATGGAATATTATGACGCTGACGACGTATTCATATACGTAACGTACGTACGAAATCGTCGAGTCATTTCGGGTAATTTTATATCATACACTTGCGGTTTATGTCATATCGTTTTGGCGTGGTATTGTGCGCGTGAGCGCGTGTAATTATTAGTTTGGCATGGTTTTATATGGCTTCACTGGATTGTTTATAATGTTCCGTCTATATTTTTTCGTGGTCTGAGTGTGCCGATTAAATATAATTTGTGCTGCTACTTTTTAATAATTACCATTTTAAAAAAGCTACAAGCATCGGGCGTAGTGCAAAGGACCTTTCAATGTATAGAATATTAATAAATAGTTAAAATGGGGAATACCGAATAATAATCACAATCTTATAAATTATTTTTTAACAATTTCGATGTGCATATTAGCATTTTAAATTTAATAATAAATTAATACTCAATTACATCGTTAAGGAAATAGTGAGTGATCTCTAACGAACTCAATTATTGTCACACCCGTAATTAAAATCTTAGTTAAATTGATAAACTTGAAAGCTAATGTGCGTATGTAATTTAATTACCAAAGAGTACAGTTGCTTATAGTTCGTATAGTAATAGCATCGGCATTTTCTTGTCACCGAGCTATTCGTGTAGTACGAATGAAAGACAGAAACAGTCCTAAATTATTAAACAGACATTATTGCTTTTCAGTGTATCTAATGAAACAAACATAATTATTCAGTATAAATATTTAGCATTAATGACTACTAGCCTAGATTACAGGGGTGTTTTTTAAGATATGTAAGAAGATAAACATGAAACTATAATTATGCAGTCTAAACAGAATGCTTTTATGTAGAAAAAATAAAAATACATGAAATAAGCTGTTTTAAACCAACATAGTAGCATTAAAATTGTGGCGTTGGAACTGAAATCTCCTAAAGGAAAAGGATTTTCCGAAATAAGAAGTAAACCCATTTGAGTATCACTCCTCAATTGTAGATTCAAATAATTATTGCTTGCATATAATATAGTTATAAGCTAGATCTATGCATTTCTTATAACATTTTACTCAAATTAGCAGTATTAGTCGGTTTTAACATTTAAAATTATTTTGTAATTAATACAAAATTTATTATAAATTATTAATTAATGATGATTATAAATACACGTTACAAAAATACAAGTTCTTATTAAAATTAATAGTTTTCATGTAAATCTTATTAGGTCACTCCTCCCTGTTGTAGAAACATTGATGACTCACTATTTACTCAACATGTTTAACTTGATGTGAATAGGCACACTGCATAAGACAAATACAACTGTATATAAGATGTAATATCCTTATTTCATAACACTTTTTACTCTAATATACATATTTTGTCATTCATAATCATATAGAGAACATAATTTGTCACCTCATCAAACAATAACACATGTGATTCGGACAAATACACGTAATAATCTGTCATCTTCTGTCATACCCAAGTGTTGATAAATCTTTAGTGCATATTCCAATTTAATTACTCTTCAAATATATATATTTCAGCACTATACACTAGAGTATTAAAATGTATTGATTGGTGAGTATATAAATATTCCACCCATTTCATACCATGTATACAATAAAGTAATAATCACAAATATAACCTCATAGATACATTCCAAAATGTTAATGAATTGCTTGAAAGTAAATATTCATACACAACAATGATATGATGTATACATAGCGAAATCTTATATATGTATTCACCGCACGTAAAATTGACAAAAATAGTAGCTAATCTTATTGTCCAATCCAAGCATATCAATATGATAAAGCCATATTACATAATTTGAAAACGACAAAGTAGTATAGACAGGCATCTGATTAGCGCTTAGAAAAGTATGCAATCATCAGACTTAATAATATTCCTTATTTTAAAATTGTCTCAAGATTCCTAGCTAATCCAGAAGTACATACAGTTGTATAATATAATCATATAAAAATTATAGATATCAACCCTCAAATCCAAGCGTAAATATTCCATAAATATACCATATTAACAACATGTCAGATAAGCAAGATATTATTTACAGAAACATAAAATAAGAATAGAATTAAACAATACAAATAACTGGTATTTTTTAACAAATAATTTTATACATGTAAAACATTTGTCCTTAAATCAATCAAACATTTAATGAGTTGTTCCCGTATCTGTAAGTATATTAAACACAAAATCAACTTTACATCTAAAAAATTTAAACAAATTTATAAAACAAAAATAAACACTATTAATACACTAATACACTAGAATTAATACACATTCAAAATTCTAATGGTCTACACATATATTAAAATTATTTATTACAAGTTATTAATAAACTAATCACAAAATAAACAGCAACCAGGTGTATAAATAAAAAATAATAATAGAAAATAATAGTATACAGTCATTTGAAATGTCGTTTAAATGGTGTCTTTCATTTTTTTAATCAAGAGAGAGATCAACATATACAGAAGAAAGCTAAAACCTACTCTATGTATATAGATAAAAGAAGATAGTGTGTACTTTTAAATATGTATGTATTATTACATAAATATTCTATCACTATTCATACTTTTTATTTGAACTTTTTCCTAGCACAAGGTATCAACTCTGAGATCGTGAGTGACATTATAGTGCAAATTACATCAAAATCATTATTTTATAACCTAATATACAATTAGTAATGCACTACTATAATAATGATGTGTCAATATTTCATGCACACCTAAACCACAGCAGGCGATATCCCCCAAGATTTTATGTGGTCACTTTTACGACAAGAATATTTTATTACTATTAACACTAAGCTATATAAGAAAGAATATGCGTAGATAAGTGACCATCAATAATTTGCGATAAATATTTGTAACAACAGTAAATGCAGATGTTTGGTTATCTACCTATAGTTAATATTATATCCTCTACAAATACCATATTCAGTCACTGTCAATCATATTTAGATGACAATTACGTGTAAACAAGTAAGAGCATGACATATATGAAGAAACTGACATTTACGTAAGATTCAATAATCCCACCATACAATCTAATCAAACTATAAAATTAATATAATAGTTCGAGACAACAATGACTAAATTGATGATCTTAACTATTATGTGGTGGCCTCAAACTTATACGCTGTACAGGTAACTTTCGAGTTTCGTTTTAGGTGACGGTTGAGTAAATGGCGAGAACCAGAGTATGGAAAACCTGCCAAACACAGATTGGATGCTCTTCCATCGTGACTTGCGTACCCACCGGGCTTGCTCCTTTTTCAATTGTTCAATGCCCTGTTCATAATGAATGAAAAATATATGGTAGAGTTATCACAATTATAATTTTTTTTTTCAACATAATTGTCATTTTTTTTTGTTCAGGTGGGAAAAATGTACCTAACAGCACACCCCATCGGGCCAACGAACGGGGTAGTGTGGGACCTCACCCATTTAATAAACCCACCGTTTGCCATCTCTCCACTTGTGTAGGCGGGCCCACTGGAACTATATTACACTAGCTTTTGGCTGCGGCGAAGCCGCGGGCAAGTTAGTTCAGTAAAAAGTAAGTTTTTTCAGTTATATCTTAAGTTCCCGATATAGTAGCGGGATAAAATGTATACCAGTTTTTAAATCTAATCAAGGCCTTTCAAATAAAAAATGTTGCATCAAAATCCGTTCAGTAGTTTTTGCGTGATGCGCGAACAAACAGACAAAAAATCGTTTTGTGTTTAGACACGCCTATACAGCTCAAATATCTTAAATGTACAGATACAGCTCTGTTACAGCTTTATAATAGTATAGATAGATTACTTCAGTGGTGACACCTGCCACAAATTTTTTGCTTTTACCTGTTTTTTTTTTCTTTCTAGATTTTAAGTATGTTGTAGTGTAACTTAGATCTCCATATTTTTTATTTTCTATAAAGTGTATGACATGAAAGGAATAGTAATCTCTAGATAATAATTTTGCTGTCAGGTTGATGGATCTTAAAACACATCCTATTCTTCCAGAAGTGTCATATGCCGACTAAGATTAAACTAATAAAGGATTGAGCAGGCCTAATCAGAAAAGGAAATGTCTACTTGGAGAATGAAGATAAAACCCCAAGCCTATTGGCATGGAGGTGGTGGTACAGGGGGCATATTTGATACATACATGTATTCATAGAGTAACTAGTTAATTTATGTATTATCTGACTATTCAAGTCACATCTTTTTTTCTTAGATCATAAAATACTTCTGAAAATATTCTTGTCTCAAACTTTCCTAACAATGATACTTCCATATAATAAAAACTTACAGTTTCATCATTCCATATAGCATGAAGCTGGGTTCCAAGCATGACTGCAGTAAATATTGCAAATAGCAGAGCTTCAGCGATAAGAAACAGAAGTAAGACTACAGTGGCTGGGGGTGAATATGTACTGCAATCGCGCCATTCATGTCGAATACATGTAACAAACTGATAAACCGCCAGACAGACTGCATGTATGGATATTGCTGCTATGTAGAACTGCAAACAAACCATATAATAGTATTTCTAAGACACAATTTAAAAAAAAAATTATACAATGACATCATTTTATACAATAACATCACCACCACAAAAATACATTTGCTATCAATTTAGTGGCTCAGCTTTTACATATGAGAGCGAAGAAGGTGATAAAAATAACAAACATACATATGATTTTAAGTTATTTATTTATGAAATGAAACTCTTTGTAGAATTGCATTGAATTTACTCATATTAGGGCCCTGTACTCATGGACTATATTTTAGAAATATAATCGATTTAGTAATAAACTCCTTTCATAACTGTGGATGCCGTAGTTTCATTTCATAAGGCCTAGCATACGCATTAGCATCTAATAGTATTTATTTACCGTAAACAGAACGAAGTATTTTTGGTTATTCTCTCCAACGCAGTTGTTTACCCATGGGCAATGGTGATCCATCTTCCTAATGCAGCGCTGGCAAACTGAGCAATGATGGGCGCGTTCTGGCTTAATACTGCAGCATTTTGTACACTTGAAGATAACCTGACCTTCACGGAAACTCATCTGTTTGATCATCTCCTTTGTAGCGTTTCCTTTGGGAACTGCTCCCTACAAAACAGTTTATTTTTATATTTAGAACATAGATCTATAAAAGCCTTCTTTGATACACATCATTATTATAATGACATGTCAAACTAGGAATATAGTTTAAGTTGAATGATCCAAGATCCCAGGGCTGCCAAACCTTACTTATTTTGTGAGTAATGAAACATATTGGACAAAATAGTATTAATGTAATACTTCGAAGGTATAAATTCTGCTAGCTTGAGCCAGCGGCCAATTATCTTTTGCCAGGCTTTTATGCTACAAAGAATTATTATTAAAAACTAATAGAGTTCAATGCACTTCCAAACATTTACATACTTACTGGATCAGTGAACATGGTTCTAAGGTGTGATGCAAACGCAAGGAATGCCAGACTTTGGAATATGAAAATGTTCACATAGCTGTAAACAGGATATGTAGAAACACCAGGCAGTAACATCACCATCATAACCACAAACTCTGCATAGAGTATTAAAAGCCATGTTAATACTGCACAGATTATTCCACAAATATCCTGGAATGGAAAAGTTTCTTAATAGAATACCCACAACATTCTGATTCACTATATAGGTGGCAAATACTTGCCCCAGTTATGCACATACTAACTAAATTTGTATCATATTTCTATTCATATGGCGGGATCATAGGTATGCTATGATCCCAGTCAAAGGCACAAAGTTTATAAAATTAAGCAGAAATATTAGTGCTAGGAAAAAACTGAAGTAGGCCATTATTCATGCTATTTTGGACCACGCAGATAGCCAACAATAAAATGTATAAGATGATGAACTCCTAAACTAAATTGCCAGAGGTCTGCCAATACAGATACCACACAGCTGGTTTATTTAGTGGATGAGGGCCCCACACTACCCTGCTCATGCACAAGCAACATTGAGCTGGATCCATTATTCCCATCTTAACAAAAAAGAAAAAATATGATGTATATTGATGTTAATAACAATGGTCATGGCAGTGCATTTTTTTCTGCTTGTGCAGGTGAAGTAAGCCTTATGACACTGTGGCCATTCTCTGCAACTCCACGTCTAAGCATGTATTTTGTGTGAAAGGTTCTACTTTTAATCATTGAACAGAAAAGAATATCTCTGATTCTGTCACTACTAAATCAATGAAACAGGAACTCTATAAATATTTTGAAAATATATGCAAACAGATTTATAACCATAGAGATCTTACCCTAATACACCAAGCTTTACCACCACAGCACCGATTATGCATATCGCAATCAGGTCGAGTAAGCACTTGGCACTCTGGATCTATTTGGTATTGACTTTCCATTTCCTCATCTTCAGAACTGTCATAAAATTCACGTATCATTGAGTTCTACTGCCAATCTGTAATTTTGTTAGAAATTCTTATTGATGTATTCATATTTTTACTTAAACACTCAACATGCACAGTCATTTACTGGATCTCAAAGAGCGAAATTGTGTAATCGGAAATAATAGACCCAAGTAGGATTTCAGCTGCCCTCATGACATTGATACAATCTTGCTTAATGACTACTTAAATAAATGGCTTCAACCAACATATTGTAAATGCAGGCAAACAAAGGAACAAAATAATTTATTATTGGTAATAAGGACATAAACAAATTAGTAAACTGAATTTAAATTATGTAGGTGACATAACTGCATCAACATGAATGGTATGCCTATAAATATGTGCGTTACTTTGGAGGGACAATTCGTTGAAAACATTCCAGATCTTACCTGAATAGAGCAGGAGAGAACCAATTTTAAAGTAGAATGTATTTCAAATCAATAAATTTGATAAAAAAAATAGAGAACTCAAATGCCCAACACGTCTAAGTTCACGCCTAATTATCAAATAAAAGTCTAGTAACTTTTAATTGGAATTGATCACGAAATACTCTACAGCCGATAGTCATAATAATTTGTAGCTGTAAAATAAATCAACAGCTTAGAATGAACGTTTATGAAAACTGAATAACTTGCTAGCAAACCTGGTGATTCTTAGCAAAGCTTTTGGGATGTTCATAGCGCTATAGCCATCATTTTGAACAAATTAAATGATCTAAACAACATCCAAGACACAAATACCTACTAGAGTATTTTATTTATAACGCAATTTAAGAATGCAATAAGTTCTCTGTGATCAAAATCAATAAAATCAAAACGAAACCCGACACTCAGTAATAAACGTAGTGTTATACTTATTATGCTCTTTGGTCAGTACTTAGACGAAGAATAATACAGACTCTCTACTATTTTGACATTAAGGATGAAGAAAAGGATGCACATACTAGGTTTTAGCAAGAGTGAGAGAGAGAAAAGTATAAGTATATTTATCCTTTTCGCGTATGCGTCAGTTGTATTTGGACCCATGAACTGGGTCCAAACAATAAGGTGACCAACCGTCCCCATCATCAGTATGTAAGCTTGTTTTTGTATTGATGTAAAAAAAAAACCTATATTAATCACGTTATATACGCTAATATTACATGTTCTAATACATTTTAAGCAAAATATAAGCATAACTGCAAATTCTTTTGTCCTGTCATTCTTTTATCGGGCTAAAATAGGTAGTACATTTTTAGTCAACAAAGTTATAATCATAGTTATCTTTTAAAATTATTCCGGTTATCTATTGCTATCTTGACACTGCATACGCTGATAGCTTGTCTATAATATCCTTCATCTAAGGGTCACAGCCTCGTAAAGTAAAAATATTTTGTAGCAAAGAGTAATACGTATAATCCATTGAGCTGTAAACAGAAGGAGAAGAAATAACTACAAATTTACCGAACCTCAGACTAATTAGACGAAGCCACGGCGTGGCCGTACTTGAAACTGCAATATATTTTTTAAATGATGCCAGGTTGACAAATATTTAACCATATTTGGGCAAAATAAACAATAGTTAGAAAGAGGTCTGTAACTTAATCGTAAATAAGAAACTCTTCGTAACAAATATTTTATTGAAAATCACAGCGTTTATCAAAATAATTATTTAAAAGTAAATCTACCACCCCTTCTATTCATCCAACCATCAGTCTTTAAACGTCCACTGCTGGACATTGGCCTTCCCAAGAGAGCACCAGAACTAGCGGGCTGACTGTATCCAACAGCTCCCTGCAGCTACAATGATATATTTGGTCCATCTGGTGGGAGGCCATATTACGCTGCGCTGTCCGATACGTGGTCGCAACTCGAAAACCTTTTTCCCCAACGATTGTCAGCTCGTCGAGCGATATGGCCTGCCCATTGCCACTTCAGCATGCAAACCTGGCAGGCTATGTCGGATATTCACGTTCTACGGATCTCCGTAATAAGAATTCGATCACGTAGGGAAATACCAAGACTTTGAGCCTTGATGCAAGGTAAGTATTGCTAGTGGTCGCTGCTCTTCGGTCTGACCCTCCTCAACAGAGGGACCGTCCACCCCTGCGTGCGGCAGCTGGGGGGGTCCGTGGTGGACCTATCGTTCGCCACCCCTGATGTCGCGCGTGGTGTGTATGACTGGAGAGTGGAAGAGGAGGTGGAGACGCTATCGGACCACCGATACATCCGGTTCGGGCTCTCCGCCCCTCTGGGGCTACCGGAGCCCCCGCGCAGGAATGGCAGACTCCGCAAATGGGCCTAGGGTCAGTTTGACCGCGAAATGGCCCGCGAGTCTGCCATAGTGCAGCGCTGGGGCTCGGCAGGCAGGCGGGACAGCGACAGCATAAATGAGCTCGCAGGCCAAATGAAGAAAATGCTGACGGCAGTGTGTGACGCGGCGATGCCGAGGGCCCGGCGGAGGCCGCCGCGCCAACAGGTTTATTGGTGGTCACCCGAGATTGCTAATCTTCGGGTGGCCAGTAACCGTGCGCGGCGTGCTTACGTCAGGTGTCCAGGAAGGAGTGCCAGGGACGCTGTCCTTGAGGGTCAGCTCCGGACAGAATATTGTAATAAGAGAAAGGAGTTGCAGCTGGCCATAAGCCGGGCAAAGGAGAGGGCCCGCGAGGAGCTATTGACGGGCCTCGACAGGGATCCGTGGAGGCGCCCATACCAACGGGCGCGAAACAAGCTCCGCGCTCATAGCGCCCCCATCATCGAGTCAATGGAACGAGATCTCCTGTCGGAGCTGGTGGGGGGTCTTTTCCCGCGCTCTATGGGACACGTGCCCCCAGCAATGGCTCCTCCATCGGTGGCAGAAGAAGAGACACGAATCCCTTCTGTCACCGACATGGAATTGGAGGTAGCTCTCTCCCGCCTTCATGGACGAAGGAAGGCGCCCGGTCCGGACGGCGTTCCAGGTCTAGTACTCGGCGTCGCCGCCGAATATATCAAGGACACAGGCTCCGGGAACTGCTCAACGTATGTTTGAGGTCCGGGCAGTTTCCGGTTAATTCTGCCGCGGCCTTGGGTAGGCTTCTGCGAAATACTGGAGGTCCAGGGTCGTCGTGTCGCCGACTTTATAGCGGTATACTGCGGTCTATGGCACTGTATGGTGCCCCGATCTGGGCGGACGCCCTCAGCGCTCCTAATAGGGCCTCTTGCGACGCCCGCAGAGGGTCATAGCGGTGAGGGCCATTAGGGGGTACCGTACGGTGTCCTGGGCTGCAGCAACACTGTTGGCAGGCGACCCGCCTTGGCCTCTCCAGGCCAAGGCACTGGCGGAAGTCTACTGGCTTCGTGCGGAGGCACGGGCCAGGGGCGAGGAATTCTCTGAGAGGAGTCTGGGCAGAGCACGAGAAGCGGCCCGAAGGACGTTGATCCGGCGGTGGAGGGAAGAGCTGGAGTCTCCTTGAGCAGGACGGGAGACTTTAGAGGCGGTTGCGCTGCACCTCCATCGCTGGTTAAATCGAAGGCACGGCAACCTCAGTATTCGGTTGACGCAGGTGCTTACCGGACACGGGTGTTTCGGTAAGTACCTGCATCGTATTGGTCGGGAAGGAGCCCCCGGATGCCACGAGTGTGGCGCACAAATCGATGACGTGCTGCACACTCTGGAGGAATGCCCCGCCTGGGGGCTCCAGCGCCGCGCTCTGTCTTTGGCAATTGGAGGAGACCCGTCGCTGCCGGCCGTAGTAAGCCAAATGCTCGGCGGCGACGGGTTCTGGTCGGCCGTTGCCTCCTTTTGTGAGGTAGTAATTTCATGGAAGGAGGCCGCAGAGCGGGAACGCGAGGCGTCAGCCCACGCCGACTCGCTCCGCCGGCGGCGACCAGGGGGGAGAAGGCGTCGCTACGCCCACCTCCTCCCACCGCCTTGACGACGACAGGGCGTGGCCAGTAAGCCATCCGCCTGGGGCGTCAGAGTTGAATGTCGAAAGACGACCCTCTGGCGCCCCGCTAATAGGCGTGGAAGGGGCCGCTGTGGTTTTAGTGGGTATTCCGGGTGCAATTAAGACCCAAGTGCCCGGCGAGTCCTAGATACCACCTGTTGGACCGGGGGGATGCGTAAAGGCATTTCCACAGCGATAACAAAAAAAAAAAAAAAAAAGGTACGTATTGCTGCTCCATAAATTGCCGTTCTGCTCGATATCTCATCTGGTAAATAATAATAAGTTATATTTAATAAAATAATAGTAAACAAGAATATAATTAAATTATCTTTTCTTTCTTTTCTGGGTCAAATAAGAAAGTAATTATCTTCCTTCCAGCGCTGATTTAACTAATTGAATAAGAACTTAGAGCAAATCAGTTTCTCTGAATTCTAGATTATGACTACAGCGGAAGTCATAATCTTGAATTGAGATTTACTTACAAAGATGAAATTACAACTGCCTCTGTGGTGCAGTGGTAGTGTAAGCGACTGCTGATCATGAGGTCTCGCGCAAAAAAATTTAATAATCCATAACAAGTTGTTGCCTACTGAGTTTTCTGGCCAGAACTTTCTCAGTCAGGCCACGTTCCGATCCGGTGGTAGCTTTTTAGTCTTGGCTTCTATTAAAATCAATATATTTAATAATAGAAACTTTTAATCAATATTGTCTTTCTTAATAGTAGTTTTTGATTACTTAAAAAATTTAATTGGTAGTTTGTGGTAGAATTTTTAAGCACTAAATATACACAAAAAATTTAAAACCTAAAGGAGTATTATACTTATTTTATTATACTAGCTTAAAATCTCATACATTGTAAGCATAAAACTTAGAGTAGATATTTTTAATTGTGTTTCTAAACGAATATTATGTGGGTTGAAATAAATAAACCAAAAATTTGTAAAATCATATTACTGTGGGTAGGTGAAACCGTTGAAACAACATATCAGCTTTGGACATCTACCATCTAAGTCGGGATACATAAAAATCAAGTAAACGCGATAGATTCCGTAAACGTAGTTTTATTTCAAAAATACCTGAAATCCTTACAACGCACAATAAATACTTCAATGACTAGACTTCGCAAACATCACCCCTGATCATGTGTACAACGACTAACACTACCAAGAAGAGAAGGTGGTAGGGGTTTTATTGATATTATAAACCTGCACAACAAGCAAATGTCTACTCTTAGACAGTACTTTTTTAACAAAATGCAATCATTCACCCTAAATAAATCAATAGTCCAAAACGATCATAAACTGACTCCACTTAACTTAAAAAACAGCACGACACAAGATAATGAAAGACTGACTGACACTCAGACAAAACTAGATGAATGGGCTTGAAAGTCTCTACATGGAAGACATCGCCAAGATTTGTGCCAATTAAATGTCGACAAAGAAGCGCCGAACGCATGGCTTAGTTGCAGTGATATCTTCCTTGAGACTGAAGGTTTTATGATTGCGATTCAGGACCAGGTTATAGAGACTAAAAACTACCAAAAGTATATAATTAAAAACTTAGCATCGGACACCTGTAGGAAGTGTAATAGCTCCACAGAGACGATCCAACACATCACAGGCGCATGCAAAACAATAGCTCAATTCGATTACAAACATCGTCACGACCAGGTATCCTACATCATTCATCAAAAATTATTGTGTGCCAACCATTATATTTTTCTTGCAACGTCCGCGTGGTGACGGACTAAGAATACAAGTGTCACCATCCCATCCTTTCCAGGACGAATTTAGTGAAATTCAAATAGAGTTTGTTTATCTGACATATTTTTATAGATTTTGTACGGAAACCTTCTTTTTAATCACTGTAATTACAGGAACAATATTTAATTATTATTATTATTATTTATTATTATAATCAGGAGTGAAAGTCAGCTTTTAAATAAATTTGTTTGAGACACGCCATTTTTTCAAACACAAAACACGGCACCTAATTTTCTTTTTAATGGCATCCCTGGTAGTCATGGTGATTAAGTTGTTGTTACAACCTCATTATCATTAAACCTTTTTATACCATCTTATTGTTTTCATAAATATTTAGCTGACACAGAAATTGTAATCAATATAATATTTTATCTCAAACTATGAAGTTTATTTTATTGGCGACGAGTTAAATTAATTCATAATTGGAGGAATAAAGAATGATCAGTTTGCACAGTTCCTACGTGCTCAACAGGCACAACAGGAACAAATAACTCAAATTCTTAAGCTGTTAATACAAACAGCACATAATGGTCGCGACACACAGGCCAAGAGCGTGACGAGCGCTTCACTATCGACTTCCCACGAAAAGGTAATGTTAATTAAGAATTATAATATGGAAAAATTTTACCCACATAAATGCAGGATAGAAGACTTTATTGACTTCTTTACAAACAAATGCAAAATTCTCAATGTCACAGATGAAAACTTTTTAAATACTTTAACACCAGAGATATTCTGTGAAGTAAAAATAGCATTAACACCGAACTTTGAATCAAGCAGTTACAGATATATATATCTCGCAAACTTTTAGACCTCTACCGAATTAAAATAACAAGATACCGCGCATTAACAGAATTTTGGAATTGCACCAGTGAACAAAATGAATCCATGGAACAATACGCAAATAGACTTAAAAGCCTTAGTCGAGATTGTGGCTATAAAGATGAGGTTCTAGAACGTCAAATACGAGATCGATTTGGTACAGGATTGAACCACTCAGATTTAGAAACAGGCCTTAAGCAAAAGTGGCCTGATTTACAAGAGTCGGGAAGAGAGTTAACATTCCAAGAAATTTTTGCTATTTCGCTATCTAGGGAGCAATCAGAGCACGATACAACAGATACAACATTAATATTAAATAATAACCGGCAATCAAGAATCAACGTCAACAAAATTAAAAAGAACTGCAATGGTAACTGATACATTAAAACGATTAACCAGAAGAAAACTTGGCTTTAATCAACTAAATAATTAGACATACATTATTATGTAAAATAAATTAAGACATTAAAATATTGACATTCAATCAAATACGTAAATAGTGTAAGTAACCAGTAGCATAAACTAAGGAGTATATATCATTCACAAGCAGTCATTGCTTTTACCTCTTCTACCGAATATGGCAAATTCTTTGAGCGGACCCAATGAACCATCCTAACGATTCCTGGGTGACAAAGATCATTATGTATTTCACGTAGTTTGTCTGTGTTCATGAAAGCACAAACGCGAGACAATGCGTCTGCAACAATGTTCTCGGTCCCAGGACGATATACAATATCAAATTTGAAACACGATAATTCGAGACGCCACCGCTCTATTTTTTCGTTCTTTATTTTACTAGTATGCTTACTATTAAACATAAAAGCAATTGATTTTTGATCAGTGATTAAATTGAAATATCTGCCAATAAGGAAATGTCTCCACTTACGGATACTCTCGACGATTGCTGCCGCTTCCTTTTCAATTGATGATTGTCTGCGTTCAGACTCTGTAAGTGTTCTAGAAAAAAGGCTACTGGTCGACCTTTTTGAGATAAGGTTGCTGCCAAAGCAAAATCCAAGGCATCTGTTTCTACTGTAAATGTTTCTTTGTCATCAATTGCACTAAGGGATGATTTTTGTATTTCTAATTTCACATTTTCAAAACTTGTTTTAGCATCATTTGACAGAGGAAATTGATTTGTTTCAATAAGTGGGCGAATTTTGGTTGAAAAGTTATTAACCCATTTCGCATAGTGAGCGAATAAACCCAGTGCTCGTTTTAATTCTTGAACATTAGATGGTAAAGGCAAATCAATTAAAGGTTTAAGCCGATCGATATCGGGCTTAATATTCCCGTCAAAAACAGTATAGCCAAGGAGATTGATACATGTTTGAGCAAACTGTCATTTTTCTTTATTTAGAGTTAGTTTATATTTAGTCACAGCATCCATGAATTTATTTAAATTTCTATCATGATCAGATTTATCTATGCCACAGACAGTTACATCATCAAAATATTCAAAAACACCTTCTAGATGCTCTTCTGTGATGATATATTGGAGAGTACGTTGAAATGCAGCTACTCCATTAGTAACACCAAAAGGTATTCTCGTAAACTGGAAAAGTTTACCACAAGCTTCGAATGCTGTATAAATTCTGTCCTTTTCTAGAATAGGTACTTGATGATAAGCACTTTTTAAATCAATTTGACTAAATACTTTATATTTTGCAATGGATATGCATCCAGATATGTAAATTTATTAATAGTTCGGGAGCAATCGATCACTAAACGCTTTCGGTGCATTCCTCCACCAGTTACTAGAACTTGTGCACGCCATGGTGAGATACTAGGTTCTATAACGCCATCTGCTAAAAGCTTTTCTATTTCCTCTGTGATAAATTTGCTATCGTTACAATTGTGACGTCGAAATTTTATTGCTATTGGTTTAATATTAGCTGATAACTTTATGAATAGTGAAGCAGGAGGTACGTTTGCTTCTATGACATTACATAGTTCAAGCGGTTTCTTTTGACCTCCAAAGGTAAGTATAAGAGATTCGTGTTCATTTAGAATATCATGACCAACTATTAAATCGGCACAGAGATTATTTACAATCCGTAAACGCTTTTTATAAATATGATCACCTATTTGAATAGATGCGTAACACATACCTTCTAAAAAAGACACTTGTGAAAGCGATGCCAGAGATATTGTGTGTTTGCATGGAATTTTTTTCAAACGGAGCTTAGGTACTAAAGTTTTATTGATGAATGTTACCGAACTTCCTTTGTCGATAAGGGCATCAGCTCGTATACCGTTGATAGTTACAGTGATAGTGGCTTTTCGAAGACTAGATGGAGATGCTGCTAGAACGTAAGCTGCTACAAGCTGAAAATCAGTGATTTCATTAGCATTTGCAGAATAATTTGTTTGCTTAGGATGTCGATAAGTACTACGGCAGACATTCGCAAAATGTCCTATTTTTAAACATATCTGGCAAGTAGCTTTGTTAGCAGGACAACATATTCTTGGATGGACATTTCCACCACAAAAAAAGCAATGCTTTCGCAATGTTGGTAATGACTGAGCTGCAGCAATATTTGTGGTTTCTTCCTCTTTAGCGGATTGAGTTATAGCGTTTGAATGAATAAGTGAGGGAAAGGAGCTCTCTGATATCTTAAGGGAACTATGTTCAGCTGCTTCTAGAGACAAAGCTTGTTGTATAGTCTCCTCCAAAGTTAAGTTTAAATTTTCTAAAGGCCGTACTCTGAATTTTTGAGACGATATTCCCACAATGAAAGCGCTTCTTATAGCTTGTTCTTCATGTTCTCTAGCTGACACACTTTGGTAGCAGCAATCCTGTGCCAGGAATTTTAAAGCTCTTAAATAATCTGAGATAGATTCAGTAGGACCTTGTCTTCTTGTATTAAGTTGATGACGGGCAACTATTTCATTCTTCGGCTTTATGTAAATATTATCGAGAGTTTTAGGGCCTCTTCGTATGTTTTGCAATCCCGTACATAGCAAAACACTGTTGATGACAAATAGTGAACTAGTAATTTTAATTTCGTAGATTCTGTAGTTGTAGACAAGCAATCTTCAGATAAGAAATTTGTGAATTTATACCGCCAATGTGTCCATTCAACATCAGCAGCATTCGTATCTGGTTGTACACCGAATCGTTCCGGTCTCAAGAAGCAAGATATATTTGAATTTTTCATTTCAATATTTTGATTTTATTCCGCAGCATTTGCTCGTAACATTTTAATATAGTTGATTAAATTGATACATTAAAACGATAAACCAGAAGAAAACTTGGCTTTAATCAACTAAATAATTAGACATACATAATTATATAAAATAAATTAAGACATTAAAATATTGACATTCAATCAAATACGTAAATAGTGTAAGTAGCCAGTAGCATAAACTAAGGAGTACATATCAGTAACGCCAAAGATTTTAAGCCTAGTTATAAGATGCAGCGGAAGTTATATACCGAACAATGTTTACGGTGTGGCAAAAATGACAAACATGATATCTCTAGATGCGCTGCAAAGAATTATACTTGCGGCGCATTTAATATCAAGGGGCAATTCGAGAACTGTTGTATTACAACAGGACGAGCTTACATTACGCCAGTTAATAAGGGAAAATACTCTTCTAAACAATTGAAACACAAATTACAACGAATAAGCGATATACAAGCTGCTTCAACTTCTAGTTCTGTTCAAAATTCCCTGGACAGTAGTAGCAGTGATGATGAGTTTGTTTGCAATGTTAGCAGCATTACTAGAAAAGATTGTAAACAAATCGATGTCATTATTAATGGAATTAACTTAACAATGGATTGGGACCCTGGGTCGACGTACTCAATTATTAACACTAAAGTCTGGAAGAAAATCGGATCACCAACATTAGCAAAAGGCTCTAAACTTAAAGCATATGGCAACAATAAGTTAAAGACAGAAGGAATAACTGACGTAAACGTAGAACTTGAAGGTCAACATAAAATTTTGCCTGTTGTTGTAATAAATGACGCGAATCCAATACTTTTTGGTCTACGATGGAGTGAGATGTTTGAAATGCAGTTTCCGAAACCGGTTTACTCAATTAAAAATGCAACTCCAACAACACTGAAACAGGTACTGAGCAAATATAATGGCAAACTAGGTAAAGTCAATAACTATCAAGTAAATATCCATATTAAGGCTGGAGCTGAGCCAGTACACCTACCTTTTTTTTTTTTTTTTGTTTAGGCGGGAACAAATGTACCTAACCGCACACCCCGTTGTTCGGGGCAACAAACAGGGTAGTGTGGGGCCCTCACCCACTAAATAAACCTGCCGTGTGCCGTCTCTCCGCCTTTATTGGCGGACCACTGGAACTATGTTACATTCCTTCGGTGGTAACCAGTACACCTACCTGCACGCCCAATTAAGTTCAGTATAAAAAAAAAAATGTGGAACGCGAGTTGGATCGTCTTGTAAATACAGGTATTATAAACAAAATAGATCCTAATATTACTCCACTAGAATGGGCAACACCCACCGTAAATATTCTAAAACCTTCAGGAGATATCAGAATTTGTGGAGACTGCAGTACTACTAAAAATCCTGTTCTAACCAAGCATCTACATACAGTACCTGTTTTTGATCATTTACGTCAAAAGCTAGCGAACGGCATAATATACTCAAAAATTGATCTTAAAGACGCGTACTTACAATTTGAAATAGCTCCAGACTCAAAAAAGTACTTAACGATATCAACGCACCAAGGATATTATCAGTATAATAGAATGCCATTCGGAATTTCAACGGCGACATCAATCTTTCAAAGTTTTCTCGACCAATTACTTGGAGGCATACCCAATGTAGCTGTATATTTTGATGACATCGCGATGACAGGAAAAAGCTTACATGAACATTTACGGACATTATCTACAGTATTGGATCGCTTAAAGCGGGCTGGCTTGAAAGTTAATTTAAAAAAATGTGATTTTCTAAAAGAAGAAATCGAATATCTTGGTCATACGATCGACCAAAATAGGATACGTCCAACAAAAGGGAAGATAGACGCCATCAGGAAAGCCTCACAACCAACCAATACTAAAGAACTACGATCTTTTCTAGGACTCAACAATTACTACGAACGCTTCATACCACACCTTCACGGATTATGCGTAGACTTACATGAACTAACTAGTGGAAAGATGAAATGGTGTTGGACTAACCATGAAAATAAAATTTTTGAGGATGCTAAAGCAAGCATTGCAGCGGCATTATCATTGACAGCATATGATGAAAGTCGTATCCTTTTCTTAGCATGTGATGCATCAGAAAAAGGGAGGAGCTGTTCTTTACCACAAAAACAAGATTGTTGAACAACCCATTGCGTTTGCTTCTAGAAAACTCCGTCCAGCTGAAAGAAAATATTCTGTAATCGACCGAGAAGCCCTGGCTATATTATTTGGAATCAAAAAATTTGATCAGTATTTACGAGGTACAAAATTCATTTTAGTAACAGATCATAAACTACTTATTCATATTTTAGGACGCCAACGTAACCTACCTAAACTAGTGAACAATAGACTAGTAAGATGGGCACTTTAAATTGGAAGTTACCAATATGACATTTGTTACCAGAAGGGAGAAAACAACACTTTGGCTGACTGTCTGTCCAGATTACCAAACCCTGAAACAGAACCCTCCTGTGCCGAAAACGCTGTACATTGTAATAATTTACGTCTTATTGAAAGTCAGATTGCGGACCTTCATTTAACTGAAAATAATCTTAGCCAGGCAACATCTAGAGATCCAATTTTATCGCAAGTTTGCCAATATCTTAAGACTGGATGGAGAGAGATAGAGTATAAGCAAGAAATGAAGTACTATTACTGGAAACGTTTTGAACTATCAGTTGAAGGCAAAATCTTATTGTGGCAGGGCAGGATTGTAGTACCAGAAATAATGAGAAAGATCGTTTTAACGTACTTACACAAAGGACACCCAGGGATATCTGCCATAAAGGCAATTTCACGTTTCTATGTGTGGTGGCCATCAATTGATGAGGATATTGATAACTTTGTTAAAAGATGTACTAGATGTCAAGAAAACAGAAAATCTAATACTGAACTACCAGTCTTTTCCTGGTCAATACCAGAACAAGTTTGGGAGCGAGTTCACATTGATTTTGCAGGTCCATTTGAAGGTAGCTACTGGTTGGTAGTATGCGACGCATTTTCGAAATGGTGTGAGTTAAGGCCAATGCAAAAGATCACGTCTAAAAGCTTATGCCTTGTATTAGATGAAATATTCAGCACATTCGGCCTACCACAAATCATCGTTTCAGATAATGGACCACAATTTTCATCACAAGAATTTAAAGATTAATGCTTACATCAAGGCATCCTGCACATCACTTCATCACCATATCACCCTCGTACAAATAGATTAGTGGAACGTTTTATAAGAACATTTAAAACAAGGGTGGCCTCAAATAGTGGAACTACGCTTAAGTAGTGTTTGCTGGAATTTTTATTTAGTTACCGAAATACACCACAAACTACGTTTGGAAGACGATTAAACTGTTTGCTGTCCAATATCCGTCCGGATAAGAGAAAAGCGTTACAGCATGCACAAGTAAAGGCCAACATTTTGTCTTCTGCTCCTACATATCTCCCAGGCGATAAAATTTATATCAAGACAAAACTGGAAAAAAAGTGGCAGCCTGCAACAGTAGTGGCCCGTAAACATAGATACTCCTATGTGGTCACTACTTCTGATGGGGTGGAAAAAAGGAGGCATGGTGATCACATCAGGCCACGTCTTGCTCCTTCAGACGCAGCGGCAGCTACTCCTAAACCCGCATCTTCTACACCTATTACAAAAAATGCTTTACCCCCTGCATCTTCTTTAACCTCAGGTTCTAGAGACCCCATATCATCTCCATGTATACCATCCACACTCGTGCCATCGACATCAGCCGCATCACATTTAACATCACCTATGTATTCCATACCACCTCCATGCACACCACATATTCCAGTTTCAGCAACCATATCTGCAACCTCTTCATCTGCATCACCCGTGGTTTTACTTCCTTCGTCACCCACATCACCCACATCATCATCACCAATTTTTCAAACACCAACTACTATCATTGCATCACCCCAAATCCGTCGTAGCCAGCCGTAGTAGTGGTAGACAACCTCCAAGGCGATTGATCAATGAGATTTGAATGGGGGAATGTTACAACCTCATTATCATTAAACCTTTTTATACCATCTTATTGTTTTCATAAATATTTAGCTGTCACAGAAATTGTAATCAATACTTAGACGTATTATTCTTCGTCTAAGAATCAATATAATATATTATCTCAAACTATGAAGTTTATGGAAGTTTATTTTTGTTGTATGCAGGGGCCGGACAGTGCCGAACTTGACGTATGGTTCCAGTTTATTACAAAGAAAACGTCGCCATCTTATAACACACGCGCGTAAATAAAAGAGCATTTGGTAACCTAAACATCAGGTAGAGGTCACTGTTATAAATTTTACAAGTGTCATTTTTACTATGGACGTAGTGTGTTTGATAAATGGAGGACATACCATCAATCCTTCATAGTCAGTTATAAAATAAAAATAAAAAATATAAAAAAATAAAACTGACATACATTACTATAAAAAATAATAGTGACAAGAAATTTCACAAAATGGCTAAAATATTTCTGTTGTTGCCCTAAATTAAACTGTTCTTTATATAATATTTTACCAACTGAAATCTCTCGTCCTACATCTTTTAAACTTCTTTTGTCTCTTGTATTTACTCCATTTATTAAAACACTTTGTAAATTCATAAAAGTTAATAAGATTAAGTTGTAAATGTATGTACATATTATAGAGGTAATAGGGTATTTAGTTAAAAAAAAAATAGTTTTGGTTTTGTTTATATTGTACTCCTGTAAGTAGTTGTATGTCATGTAGTTAGAGTTGTAACTTTTTTGTTTCAGTGTATCTCTTGGTAATCCGTCGTGTTGGACTCATTTTTCACCGTTTATTTCTCTTTCGCCGAACAAATTTCCTTCGTTTGACGGTCTAACTTAAATTAATACTCGATATTGGCGAAATTGTGCTCATACTCCCACAACAAGAGCCATTAAACAAGAAGATAAGATAAGATACAATATTTCTGGTTATATGTATTACTCTTTTCTACAATACAATATTATATAAATTATACTATAATACTAAACGTAGTGTTATATGCTCTTTACTATAATACCAAGACATTGTGCTATAGTAGGTATGTACGCTAACTGGTAAGTATCGTTTTCTAGTTCTACTGTAATTATTACTTGTACAATGTAAAGTTACTATATATGATGAATAATGAGTGACTAAAAAGAAAATTAAAAAACACACTTTTCCTTAACGCGGGTGTTTCACGAGGCGTAAAGAATTACGAAGATTTTACTACTGCGAAAACTCGAAGCTATATCCTGTACCAAATCATGTAGCCAAAGTTGTACTATAATATTAGAATTATAAGACTCCTTTGGGGTAAAAAGCTCATGGCATGTCCGACAGTGAGATATAAAGTCTACTCCTTAAAAACATAGCATCATGCCTGTATTCCCCGAAGAGGTAGGCAGAGGTGTATTACATACCCACGATTCGCCAGCTATATTTGAGTCCCACGTAATAGGGGGCGAGCCTATTGACGTCTACCGGGCACATTTCCAAACTCCGGGCTGCTACTGAGACTTTTTCTTTTTAGGAAAAAACTCAATAACATTGCCCGACCCGGGGATCGAACCCGAGACCTCATGATTAGCAGTCGCATACGCTACCGCTACACCAACGAGCCAGTTACTACTTACTACTCCTTAAAATATTCAATAAATAAAGAGGGAACATTAACGCATCTTTTATAATACTAAAAGTATGTATTCACATTTTTTTATATTGATTTGATAAAATTTAATACATCAATCATGTTCATGCAATGGAGTGGTGACATTAGTCCTTTACTTTTCTGAGAAATGGGGTGGTATCATTATTCTGTTACTCTGTAAGCAATGGGGTGATGGTATTATTCTGTTTCCCATTATTGTTTATTTTTTCCTTTATTAATCCATATTCTTCCTTTTTTCTTTTACATGTCATCAGATGGCGAATCGTGGGTGTGTAATACACCTCCGCCTGCCCCTTCGGGGAATACCTAAACTTATTTTTGCAGAGGATGTATTTCATGTGTTTCCAAACCCAGTCAAGTTCCCTGAGCAATGCTTGGCTTCAAGTTATAAGTGGCCAAGAAAAAAAATATTTTGATTATAAAAAGATGAGAATATGTGAAAGACACGTCAAAGATAGACAGTGCCTTCTCTATTTTTGCATGGTGAGTAAAAGCAGCCCAATTTTAATTATAATAAATATCCCTGAAGCAGCATTAGCTCTATACAAAAAAGGTCTGTTCGAAAGTTGAAGGATACAAGGGTACAAGGGGAGATCGAGACTCACCTACCAAGACAGGATCGGTCATTTATTAAAGGAAGGAGGAGTCAGGAGTCTCCAAAACCAGCGAGCGTGTATGAAGAGAATTATGAATGTTGAGGAAGCAAGAGATGTATGCAAGAATATAGCCTCTTGGCACTCTGTTCTGTCTGCCTACCTCGCAATGATAAGTTAGTTAGTTAGTTTTATGATAACACCCTCGTTCAAAGCAAATAGATTAGTGGCGATTGTGTCCTGACATAATAATTGCTTTTTGCAGGTCTGATTAAAGAAGATGCTTTGTAAGCAAGAAAAAAAATGTAAGAAGACAACAATATAACAATTAATGTCATTGTATATAGTTGGTGGAGGTCAATAAACCGGATTTTAGCAGGAAAGCTTGGGCACATATTTTTAATTCATCATCACCATCATAAGTTTACATTTTTGATGAATTAAAAATATGTGCCCAAGTTTTTTTAAAATAAATATTGATATTATAATTAGTAAAATAGATGGGCTCATTTTTTCTAAATATGCAACAATATTTTATTTTGTTTTTTGTACTACATGGGTGGCGAACAAGCATATGACCAACCTAATGGTAAGCGGTTACCGTAGCCTATAGACTCTAGCAACACCAAAGTCATAACTCGCGCGTCGCCATCTTCAAGGAAAGGAATAGGAGGTGGATAATAATAATAATAAATATTCACGTACATTTTACAAAACGTCCTCTGGTCCCAAACTAAGCCCAGATTACGAATATAATACATATTTTATTTTTTGTAAATACATACATATAATAGCTAGAAAACACCCAGACGCAGTACAAATATTTGTGTTCATGACACAAATAATGAGTGAGTGGGAATCAAACCCGCGACCTCGTGCACGGACCTCGTGAACACTACCAACGAGGCTGACCATTACGCCACGAGGCCCGTCAAAATATAGGATAGGAATGATAATAAGGAAAGACGATACTAAGGAGAGGGTAGGAAGGATGATGATAAGGAGAGGATAGGTAGGATACTAAGGAGAGGATAGAAAGGATGATAAGGAGAGGATCCATACAATTGTGGGATGGTTAAACCAACTACTTTTATTACTAAAATATTCTTTTGCCGTGACAGAGCCATTATTTTCGCAACCATTATAATTCAAAAGAGTTTTTACATGTTTGCAGTTTTTATATTGTTGAGATATATATTTTTTTTATGTATGGTAGCAGTCGAGTCATGGCCCACCTGATGATAAATAGTAACCGTCGCTCATGGACTCAACCATAACGAGAGTATTGTCAAGCCGCTGCTCACCATTTCATTTCACAGATATGAAACAAAAGAAGAAACGGCTATCTCCTGCTACAACCAAAACACACAGATGTGCTTCTTGGATTACACGGGAAATGGTGGTACAAACCCGCTCGGGCCCTATAGCAAGTGATTTCCCCCACTTAGTACCCAGCCCTACCACCAGTCGTGCATGGTGATAATTGCTTACTTCCTTTAGTCACTTCCGTGGGAAGGAATGGGTTGGTGATACTCGCATTCTTAGTCATCACCACGCGGTACTAAACATTTATTCATCTCTTAGAATAATTTATTTTTCATCGGTAATATCAGTTATTGTAGAATTATCTACTTTATACACTATACAGAAACTCAGTTTCTAAAAACTATTATTATCTCTCTTCGTCATAAAATTGCTTGAGGTTCCGGTAAAATAATACAATGAAACTAGTTTCTAAAATCCTTATAACATATTTTGTAATTACTTCAAACTTAAAGATCAAACTTATAATGTATCATAACGCATTAAAATCATGCTTCGTTTTTTATAGTCTATATTTATCATATCTCCTACAAATGTTTTTTTAAATAATTACTTCAAACTTATAGATCAAACTTATAATGTATCATATCGCATCAAAATCATGCTTTGTTTTTTATAATTAATTAAAAATAATTAAATCGGGATAACAAAATAATATAATAAAGTGGATGGAATGGTCTAAAAACATTGTCATTAGTTTTCTGTGATTAGTTTGAAGTAGTGAAATTGTAATAGTACTAAATACATATGGGTGACACCCATGATTAAGCAGGTATTTTGTCAGTGTTAAGTATTTTAATATATTAAATTACACAATATTACAATTATTCAATGAAGACACCTAATAAAAGAAAATGTATATAAATGTGTAACATATAAATGATGGTCATAAAAAACAAGCCCATTTATTTTCAATAATACTGTAAAATAATGTAAGCTAGTAATTATTACCTACGTAATGTACTGAGTATGAGTTGAGTCGAGTAAGAGTTGTTGTTATTATGGTATGAGTTGGCAAATTATAATGATTATTTTTATATGATTTTTCTATTAGCATGGCCTATATTTTACAAATAATATGAAAACAATGTCATTTTAAAAATATAATTTAATAAAATTTAGTAAATATCATCATGATTCTTAAAATAAATGAGATCAATCAATTACATAAACTTTTATTTCTGTGATAGCATTATTGATTTTATTGTAAATATAACTAATTAGACACCTTATTATTAAACATAGAAGTCTTCCAGTTTCAGTGATCCGCTAGTACAGGCGAGGAGATGGCACCTGGTGGGATTAATTAGTGGGTGAGGCCCCCTCACTACCCTTTTCGTTACACCGAACGACCAGGTGTGTGGTTAAGACTATTTTCTCCCGCCTCAATAAAAAAAGTACCTAGTAATAAAAAAAAACAGCAGAAAGAAGGTACCAAGTAGTAAAAAAAAAGTACCTATGCAGTAAAAAAAAGTAGTTTAAGGGATACGCTATCAGACGGCGACACCATTCAATGTAGGTGACAAAAAATGTCGTGATTACCCCAATCTCTTACTTTTTATAGATTATTCTACTCTTTGGTTGTACGAGTATGGCGAACTATTTGAAAGTTCGCCAGCTGAAAAACCTGTACGTCATATGAGACAGGAAGATACGATACTTGTTTCAATTTTCTTAGCGTATTCCGTATATGCCTATCTCACTTCTACACTTCCTAATGTATCATCTAAGGATGTTTATCTAAGGAGTCTGAGGAGTCTATTAATATTAGATCATGGATCTATTTGTATACATGTTACTTCCATGTCTTTAGGTTTTTTATCTAAGAAGTATAACCAGCAGAAATTCTGTGGTAAGTTCTGTCTATGGAGGGTAGAGGTAAGGAGGACCGACTCATATGGGAGCCTAGACAAAGGATTATGGAAGCCAATTTGGCTCCCTACTTTTTCAGTTTGACCCGGCCAAACTGAAAATGTATCCAGCTGAAAGCATCAAATAACAGTTCAAAAAGTGACCAGAATGGCGCTTGTGTAGATTTAGGTTCGATACGAACTTAGTGGTTGTAGACAAAGTGAAGTGTGCTGAGTATAAATATTAAGTATCTCGGGCAACTACAGTAAGTATTTTTATATTAAAATATTTTATTTTGGGGTTCGATCCCCGGGTCGGGCAACGTTATTGAGCTTTTTCCTAAAAAGAAAAATTCTCAGTAGCAGACCGGAGTTTCGAAATGTGCCCGGTAGACGTCAATAGGCTCGCCCCCTATTACGTGGGACTTAAACATAGCTGGCGAGTCGTGGGTGTGTAATACACCTCTGCCTACCCCTTCGGGGAATACAGGCGTGATTCTATATTGTTGTTTTATTTTGATAGCCCTGAAACCGAACGACTGAGCGTAGATGGTCGGCCGTTCGGGTGCGCCCCACCCTCGTCTCAGTCGGCACCACACCGCGCGGTTTATAAAATAATGATATACTATTTTTTTTATAAATAAAACGGAGTATTTTACAATTTACACCTATTTCTACCCTCCATTATTTACACCACATAAGTAACCTTGAAAGACATGGCAGTGTTGACAGGTTGATACTTGACAGATTGACATTGACACTGATGGTACGTATTACTTTTCTGGTTATACGTATTACTCTTTGGTACATGGTATAGGACACAGACTACTATACTACTTGTATAGGAAATCAGTTCACATATCAGCAAAAAATATTACCTATTTTCCTTTTATCTAAATTTACTGTATAGTTATTTGTCATAAAGCGTAATGTTCGGCTCCTGTTTGGTAAGTTTTATCTACAGGCATGCAACCACTGTATTCTGTTGGTAAGTTTAAGTTTTATGTGAAAAAAAAAACAATTTGTAATTCCTTTATTGTCTCATATCACAATCTGGAGCAGATCGTGTTTTATGTAATAATAAATACCAAATATATAGTTAAATTACTATATTATCTCGTGACAATGATCTGGATGATTACCAACAGATTTTATTCAACAACCAGACATTATCAATGTTAATTTGATAGTTACGTAGGTCTGATATATTAAATGACACAGATATTGTGATATCTCTCAACATACACAGCTAATGGATTGAAACAGACATCATGTATATGTTTATTAATATTCACTCTACAGACATCCAAAGTTAATCATATTTAACTATTTATTACTCTATTTAGTTTTAAGTTACAAGTGTTAGTAAACTTTCTGGTGATGCCATTATGTACTTTTAGGATGTCAAAATATTTCTGAGTGGTTAAATTCATAGATCTTTGGTCAACAAGCATATCTCAGTGCATATTATAATAGATGAGATGTCAGCTACCATGATAGAGCTGCCACTTTATTGCTTGAACTGTAAATGTCTCATTTTTCTTTATCACTGTCATTTAAATTAACACTTCCTGTTATGGTTTAAACTTGATAATGTGTGTGGGGAATTTGCACTTTATCAGTAAATATTTTACTTAGTTTATCTCATTCAGTGACAAAATGTTAGTTTAAGCAATGTGTACATCATTATTTGCATTTTATTATGAATTTAAGTAATATCAGTAACAAAATTGTTTATGTGAACCAAATGTTTGTAGACCATGAATCTCGGCATAGTACGAATCATGCTGAAGATCACAATGAACCTGAAAGACCATCGGAGAACTCACCATTGTTATTACACTTTCCTGATAGTCCAACTACAAGGAATCCAGTCACTATGTTGACTGTCAGCTTATTGCTGCTGATACTCATAGCTGGAGTCATAATTGGAATTTACCTTCTAGTACTGCAGAGTGAGTCTGGTTTGTATCTTAACTTGTTATATTTGTCTACCAATAGCTCAAGAATATTTTTTAATCTTGTCTCATTATTAATGCAGTCATAATTTTCTTTCATAAAATCTATAGTCAAGTGCATATTTATATACATTTGATGACCTTATTTACTTTCTAATATACCATAATAACTCTGTTTCAACTATTTTGTAGATCTGTACCATTATTGATAGTAAATTTAAAAAATATATAATTTATTCCAGAGAATAGCCTACCCCCTGTTGACCTGCCATTACAGTTAGTAAGTAGGTCACAATGGGATCAAAGTAATCTATCACAGACTGTTCAGAACATGTCTCCATATAAATTGTACCAAGTGATTGCAGTTCACACAAACACACGTGAATGTGTCGACACAGCAACATGTACAAAACTACTACAAGAAATGCAGGTATTTGTTGTTATTTGTTTAGTTTTGTACAATAACTATAAAATAGAAAAAGTTGGTCAAGGGTCAAGTGCGAGTCGGACTCGCGCACTAAGGGCTCCGTACCATTGACTAGGTAAACAACATTACATTATTGTATAGGAGCCCCCCTTAAATATTAATTTTATTTTCATTTAACTATTTATTTTAAAGTTAAAATATAACTAAATATTCTGTAAACATTTCAAGCGTCTACCTGTTGCTGTTATCAATAGCGAGCAAAAAAAGGCAATAAAATCACGTTTGTTGTATGGGAGCCTCCCCTTAAATATTTTTTAATTTTATTTTTAGTATTTGTAGTTATAGCGGCAACATCATTTGTGAAAATTTCAACTGTCTAGCTATCGCCGTTCTTGAGATACAGCTTGGTGACAGACGGACAAATTTTGCATAGCTATAAATAACTAATTCCAAAGCTCTATTCCTCAATTTCTCCGTTATTGAAAAACTTTTTTGTTGCCATGACTGTTTATCTTAAAGAACAAATTATTTAGAAAGTGGAAAAAGAGAGCTTTGCTGCGAGCAGGATTTGAAACTGCTTCCCATCAGTCCAGGCAGTGAGCATCTCAAGTGCTAAAATATAAATAACACTATTTCAACAATCTCGCCATCAATTAGTATGAGTTTTAATTGTATAATAGTAATTAATCTTATATTTGGCCGTGTGGGGCCGGCTTTAGAATTGTCCCACCCCTCTCTACCCACGGGAGTCGTAAGAGCCGATACCGGGGGAGTGGGCAGTAGCACTCCCTCGAGTACTAACAACATCCACTGCGATCGCCATCCCGCCTGCCAAGATGTGCGAATACGGCATTATCCCCCATGAGGGGACCGCTCGTTGTGGCGTTCTCTTGAGGAGGCCTTTGTCCAGCAGTGGACGTTGAAAGGCTGATGGGTGGATGAATTAATCTTACTATATTGGAATAAAATGTGTACAAATACATCTGATAAGCAGCGTGGGTCTTAAAGACATCTAAAACAAATGTGACGTGGAGATTGGTCATCACTGACTGCAATAGCGTAGCAGTCCAGAGTACTTCCCCGGATTAGATGGGACACAGCTTCGAATTCTGATCGCAGTAAAGCTGTGTTATTCCACTTTCATAAATAATTTATTCTTTAAAATAGCTGAGCATATCAAGTGCTAAAATATAGATCACAATAGGTATATTTATTTTAATTTTGTTCATTTGTTTTTCCATAACATCTTTTCCAAAGACAGAATAGTCCATTGAAATGACATGAGCTATACATTTCTTAGAGGACGCAATTTTATTTTTGGGACATGTGTGGGGGTCAATAGAAGCTTAACCCCAAGTTTGTGGGGTTGCCGCTCTTGCCCCTGGCCGCCATCTTGGAAAACACCTTTTTCACGATATCTTGGAAACTATGCGTCCTACAAAGAAATCGTAAAGACATAATTTGTAGCAAATGGCTTTGCCTACAAATATGTTCATATAACTTTTTGCCCTAAATTTAAAATTAAAGAATAAGCAAAAAAGTGAGAAAATATCTATAAAAAAATATCTAAAAACCCCACACATGTCACAAAAATAAAATTGCGTCCTCTAAAAAATGCAATATTAGGGCCTTAAATTATAACATTTCAATGGACTAGAATAACGTAAATGATTATTAGAACTGACCCAGTCATTATAATATTTTTAAGTTCATTGCCTATTAATTTTATAAATGAATTATAGTTTTTAAAATAATCTGAACGGATTATCAAAAAATAGGACTACAAATATCATTTATGTTGTTGATAACGTGTTTTTCCTGTTCATACTGGATATCCGATACGACTGCGGTATGTAAATTTTCCTATGCATTATCTATATATTATTTTTTTGTTTTTAGACCAAAGCTGCAGCATCAAAATGCACCATACCTTATAATTTTTTAATATCTACGAATGGCCAGACCTATGAAGCCTTAGGGTGGCTGAAATTATCACCAATGTTGACACAAAAACCATCTCGAGGACTAGTCTTAGCTTTTATAGGTAAGCTTAAAACAACATTTCAATAAAACTTGACATTCTGATAAAAATAGTCTAACAAATCGACTTTTCTAGAATGGGAACTAATAATAGTATATCTACTCTATATATAGAGCAGTGCTTGTATAGCGTAAAATATTTGGGGGTTTCTGCCCTTGTACTAATATCGTTTATATCTTAATTTGTGTAATGATGACACAACACTTCATAAAGTACTGTGGTCGGACTTCTTATCAAAAGTTTAAATTAATATGAGGGTAGGCTAGTTGTAACACCAAGTACTGCAAAGATCACCACACAACTCTACTTTTTCGAAGTTTTTAATGTATTTGTTGACTGCTTGGTGAAAACTTTGGGAGAAGACTGCAGGTCTTGAGCTTGAGAGATTTTCTTATTGGATTATGAAGTTTATCAACCTGCTAGGCTATTCTGTAAGATTTCACTAGCGAACTCACTTCTGAATTCGCAGTGAAAATACTATTAAGTCTAAAAAACTAAAAATACTCCCGTCACTGACACAGAACTAAAAAGTAAAAAGTAGCCCTCTCCCGCCTTCGTGGGCGAAGGAAGGCGCCCGGTCCGGACGGCGTCCCAGGGCTGGTGCTTGGTGTCGCTGCGGAGTACATCCAAGATGGACTCCGGGAGCTGCTCAACTGGCGGTTCCCGGAGCAGTGGAAGTGCGGACGACTTTGTCTGCTGCGGAAGGAGGGTCGCCCACCTGACTCTCCTTCCGCATATAGGCCGTTGGAGCTGCTGGATGAGACGGCCAAACTACTCGAGAAAGTGCTCGCGGACCGTCTCGTCCAGCACCTCGAGGATGTCGGGCCGGGGCTGTCAGAATCACAGTTCGGCTTCAGGGCGGGCCGCTCTACAATAGATGCACTGGCCGCCCTGATCAGAAGGGAGGTCGTTCTGGCAGTCTCGCTCGACATCGAGAACGCCTTCAACAGTCTCCCTCACGAGACGTTGAAGGAGGCGCTCCGGTTCCATGGAGTGCCTCCGTATCTCCGGAGGCTGTTGGAGGTATACCTCGAGGGGAGGTACGTGCTCTGGGAGGGGGGCGACGGGCGCCTATACCGCCATCGGGTAGAGCGCGGCGTTCCACAGGGATCTGTCCTTGGCCCAATCCTGTGGAACGTCGGGTTCGATTGGGTCCTGCGGGGCCGGCTCCTTCCCGGGATGGGGGTGATCTGTTACGCAGATGACACCCTCTTCACGGTGAGACGGGCCGGCTTCGAGGAGGCCGCCCGATCGGCGGAGGTTGGAGTCACGCTCGTCGTTGACCGGATTGGTATGCTGGGTCTGAGGGTCTCGATGTCCAAAACCGAGGCCCTCCTCTTTCATGGCCCTCGCCGAGGTTCCCCCCGAGAAGCACGCCTTGTTGTGCCTGCACCTCGACAGCAAGTGGAGTTTCGGGCCGCACTTTGCCCAGCTCGCCCCTAGGCTCGTCAATTCTGCCGCGGCCTTGGGTAGGCTTCTGCCGAACACTGGAGGTCCAGGGTCATCCTGCCGCCGACTCTATAGCGGTATTCTGCGGTCTATGGCATTGTATGGTGCCCCAATCTGGGCGGATGCCCTTACCGCTCCAAATAAGGCCCTCCTGCGACGTCCGCAGAGGATATACCATAGCGGTGAGGGCCATAAGTACCCACTACGGTGTCTTGGGCCGCAGCCACGCTGCTGGCAGGCGACCCGCCTTGGCCTCTCCAGGCCGAGGCGTTGGCAGAGGTCTACTGGCTTCGTGCCGCGGCGCGGGCCGGGGGCGAGGAAATTTCTGCAGGGAGTCTGGGCAGAGCTCGTGAAGCGGCCCGTAGGGTGATGATCCAGCGGTGGAGGGAACAACTGGAGTCCCCCGGAGCAGGACGGGGGACTGTAGAAGCGGTTGGACCGCACCTCCACCGCTGGCTAAATCGAAGGTACGGCAGCCTTAGCTGTAGAATGACGCAGGTGCTTACCGGGCACGGGTGCTTCGGTAAGTACCTGTATCAAATTGGCAGAGAAGGGGCCCCCAGATGCCATGAGTGTGGTGCGCAAGTCGACGACGTCCGCCACACTGGAGGAATGCCCCGCCTGGGAGCCCCAGCGCCGCGCCCTATCGGCGGTTATTGGAGGAGACCTGTCGCTGCCAGCCGTAATCTCACAAATGCTGGGCAGCGGCAGGTGCTGGTCGTCCACGGCCTCCTTCTGCGAGGCCGTAATTTCGCTGAAGGAGGCCGCGGAGCGGGAGTGTGAGGCATCGGCCCACGCCGACTCGCTTCGCCGGCGACGGCCGGGCGGGAGGAGGCGTCGCTACGGTCACCTCCTGCCACCGCCTTGATGGTGGCAGGGCGTGGCCAGCCGGCCATCCGCCTGGGGCGTCGGAGTAGAATGTCACTAGACGACCCTCTGGCGCCCCGCTAATAGGCGAGAAAGGGGCCGCTGTGGTTTTAGTGGGTATTTTGGGCACGATCAAAATCTGAGCGCCCGGCGAGTCCCACATACCCTCCTGACTGTCCCAGGCGGGGGGATGCGTAAAGGCATTTCCACAGCGAAAACAAAAAAAAAATGGTTCCAGTTTATTACAAAGAAAATGTCGCACATCTTATAAACAACCCGCTTAAATAAAAGAGCATTTGGTATCCTAAACTGACGTAGAGGTCACTGTTATAAATTTTACAAGTATCATTTTTACTATGGACGTAGTGTGTTTGATAAATGGAGGACAGACTATGAATCCTTCATAGTCAGTTATAAAATGAAAAAAAAATATATAAAAAAATAAAACTGACATTCCATCCATCCATCCATCCATCCATCCATCCATCAGCCATTTAAAGTCCACTGCTGGACAAGCTGCCATAACCAAAAAAAAAATTTAGTGACGAAATTTCACAAAATGCACAAAATGGCTACAATACAATATTATATAAATCTCTTTGTTTATTGAATATTTTAAGGAGTAGACTGCAGTTATGGATCACAGCAGACACACACAATGTTTTTTTTTAGACTTTATAAATCTCACTGTCGGACATGCCATGAGCTTTTTTACCCCAAGGGAGTCTTATAAAATTTATAACAGTGACCTCTACATCAGTTTAGGATACTAAATGCTCTTTTATTTACGCGGGTTGTTTATAAGATGGCGACGTTTTCTTTGTAATAAACTGGAACCATACGTCAAGTTCGGCACTCTCTGGCTTAATAGTATTTTAACTGCGAATTCGGAAGTGAGTTCGTTAGTGAAATCTTACAGAATAGCCTAGCTGAACTGAACACTGAGCCAGCTCTGGCCCAAATCTTTCTAACTCTTATACTTGCCCAAAAGCCCAACAAGAATGGTATGTGAAATATAATAAAATTTTATTTTAAAGATATATGGGGCTTTTCAGGTCAAGCGGACAACCAAAAAAAAAATGAGATCGTGAATTTTGTGTATAATCGGGTCAGTTATACTTTTAGTAGACATGGATGTGTACACACAATTTTTTTTTCGTATGATACTCTAATGCTGAGTTTATGAACTTTTAAAAATTTGCTAAGAATGAAGTCATGAATTTTTGGATCCTTATTATCTGTATCAATTAATTTGTAAAAAAACTAAAAAGTATTGTTTCTTATAGTTAAAAAGTTGAAGTTTTTAATTTTTTTGTCGAATTCTAAATTTAATTTTTTTACGTATAGTAAACCAGAAGTAAAAATTTCAAATCGATGTTTGAGTAACTTCGACACTTTTTTTTAAATATTTTAACCTTGAATTAAAGCCTTAAATTTACTAATTCTTCACAAAAAAAATTAAAACGTGATCGCCTATAGTTTAAGACTTAGAGCATATAGAGTTCATATACATAGCAATGAGCACTTTTTTAGCTAAGTTTTTAAATCGGGTTTATGCGCTAAAGTGCTTTCTGCTGATGATTTTGTTGACTGTTTGTGTAACGCTTTGGACATTTTGAAACCGCATGCCTATATCGCTGAACAACAAGTGCTTTATTTTAGAACTCTGAAAGAAACCATCTCTGAAGGCGAAATTCTCGTTCAATGTGATTTTGCCGAAAATTATAGTTTTGTCGTACAAGATGCTGCCCAATTATTTCATTAGAATAATGATCAAGCTACGCTTTTGACATCTCTTTATTATTATAAAGATGAAAATGATATTAAACATGGAAGCATCATCATGATTTCTGCCAATTTAAAGTATGATACTGCCACATTCTACGCTTTTCAAAAAATACTGCACCAGCACCTTGATGAGCACAGAATTGCGGTTTCTGTCATGAAATACATCACGGGACGGGGCGCCTAAACATTTTAAGAATAGGTTTGGTGTAGAGGTCAATTTTTTCAACCTATTTTACTACAAACAAGATTTTAAGAAAGAAGCACAGTTACACTTCCAAGCCATCGCTCATGGAAAAGGGCCATGTGATGGTCTTGGGGGAAACCTTAAACCTTTGGCAACCCGTGCAAGTTTACTGTCTACGAATAAGGCTATCACTGCACCTATAAGATTATATGAATAGGCCAAGTCATCATTGACTGAGACTTCTATTTACTACTGCTCGAAGGAAAGTAACAAGAGCGAGATTTTCTACGAGTCCGTTTTGTTTCCGCTATCACCGTTCCAGGAACTAAACAACTGCATGTTTTTCTTCCAACCAATGAGGGCTTATGTGTAAAGAGAATTAGTGCCAGTAAAAATAGTACAATTGTAAAAATTACCAAATAAATCTCTTTATTTTAATTTAATACTGTTTCAATCTCAATGAATAAAACCGCTCTAAGTCTTAAACTATTGGCGATCACGTCTTAAATTTTTTGTGAAGAATTAAAGAAATCGTTTATTTTTTTATTTTTGCATGTTAGAATGAAGGAATAAAATATTAATAGCGTAGTACTTTAGCATGTTAGCACATAAACCCGATTGCTTAGAAAGTGCTCATAGCTATGTGTATGTACTCTATATGCTCTAAGTCTTAAACTATTGGCGATCACGTTTTATTTTTTTTTTGTGAAGAATAAGTAAATTTAACGCTTCAATTCTAGGTTAAAATATTTAGAAAAAAAAGTGTCGAAGTTACTTAAACATCGATTTGAAAGTTTTACTTCCGGTTTACTATACGTAAAAAAATTCAAATTTAGAATTCGACAAAAAAATTAAAAACTACTTTTTAACTATAAGAAACAATACTTTTAGTTTTTTTTACAAATTAATTGATACAGATAATAAGCATCCAAAAATTCATGACTTCATTATTAGTTAATTTTTAAAAGCTCATAACTCAGCAATATACGAAAAGAAATTTGTGTGTACACATCCATGTCTACTAGAAGTATAACTGACCCGATTATAAACAAAATTCACGAACTCATTATTTTTTTGGTTGTCCGCTTGACGTGAAATGCCCCATATAGACTGTGTCATAGTAGTTTTAAAAATCGTAACATACAAGATTTTTCGCAATGTTACAGGTAATTTCACCAGCGTATCGCCATCACTGCTGCAGATGTTAGAAGCTAAGACATTCTTCGCGGAGTCCGTGAGTCATCGATACTTACATCCGTCGTATAGGATCATGGGCAAAAATTTTATTGACACTCCTGTATACCTAAGCCTACAACTTGCAGAGTTCCCTCAATGGAACAGTGAATTTTCAGACACTAAAATATAATTAGTCGTATTCTCACAACGTCATCAACTTATCCAAATCAAATCTAATAATAACTCAATTAGCCTATATGTGTTCATCTGTGACATTCATTATTCAGTTATGAATCTCTTCACAGTATCTAGTTTACTATTGTTACGTGCAATTATTATGTAATATTTAGTGTAGTGAATTTTATATTATAGTAATAAGATATAATCTTGTTACATGAGCTTACATGTATGTTGCACGAGGTAGATACGACATAATTAAGTAAGCACTCATGTAACTTAGTTCTTAAACATAAACAATATTTTTCGCATAGTAACATTAGTTTCTATGTCGGTATTATATAGTTAACTAGTCATCCGTGTGCGTGCATAATCATAAATATATCGCATTATATAACACTTGCAAGGGGTTTATTTTCTGCACTGAAAATGAGGAAAGTAAAATTGTTTAAATATAACTACAGGATATGAATTATCATTGTTCATGTGAGATAATTAACTACCATTATCCGTGATAGATTTGCTTCGATGGATATAATTTTAATTAGGTATCTAGTGTCTAGGGAAGGTTTAAATATATATTTGTGTAATTGGATGTATTTTTACTTGCAAATACATATTATTCTTTTTTCTTAATTTATTATTATCTCTATAAAACATCTTATTATAATTCAATATTAGCATAATTAAATAGTGAGTTAAAATAATATATGAGACGCATATCATTAATGTTTATGTTACTATACATATATGACTATTTTCAACCATCGTGGTTAAAATTATTAAATTGTTATATGTTCATTAATTATTATAATATTAATAGGTATTTAATTATTATAATATATTAGCTGTGTCCCGGGATTTCATTCGACACTTAATCCAAAGAACTCTACAAGATGTTATTTACTCTTAAGGATAAAGCAATGAATTGTATTTTTTTTAAATTTTGCAGTTCTGGAGTTTATGTTGTTTATTTTAGCGTTATTAAAATCACATCTTATTAAAACTTAACTGACAAGGAAAATAACTTTTCTATATATTTATTTATTTAACTTTATGTAAACAGAAAACAAAGTACCTATATTTTCAATTTTACAATGGCGGACTTAATGCCTGAGGCATTCTCTACCAGTCAACTATGGGTGATGCAGAGATAATGAGAGGTAGGTACAAGAGGGGAAAATATAATTTTGACAAGATTTAAATATGCAACAATACGAAACATATACATACTAAAAAGTTACATATACTAGGCAGTATACAAAAGATATACCTATAAGCAATATATAATCTATTATATATAATTCCAGTGTCACGATGTTTGTCCGGGATGAACTTCGAAACTATTAAACCGATTTTAACTTTTCTTTTTTTTTAAATGTGTGTTTTGTTCCAACTTAAGAGATAGGATACTTTATATCTCAATTTATAATTGCAATATTTATTAATGAAAAAATACATATATGGTGGTACGAAGTTCGCCGTGTCAGCTAGTATTATATATATGTAATTCCAGTGTCACGATGTTTGTCCGGGATGAACTCCGAAACTACTGAACCGATTTTAACTTTTCTTTCGTTATAATGTGTGTTTTGTTCAAACTTAAGAGATAGGATACTTTATATCTCAATTTACAATTGCAATATTTATTCATGAAAATATATATGGCGGTACGAAGTTCGCCGAGTCAGCTAGTAATATTATAAAATACAATAATACACATATACATACAATATTCATAAGTGATGTAATGATTCTTCTAACTCCGTCAGGAGGTGTTGTCGGACTTTTAGATTTAAATTCGTAGCGGTTCTTACACATTCTGATATTGAGTGGGAGTGAATTCCATAGAAGAATAGACTGTACAGGAAAGGAAGAAATAACAAAACCAGAAGACGACGAGATGGACAAAGAAGTACTTAGTCTATTATGAGTAGAGCGTAAACCCCTATCATGATTAGAAGATAGATACTGGAATATATTATATGTTTCTATGTCAATGCACTGTAAACTCGATGAGTACCTATGTAAGCTAGACGACTATATACATGTTGAAAGTAGGTATATTCGCGATCGTAAATAGCCCATGAAGATTTTGTAAGTGTAGTAGGTAATATTATTATAAATGATATACCTAATAGAGGACTAGCTTCTAAATTCTTCATTATTTATCTGTGAAAGTTTATATAAACTGATATTTATTCTTTATTCGATTACTTAATATTTTCATATCTCTGCTAATTACAGTAAAATAAATTAGTCGCTATAATAATCTACTCACTAAAAATACTCTGTGATTAACTTATCATTCCATAGAGCTAGAGATTTTATAACGTGTTATTGACGAGAAGATCGCCTAGTTTGACTAGCGTGCTTTATAATTAATAGTTAAGTACCTATTATGAAATAAAATTCATTTTACGCATTATAATGTATTTGATTTAGTGTGGTAGTTTGCAAATTATTATTCTATTATTGCGATCAAAAGTTACCTAGTGATGAGCCCCAGGACTAAAGAAACAAAAGTGAATGATTATTGAGGCTACAACGGTGATTATTTTGGAATACCACCGATTCTGTTGTCTATTTACGTACGAGACGACTGAGTGTATGATTCGAATCGCTGGTTGGTGCGTCCATGTACCGTCGGGAGAGAGAAAAAACAACTACGATCGGTAAAATTATAGCACTGAGACATCTGCCAGCCTATTTATTACACTACTAGCTGACCCAACAGAAATTGTCCTGTTATAACTATGAATATTGAATTCGAATCGGTATAATTAATAAAAAAAATATTATTCTAGATGCTATGCTATGTAATATTATTCAATAATTAACATTGTCATTAAGTTTTCTTAAATTTTCTAATGTTCCGCTCAACTTTCTTAATTTTTTCTTGTGAATGCGAATAATAAAATGTTATATTTATTTAAAAATCATATTTTTTTATCTCCTATGGCAAATACGCCGGTACACCTTATCTATATACTATTATGGAACTGTAACAGAGCTGTGTCTGTACATTCAAGATATTTGAGAAAAAAATGTCTGTAATAGGCTATACAGGCGTGTCTAAACACAAAACAATTTTTTTTAGAATTTTCGTCTGTCTGTTTATCTGTTTGTTCGCGCATCACACAAAAACTACTGAACGGGTTTTGATGCAACTTGTTTTATTTGAAAGGCCTTGATTAGACTTAAAAACTGGTATACATTTTATCCCGCTACTGTATCGGGAACCTGAGATATAACCGAAAAACTAGAAAATTATTTAAACTAGATTTTTTTGTAGAATTTATTTAAAAGAACAACTAGATGTATTTTGATGCAACTTTTTTTATTTGAAAGGCCTTGATTTGACTTAAAAACTGATACGACATTTTATCTCGCTACTATATCGGGAACCTGAGATATAACCGAAAAACTAGCTTTTGGCTGCCGCGAAGCCGCTGGCAAAGGCTAGAAAAGAAATATAGGTAAATATAATAAAACCACCATTGCAGCAAAATCCATACAAGGGGCGGGACATTCCACGTCAAGCGGACAACCAAAAAAAAATGAGATCGTGAATTTTGTTTATAATCGGGTCAGTTATACTTCTAGTAGATATGGATGTGTACACACAAAGTTTTTTTCGTATGATGCTTTATTGCTGAGTTATGAGCTTTTAAAAATTTACTAATAATGAAGTCATGAATTTTTGGATGCTTATTATCTGTATCAATTAATTTGTAAAAAAAACTAAAAGTATTGTTTCTTATAGTTAAAAAGTAGTTTTTAATTTTTTTGTCGAATTCTAAATTTGAATTTTTTTACGTATAGTAAACCGGAAGTAAAAATTTCAAATCGATGTTTAAGTAACTTCGACACTTTTTTTTCTAAATATTTTAACCTAGAATTGAAGCGTTAAATTTACTTATTCTTCACAAAAAAAAAAAAAAAACCTGATCGCCAATAGTTTAAGACTTAGAGCATATAGAGTACATACACATAGCTATGAGCACTTTCTAAGCAATCGGGTTTATGTGCTAACATGCTAAAATACTACGCTATTAATATTTTATTCCTTCATTCTAACATGCAAAAATATAAAAATAAACGATTTCTTTAATTCTTCACAAAAAAAACTTAAAACGTGATCGCCAATAGTTTAAGACTTAGAGCGGTTTTATTCATTGAGATTGAAACAGTATTAAATTAAAATAAAGAGATTTATTTGGTAATTTTTACAATTGTACTATTTTTACTAGCACTAATTCTCTTTACACATAAGCCCTCATTGGTTGGAAGAAAAACATGCAGTTGTTTAGTTCCTGGAACGGTGATAGCGGAAGCAAAACGGACTCTTAGAAAATCTTGCTCTTGTTGAATACTTTCCTTCGAGCAGTAGTAAATAGAAGTCTCAGTCAATGATGAGTGGGCCCATTTATATAATCTTATAGGTGTAATGATAGCCTTATTCGTAGACAGTAAACTTGCACGAGTTGCCAAATGTTTAAGGTTTTCCCCCAAGACCATCACATGGCCCTTTTCCATGAGCGATGGCTTGGAAGTGTAACTGTGCTTCTTTCTTAAAATCTTGTTTGTAGTAAAATAGGTTGAAAAAATTGACCTCTACACCAAACCTATTCTTAAAATGTTTAGGCGCCCCGTCCCGTGATGTATTTCATGACAGAAACCGCAATTCTGTGCTCATCAAGGTGCTGGTGCAGTATTTTTTGAAAAGCGTGGAATGTGGCAGTATCATGCTTTAAATCGGCAGAAATCATGATGATGCTTCCATGTTTAATGTCATTTCCATCTTTATAATAATAAACAGATGTCAAAAGCGCGGCTTGATCATTTTTCCAATGAAATAATTGGGCAGCATCTTCTACGACAAAACTATAATTTTCGGCAAAATCACATTGAACTTTGATTTGATTGATTTCGCCTTCAGAGATGGTTTCCTTCAGAGTTCTAAAATAAAGCGTTTGTTGTTCAGCGATATAAGCATACGCTTTCAAAATGTTCAAAGCATTACATAAACAATCAACAAAATCATCAGCAGAAAGCACTTTAGCGCATAAACCCGATTGCTTAGAAAGTGTTCATAGCTTTGTGTATGTACTCTACATGCTCTAAGTCTTAAAATATTGGCGATCACGTTTTAATTTTTTTTTTGTGAAGAATAAGTAAATATAGAGCTAAAGCTTCTAGGTTAAAATATTTTTTAAAAATAGTGTCGAAGTTACTCAAACATCGATTTGAAATTTTTACAACCGGTTTACTATAAGTACGTAAAAAAATTTAGAATACGACAAAAAAATTAAAAACTTCAACTTTTTAACTATAAGAAACAATACCTTTTAGTTTTTTTTTACAAATTAATTGATACAGATAATAAGCATCCAAAAATTCATGACATCATTCTTAGTAAATTTTTAAAAGCTCATAACTCAGCAATAAAACATCATACGAAAAAAAACTAGACGTCGCGGGACGTCTAGCAGATGTGAAAACATCGAAATTACTTAGTTGAAATAAAATTATCATAACTTGACAAGGTACTCCTCAAGACGAATCAAACGAGTATAAACTCGATAGGGTTGCATAGTTTCATTACAGAGTTACTGTGGCGACCTTTCAGCTCCATCATCAGACCCTGGATACCATCTAGACACAAAGTACTCGGCAAGACAAATCATACGAGCCCAAACTCGATGGGGTTGCGCCGTTTCATTATAGAGTTCCTATGTCCACCTTCCAGCTCCATCATCAGATCAGCCCCATGTCATCATAATATTGCATTGTCACGTGATATACACATGCGTGTAAAATTTCAGCTCAATCGGAAACCGGGAAGTGTGTCAAATTTAACTTGCAAGATTTGAACGGGACAAGTACAATAAAAGCGTCGCCATGCAACAGCCGATTTTACCTCCCTCCGCATTAGATGTTTCACATCAAAAAAATTGTGTGTACACATCCACGTCTACTAGAAGTATAACTGACCCGATTATAAACAAAATTCACGATCTCATTTTTTTTTGGTTGTCCGCTTGACGTGAAATGCCCCACAAACTAATTAAATAATAAATATTGAAAACATTCGTTCCTTATATCCTATCACTATTTTTTTCGTCAGAAACTGACAACACTCTATCTACTGACAGATAGTCAGTTTACTGCAGCTAATTATGAATCGGACTTTAAGTACATGAGTACCTACAACTAAAAAGCACTAAAGAAACAGATTTATTGTATCAAGGCTCAATGTAGCTCAGCGTGCCATGGAGCGGGATATGCTCGGTATTTCCCTATGTTATCGAATTCGTAATACGGAGATCCGTAGAAAAACAGGAGTGACTGCCATAGCCCATGCTGAAGTGGTATTGGGTAGGCCACATCGCTCGACGAACCGCCAACCGTTGGGAAAAAGAGGTTCACGAGTGGCGACTACGTATCGGACGGCTCCAACCAGATGAACCGACGATCTGGTCAAAGCCGCGGGGAGCCGTTGGATGTGGTCGGCGCAGAACCACTCGTTGTGGCGTTCTCTTAGGCCAGCAGTGGACGTTGAAAGGCTGATGGATGGATGGATGAAACAAGCGGATACCTACATAACACTAAAAGAGAGTTCAATACATTTTTGCTGATTAAAATTTAAATGTAGGTGGGACCCATAAAATCTAGATTTTGTTAAAGTTTTGAGGCCCTACTGTCCCATGGGCCCCGGTGTCGGTTACCTGCTGGGGACTCGATCACAATTAACAAAGTCCTAATCGGTATCTTGGCCCTGATAAAATATCTGGGTCTGATACTGGACGGGCGTTCGCAAGAACTTCCGCCAGATTTCGCCAAGGCTGGACGCCGCTAACAGGGCGCTCTTGTGGAGATCACGAAGAGTCATAGCGTCCAGGGTCATACGAGGATACCGCACGGTGTCGACCGAGGCAGCCAACGCTTGGTCGGAAGCCCACCGTGTGACTTGGAGGCGTAGGTGCTTGCCGAAGTGTTTCTGCGTCATAATATCGCGATCGCGGTGATCGCTCCTTCCCAACAAGGTGGCAGGGCGACGCCCACTGAGCTGCCATGGTCCGTTGTAGGACACGGCTGGAGCCGTCTCTGGCCGGTTTTTGAACCTAGGGGTGCTACAGCCGCTGCTGGAGGAGTGGGAAGGGCGACGGTATCGGAGTCCTTCCGATTGGTGCAGGTAATGGCGGGGTTCAATATTCAAGTCAGTTAATTCGAATATAAGAAAAATTTAAATTTCAGACAGATCTAACAGATATATATATATACCTACTCGGAAAGTATAGAGTAGGAGCCTATAAGTTATGTAGAGGTATATATTTTATCATTAGTTTAATTATTTATACAAATATAGTAATTCTCCTAAGTAGATAATTAATTATAATTATTACAATATTTATAATTTATTTTTACTATTGCAAACGATAGACTGACAATAATTAGGACAAACAGTTTAGCTTAGAATATTAGTTGTCGCGTAGAATAAGTAGATAGTAGAACTTTGCTTAGGCATACACATAAAAAATAAGAATAGTTAGAGACAGACTGAAGTGGACGTATGACACTAAGTCATGGCTTGATGGTCATGGTCGATTTTATACGTAGATAGGTACCTATCACTATATTCATTGTTCATAGGCATCTATTTCTGGGAGGTACCTACAAATTTTAATAATTCAAAGGCTAAAGATAGCAATAGCACTTTGTTTTTCCAATGAAGTAGGAGCAGTCAGGAGCAATTGTCACGATGGCTGAATTGGCAAAGCATTTGGACGGTATCCAGGAGATGCAGGTTCAAATCCTGCTCGAGACTATTATTTTCGATTTCATATTTTCACACTGTGTTTATTTATATGGCTAAAGCATGTCAAATGCTAAAAAAGTATATAAAAATATTTAAATAAAGTAGGAGTTAGTGTTGAGATTTATAGCAGAGGGTAGGTAGTAGGTACATACGATCTGTTAATTACTAAAATATATCTTTACACTTAAGAGTGGTATAGGTACTTTGCTTAGGCATACACATAAAAAATCAACACACACTTTTTACAAATGTTATTTATTATTCAGACTAATTCAGTACAAATAGTTTCCATTGAAATAAAGTCGTTCACGTAATAATGACGATAACCCATAATTTTTATGTGATCGATTTAATTAGTCCAAAATAATACCATTACCCAAACCAAACGTGTGTACCTGTACTACTTCTTCCCCCCACTATCTGAGCGCACGGCAGTGTGCCTGATAAAGTACCAGCAACGTCAGGCTAAGTAAAATATCTAGACATTACTCGAAATATATCAATGCGTTTTCTAAACTAAGTATAATCTATAGATACTATTATAAAGCTGTAACAGTGCTGTGTGTGTACATTTAAGATATTTGATAAAAAAATACTGTCATAGGCATGTCTAAACACAAAATTTTTTTTTTAGAATTTTTGTCTGTTTGTATCTCTTTGTTTGTTCGTGCATCACACAAAAACTACTGAACGGATTTTGATGCAATTTTTTTTATTTGAAAGGCCTTGATTAGACTAAAAACTGGTATACATTTTATCCCGCTGGTACTATATCGGGAACCTGAGATATAAACTAGCTTTTGGCTGCGCCGAAGCTGCGAGAAAAGGCCAGTGTTAAATAAGTTTGAAATTTTTCATTACACATCAAGGTTATGTACCTACACCGTCTATTCTGGAGAAATACTTGGGCAATTTCTATAGAACTATTCTAGAGTGACACGTGGACATTTTCTTATTTGTATGAATATTATTATAATAGCAGAAAATATTCAATAAAGTAAGTTGTCGTGTCACGAATGGCTTTGAGCATAAATGAATCATTAGTCTTCATCTCTTGAAGTTCTTGAAGTTTCTGAGACATTATAGGTACTAGATACCTACTTGTGTTCAAATTATGAATGCTTAAGTAGTGACGAAATTGGATTAGTTTATCTTAAGAATAGTTAGACACAGACTGAAGTGGACGTATGACACTAAGTCATGGCTTGATGGTCATGGTCGATTTTATACGTAGATAGGTACCTATCACTATATTCATTGTTCATAGGCATCTATTTCTGGGAGGTACCTACAAATTTTAATAATTCAAAGGCTAAAGATAGCAATAGCACTTTGTTTTTCCAATGAAGTAGGAGCAGTCAGGAGCAATTGTCACGATGGCTGAATTGGCAAAGCATTTGGACGGTATCCAGGAGATGCAGGTTCAAATCCTGCTCGAGACTATTATTTTCGATTTCATATTTTCACACTTTGTGTTTATTTATATGGCTAAAGCATGTCAAATGCTAAAAAAGTATATAAAAATATTTAAATAAAGTAGGAGTTAGTGTTGAGATTTATAGCAGAGGGTAGGTAGTAGGTACATACGATCTGTTAATTACTAAAATATATCTTTACACTTAAGAGTGGTATAGGTAGATAATCAATCAGCACTATTAACACATTTCATACTTATTGTTCTAGAACATTCATGGTGTAATACAAGTGCACAGATACAGGTTTACAAACGAATAAATATGTTTACCATTCACCTCATTCTTTTATAGGGAGGACATTGGTTACACTGAATCCTAATCGAACTTAAAAAGTGTAATTAACCAGAATCAGTCAGTGCTAATTACATATTATTCGATTAAAATCATAACTCCCGCTCGAACCTTAAAATTCAAAAAATCTTATCAGAATAGTTTTAATACTAATATATACTACTAATTAGTCTATCTCCAATTTTCTGAAACTTCCTTGGATCGCTATATCGCCATTCACAGACTGATTATTGTTCCTTCTGGATGAGATGATACCTCGGGTGCTAAGTATTTCCATGTCGTCAAGACCGAGGACTTTCTTTTTCTGATCACTCAGTAACTGGGACGTATATGTGACCAGGTCTTCTAGTTTTAAAGTACCACCGTAGGATGTTGGTAGACAGGCAGTGTTTACGTGTTTATGAAGCTGCTTCAGGTTTGTGTGAATCTGTAACGATAAATTGGGAGAAAAAAAATTAGATTTCGTTAAATTAAACCTGCATAATTATTTTCTTTGGTTATTATGGCTATCTCCCGTTACAATTAAAACACATCGAAGTGTCACATGGTCGGGCACACCGAAGATGGTACCAACCCGCTCGGGCCAAATAACAAGTGAGTACCCACAACTCCACTCGGTACCAAACATACCATCAGTAATGCAATGGGTAAAAATGTAAATAGCCGCGGGAAAGAATATGGTGGTGACACTTGTAACAGTCCGTCACCTCTCGGATACATCCGATTCTTACACAATCATATCAACTCGTTTGTTATTACGTTGTATACCGTAATTACGGAATCAATCAACATGAAATTTTGCATAAATGTAGTCTAGAGCCTAGAAAACCTTTTGTCCCTGAAAAATGGATGATTCCTTTGGGATAACTATTTTTACATAGAGGTAGTTAAAGTATCGTCGAGCGATATAGGTATATATATTCTGATGTACACGCTGTCAAAGTCGCGGGCAGAATCTAGCTCTGTACGTTGAGGTTTATCAGTTTGTCGTCGAGTGAGCTACACAAGCTTATAAGGGAAATACGTACAAAAAGAGTAAAATGACATACCAGCCTTATTTTAAATCGGACAGATTTTATTGCAAACTACGGACCCTTAGCGCTAGTAACAGCACAACTAACATTTTTTTGTCTCTTTGTTTAAATTACTGAATGAATTGCAAAAGGTCCGTACAGGTGAAATCGCGGGTCACTGCGAGCTTGTATTTATTATTTTTAATTCCCTGCAGTAAGTTAAATCTTACTCATTAGACAACTCTAATAATCGAATTTGGGATGATCGAAAGATCAGTAGGATAGCTTAGTGGTTTAGAGCACTTCCCCGGATTGGAAAAGATGAGGGTTCGATTCCCGCTCCTACTAAAAATCTCTTTTTCTTTATTCACATAATTTGTACTTTAAAAAGTAGCGGAGCATGTCAGTTGCTAAAAGAAATAGATCTAAAAAGTAAAAATGAAGCTAACATTAATATTATAAAGTTACTAGGTGAACCGGTGAACTTCGTACCGCAATATTTTTTATGTGAATATTTCGCTATTAATTAATAAAAACATCGCTATAAAAACTATACTATCTTAGGCACGCCAGCAAAACACACATTAAAAAAAACGTGAAAATTGGTTAGATAGTTTTGGAGTTCATCGTGAGCAACAACGTGACAAGAGAATTATATACCTATAATAGATTAAGGAAAAAACATACAGATTATGAATAGTCAAAATATGTAATATACCTACCTTATGCAAACACTTAACATTTATATAATCGATTTATCTTTAAACGGTTGGTAACGTGATGTACATGTGGGATTGATAAAAAAAACTACATTCTTTTAAAGCACAAAATACTTAACTATTTTTTTAACTTAAATAAAACCTTTCTGATATAAAGTACACGACTGAACGTACTGCACCTTTTTTACAGCTAAGTATATTGTTTTTATAGGTAAGTACTACAAAAGTTTATAATTTTCTTGCCACAAATAAAATATATTATTCGCGAAAAATAACAGCATCAGCGATCTCAATGTTATCCTTGAGCAATGTAAAACATTGACGACAGACACCCTACTCCGTATTTATATCGTGGCTAATAATTATCAGCTAATGTTAATAATAATTGAGGAAGCGGGTATGTATGCAAGAACAGAGCCTTTTGATCCCGTTCTTTTTGCCTACCCCGCAAGGGAGATGGCGTGATGGTAAGTATATTAGTAAGTGATAATCCGTGGTCAAATTATTGCTGAGATAAACTATGTAAATGCACCCCAACGCATCGTTGAATATAACATCATTCACGTATGTATTGCTTTTCGTGGTTCTGACTGAATATTTTTTGTGATGACAATGCTTGTTGCCACGTGATACATCTTATTATCTCTGACACATCTGAGTAGAACTGTGTTATTACAAATAGATCACTTGCGCATGTCCCACAGGACTCACTAAGGGCTGTCGCTTGTGACCACTGAAGCAATGTAACATAGTAGCCCGCCAATAAAGGCGGAGAGACAGCACACGGCGGGTTTATTTAGTGGGTGAGGGCCCCACGCTACCCTGTTCGTTGCCCCGAACGACAGGGTGTACTACGGTCAGGTACATTTTTTCTAGCCTACTACTTATTTAAAGGACTTGGCAGAATTGAAGTGCAGAATATTATGCATTTAGCATTTATTTCTTCTTTCATTTTTAAAAATCGAATACAGAAACAGATAACAGTAACGCATTATTTTATTATTCGACGTTATAGTTCTGCCGTTATCCTCTGCAGAAGTTACGACTGCTATCTATGATAATACAGGGATAACCATCCTTATTTGTGATCGTGATAGTTACGCGCATCTTGCGCGGTGATACCCGGGTGCAATCGCTACACTGTCTGTAAATCATATTCGTCGTCGTCATCAATAGTTCATACAAATCTGAATGGATGTTTTAATTCTCAAATATAGGTAGGTAGGTACTACAAAAGTCTATCTTACCCGGGGATTTCCGGTTGTAATCACCACACCACCAACTTAATGTGATATTTTTTCATCTGTAATTGAAAATGCGCGACTTGTGCTATTCCACAGAGCATCCAATGTCGCACTTTTCCATAAAAAGACGCTCAAATAAATTTCATTCGCGTTTTAAACATTTGCTGCAATAGGTGCTCACATCACATTGTCATATGAGAGCAAAATCAATGCGGTCGAAATTAGACTTGTGTAGTTCACGAACTAAGAACTATTAGGAACTAGTTCCTGACACTGAACTAGAACGAACTATTCCGTAAGCTAGTTCGTATTCGGTCTTAGTTCATCGATAGCGGTAAGGAATATGGTTCGTATCTCGATTCAAGAAACATTTGTAAAAGGAACGAACTAATAGCATAAAACTATCTTGCTCTCTTTCTTTTCTAACTGACCTACTTCTCTTTTATAAATATAATGTTTTTATAAAAGAGATTTAGGTCATGTTTTTTTTTATTTGTTGTGTAAATATGTGAAAATAGAAATAATTATAAACCTTTAATTTGATTTTTAAATACGCTATTCTAAGGTTTATATTGATTACTTAGGTAAAATACTTGAAATATTAGGTATAACTACAGTCCTAAGTCTGCAAAGTATTAAGAGAAAACAAATATTTGTTTCAAATATAGTAGGTCCCTATGTAATTCTAGTTCTTATTATACAATAAATTAATGCGTCCTATTAGTCACAAAATAGTTACACAGGTCATTTACGTCAAAGAGTTATAATAAAGATCAATGTAGCTAACTAAAGACCTAATAGAACTAGAGAACTAGATGACCTAATGAAGGAACAGTAACTAGAGAACTAATTGAACTAGATGTCCGAACTAGTTAATTTGGAAAAAAGAACTAGTTCGGAGCGCTCCTTTTAGTGACCGAGCAAGAACAAGTCTAGTCGAAATGCGATCTCTGCGGAGAATCTGTGGAGTGGGGCTGACTGACCGCATTCGTAACAATGACGTAAGAAAGCGAGTAGGTATGAAAGAGAGTATTGGCGTAAAGATGCGAAAGGGAATGCTCCGATGGTTCGGACATGTGGAAAGAATGCCGGACGAGCGACTGGCTAACGAGATATACAATGCGAAAGTGGAAGGATGTAGGTCCAGGGGAGACCGAGACTTACCTACCTAGACCATATTGGTCATGTATTGAAGGAAGGTGGAGTCAGGAGTCTCCGAAATCGGCGAGAGAGAGTTATGAATGTTGAGGAAGCGAGAGATGTATGCAAGAATAGAGGCTCTTGGCACTCTGTTCTCTCTGCCTACCCCGCAAGGGAAATGGCGTGATAATAAGTTAGTTAGTTAGAAGAGTTCACATCTTTTAGTACGATCAATAAATAATAAGATTATCGATTACAATTGTTAAAGTGTAATTGAACATTTTTCGATTAATATAAACTGTAGAAGACGCACATGCCTTGCGATACAAAAATGGCTACTGCGCAGCGTCTTGCAGCCAACTTCAGAAACACAGAGATCTGATGTGACTTCACTAAAAAGTACGTCGTTTTGTACGTATTTCGTCTAGGTATTAGCTCTGTTGGTGTTAGTCTATTTAAAAAAAAATCCCTAATACTTACATTAAGCCTCTCAGCCATTTTGGGGGTGACCTTGCTAATAGCAAAATCGAGAATATACTTGAGAGCACTCGGAACATTGATGCAATGGAATTCTCTGTGGCGCATTGGGAACGATTGCTGTAACAAATATTAAAGGTGGTAGATAAATGTTAACAATTATTTTATTTTACTCTTACGTCATTATCGGCCACTAGATTAAGGTTTGATTTACACTTCAATAAATACAGCAGCGAGTTATCTTGCGTCATCTGCGAGTTAAGTTGTATTTTTCTGATGGTTAAAACAACGGTTTGGAGGATCAGATCCCTTATTAATCGAGTAAAACAATCGTAAATTACGCGACTAGTCTTCTCCGAACGGCCACTTATGACTAACTACTTACTCGCCTACGTTTGAACGCTACTTATTACTTACTACTTATTACGTAACTGACTGATATCTTAACTCGCTACTGTACTTATTGAAGTGTAAATCAAGCCTAAGTCCTTTATGATACAGCTTGTTACCGTTTAGGCAGCGGGAATAGTTCTAGACTGCGAATTATGTTCCCGATGCAAAAACCTCAATTATATGACCAGTCCGACGATAAATTTGGTGTAAGTAGCAACACAGCTGTGGTAGCAGGCTACGATACGTAAATAAGTACTTTTTCATTAATATCGTAAATAAGTAGGTACTTTACTAATGTGGTGTATTTTTATTGACCAACCCATTGTTTATACCCATTAACGATCAAGTACGGTACACACAATATTCTTTGCATCACTAATATATTTATTATGTACAAATATGATTCCGGTATAAACCTGTCTTACAGGATTGCGGTTTGGCATTTTGGTACCTCCCTTCCCTGTCTGTAGCGTAGTACCTATGTGGCTGAATTATATAACATGATTTACTTGCCACAACACTTGTGTTGTCTTCAAATATGTTAAGATTCCTACTAATTTAATTTCCTTCGTTAAAATGCTTGTAAAGTTGCGTTGACGTGGATTTTCGTAGGGAACTACAACCAACTACGACTACGCTCGAAGATCTCACATGAAAGTAAGTTTATTTGTTTGTTAAACTTTCACGCCTGATTACTACTGAATCGATCAGTATGTATTTTTAGATAAATATAGTCTGGAGCCCAGAAAGAACATAAGCTACTTTCTATCGCGGAGAAATAACTATTTTCTTGGGAATTTTTGCATAGAGATAATTAGTGTACTGAGTAGAGTGACGTATTTATAATCATAAGTTCACGCGAAGGCGCGGGCAGTTCAGTTAATTTGTAATTTATAATCCGTGACGTAACATTTCAATGAATAAAAGATCATCTTCGTCACGGTCAAGTTCGGTCGGGTTGCATAATATGTAAGATTATGAGTAAAACCCAAACAATCTATCTAGTTTTAAATTATCATATTTTTGAAAAAATATGAAAAAAATGGCAAGAAGAGAACCTTGCCTATCTAGGATTTCACTCCAAACTCTCTATGTACTAGTACTCTGCAAGCATTATGGTCTTATTCAGTGATATAACCAACCGGATATTATTGCAAAAAAATACTCTATGTACAAAAATACAAAATAGTATTGACTTCGAATATCAAAAAAATTTTCATTGCGTTAGGTGGCAGGCGAGCCGCGGCCCACCTGGTGGTAAATGTTAACCGCCGCTCATGGATTCAACTATACCGGGAGTATTGCAAAGCTGCTGCTCACCATTTCATTTCAGACATGAAATGAAAGAATTAATGACTATCTCCTGCTACGACCAAAACACACCAATTTACTTTATGGCCGGTCACACGGGAGATGGTGGTACCAACCCGCTTGGGTGCTATAACAAGTGAACAATCCCACTTGTTACCCAGCTCTACCACCAGTAATGCAATGGGTGATAACTGCTTACTTCCCTTAGTCGCCTTGTACGACACCCGTGGGAAAGAATGGGGTAGTTATACTTATATTCTTAGTCCATGACACGGACAATCACCACACGGATATGAGCGTAAATAATTTTATTTATTTCAACACGTGTGTGTATTTTGTATAGGAAATCTACAAAGAAATAAACGCTCTTTGAACATTAAATTAACGTTTGGTAGATATAACCTATTTACCCAAATATTTTTACAACACACGTTTTGCCATACAATGATGTTAGTTAAGGCACTATATTTACTTATGTACTTAGTTAAATAACATAGTACCTACATGTATTTATTTTAATACTACGTGGGTGGTAAATAAGCATACGGCCCACCTGATGGTAAGCAATTACCGTAGCCTATAGACGCTAGCAACACCAGAGGCATCACTCGCCATCTCCAAGGATATACCTTTCTTTGAGGTGAATAGGAAGTATATTAAGGAAGGATAGGATAGGGAGGGGGTTCTGGCCTCCAGCATTCTTACTCACCATATGTGATGTGTACCAATACTGTTGGTTCACGCTGGTCTTTTGCGACAACTTTTATGTTATGATGTGTGACCATAATAACTGAGACTTAAATAATATTGGTTTTGACTGTGTCCATAAATAAGGACTTGAAGATGAGGAAACTTCCAAGATTCGTGTCAGCGAACTTACTGGTAACATAATTGTTTAATATATATTAACATATTTGTCCGTGTGGTGACGGACTAAGAATACAAGTGTCACCAACCCATTCTTTACCACGAGTGTCGTCTGAGACGACTAAGGGAAGTAAGCAATTATCATTCATTGCATGACTGGTGGTAGGGCTAGGTACCAAGAGGGAGTACTCACTTGGTATCGGGCCCGAGCGGGTTGGTACCACCATCTCCCGTGTGACCAGCCATGAAGCAGATCGTTGCTCTTTTGGCTGCAGCAGGAGATAGCCGCTTATATTTCATTTCATATCTGTGAAATGAATTGGTGAGCAGCGGCTTGACAATACTCTTGGTATAGTCGAGTCCATGGGCGACGGTTACCATTTACCATCAGATGGACCGTGGCTTGTCTGCCACTACAAGTAATAAAATAAAAAAATAAAAATATCTAGATAATAAATAATGCATTTATAATACCTCGCCCCATTTCAGGATTCTCGCGAAATCCGTGGGATTCCAGGTTGTTACGTGAGCGCTAGTGACTCCGCTGCCGTCACCAACGTGAACATATCCGCACATCTGGTCCAGTGAATCCTCGAGCAGAGTGTCGTATATAAGTGCGTGCACACGAGTCATGTCCCAGCAATTATATTTACTCGCGTTGAATTTATCTAATAAAAAGATTAAAATTTTAACTCCAAAATATATCAGAAGTACTAATATAATTTTTTAAATTGCATTTGCAGCAACTTACGCATCATTTATTATGTGCCATGTAAATAAACATTCGCAGGCGCATCATTCGCAAACAATTACATACCAATTTATTACGACATAAGAACACAAATAAAATGGCTTACTCATATTGTATATGATGACCCGACGACCCTTGTTGTCTCGCACCGGTGATACCACGATGTACCTTGAAAATTAAGAAATGGTTTTGAAATACTGTGTTGGAATTATACCATAGAGCTGACATTACATAAGTTCTATATTTGCAAACACGGGCACTTTGCGGCAGTCTGTAATGCGTAAGGTTATACGGTCCTGAGAACTTTCTATGCGTTAGATGTATCTGAACCTCTATACAAGTTATACACAACTAGAAAACAAATATTTTTATTGTGTAAGTCAGGTACTCTACTCGTATTATGAAACCATGTTAGTGGCGTAATTTTGTTCACACATATTATTTAATATTTTTTTTTATTATATAATATTTCAGGCTTTCACTTAGCTGTATGTAAATCTAATATAAATTTTTCAAAGCATACCTAATATACGAATAATTAAAATGAGCTGTCTGATTATTTGTGATTGGTGATTGGTACGATTCCCATCTCTTTTTCCTTATTCACACTTTAAAAAGTAGCGGAGCATGTCAAGTGCTAAAAAATATAGATCAAAAATGTATAAAAAAATATTTAATTGCAAAATTAAACTTACTATATTGGATTAATGCATGTAAATGCATTCCGATAGATGGCGTTGGTCGTAAAGACAAATGTGATTAGAGTAGGAGATTGGGATGACCGAATGGCTTAGAGCACTTCCCCGTATTGGAAAAGTCGCGGGTTCGATTCCCGCTCGAACTAAAAATCTCTTTTTCCTTATTCACAAATAATATAGATATAAATGAGCTGTCTGTTTGTAATGTCACTAAATAACGGCTTTTTACTAAATGTATTTTTAATATAAATAGTAGTGATACTATTTATATCTTATCTTATAATACCAGTAGTGGTAGAGCCTTGTTTATTTATCGCAGCATGAACGGCCCGGCTCCATCGGTGAAGTACCACCCCCTCTCACAAAAGATCAGCTTGAAACAGTAGGTACTCCTACTGTTGTTTCGTATGGTGAGTGAGAGCGCCGGAAGCGAACACCTCCTTCCTATCCTTTTCTTATTATCCCACCTATCCTCTTGTTATTATGTTTTCTACCCACCTCCTGTCCCTTGGAGATGGCGATGCGCGTGTATGCCTCTGGTTATACTAGCGTCAATAGGCTACGGTAACCGCTTACCATCAGATGGCCACCTACGTAGTATAAAAAAAAGGTTCTAGGCAGGTAGCTAGTATTACCTGTACCAATTATTTAGTATATCTAAACATATGAATCATTGTATTATTGCGCTGGCTGTAAACAGTAAAAACATATCTTATGATTTGCAATGTACGTACCTAACTACAAGGTAGCTACTAATTGATTAATTTTCGCTATGTTTATTTAGTCCAATGGCTCAATAATGATAATGCATTTTATACAGCCAGGCCCTTATATGGTCCAATGGAATGCACCGATATAATTTATATAGGTACCTACATGGGATTTGCTGTTTGTTTATAGACATGATAAGTTACTATGCTTTGTGATAATCCAAACATTTTTTTTTGAGATATGTTATAGTAAAGTATTTACCCGTTGTTAAGAATATCTTTTAATATAGGATCGTCACAATCAAGATTCTTGAAAATTTCTGGATAATATCTTCTGAGACTCAAAAATTTGAGCAGTGTCTGCTGTGCCATTGGTATACTGTACTTTTTGTGGCGTAGAAACCGAAGAATGAACGATTCATCTGTAAACATATAATTAACATTAGAAGTATGTAGGTACTCACTTTTATGGCATAATGCACTCTCTCGCCTTATTTTTGCACAAGTCTTTAGTGGATGAATTTTATTAATTGCCGCACTCGTGTATCTTTTAAATTTATTCTTTTAACGACAGAGAACAGGTATTAAATCACGCTCCTTTTCGAGCCATTAGCACTTATTCGCTAATTGCTCCAATTATTAAAGTTATAGCGTAATATTAGATAACATCACGGTTTCGCTATGCGGTATAAAATGGCAAAACATGTTCAAATCAACTTCTAACATACCTTAGTATAGGTAGGTATAGGAACTACCACTAGCACGTTTGAATATACATATAAAACAAACAAACTCTAAAATTAGCTTTGTTATGTTAGTATAGATATTATATAGTAGGTACATAAATTATATTTCTGTCTAGGACAGTCAATTTCATTTTCAAAAACATTTTACATGCATAGTATTTGCCAACTGCAGCAGACGAGTCAACGACCTTCCTGATGATAAATGAAGAAGCCTTTACAAATTAAATCCAGAGAAACACTGAACTGAAATGTATAACCTATTGCTAGTCAGTATAAAAAAATGCTCCAAAAAATTCATTACTTTGAAATTTGTGTTTCTTTGAAATATATAAACCTACAAATTTATTTGTGAATAAGGAAAAATAAATTCTCAGTACGAGCGAGAATCGAACCTCCACCATCATATTTGTCTTTACGACCAACGCCATCTATCGGAATGTATTTACATGCATTAATCCAATATATTAAGTTTAATTTTGCAATGATGTGGAAATTGGGATGACCGCAAGGTCAGTACGGTAGCTCAGTGGTTTAGAGCACTTCCCCGGCTTGGAAGGGACACGAGTTCGATTCCCGCTCGTGCTAATAATATCTTTTTCCCTATTTACTAATAAATTTGAACTTTAAAAGTAGCTGATCATGTCAAATGCTAAAAAATATAGATCAAAAATATATAAACCTTTTAAATCTTTGAAATACTTATAGTATAGATTTAGGTTTACAGCACAATTAAAAACCTACTTCAAGCTCGTAAAAGTCGTTTGCCACAATACCGGAATCGAATTTTGATTTAGGACTCGGACAACCTGGTACGACTTTCATTATTATTTAACAGCTGAGATCCACTGCTCAGCGTGCCTTCCGAAGCACGGCGGTCAGGAGTCCATAAATTGGTGGACCTAATCCTCCTCAATTTGTAAAGTCGGTAACTACTACCTAAGAAAATATTCATATTTAATGAGGCTATTCTATTCCATCGTTCTCGGGAGCGACGTTCCAGAGTCGTGGACCAGGAACGTGGTGGTGTCGTTTTTCAAGAAAGTGACAGAGCCCTCTTGAAGAATTATAGACCCTTGAGCCATGTTTATGTTTATGTTTTGTTCTCGAAGGTCATTACTAATCGATACACGCGCCGACTCAACGACTTCCTTCCTCCCGAGCAAGTCGGTTTCAGAAAAAGCTATAGTACCATAGACCACATACATACACTGTGCCAGATAATACAGAAGACCGAGGAGAATAAACGGCCTCTGTGTCTAGCGTTTGTGGACTATGAGAAAACCTTCGATTTATTGAAACTTGGGCAGTGGCGGTGCTGCAGTTTCTTCAGCAGTGCCAAATTGACTATCGGTACATCGAAATGTTGAAGGGCTTGTATAAAAACGCCACTATGTCCGTCCGAGTTCAGGAGAAGAGCACAAAACCGATCCAACTGCAGAAAGCGTTAGACGTCATGTCCCTGAAACTCTTCACCACTGCATTGGAAGATGTTTTCAAGCTCTTGGACTGGACCGGATGCAGCATCAACATAAATGGCAAATACATCACTCACCTTCGATTTCCAGTTGATATCGTGGTCATGGCAAAATCGCTGGATTGGTACCATGCTCAACAACCTCAGCAGTGTCTCCGACTAGTGGGTCTAAAGTGAACATAGACAAGTCATGCAATAACCATGTCATTTCAGTACCGGTCCTAGTCGGTAACGCGATTCTCGAAGTTGTTGATCACTATGTATACCTGGGACAAACAGTCCAGCTAGATAGACATAACTTCGAGAAAGAGATCAATCGACGAATTCAGGTGATACGACCCGTAATATGGTAATCCATAGGAGAACGGGAATGACTGACATAGCCCGCCGCGGACATAGTCAGCATGCTGAAGTGGCAATGGGCAGGCCCCATCCGCGTATTAGACAGTGCATTGTAGGATGGCCTCCCACCAGGTGGATCGATGACGTGGTCAAAGTCGCAGGCAGTCGTTAGATGCAGGCGGCACAGGACTGTTTGCGGTTCTCTTGAGGGAGGCCCATGTCCAGCAGCGGACGATGAAAGGCTAATGGATGGATGGATGGATGAAGTAAATATTCAAAACGTCGGGATAGTAGAAATCCAAGTAAACAATGAATTAAACATAATGTACCTATAGGCTTATAGATCTATAAATACACAACACACAACAACAACAAATCAACTAACAAGACAATTTACATAATAGTATATTGTTACCCTAGGGATGAAAGCAATTTATTTAGTCCCGAGACGGGGTTTGGCGCCCGAGCGTAGTGAGGGCTCCAATAGTTCAAGGGACTAAATAAGTCTTTATCCCGAGGTAAACACTGTGCTTTTCATTACGAATACGAGGAAACTATTTTATATTAGTAGTAGTAATAGTTATCTATGGAGGAAACTAAAAATAAAAATCATGAATTAGCTAAAGAAAAAATGGGAGACTAAAAAATTGAATTTAGAAACGCCGTTTTCCCGCCGATTTTGTTTTTTTTTTCTGTGGCCTGTCAGCTATTCAGCTATTATTTTTCATTTTAATCATTGAAAAAATATAAATCTTCGTTATTTTAAAGATATAGTTGCAACTATATTAAAATAAAGTCATATAAAAAACAAATTCTTTAATAAATAGGTAGGTACTTAACTTTATGTTATTTCAATTTTACATCGCACTGTAATTGATTGGCTGTACAGAAAATAGAACTGTTTTTTTTATAATTACTCAGCTGTCAGTTGAAAGTAATTCTCCCTAGGGCTGAAAAGTATTACTTTCAACCCGGTCCTCAGGCAACTTCAGGCCTACTTTCAGAGTATGAGTAATGAAAAAGTATATTAAACACAAAGTGAAAAATGTGAAATCGAAAATAACAGTCACGAGCAGGATTCGAACCTTTTTCACTTTGTGTTTAATGTATGTTGCTAAGCATGTCAAATGCTAAAAATATATATAAAAATATCTAAATATTTATAGGGTTTGCGTCATTATTAGCTAAAATCTTAATTGTAAAATTAAGTTTACCTGGTCGGTATAATGTATGAAAATACTTCCGACAGATGGTGCAGGCGTCACCCAAAGACGTTAAGTATGAATGTGTTATCGAAATTAGCAGTCAGGAGCAAGGGTCACGATGGCTGAATTGGGAAAGCATCTGGACGGTATCCAGGAGATGCAGGTTCGAATCCTGCTCGTGACTGTTATTTTCGATTTCACATTTTTCACTTTGTGTTTAATGTATGTTGCTAAGCCAAATGCTAACAATATATATAAAAATATCTAAATAATGAAAAAGTATTTTTCATAACATAAATTTTTATTATTTCCTAGTTAATTTTTTTTCTGATTTATGTATACTACAAAAGGTATTTCGTTTTAAAAAACAGACCATTAAAAAGAAACATTGAAATTGTTCATTGTTTAAATATTTATGAGTATTTTGTTATTATTCTGCCTTAACCTTCATTATTTATGATTTTAAAATTATATAAAATTCTAGTACCTGCCATCCTAAACAATGATTCGCCCATATTATCGCGGCTCGGATCCGCGCATAAAGGGTTCCGTACCACCGTAGAGTAATATAAGATCAACGTCAAAGAAATAAGTTAGAATACATTTTATGTTGTAGTAGCCATAGTCATACGCAGTATGAAAATTTCAGCTAGCTATTATGGTACATGACCAGCAGACAGCAAAAAAACGTCAAAAATATCATGTTTCTGTTTGGGGTATTTTTTTTTTATTGCTTTTGATGGCAGACGAGCCACGGCCCACCTGATGGTAAGTGGTAACCGTCACTCATGGACTCAACTATACCGAGAGTATTGTCAAGCCGCTGCGCACCATTTCATTTCTCAGGTATGAAATGAAAGAATAAACAGTTATCTTCTGCTACAGCCAAAACACGCTGACGTGCTTCATGACCGGTCACACAGGAGACGGTGGTACCGACCCGTTCGGGCCCGATAGCAAGTGAGTACTCTCACTTGGTACCCAGCCCTTCCACCAGTAATGCAATGGGTGATAATTGCTTAGTTCCTTTAGTCACCTTGTACGACACCCGCGGGAATGGATGGGGTGGTGACACTTGTATTCTTAGTCCGTCACCACACGGACATATAGTAGTAGTAAGTAATTTCAAGTCTAACTATTACGGTTTCATAGATACATACATACAGCCGGCTGACAGACGGACGGACAGCGGAAGCTTAGTAATAGGGTTCCGTTAGCACCCTATCGGTACGGAACCGTAAAAACTAATGTTTTCATGGATTTAATCTTAGGACCTTGAAAAAAATGTATGCGGGCATAATCATAATGTAGCACTTTTTATTGAATTACTGACGTTTTTAAATGATAATAACGTTTTTAATAGTTGCTGTATTTGAATAAATATCTGTATAAGCAACATTGATATATTAAAAAGAGAAAGAATTAATAAATCAATAATTAGCCGTGCGGGGCCGGCATCAAGAATAGCTCCACCCCTTCTCTTCCTATGGGAGTCGTAAAAGCCGACTAAGGGATTACCAGGGGACCGGGCAGCAGCGTTCCCCTGTGTACTAAAAACATCCACTGCGATCACCAACCCGCCTGCCAAGCGTGGCGATTATGGCAATACCCCCCTTAGGGGAGGCCTATGTCCAGCAGTGGACGATAAAAGGCTGATGGAGGGATGGATGGATGGAAGCAACCATTGTTCTAGTAACTATTTATTTTGCGGTTAGAGTCAGCTCCTCTTACAATAATCGTAAAATAAGTTAAACAACACAAAAGGTTATTTTTAAAAAATTTGATCTGTATTTTTAGCACTTGCAATGCTCAGCTACTTTAAAGTACAAATTATTAATTGTGAATGAGGAAAAAGAGAATTTTAATGCAGGCGGGAATCAGGAAAAGTTCTCTTTTCCTCATTCATAAATAATAATTTGTACTTTAAAGTAGCTGAGATGTCAAGTGCTAAAAATACAGATCAACATGATTAAAAAATGACGCCATCAAATAGTATGAATTTCGGCTCCGCCGCAACCAAATACTAGTTTTTAGGTTGTATCTCAGGTTATAGTTGGTATAGTAGTGGGATACAATGTATACTAGTTTTTAAGTCTAATCGAGATGTATCAAATAAAAAATGTTGCTTTAAAATCCGTTCAGTAGTTTTTGTGTGATGCGCGAACAAACAAACAGATAAACAGACAAACAGACAAAAAATCTAAAAAAAATTGTTTTGTGTTCAGACACTTGTCTTGTGTCTATATAGCCTAATATAGTCATTTTTTCTCAAATATCTTAAATGTACAGACAGACACAGCTCTGTTACAACTTTATAATAGTATATAGATTATAGATTATTTTCTAACTGCCTCGGTGGTGTAGCGGTAGTGTATGCGACTGCTAATCATGAGGTCTCGGGTTCGATCCCCAGGTCGGACAATGTTATTGAGCTTTTTCCTAAAAAGAAAAATTCTTAGTAACAGCCCGGAGTTTGGAAATGTGCCCGGTAGACGTCAATAGGCTTTTTTCGGGGCAACGAACTGAGTAGTATGGAAATGGTAATGGTGGGGTCCTCACCTACCAGAGAAACCCGCCGTGTGCCGTCTCTCCGCCTGCGTTGGCGGGCCACTGGCACTATGTTGCATTACTTCAGTGGCCCGCCATGCGCCAGCGGCTTACCCTTTCGGGTACACTCTACTAAGCAACGCATCCGCACACGGAGCGTCGCACCTTTTTGGGAGGCCTTATGAGTGGCGGAAGTTCCCCGGCACATCCACCTGACTCGCTCTGACGACGCTCGGCAGCGAGAGGCCCCCCCCTATTGTTAGTTACCTGACCTTGAATTGCTAGACCCTATTATTTTATGTAATTTGAGATACAAGGTGATTCCAGTGGATAGAAGGAAACCATTCGTAACTATTGGTGCGATAAGTCTGTCTGTTAGATAACGATGTGCCTTAGATTAATTATATGTCTAGATGGAGTGCCACTCTTATAAACGTCATAAAAATCAGGCGGGAATTATTATGCTAGTGTGTGTGATAGTTGTCATTACGCTTATGCAATAAGTGCTTGTGTGCGTGCGTAATGATGCCAGTTTCAGTGGTAGTTCCATTTTATTACGGGAAAATTATATTATCATAGATTCAAGACATTCTTATAATAAAAAATGTTATGTAGGTAAAACCACGAATAAATGATAAATTCCAAAATGTAAACAATCTTCATCATTAAAATAAATAATAATACTAAAAATAGTACCTAATATTGTAATTAATTCCGAAAATAACAACTGTGCAGCTTTATGGATCCATTAAAAACGACAATAATTATGTTAGGTAATGTTTTTCTATTGTTAAAATATCTTCAACATTGCAAGATTACGCGGGCAATTTAAGTTCATAAATTGGTATCACACAAAAATATACGAACTATAATTAATTTAAATGACTTATTTAGCCAGTTATGGTATGAAATAATGTTACTAACCGATGATAAGAGATATCTTTAGTGTTTATTTTCTGATTTTTGTAGTTTCGGCACACTTTAATTACACACGTTGACATTTTAAATGACACACTATTGCTCCTGGAAACAACCGTGTCAAGTGACGTTACGGTTGCCACTGCCAGCATTGGGATGAAGAGTTCACCACATTTTTTTTGACGCGTTCACAACGCCTATTGTCCATCTAGACATATTATTTATCTAAGCGATGTACTTATATTCTGATAATACCCGGGCAAAACCACAACTAGTAGCTAGTTTTCCAAGGATATATTTATTTATTTAATGGCAGGACTTTTACGAATTCGCGCTAGTTAAAATATTATAACAATAGATAGGTATCTGCCGGCTTAATGGCGCTGTTAGGCAGATGTCCTACAGAAGAAAATGGTGAATGAACACTGTGGATTAGCGTTTCTATGTTTAAAAATAGCTATCCCAGGAGAACCATTAATTTTTCTAGAATGAAAAGTAGCCTATGTCGTTTTCTGGACCCCAGACTACGAGTAACGTAAAGGGCCCCTTGTTCATGCTAGTACGTTATTTCGTTAGTTTTGTTTCTGGCGCAAAAAATAAGCACTGTAAATATAACCTGTTGAAATTATACATTAGTATAAAATCTTTATCATTTAAACTGTCTAAAAAATCAAGTACCAACATACTTAATTTAAAGCTAAGGCGTTATACAGATACCAATGCGACGCTTGAAAATCTGAGTCAGCCACGAACAGCTGGGTCGTAAAGACAAATGTGATAAGTAGATTGGGATGATCGAAAGATCTGTACTATAGCTCAGTGGCTTAGAGCACTTCCCCGGATTGGAAAAGACGCGGGTTCGATTCCCGCTAGTACAAAAACACTTGTTCCTTATTCACAAATAATTTGTACTTTAAAAAGTGGCGGAGCATGTCAAATGCTAAAAATTAAAGATCAAAAATGTTTAGAAAATCGCGCCATCAAATAATATTAATTTTAATTGCACAATTAAACTTACTATATTGGTTTAATGCATGTAAATGCTTCCGATAGATGGCGTTGGTCGTAAAGACAAATGTGATAAGTAGATTTGGATGATCTAAAGATCTGTACTATAGCTCAGTGGCTTAGAGCACTTCCCCGGATTGGAAAAGACGTGGGTTTGATTCCCGCTAGTACAAAAAATCTCTTTCCCCTTATTCACAAATAATTTGTACTTTAAAAAGTGGCGGAGCATGTCAAATGCTAAAAAATATAGATCAAAAATATTTAGAAAATCGCGCCATCAAATAGTATGAATTTTAATTGCAAAATTAAACTTACTATATTGGTTTAATGCATGTAAATCGCGTAAGCGTGTGCCTCCCTTGCCCAATATAAAAATGTTTTTTTTGATTGGTCACACTGGGCAACGTCAATGCCCATCATCGCGTCTAATTATTGCCTTAAGGCACGCGATGAAATGGGTGGCCACACTTGAAAGTTCAATTTATTTGACGTAGGTACCACCACTGGAGTTATCGCCTAACGTCAAACTGCAATGTAAATGCAGAACTGTTGAATTCTCCCGATAAGTCGTGGCTATCCCAAAGTTAAACGTCCGTCATCGCAATAATTAACGGCGTTTCTCATTAGTGTGGCCCGAGCACGTATTGTTAGCATTACTAGTACGTAGGAAGAGCTTATGTTGTTCGATTATGTATGGTATCGATGCAGATTATAGCTCTGTGTCACCCTTTGTGTCCGGGTAAGACGCCATAGTGAGTGAACGCGAAGCTGTCTTCTCTATCTGTCGCGTTACCTTTACATCACGTTTTATATCACGTGCCGGATCTATGTAAAGGAAGCTTTGCTTTTTTTGTTCTTTTTAATTTATCTAGCTATTAATACAGCTAGCTAGCTAGAAAACTATAATTTATTTTAGTAGATAAGTCTTACTCGAATTATCATAAATAACGCTTTACGAGATAATACCTACTATAAGTAATTTTTTAAACCATTATACGAGTAATCATAGGAAAACTAACAAAACATAATAAAGTCCGCACACAAAACGAATAATAGCTTAATAACCTGTTTAAATAGAAATTTTGTTTTTATAAAATTTCATAATAAACTAGCTCACCCGGCTAACTTTGTATGTTAGCCATATTTTTTATGTAAGTATGTTGTATGTATTGGTATATGCCGATTCATAAAAAAATTAAAATGAAATGTTTTGTCCAAAAAATAAAAAAAAATTAGGGTGGATCTCCTTTTACACCGCCTAAACAAAAAAAAAAATTAAAATTAAAGTGGTACACCCTACAACTGAAGGAATGTAATCCATCCATCCCATCAGCCTTTCAACGTCCACTGATGGACATAGGCCTCCCCAAGAGAACGCCACAACGAGCGGTCCCGTCATGGGGGTTTTTTAGCATCATTCGTTGCCCCGGGGTGTGCGATTAGGAACATTTTTCACCGCCTAGATTAAAAAAAACTAAGCATCGAAATTATTTTGTAGAAATAAAATGATCAAAAGTTGACAAAGTAAGTACTCCTCAAGACGAATCACACGAGTATAAACTCGATAGCGTTGCGAGTTACTGTGGCCACCTTCCAGCTCCATCGTCAGACCCTGGACACCATCTAGAGACAAAGTACTCGTCAAGACAAATCATACGAGCCCAAACTCGATGGAGTTATGTCGTTTTATAACGGAGTTCCTATGGCCACCTTCTAGCTCCATCATCAGACTCTGGATACTATCTAAAGACAAAGTACTCGTCAAGACGAATCAAATGATTCCAAACTCGATGGGGTTGCATCGCTTCATTACAGAGTTACTGTGGTTACCTTCCAGCTCCATCATCAGATCAGCTCCATGTCATCATAATATTACGTTATCACGTGATATACACATGTGTGTAAAATTTCAGCTCAATCGGAAACCGGGAAGTGTGTCAAATTTAAATTGCAAGATTTGAACGGGACAAGTACAATAAAAGCGTCGCCACCTAAATCAATGGTCGCCATGCTAACAGCCGATTTTACCCTCCCTCCGCATTAGATGTTTCACATCAAAAATACTTTGGAAAATCCAAAACTGCACGCCTCATAATCTTCATTTTTCACAAAAAAATTGATTAAGTATTTGATAAGTAACTACGAGGTATTGGTCTTACTAAGTAGTTTTCAATAAATCACATAGCGCTAATTTTAAAAAGTATTAATGTGGGTTTCATGTCTTATACGCCATCTAGCGCTAATTTTAAGAAGTACATCTTTATATTGGTCTATCTCTCAGTTCCGGGCCGCGCGCACGCCAAGGCCACGCAAAAAAAGGGCCCCGCGCTGCTAAAAATATTCCCGCTTAAAATTTTGTTATAGGTCAGTCTTTTTATTTTTTATTAGTCTGTATTCTAGGTTATAGTTAAAATTACTCAAGCCAATATAAACTGTATCCTAGTAAAAACAAGTTGTAAAATCGCTTGCGCCCGGCCGTCAAAATGAACCGAAATGTCATTACGTCAAGGTTGACATTTCAGTGTCGTAAAAATTGTGGAATGTAAAATGTTTTTTTCGTGTTTTATAACGTTTGTGTGTTATTATTTACGTGTGTTTAGTGTTTTTAATTATTGTTATGGATAAAATAGTTATTATACTTGACAAATATCATCAGTTCGTCAAGCAAAGGTAAGAACTTTCGTTTAACAAAAAACAATGTACCGGCTGGGCGAACGGCGTTCTGTTGACGATAGTAAAACCACCGGCCACCGGTGGCGGGCTATGCTTACATAAAAAGGTAGTTCTCATGAAAGGCGCTGGTTTTAGCGTCGCGTCGAGCGTAAATATTCAGTATTTTTTTTGTTTATTTAATAACAATTAAACCACATCGAATCAGACCGTAAAAAGTAATAGGGCTCTATTCCTAATCATAATAATTCGTAAACGAAAAAAAAAGACTCGATTAGTAAAGTATTTTGGTCGTTATCGTGTTAACATACATTACCTACAACTCACGAACGTCCAAGCCAGATTTTTTTCAAACAGTTTTTTAACTAGTTTAAATAATAAAAATGGCATCAAAAATATCATGAGTGTTAAAAATTGTTCTGTTTAAAACGGGAGTAGAACACACCTCAACGCTTCGCTTATGAGGCGTGCAATAGTGTTTGTTCTTTATATATGTGTGTGTAGATATTATTTTACAAGTGAAATATATGATAAATAGAGACATTTTAAGTTTGAAAAATCAGTTGTTCCGTGAAAAACGGGAGTAGAACCCACCTCAACGCTTCGCTTATGAGGCGTGCAAAAAAGGTTGGATCACCTTTATCACTTAAAATAGTCATGAAAAATAGTTTACATCCTATTCTTAGACCTACTGTGTATATTCACACAAAATTTCATAAGAATCGGTCAAGCCGTTTCGGAGAGAACTTACCTTGTCTTATGTTTTTTATATCACCGTTCTGCTGTATCCATTCTTTCATGATGCTTAGCGCTTGTTCCTTAGCAGAAGGATTTTCTCGCACTTCCTTGGCTGCTTCAGCTGCTATTTGTTTAATTGACCGGCCCAGGCATGTCCCTTCCTTGTCAAACTTGTCATTAACTACATTCCAAGTAGTTGTGACTGTCATTAACATACTAGCGGTGGTCATCCTTGTAAATGTATAATATTACCTGTGGACAAAATTACACACTACATTGTCTCACTAGGGTTCGAAATTGAACAAACAATTATTAAATATATTCTATTTTAATTACCGCTGCTTTTCACGGACTAAGAGATATTGGCGATTCAAGTTCAATGAAATTATATAGAACGTGTTTGTTTATATTGACACGGCCGACACGTGTGGCACTATGGCTGAGCAGCGTATTAATGTTGGTGCCACCAAAGCTTTTATAAATATAAATGATTATATTTCGCAGAAAATCCTTTGCTTTGCTAATTATACATTTACGTCACTTCTATCAAATGTTTCTTATAATATCAAGTCCGATTTCAAATCAACTTGCTGTGTAAAGTATATTAGAGTAGACATACGATAGGTACTATTAATTATTACATTCTAAATCAATAAAAACAAACATAGCATCACGCCTGTATTTTTTTACATTCTAAATACATCTTAAGTAGACAGCTACTTGATAGCAAGGAAGTAAAATTAAGTATATAATATCACTGCAAGAGCAGGAAGAACTTGAAACTTGAAATTAAACGTTATGTCCATCTATCGGTCCTGGGTTGCCTGATAGCCCTATTTCCCTCCAATTGGGAAGGAGCCTCTTAGAAAAAGAAGAACATGAAACTAAACAAAAGAACAACTTGAAACTAAACGGTACGTCCATCCATCGATCCTGGGTGGCCTAATAGGCACCCAGGACCATCCTCCTCAATCCTCCCAATTGGAATATATTATATACCCTCCAATATATATTTCCCTCCAATTAGGAAGGAGACTCATCAAAAACATTACATATTAATACACTTTTGTAGTTCAATTTGAGGTCAGTCGAGTATAATTTTTAACAATTTTGATATTTGTGAGAAAAATATACACTAATTAGGTAGTTACTAAATTTATGCAGAAATAAGCATATTAAGTATTATGATCGTACGTAATAGAATAGTTAGACAGTAAGGACATAAAATCCAATGAGTTTCGGTATTAGCAGTAATTGTCACTGGCAAATTGTAGTATTTGCATTTCCTTATCTAAGTGATGTAGTAAGCATCAAACTAGATTCTACTGGCGACGTTGGTTGCGTGCTCTACATAATTGGATCATTTAATTATCTCTACGCAAAACTATATCTTTAATATCCCCTTAAAATGAGCACGCAACCCAACAAGTTCCCAATAACCTATCGGTAGCGGGCCGTTTTTGCTGCGTCTTGATTTGAAGGAGAAATTTATCGGCGGAGCGATATGTTATAATAATAATCTTTATTAAAACCAAACAACATACAGAAATATAATTACTAACCTTATTATGTAAGTAAATGTATGTATAATTACTTGATCACTAGCATCTTAACTAGACCGAGCCTGTATTTTAGACGCTAGTTTCTTTCTTTGATACAATACACAATACTACATAATACTACTGCACAATACACAACACTAAATTGGTTCAGTAGTGACGACGAAAACGTAACATACAAACACAGTTTCAAATTTATAAAATAGGGATTTTTTTTTTTTATTACATTTCCACTGTTAGGGACGACTCTCCTCTCAGAATGAAAGGGAATGAGTTCATAGACCAACCACGCTGCGCTGACCCAGCGCGGATTTGCATACTTCACAAGCTATCTGCACCATTGTTTTCCTTTACTTTAGTGATGAATTTGTCGAAAAATAGATATAATTGCAAATCGAATAAAACCCGAGGTCGCAGCCTACTCGGCCGTTGCGTGCACTATGCATAAGTTTATATCAGACAAAATCATTTGTAAATGTATACAACATATATGTGATAATATTATCTGGCGTCAAAGTAAACAATAGGTGGTAACATATTATTTGCTTTAAAGCCTTATACCTGCAGCTTCGTTACCTTGCTAATTGTTTTCATATAACATCATTAGTGTACCCGGCGCACGTTAGTATAGCTTCCAATCACTGTCATACTTCAGCCAATTTATATGAAACCTTAGTGAATTATTCACCTAAGCCTTACTAGTGAATAAAGTCCCACCGTGCCTGTCTATTTGAACGCAATAAACTCGAAAATTACAGAAGGTAAGTTTTTTTACTGCCTCGGTGGTGCAGCGGTAGTATATGCGATTGCTGCTCACGAAGTCTTGGTTTCGATCCACCGGGTCGAGCAGTGTTATTGAGCTCCTTCGTAAAAAGAAAAATTCTCAGTAGCAGCCCGGAGTTTGGAAATGCGCCCGATAGACGGCAATAGGCTCGCCCCCTATTACGTGGGATTTAAACATAGCTGGTGAATCGTGGGTGTGTAATACACGTCTGCCTACCCCTTCGGGGAATACAGGCGTGATGCTATGTTTTTTTATAAGGTTTTTTTTAACAAAACGTGGAGATTAAGGAAAACAAAGCTTATGCCTGCGAAGAAGCTACGGATAAAAATTACATACTACGTATTCGACGTATACGTATATCACGGTAACAGTTAGGTTTAAAAGTGAGGTCATTGAAATAACGATACAGCTACACTTAGATTAGATTGATGTACTCGTTATTAAATCTTTTATATTTTTTCTCTAGTCTGTTTTTCTATCGGCACACGAGATATTTCTTATTCCTTTGTCAAATATAATGATTCACCTTTCATTTTAAAGTTTATTGTGCCGGCTAATGACGAAAAAACCACGGTCTAAAAATGTACCGCTTCTCTTAAATTGGAGATTTAAAATCATATAAGAAGAGATCCTTTAATGGATGCGGAATTCCGCACGAGTCGATTAGTATAATCTTACTCAATACAAAATAATGAGAACAAATGGCCATAGAATTACTTGTTTGTGTAAATAAAAAGACATCTATGACTAAAAATGAGGATTATAGATTCAATGGGAGGGTTCTTCAACTATAAGAATGTTATATTATTATTACAAACGATTTTTTTATTGCGGATACCTTTTTTGAAAGTTGACTGCCTTCTTTAAAAGTTTATTGTAAATACAACCACAGTAACCACACTACCAAATATATTTCTGATTCTGTTTTTGTAGGGATCAGAGACCTGTTTTAACCTGTAGCACTTCCGGGTGGTTTTATATTTATGATGTTTATATATACGTACTTTATTGTATACATATATACTATTATAAAGCTGTAACAGAGCTGTGTGATCTGACTAGTAAGCTAGATCCTCCCTTAACTGAATACCACTACCAAAGAAGGAATACTAAAACTAATGGCCAGCGAGTAGGGCATGTGTGGTAGTTTCTATTCTATTACAGAAGGAGCTCTTGATAAGTAACGGGACGTACAAAGTAGCATGTGTATGGCACAAAAAATACACAAAAAATATTAGTACCTCTCGCATGGCAGAGACGTGGAAATTCCTGAATTCCTACTTGCTTATCTAACAGGAATTGTTTGAATTTCAAGATAAAAATAATTACGATGATGTTAGTGATCATGTTATAATTTTGTGAATAATAATACATACAATATTGTAAGTTTTAGACTACATAGCATAGCATAGCATCACGCCTGTATTCCCCGAAGGGGTAGTCAGAGGTGTATTACACACCCACGACTCGCCGGCTATGTTTAAGTCCCACGTAATAGGGGGCGAGCCTATTGACGTCTACCGGGCACATTTCCAAACTCCGGGCTGCTACTGAGAATTTCTCTTTTTAGGAAAAAGCTCAATAACATTGCCCGACCCGGGGATCGAACCCGAGACCTCATGATTAGCAGTCGCATACACTACCGCTACACCACCGAGGCAGTTAAGTTAGTTTTAGACTATAAAGTTGTATTGTGTGAATTACTATTCTCATTTCTGTTGAGATTTTTCTGTTATTAGGTTCCTATATATCTCTTAATTCCATCCTCATATTATATACTCGTACATTATTATGAAATATCATATTAATTTTCTTGATGATATTATATTGTTGTATCTAATAAAGATGAATATCAACATGCAATCCATTTATCTATACTCGTACTATTAAAAAGCTTAACAGAGCTGTTTCTGTACATTTAAGAATAAACGATTAAGAAAAAAATAACTGTTTAAGGCTATATAGGCGTGTCTAAACATAAACATTTTTTTGTTAGATTTCTTGTCGGTTTGTATGTTTATTCGTTTGCGCATCACGTAAAAACCACTGAACGCATTTTGATGCAACTTTTTTTATTTGATAGCTCTTGATTAGACTTAACAACTGGTATACATTTTATCCCGCTACTATATCGGGAACCTGAGATAAAACCTAAAAACCGGCCAAGTGCGAGTCGGACTCGCGCATGAAGGGTTCCGTACCATTGACTAGGTAAACAACATTAGACTATTGTAACTCTCTGTAACGATGGTGTTTGGCTGTTACCAAATTTTGAAAGTAAAATTCGACTCATTTCGTGGTTTTCAACTTAGACTTAGATGCGCATAACAAAACAGTTTTAAATGTAAGGAATTATGTCACCATTAGAGTCATTCGAGGTAACTGTGCGCAGTGGGTAAGCGTGCGCAATCCCATATATTTAGGACTAAAATGAATGGGTTTGCGCACTTTTACCCACTGCGCACATTTGCCACGAATGGCTCTGAGTAGGCGCCATCGTGGATTAATTTTTATAGTGTTCATTCCATCAGCTTTTTACACTTTCATATTTGTTTTATTTTAATTTAATTATTTATTTTTAAAGTGAATATGTATGTATATAACTAAATATTCTGTGAATATTTCAAGCGTCTACCTGTTGCCGTTATCAATAGCGAGCAAAAAAATCACGTTTGTTGTATGGGAGCCCCCCTTAAATATTGTTTTCTTTTTGTTTTTAGTATGTGTTGTTATAGCGGCAACAGAAATACATCATTTGTGAAAATTTCAACTGTCTAGCTATCGCCGTTCTAAGATACAGCCTGGTGACAGACGTATGGACAGACAGACGTTGTATGGGAGCCCCCCTTAAATATATTTTTTTTTTGTTTTTAGTATTTGTTGTTATAGCGGCAACAGAAATACATCATTTGTGAAAATTTCATTTGTCTAGCTATCGCCGTTCTTGAGATACAGCCTGGTGACAGACGGACGGACAGCCAGACAGACAGCGGTCTTAGTTATAGGGTCCCATTTTGACCCTTCGGGTACGGAACCCTAAAAACTAGCTTTTGGTTGCGACAGAACGGCGGGAAAATGCTAGTGTTTAATAAGAATGTTAATTAAAAAAGGATGTGCTTAATACATCCGTTTTTAATTAATAATCTTGTAAGCCTTCGGGTGTGGAAAATATAGTGTAATAAAATAAAAGGGCCAACCTCCGAAAATAAAACATAAAATTATGGATTATTATTCATCATGGCTGGTTATTGTGCTACTGAATATTGGTATACTGTTTGCCACTGATACACTTATGGATGTCAAACGTGATGCAACGAACATAAATCTACCTACGCGAAAGAGTTTCACAACGACATGCTTTATTAACTCTAACATCAAAATAGAAAACAATGACTATATTACGTTGGCTATTGTTTTGTCGTTATAACATTTGTCTAATTTACTTTGAATTTCATCAATTCATGATACGCAAGAGGAACCATCGTTACGCTTTTATATATAGTTAGCCTTTAGCTTTTTATTCAGTCCTTTGTGTTAGTTAAATCTATTTCCATATTAGAAACGTGGTTTTTCAATTAAGTGAAATAGTTACTTTACTTAAAAATCCTAAAAATAATGCCAAAGTAACAAATTACAAGTTAAATGATAACTAATAGTAACCATTTATTTATTTAGTAACTTTTAAAGATTCGCGAATTGTACACATATTTAAAGTAACATAAACGGGTCTTTTTTTGCGTATAAATTAGGTGAAATTCTTAACTACCTTTAACACGACGTTTCAACTGCGTTGCAGCAGCCGTGGTCACGGGACAACTGGAGAGGCGAGCTACTTTATTTTTCCTCGACAGTTTGTAGGGTAGATTGATGTACACCGATGATTGTCCGACACACAACACTCACTATATCGCGAGACGAATGTGAAGATATATTAGGTAGTTTGCACTTATTAATCACTGGATTCCACGCTGATGATAGATTAAATTCGTCTCCTCTATTGAAATTTCTGTGCTTTTTGATTTCAATAGCTTCGCACACTAACCGTTTGTAGTAGTGGCGGTCCTGAGATACCGGATGGAAGCTGAGGACATAATGGTCAGCTATGATGTTGAGTCCCTATTCACCAATATTCCAGTGAAAGATTGTATACATCTGATCGAACAAAAACTGAGGGAAAATGGTATGTCAGGACGCTATGTTGCTCTGCTAAAATCATGCATAGAGGGTAACTACCTCTTATACCGAAACCAATACTATCTACAGATAGATGGCGTTGCAATGGGCAGCCCATTGGCACCTGTTATGGCTAATATCTGGATGGAGTATTTTGAAGAAGAAGGGCACTAAGAACTGGGCCTTTTAAAGTAAGGTTTTGGAAACGGTACGTAGACAATATCTTCTGCATCATATCCGGAGGAATTCCTCAAGTGGAGCAATATCAGAACCACCTTAATTCTTTTCACCCAAAAATAAAATTCACATGTGAGGGGGGGGGGGGGAGACTGACAGATCAATCAATCAATTTCTTTTCTTGGCGTGAAGTTGATGACGAAACCTGATGGCACCCTTGGCCATACCGTCTACCGAAAACCGAAACACACAAATAAATATCTGCACGCCTCATCGCACCACCATCCGCCTCACCTACAGTCAGTCATAACTTCATTGACTACCAGAGCCATTGATATTTGTGACCCTGAACATCTACAACAGGAACTGTATAATGTTCAGGAGGTACTAAAACGAAATGGGCTTAAAACTGGTCTCTGGCTTCAGCGGCGAACGAAAAGGGAAAGATATCCTGAAGTCAATAGATAACCGGCTTTCCTGCCATATATACGAGGAGTGACGGACAAAATTAGAACAGTACTTAGTAAATACTCCTTGAAGACTGTATACATTTCGCACTGTAAGTTATCGAGTCAATTGCGTACACCGAAGGATATTATTCCCTTGCAATCAGCGGGAGTTTACAAAATAATCTGTAGCTGTGGAAGCGCTTACATCGGCCAAACCAAGCGATCGATTGCTGAAAGGGTTAAGGAGCACATAATTGTAGTCAAGAAAAGACAGATAAACAAATCTGCCATCGCTGAACATCTCTTAGAAGCAGGTACTAATCACTGGATTGAGCTTCACCAACCTATAATCCCATCAGGACCGCCACTACTACAAACGGTTAGAGCGCGAAGCTATTGAAATCAAAAAAGCACAGAAATTTCAATATAGGAGACGGATTTAATCTATCATCAGCGTGGAATCCAGTGATCAATAAGTGCAAACATTTATTCGTCTCTCAAATTTTGATGTAAATAATAATAAAAATAATAAATATCTGGCAACACTAAAAGGACAGTTGTGTTTTCAAACGTACTCTAATAAAAATATTATTTCATTTTGTCTGTATATATAATATTCAAATAATTTCCGTATAATTCAAATATTTGAACACTGAAAGTTATATTTATTATGTAAAATAATCCTTATTTATATCAAGAAATCTACAATACCTACTACAAATACAGCATCATGACATTTGACGTACACGTCAAGATGAAAATACCAATTACTTACAATAAACACAACGAAATGTAAATAAAAATGATTACCAGATCGAAGACAAAAGCAGCAAACCTTTTAGCCCCGGACTCGTCACACAGCTCCGCGTCGAAGCCACCGGTGACCGCATGCCCGGAACCGGTCACAACGCACGCGTCGAGCTCAGTTCCAGTGACGAGTATTTCTCTCCGCCGACGTCGCCACTACCTGTACGTCGGCGAGAGAGAGGCCGGCCACCGACCAGCTTGGGATCCCGAGACCCACCGGCCTCATACAGGGTCCCCACTGCCAGTAGTTATGTGCGGCGCATGAAGTGGACAAGAACCATAAATGAAAATGTCATGCGCGCATATTTTGGGGCCACAGAGGGGGAAACTATCCTTACTGCGTACCGTGACCGCATGCTGCTTCTGTTTCAGAACCTGGAACCAACTATTACCGTCTCGGCTCCAACGACTATCGGACCAAGTACGGGCCATTCAACGATCTCACATGTTGGATGACACCATGCTTGATCGGCTACGCTCGGAGTTTATACAGATTAGTCGTGTTACCCCTGTTCCTTTGTAAACAACAACTATAACATCCGTGCCACAGAGATCATACGCGGATAGGGGTAATGAGACTATTTCTGTTAACGCTCAGTACCGTGAGGAGGTAAGAGACGCATTGGAATGTGCGATTCATGAGTATAGATCCAAACCATTAGAATTTAGACCACATCTGCCTCAATTACCCATGCATAAGAGAAATATGTTGCTAGTTAGCACCCTTGACTCGCTTCTGTCTAATTACTTAGACTCTAGTGACAATCTTGCCGATACACACTCTATCTTGTACTGCGCAGCGGTTGCGGCCTGCCGTATAGCTGGACTCACTTTAAATAAAAAAGATTCTGCTATGCGGCCGCTGAACGCAAAACCGGCATGGCAGTGCAGAATTGAGTGTCGTATCGCCGAGACAAGGGTGCTGATTGGCAAACTTAACTGCTTCAGGATGGGCAATACACGCCCACGAGTGATGCGCTTCGTAAAACGGGCATTCTCGGGGACTGGAATCAGGCCTCAAGATTTTATATTCAGTGTTACGGAGCGCATCGACCTCCTGAAGCAAAAACTCTATGCGTGGGCTAATCGAGTCCGTAGATACAAAAAGCGTATGGATCGTTATACTGTGAATCGCGTATTTCAAAAAAATGAGAAGTCTGTCTATAGAAACTGGGAACATCCTCGTGATGTTGTGTGTGATATGCGGTTGCCGGATGCTAAACGTACAAATAAATTTTGGTGCAGCATCTGGTCGACGCCTATCACACACATAGAGGGCGATTGGATTAGGGATGTTAAACGAGCTTGTGATAAAATCCCAATAATGGATAATATTCAAATTAAACAAGAAGACGTAGCCTATGCAGTTCGTTCGATGGTAAATTGGAAATCTCCAGGACTGGAAATCTCCAGGACCGGAAATCTCCAGAAATTATGCAGTCCCCTGCATAATATCTGGCTTAAGTGGCTACGAAGCTCACACACCCGTTTAGCATCTTAGTTCCAATCAGCTGTTGAATCAGGGACGTTGCCGGATTTTATGACGACTGGCGTCACTTATTTGCTCCACAAATCTGGCAGTACCACGGAACCAAGTAATTATAGACCTATAACATGTTTACCATCAGTCTATAAGCTCCTTACATCTATTCTGAGAACCAAAATTACTAAACATATTGAAACTAATTCGGTCATGTCTACCTCTCAGAATGGATGTAGGAGTGGGGGCCGTGGTACTAAGGAGCTTCTCCTTATTGATACGGCCATTAGTCAACATGCTCACCGTAAGAAAAAAGATCTGATGACATGCTGGATAGATTATAAAAAAGCTTTTGATTCTGTGCCACATGCGTGGCTCTTGAGGGTGCTGGATTTGTATAAAGTTAACGAAACTTTATGCACCTTTCTGAAGTCATGTATTGGGCACTGACAAACAGCTCTTTGCTATCCAGTGTATCGGCAGACCCCGAATTGTTGCGGTGAGCTTATAAGGATTGAGCGGGGTATATTTCAAGGCGATAGTCTGAGTTCTTTGTGGTTTTGTTTGGCCATGAACCCTCTTAGTACCTTATTAGAGGGTTCAGGGCTTGGCTATAGATTACGAGGTGATGGTCAAAAAATATCCCACCTCTTTTACATGGATGATCTTAAGTTGTTTGCCGCCACCAGATTGCAACTAATGGAGTTACTAAAGTTAACCAAGTCCTTTAGTAATTCCATCGGGATGGAATTTGGTGTGGATAAATGTGCGGTCATGCATGTAAAACAGGGAAGGGTAGCGGAATCCGAGGGAATTCAACTCTCGGATTCTACTCATTTACGATCACTCCTCGTAACTGACACCTATAAATACTTGGGTATGTAGCAAGCTTTGGGCATTAATGAGGTGGACATGAAACAATCGCTGCGGGAGCGTTTCTTTGGCCGCCTGAAAAAAGTACTGAATAGTCTTCTATCAGGTGGCAATAAGGTGCGCGCTTGCAACGGTTGGGTTATGCCACTTCTTATGTACTCTTTCGGCATACTCAAGTGGACTCAGACTGAACTTGACGCCTTGGATAGAAGAGTCCGCAGTCTGCTGACCACATACCGTATGCATCATCCTCGCTCATCAGTAATGAGGTTGTACATCGCACGAAAGTGTGGAGGTCGAGGTTTTTTAAATGCCAAGACCTTGCACAATCGTGAGGTGTGCAGCCTTAGGGAATATTTCCTGCATACTGATAAGATTTCGGTAACCTCTTTGAGGAAACCGAAGGTTTAGTCTGTGCAATTGCTGACGAAGTTATCATGACGAACAACTACCGGAGGCATATCCTAAGGGACCCTACCTAACCTCTGCCTACCTCTTCGGGGATACAGAGGTGATGCAATGTTTTCGTTTCAATGTTATGTTATAGTCCAAATAAATTATTTATATTTTTTTTTTTTTTTTATTGTTTTTTATTTTATTTGTTATTGTTGTTTTTTTTATTATTACTTACTTACTTATTTATCATCACGCCATTTCCCTTGCGGGGTAGGCAGAGAGAACAGAGTGCCAAGAGGCTCTATTCTTGCATACATCTCTCGCTTCCTCAACATTCATAACTCTCTTCATACACCTCGCCGGTTTCGGAGACTCCTGACTCCACCTTCCTTCAATATACATCCTTCCACTTTCGCATTGTATATCTTCTTAACTAGTCGCTCGTCCGGCATTCTTTCCACATGTCCGAACCATCGGAGCATTCCTTTTAGCATCTTTACACCCATACTCTCTTTCATACCTACTCGCTCTCTTACGTCGTCGTTGCGAATGCGGTCAGTCAGCCTCACACCACAGATTCTCCGCAGAGATCGCATTTCGACCGCATTAATTTTACTCTCATGCTCCTTTTTGCATACCCAACTCTAGCTTCCATATAATAACGTTGGGACAAGCACTGCGTTGTGTATTTCGAAACGTGCCCTCTGGCTGAGGTGTTGACTGCCAAGAAGTTGTCCCAATGCTCCGTTCACTCTATTTCCCGCATTCACTCTTCTCTCTACATCTTTGGTGTACCTTCCATCCCGACAAAATCCACATCCAAGATATACAAATTCATCCACTTGTTTTAGCACACCATTTCCTATTGCTACTCTAACATCTGTTCTGGCTTCTTCTCTTTCAAAAACCATTATTTTGGTTTTGCTCAAATTCACACGTAGGCCCCTTTTCTTAAAATCTTCTGCCATTACGTCGACTAGGGTTTGCAGGTCAGTCGCGGACTGCGCTAATAAAACCGCATCGTCTGCATATAGCAGACAGTTAACCACTGAGTCGCCCATCTGAACTCACACATTCATTTCTTTCAACCTTTGTAGACATTTATCCAGATATATGATAATTAAAGATTGAAAAAAAAAGATTGTAGTAAGTATGATCAATTGTTTTAATAAATTCTGCAACTTATACTAGATTATCCTGTATTATAAGTGACAGTATAAAAAAATAACGCGTTATTTACGAAGCCGTTTTAATCAATATAATCATACCTAATTAAATGGTTGTCAAAATAAATAAGTATGTTCTTATTTTATATTCTTACATGTTTATGTATTATTTCTATTCTTCCAAAAAAGTGACAGAAGGCTTGAAGTATCACTTCTATTTCTATAAGTAGTTTTAGAGGGGTAAAAAATTACTCATTCGCTGGGTCGACGATTTCCAGCTAAAGCATCTTTTCTGCACCAGATTATACCCTCTATGGCATATGTGTCTAGCTTGTGGACTAAGGGAAAGCCAATGATTCGGTGAAACTTGGGTGGTGCCGCAGTCGCTTCAGCGGTGCTTGGTTGGCTATCAGTAATCGCAGCGTTGAAAAACTGATATAGAAACGCCACCATCTGTCCGAGCTATGGACAAGAGCCCGAAACCGATTTAGCATTTTGTCCCGGAGACTCTTCCTACATGGGAAGATGTTTCTAAGCTCCTGGACTGGACTCGATTTGACATCAACATCAATGGCGAATACATTACCCACCTTAGATTTGCAGATAATATCGTGTCCATTGCAGAAAGCTGGAGAACCTTGATACCATGCTCAAAGGTCTCAGCAGAGTTTCCCGACTAATGGGTCTAAAAATTAACATGGACTTAGCCTACCTAGATCTAGCTCGGCCGGGCAACGTTCAGGACGCTAAGGAAGATCTTCTCATCTAAATTTCCGCAGTGACTGAACGAAGGTCTACTACCAGTGTGTGTTACCGGTGATGAATTCGTGGTCCATTAATGTTGCCCTCATAATAAAATATTTTAGTCTATATTTTAGCACTTGACATGCTCAGTTACTTTAAAGAACAAATTATTTGGGAAATTGGGAAAAGGGAACTTTACTGTAAGCAGGATTGGAAGTTGCGTCTCATCCAATCCGGGCAAGGGCCCGCTAAGTTATTTAAGACCCACGGCCGAGGGTCGTAAAGACAAATCTGAAGTGGAGATTTTGAATCGCCGTTGGGCGACTGCAATAGTAGTAGAAGGTATTATTTGAGGAACAGGCCAGAGGTGGAGGAAATCATGCGTAGAGCGTATACTTCGCCCTGGCCACAGGAAATCTAAAGGAACACCGCTTTTTTTTTTTTTTTAGCTGGTACACCGATAGTGAAAATTGGGACTCCGGCATAACCTCTCTGCCCACCCGGCAGGAGGTATTCATAGAATATTTCTTCTAAAGAATAAAGAATGTAGTATTTACCCCAATAACAAATTCCTATGGGGTGAAGCGAGTTGGTTATATTTTAATAACTGTAACAGCAGATTCGGTCAGTAGGTATGACTAAAATAAAAATACATAAAAGTAACCAATAAATAAAAAAAATATTCTGTTCTAGAACATTATGATTAATACTCATGAAAGATGAAATTGTATTATATTCTTGCCAATAAGTTATAAATCTATTTGCTATGACTAAATATCCGGTCTATCTACAATGTTATGTTTTTTCAACTTCCCGCTAAGAACATTGAAAATTTTCAAAAGTTGGGAAGATATTGGTTTTTTTTCGTTTTTCCCCGTTTTTCGAAAATCGAGTTTTCACCGGATGTTGACGTTTTGAGGTCCTAGGAAGCTTCCCCGAATGTTTCCACGGTGATGTGTGTGTGTGTGTGTGTGGCCGTATGTAAACCTCTCATAACTTTTGAACGACTTGACCGATTTCATCGGGGTTGGCATCAAAAACTAATCAACTTTTAACATCAAAAAACTAAGTCGATCGCCGACAGTCCGGTCAAAATCGGTTGATTCGTTCGTGAGATATCAAATAAAAAAATGTTTTTTCAGAATTCCTATAAAATGTTCAGTCTGACCAGTTCGAGCTTTAAGATTCTTCAAAGAGCTCAAAAAGTTACGCTGAATACCGTAAACTACGAGAAAATCAGTTCATTTATTGCGATTTGAAAATTCAACCAATAGTGTTTAATTAAATCTCTATCAGACTTTTGAGCTCGAAGAGCTCAAAAGCATAGAACAATTATCTCTTTGAGCTCGGAGAGCTCAAAATGACACGAAAATTATACTACTAGCTCTTCGAGCTCAAAAGTCGTTTTAAGCTCGAAGAGCTCAAAAGCGTAATAAGTGCCATTTTGAGCGCTTAATATCAAATTAGCAGGAAGTTGCAGGGATGGCCTTTAGGGTCAACCGTTTTCCAGATTTTTTGTTACTTAAGTGATTGGTTAATTAACTTTAAGCTAAGGAAGATCTTCTCGTCCAATATTCTAGTGTCTGAAAACGGAGGTCTACGACCAGTGTGTGTTACCAGTGATGACATATGGAACAGAGACGTGGTCTCTGAATGTTGGCCTCGTATCAAGGCTCAAAGTCACTCCGCTGAGCGACTCATGGCGCGGGCTATGCTTGGTATTTCCCTACGTGATCGAATCCGTAATACGGAGATCCGTAGGAGAACGAGTGACCGACATAGCCCGCCGGGTTGACATGCTGAAGTGGCCAAGGGCAGGCCACATCGCTCGACGAACTGACAACTATTGGGGAAGAAAGGTTCTCGAGTGGTGATCACGTATCGGACGGCGCAGCATAAGACGGCCCTCCACCAGATGGATCAGTGATCTGGTCAAAGCTGCGGGGAGCCGTTGGATGCGGTCAGCATAGGACCGCTCGTTGTGGCGTTCTCTTGGGGAGGTGTATGTATAGCAGTGAACGTTGAAAGGCTGATGGATGGATGGATGAATGAAGTGATTGGTTAACATATCAAGGTGGTAGGATATTGTTTCGCTAATTCTGCTTACGTCACACGAGTTCGCGTTCCATTTCATTGTATACTGAATTGAATACTTGATTTAGCTCTACTTTACCCACGTCTAAGACGGTCCAACTCCATACTACATCGTGTTTAATGCATATAACTTCTAGCTATAAACAGTTAGTTAAACAGCTAGTATGTGCACTATGTTATCGTTTTGTAAGGTAACGATTTTAATAGTGCATTATTATGACATTTTAAGTGTAGAGAAAGCTCTCATACAAACATAGCATCACGCCTGTATTCTTCGGAAGGGTAGGCAAAGGTGTATTACACACCCACGGTTCGCCAGCTATGTTTAAGTCGCACGTAAAAGGGGGCAAGCCTATTGCCGTCTACTGAGCCCATTTACAAACTCCGGGCTGCTACTGAGAATTTATCTTTTTACGATATAGCTCAATAACAATGCCCAACTCGGAAATCGGACCCGAGACCTCATGATCAGCAGTCACTCATACTACCGCTACACCACCGAGGCAGTAAAATAAATCATCCTTAAAAAGAGCTTTCCAGAATTCTCGCCTTGATAAGGCTAACTCCTGGTACCAATAATGAAGTGGTTATAAAATAGAATTAAGCACATTAAAAATGATGACGGTATTATTTCAATTTTCGTTTGATTCATGCAAATTTTCCCCAATTTGTTAACACTTCACTTAAAACTGTGCAACTTTATTATTATGTGAATACCCATTTCAGATGGGTGTCTGATCAGTATTTAATTTTTCCTTAAGTTCTGCAGGTAAATACTCTGCAACTTTACCAATGACTTTTAATGTAGATTTTGTCCAATTTTCAGGTCCGCCAAATGCATGTTTTTGCACAGACAGGGTGGCAAATCCCGACATGGCTTCACTATTACAGCGTTCGAGTTTCCCGATTAATAAGGCAGCTTCCTTATAAGCCAAAGGAGGAATTCTTTCAATTTCACTTCTATTATAGGCACAAAGGATTTGCCGAAGTGCAGTTAGATCGTAGTACGTAAAATGTTCTGGTTCTTTCTGTGCAAAATCTTCGCGTACTCGATTAGCAAGCGCTGCAATCTGGTCTTCGTTCAAATTGTAATTCAGTCCAAAATTTTGAATAACGTCAATGTTACTCAACGTCATATTTGCATAGTCCTTGGGTGACACAGCTGCCGTGATCCAATGTAGTGTCATAAGCACTGACTCTGGTATATTTTGAATACCGCCATAGAAGTCTATTACAGATTTCCATATATAATCAGCTTCGATAATGGGTAGTTCTTCTTTCCCCAAATGAGCCAAACATCGAATAATATCTTTTGGCTGAAGTGTTTTTAACTCTGTCAGAGTAATTTTTCTATCTGTTGGAAACTCTAATACTTCGTCACACGTGAGCGTTTGTTCTAATATAACTTTAATTAATATGATCAAAGTGATTACTTTCATTTTCTGCTGTTTATTCTGGCTCACTTGAACGACTACTAGCGAGTTATTTTTCCTCAAGAATGTTTCAATTACCTATATGGTATGTTTGGCATTAAGGTTGGCATGTATCATTATATATTAACGTTCCAATTATCTACTAGCTCGTATCGAATAACTAATTTAATCGAATTCCACGTATGGATCAATATTTATTTGTGATTAGTATATAACTAAGCACACAATAATTGAAACAAATATTTGTCAAAGTGGCTAAAAAGAAATCTTCTACAAGCAGGATTCAAAGCTGTGTGTTCCTGTACATGGGAGATGCTTTAGAAGCTATAGTAGAATCCTGCTAAATCTCCCAAGTCCCACTTTAACGTTGTAGTCTTATAAGACCCGCGCCATTTATCGGATGTATTTAAATACTAAAGCACCATTTAAGGTTTATATCCTTGTATCCTACTCGATTTTACATTTTTACAACTCTAACACCCACCTATAAAATAAACACGTCATCGTCAGCCACATCAATAATATCTGTATAAAAATTGCCATTCCACTCTCCATTTTCCGGTATAAAAATAGCCTATATCCTCTGTATTCTAAATTTTATGTATTCAATATTTCATGATAATAGGTACAGTAGTTAGACCGTCAATTAGTAACAAACAAATTCACTAGAACAAATGTTAGTGAAAGTGGAAAAAAGAAATTTTCTCGATTCGAACTTGCGTCTATCTCTTGTCTATCCCCGGAGGACTGCTTACAACGGTAATCTTTTATGGGAACCTACTGACACTCCCAAACTCCACCTCACTCGCTCGCCTCATAGATAGATAGATTTGCATAAAATCCTTTCTTAATGCTCATCTACAGTATAAAATAAACCCATATATACATTTTCAAGTCCTAGCCCCAGCAGTTTGTGCTGTGTGTTGATATGTCAGTCCTTCTGCCAGTTATTAACTAACTAACTAACTTATTATCACGCCATTTCCCTTGCGGGGTAGGCAGAGAGAACAGAGTGCCAAGAGGCTCTATTCTTGCATATCTCTCGCTTCCTCAACATTCATAACTCTCTTCATACACGCTCGCCGGTTTCGGAGACTCCTGACCCCACCTTCCTTCAATACATGACCGGTTTGGTCTAGGTAGGTGAGTCTTGGTCTCACCCTGTACCTACATCCTTCCACTTTCACATTGTATATCTTCTTAACCAGTCACTCGTCCGGCATTATTTCTACATGTCCGAACCGTCGGAGCATTCCCTTTCGCATCTTTACACCAATACTCTCTTTCATACCTACTCGCTCTCTTACGTCGTCCTTACGAATGCGGTCAGTCAGCCTCACTCCACAGATTCTCCGCAGAGATCGCATTTCGACTGCATTGATTTTACTCTCATGCTCCTGTTTGCATACCCAACTCTCGCTTTCATATAATAACGTTGGAACAAGCACTGCGTTGTGTATTGCGACACGTGCCCTCTGGCTGAGGTGATGACTGCCGAGAAGTTGTCCCAATGCTCCGTTCAGTCTATTTCCCGCATTCACTCTTCTCTCTACATCAGTGGTGTAGGTACCTTCCATCCCGACTGAATCCACATCCAAGATATACAAATTTATCCACTTGTTCTAGCACACCAATTCCTATTGCTACTCTAGCCAGTTATTCTATGCAGCATATAATATTATATTAATATTTATACAGCTGACTCAACAGACGTCATTCTTTCAAAAGCTATTTTGTCATTTAGCTGTCCACTAGGTTTGGCCAAATCAAGCGTATAGCAGACTCGATTACCTGTTTCCAGAAGTCTAGTCTTAACACAATAATAAAACAATTAACTAAAGATAATAAACAACTTGTTAGTCGTTTGAGAAGCGAAGATTAACAGTCACGAAAATAACACTGACCACTTTTTAAACTTTACTTTATAAATACCTCAAATAAATTCTTCTATTACATTAGATCTTCGAACACATACATGTGTTTGACGTCAATATTTGATTGAAATGTTTGAATTGTCAGCTAGGAGTAGTTAGTTTGAATAGTCTGAGGTTTGAATGAAAAAAAATATATAGTTTTCACGTTTATTCGTTTTTTTTTTTTTCAAAAGAACCTTTCTCGGTCTTTAAGGAATATTTGAAAAGAGAAATCAGCTAAACAACATATAAGAATATGTTATTACAAATAATATAGGCTCCTTTATTATTTATAATCGGACTATTTTTTTAAATATTTTTTCACGAGCGAATTTATGCTGTAATAGAATTAACCAATCTTGATGAATTTCTTTGTGTGTATTTTAGTTGGATCCTGGAGTTTAGCTAGATTCGCCATTAAACACTGTGGTAGTATTTTAGGATCTTCTATAAGGAGGTAACAGGTAGATACAAATAATTACACACATTCTTAATAACATTTGTTACACCACCAAGAATTTGAATTCGAAAGCTTAGTGTATTTTAGATTAGTGTATTTTATTAACATATCTATCCTTTTCTAATAAAACACCTAAATACCGAATTTTCCTAAAATATATGTATTCTAGCAGCTTTATATTACTAAACTAAATAAGTTCAATAAACTGAGTTCAATAAATTAAGGCGATTCTTATCAATTAAATTACAGTGGTACTTTCCAAATTTTGTTGTAATACAATTAAAAAAATACTTTGGAAAATCCAAAAGTGCACGCCTCATAATCTTAATTTTTCACAATAAAATTGATTATTTGCTAAGTAACTGATAATGTCTTACTAAGTAGTTTTCAATAAATCACATAGATAGCGCTTATTTCAAAAAGTACTGTGGTTTTACGCCATCTAGCGCTAGTTTTAAGAAGTACTTCTATATTGGTCTATAGAAATAGTTCTCACGAAATAAGAATAGCCATAGCGCTGGTTTTAGTGTCGAATCGAGCGTAAATATTCACTACTTTTTTGTTTATTTAATAACAATTAAACCACATCGAATTAGAGGGTGAAAAGTGATAGGGCTCTATTCGTAGTTATACCGAATTGTAAAAGAAAAAAAAATACTCGATTAGTAAAGTATTTCGGTTGTTATCGTGTTAACATACATTACCTACAACAAACGGACGTCCAAGACAGAACTTTTTTAAACAGTTTTATAAATAGTTTAAATAACAAAAATGGCATCAAAATATCATGAGTGTTAAAAATAGTGTTTTTTCTTGATATGTGTGTGTATATATTATTTTGCAACCAACGCTTCGCTTATGAGGCGTGCAAAAACAACCTCTGTACTTTGGGTAGTTAAAGTTTATCGGTGTTGAGGCGGTTTCTTGCAATATTTTTTTTTGATTCAATTCGTTTTTAAGTCTGAGCTCCAGAGTTCGCAAAGTACCTTAAATATTTTATGAATATTCAAGTAATGAAAACTGTTTTCAGGGATTGTGAAGTGTGCATATCCATCATTTGACAGGTATGATGGACTATCGCCTAAGTCGCACTTGTACTGAGGTAAAGCCGTACCCAAACGGTAGCTAAGAACGGGTTTTAAAACAAATAAAAGTGTTTACTAATTGAAAACTGATGTCATGAAATCATAATAACAACACCATGTTAAACTGTTCCAAAATTTTGTTATTTAAGCTCATGTGAATTTAATTGTATAATTCCAAGAAAATCGCCTAAAAAATCTTAAAAACAGCACTAAGGTCATAACATTATGGCTGATCGAAAACGTATACCAGTTTATTTTTTTTAGACTTTTAAACCGCGATCCGAATATATTATAACTGTGTTATACCGAGAAAAGCTCTAATGGTTTGTTTTTTCATTTAAAGGAAACTTATATCCATAAGATGTAAACAAAATGACAGGCCGATGACGCAGGACATAACGAGTTCGACATTGAAAATCCACTCTATATAAAACAATGTATAGTCCTTGTATAGTTCGGTGAGGAGCAAGTAATGTCCTGCGTCTGGGTGTTTTATTATGTTATCCTTTTACTTATCATCTCTCTGGCCTTATCCCAATCTTTTTGGTGGGGTCAGCTTTCGATCTATTCAGATTTAGCTGTTCTGTCAATCTGACTTCCACGACTCAACTCAGGCGACAACTGACAAATTTAGAATAAGACCGGAGTCAGATTTTTATTCCAGTAACGACTGCCAAGATGTTATTTGATAGCCGAGACGTACTTGCTTAACGTGCCTTCCAGAGCACGGAAATATGTGTTATTGTATTTAAACCTACATTATACATGATATTTAACAAAACAGTAGAAGGCAGTGTGTATGTAGGTACATTGAATGTATGTACAATAAAAAAAGTTAATAAAACTCAAACAACAATGCTTATTTTTTGTTGTGTACAATATCATATCTACTTATTATCATAATCGCAAACGCTTTAAGCGGAAATAATCGCAAGCGTCAGCTTGTTTTAAATAAAATTACCTATACTTTGTTATTTGAATCGTACGATGAGTCATTATTTTTTTAATATACCGATAATGCTAAAGTTAAAATGGATCTTAATTTACCAAATCATTAAAACAAATGCGAAATTCAAAAAGCTCATGAATGTTATAGTAATTAATATTAGCCACAAAAACGAGATTCTCAATCCAACTTGAATGTCTTTTTTGTATGTTCAAAGATATTTACGCTATGGCGAACCTGCTTCAATTCTTTTTTTTATTTGATAATGTAATTTCGGCAATTAATTATTTAGTAAAATAATTAAATCTATGAAAATTGGCATTTTCAGTTGCTGTCGTGTCAATCGAGCTCTATCTTCGCGGGTTGTAAACTGATTTTGGTAATTCTTTTACTATTGTTATTGTCGTTCGAAAAATATAAATCAGAATTAGTCTTACTACTTACTATATCTACCTACCTACTTAGGTATATACATTTTATTAAAACCAGCAGATCAATGCTTGTAGAAAATAATGAAGTCTAAGAAATTACCTATTGGTGTGATTATTATGATACATCTTCACCGATTGTTTCCATTAAAAATTTGCATTGTATTTAGAACCTTTAGATATATTTTCACTATGTCCAGTCGTCCACCTTTCTACCTGATAATATTTTTGTTACTTCTATCTATTCGCTAAAAGACAGTACAGATTTGTATGAAATTTGGAATGGAGAAATAAGTATCTAGATTTGAATGTAAGCTACTTTTCATCAAAATAATCATGAATCTGCAGTTCAGCGTGAGCTTGTTGGGTTTTCATTAGGTCAAGAATGTAATCATAAGCCTATAAGTTTGGAGAAATTCCATCAAACCGCTTATCAATTTGTTTTGTAATTGGTTTGTTCTCTAAACAGTGTCTATTTCGTATGGGTACCAGTTTAAGAAGACATTCACTGTTTTGTTTCAATATAGACATATTAAACACAGAGTAAAAGCACTTGCTACTAAAACTTTTAAAATAAAATTTATACACGCTTCTTCTCACAGAGCGCAAAATTATGTGTCACGTTGTTTGACCGCGATGAACTCCTAAAGTAATTAATACTTACTGAAACTATTCTTTTTTCACTTTATTTCAGTAGTTTTTACACGTTTTCACAGTACCTACGGCATATTGAACATTATACTGAAGTCGGTCGACTAAACAAGACTGGCGCGCGGTTGTTTCCCTTTAGGAGTTTTTTTTCTCTTTTGGTTCGGGCACTTTTTAGCACGGACACGAGGTCCATTTGTTGGTAGGTCAATGCCTGAGCACGTCATTATTTTTTTATATTCAGTAAACTGTATTTAAAATTTACTTTTTATCAACAAAGAACAAAGATGTACCTACCTACATACAGAGTTCCCCTTCAATTTAAAAAAGTTGGAATATCCGAATATACCTACTTACTTTCTTATATATAGGTACTTATGTTCGGTTGCCAACCACTGATTTCAAAAACAAGGATTTCAAGTTGGAAAAAGCGAGACAATGAAGTTTTATAATCAGGACGTAGTAATAGAGCAGCAATAATCTATACAACCGCCGTGTGGGGCCGGCTTTAGAATTGTCCCACCCCTTCTCCACCCATGGGAGTCGTAAGAGCCGACTGAGGCAATACCGGGGGAGTGGGCAGCAGCACTCCTTCGAGTATTAACAACATCCACTGCGATCGCCAACCCGCCTGCCAAGCGTGGCGATTACGGCACTATCCCCCATTCTTGGGGAGGCCTATGTCCAGCAGTGGACTTTAAAAGGCTGATGGATGGATGGATGGAAATGTTTCGTACTAAAGTCAGTTTATCATAACCCCGTAACCTAGCAACGCTTCGTTTAGCAAAGTGTTTACTTACTAGTACACCCACTTGGTACCCAATTCTACCACCAGTAAAAAATCTTCAATATCTTCAAAAGGACCTGACCTAGCTTTATGAAATAAAACTAAATTAAAGAATATTTTATGCCACATAAAATAATATATAAAACTTTCTTATTTATTTTTGATAATTGTATAAAAACTGAAAATGTAAAATCGTGGTCGTTTTTTAATTTAGTACCAAAAAATTCTAAATAATTGCTTCGCGTTTGTTTTTGTTTTGCAATAAAAAAGTTGTAAATATGGAGTCTCTACCCTATAAATTTTATAATTCTGAAGTCATCACGTCGGTTTAACGAAGAATGTACCAGGATCCTGACAATGCTTGAAAATGAGCACAGTCAGCGATATACAGCGAGAACTGTTGGTGTGATTCTTTCTACAGGGGGGTTAGGCAGAATCTCATATCTCACATGTCGATCGTATCGTGATCACTGTGATTGGTTGAGAAACCGACGCGTAATGTCGCAATAATCCGTTGGTCAATCACGGCGATCTCTCATCCAATCACAGTGATCATGATACAATCGACATGTTAGATATGAGATTCCGTCTAACCCCCCAGGTTAGCTTTACTCCATCGTTTCCATGAAACTAGATCCAATCTTTGAAGACCAGGAACAGGCCAAACAAGGTGCACGACGGTGCGGGAGGATCGCTATATGGTGTCGACAATTTTGAGAAATCGCTTTCTTACGGCTTTAAAGTAAAGAATCATCATTTACGAGCTGAAGGAAACAATCTGAGTACATATACAGTAAGACCGCGTCTGGGTGAAGCAAATTTTCGAGCCATTAAGACCTGCAAATGGCACAAAACTAGAAAGACACCACAGAAACTCAAGGTTGAGTTATGGTAGAGAACACGAGAATTGGACACTGAATGACTGGTTAAGAGTTATGTTTTTAGACGAGTCTAGATTCTGTTTATACAACCACGATGGGGAGAGCGCTATAACCAATCCTGTATAGAAGAAAAAGTACCATACAGCGGAGGCTTGTTCACGTGTGGACTGGAGTGGCCAGCACGCAGTCCCGACTTAAACCCAGCGCCGGCCCGAAGTAAATTTTAGAATGGAGCGAGATCCCACTATGGCGCCTTTCCCGTTTGCTCCTAATAATATATCCATCCATCCATCAGCCTTTCATTGTCCACTGCTGGACATAGGCCTCCCCAAGAGAATGCCACAGCGAACGGTCCTGTGCTGCCTGCATCCAACGACTGCCTGCGACTTTGACCAGGTCATCGGTCCACCTAGTGGGAGGCCGTCCTACACTGCGCCGTCCGTTACGCGGTCGCCACTCGAGAAGCTTTCTTCCCCAACGGTCGTCGGTTCGTCAAGCGATGTGGCCTGCCCATTGCCACTTTAGCATGCTGACCCGGCGGGCTATGTTGGTCACTCCAGTTCTCCTACAGATTTCCGTATTACGGATTTTATCACGTAGAGAGATCCCAAGCATAGCCCGCTCCATAGCATGCTGAGCGACTTTAAGCCTTGATATAAGGCCAACATTCAGAGACCACGCCTCTGTGCCGTAAGTCATCACTGGTAACACACACTGGTCGTAGACCTTCGTCTTCAGACACTGTGAAATATTGGACAAGAAGATCTCCCTCAGCTTCCCGAACGCTGCCCAGCCGAACTGGATTCGTCGATCGACCTCTTTCTCAAAGTTGTGTCTACCTAACTGGACAGTTTGTCCCAGGTATACATAGTGGTCGACAACTTCGAGAAGCGCACTCCCAACCAGGACCGGTGCTGAAATGACATGGACATTAGACATGACTTTCGTCTTGTCCATGTTCATTTTTAGACCCACTAGTCGGGAGACACAGCTGAGGTCGTTGAGCACGGTACCAAGGTCCTTCCAGCGATTCTGCCATGACCACGATATCATCTGCAAATCGAAGGTGAGTGATGTATTCGCCATTTATGTTGATGCCTAATCCGGTCCAGTCCAAGAGCTTGAAAACATCTTCCAATGCAGTGGTGAAGAGTTTCGGTGATATGACGTCTCCCTGTCTAACACCTTTCTGCAGTTGGATCGGTTTCGTGCTCTTGTCCTGAACTAGGACAGACATAGTGGTGTTTCTATACAAACGATTCAACACTTCGATGTATCGATAGTCAATTTGGCGCCGCTGAAGGGACTGCAGCACCGCCCAAGTTTCGATCGAATCGAAGGTTTTCTCGTAGTCCACAAAAACTAGACACAGAGGCCGATTATACTCCTCGGTCTTCTATATTATAATCTGGCGCAGCGTATGTATGTGGTCTACGGTACTATAGCCTTTTCAGAAACCGGCTTGCTCGGGAGGCTGGAAGTCGTCGAACCTGCGCGTGAGTCGATTTGTAATGACCCTCGAGAACAACTTATAGACATGGCTCAAGAGCGAAATGGGTCAGTAAGTCTATTCTTCAAGAGGGTTCTGTCACCCTTCTTGAAGAACAGCACCACCACGCTCCTGGTCCACGACTCTGGAACGTCGCCCCCGAGGTCGACGAAATTTAATAGCCTCTGGAGGGCTTTGACGACCGGCTTTCCGCCTGCCCTCAGAAGCTCTGTAGTAATTCCGTCGTCTTCCGGTGCCTTTCCGTCCTTTAGCTGTTTGAGAGCCATTCTGATCTCGTACAGGCTGCCGTCCGGGAGATCTTTGGTATAGCGCTGAGTTAGTTTGGATCTGGGCTCATGGACCAAGCTGACAACAGGGTTCTGGGATCTGTATAACTGTCCATAGAACTCGTGGACCTCTCTTAATATATCATCTTTGGAAGAAACAACAGTGCCATCATTGGTCTTCAGCTTGGTCAGCTGGCTTTTCTCAACAGACAGATCTCTTGTGAACACTTTGGTTCCGCTCTATCGCCTCTTTAATACGCAAGGTATTAAATCGGCGAATGTCTCGTCTTTTTGTATAGACTTGGGGATCTGTCTGTTTAGTCGCCTCCGATTGGACCAATCAGCCGAAGTCTGTACCGTCATTTCTGTCCGTGTCGCCATGAGCTTAAGAAATTGGTCTGAAAGCTTTTCGAGTCCTATCGACGCGACTGGTCTTAAAAAAGGTCGACCCGACCGCTTGGACAGTTTCCACGAACCTGTTGTTCATATCGTTCACTAAATCGCACTCGCACTCATAATATATACCTATACCAATTGTGAGTGTAAAGTAAGTATAGAACGCGAAGATCTCAACCATACTCTGGTGTGACCCGCGCACTCAATTCGCGCACGTCTCGTTCATCTCTTCGCTTAAAGTGCATATAGACAATCGAAAAAAAAGAAATTTATTTTATTTTTCTTTACCATTTAGGCGCCCCCTAGGATTTGGTGCCTGGAGCGACTGCTCCGTTCGCTGTATGGGCGGGCCGGCCCTGCTTAAACCCCATTGAGCATGCATGGGACGAACACTGGGACGACGTGTACGTCAGCGGAATCTGCTGCCAATCACGCTACGTGAAATAAAAGAAGCTCTAATAGAGAAATGGCAGAATATTCCGCAGCATCGCCTCAAAAACCTAGTAGAAAGTATGCAAAATCACATATCAGCAGTATTGCGAGCTCATGGAGGCAAAAACAGTACTAAAATGCCTGAAAACGGCACATCTGTAACTAATCTACATTTACGAAAATACTGGAAAAACTACGCATTTTTATTTATTTTACACTTATTAAAACTAAAAATGTTGAATTCATTATTTTTATTTGCATTTCCATCCATCCATCCATTTAACACCCTTTCAACGTCCACTGCTGGACATAGGCCTCCCCAAGAGAATTCCACAACGTGCGGTCCCTTCATGGGGGATAATGCCGTAATCGCCACGCTTGGCAGGCGGGTTGGCGATCGTAGTGGATGTTGTTAATACTCTAGGGAGTGCTGCTGCCCACCACCGAAGGAATGTAACATAGTTCCAGTGGCCGGCCAATAAAGGCGGAGAGACGGCACACGGCGGGTGTCTTTGGGTGTGAATGTATGAAAATACTCCCGACAGATGGCGCAGGCGTCACCCAAAGACGTTGAGTATGATGTGTTATCGAAATTAGCAGTCAGGAGCAATTGTCAGGATGGCTGAATTGGTAAAGCATCTGGACGGTATCCAGAAGATGCAGGTTCAAATCCTGCTCCTGACTGTTATTTTCAATTTCACATTTTTCACTTTGTGTTTAATGTATAGTGCTAAGCATGTCAAATGCTAAAAATATATATAAAAATATCTAAATATTTAAAGGGTTTGCGTCATTATTAGGTAAAATCTTAATTGTAAAATTAAGTTTACCTGGTCGGTATAATGTATGAAAATACTCCCGACAGATGGCGCAGGCGTCACCCAAAGACGTTGAGTATGATGTGTTATCGAAATTAGCAGTCAGGAGCAATTGTCAGGATGGCTGAATTGGTAAAGCATCTGGACGGTATCCAGAAGATGCAGGTTCAAATCCTGCTCCTGACTGTTATTTTCGATTTCACATTTTTCACTTTGTGTTTAATGTATAGTGCTAAGCATGTCAAATGCTAAAAATATATATAAAAATATCTAAATAGTGTAATGTTGTTTACCTAGTCAATGGTACGGAACCCTTCGTGCGCGAGTCCGACTCACACTTGGCCGGTTTTTTTTTAGAAAAGTATGGCGGTGAGTATTCGTGCAAATGGCGGTATATTTATTTAATACATTATTTATGCTAGGTTAGACGATAGATAGATAGATATGAATTTATGAAAGGTAAGTACATTATTAAGTTATTATATTTATATGTATGTATATGTGTCCATCCATCCATCAGCCTTTCATCGTCCACTGCTGGACATAGGCCTTCCCAAAATGGGGGTTTTACCATAATCGCCACGCTTGGCAGGCGGGTTGGCGATCGCAGTGGATGTTTTTTGTACACAGGGGTACGCTGCTGCCCGGTCCCCCGGTAATCCCTTAGGCGGCTTTTACGACTCCCAGTTAGCAAAATCTACTTTTATATATATCTATATTTTAAACACGAAGTGGAAAGTGTGAAATCGAAAATAACAGCCATGAGCAGGATTTAAACCTGAATCTCCTGGATACCGTCCAGATGCTTTGCCAATTCAGTCATCGTGACAATTGCAAAAATAACGGATGACGCCAAAGACGTTAAGTATGAATGTGTTATCGAAATTAGCAGTCAGGAGCAATTGTCACGATTGCTGAATTGGTAAAGCATCTGGATGGTATCCAGGAGATGCAGGTTCAAATCCTACTCGTGACTGTTATTTTCGTTTTCACATTTTCCACTTTGTATTTAATCTTTATTTTATTGTTTGGTGTACCTAACTACCTAATCACCTTCTTTTCAGATAATTTTATTGACACAGCAGTCACCACTAGTTAAACCAAATACTGCATAGACAGTGGTTTCAAGTTCGATTCCGAGTTCAAGGTACAGACCTCGTACGACACACAACTCTAACGTTTCGAGATTTTTCGAAATTATGTATGTGTGTTTACGATTTATCACTGCTTGGTGAAGGTAAATATTGTAAGGAAACCTACATGCCTGAGAGATTTTCTCGACGGCTAGTGAAGTCTGCCAACACACATTGGACCAGCGTGGTGGACTATGTCTAATCCCTCTCCCAATGAGAGGAGACTCGTGCCCAATAGTGGGACAGAAAAAGTGTTGCAAAAAAGATTCGATCACTATAATTTTACCAACATCCATCAAATATCAACAACATATTCATAGGGCGTATTAAAATACATATAATATTTAGAGGCCTTACTAAAAAACATATCTATAAAATTAATAGATACATATGTCTCAACCAAAAAAATTAAGATGTCCGTCCGTCCACGCGATCAACTCCTGCCATGCGCCGCAGTTCATCATACTATGTATAAATAAGTTAATACATAGTACATTAAGAATGGCACAACAAGTTGACTAGCATTGACCTTCTAGAACAAGTTTCAATCCGCTCAGGTTATACCCAATCGATAAAGACATGTATATAAAATATATTTATATATTTACCAGTAGGCAGAAGGCAGCATGCTAATAAGTGATACAGATAAATGGAATTTTATTATCGAAAAAGACAGCAACAGTATGGTCTCGCTCGTATTCGTTCGATAGCTACCATGTAAACATCGATTTAAGGGTTAGGCTAGCCTTATAGCATTGACTAGGTCCGAATTGATTGTGCTCTAGAACGTAGAAATAATTTATATGGCAAAACACCGTTTGCTGGGTCAGCTAGCCTAATATATAAAATTCTCGTGTCGAAGTGTTTGTTACCAAACTCCTCTGAAACGGCTGGGCCGATTTGTACGAAATTTTGTATGCATATCGGGTAGGTCTGAGAATCGTCCAACATTTAATTTTCATGTCCCTAAATGATAAGGGTGACGCACCCCTAACTATTTATTTTTAATTTTTTGGACAATTTTTTTTATTTTTATTTTATTATGATTCGGCTTTAAAAAATACATACAACCCTTTTTACTCTTCTAATGCCGATGTAGATATAATTTATATGGCAAAACAACGTGTGCTGGAGCTGGAATAGATATTGTAAGGAATACGTGTTGTTGGTCAATTTTATAGATGTTGCTGTATCGTACATTTAAATAGGCTTTAGTTGATAGTGGTGGCCTCAGGTGGTATTTACCACAACCATGTTTGGCCTCAGTCTGAGGTCGAGACCTCTGAAGGAACACTTATGATTTTTCGAGGTCAATGCTCGGTGAAGGCAAACTTAGAGTTCAGTGCTATTAACTTTTTAACAGACAGGCCTGATGCGTGTTGGTACCTACCGCTAACGGACTCAACAATATTTAGGATCTGCCAAGCCATTGCTGAAATGGTGATTTCATTTAGCAGATGAGAAATTAATGAATGGACAACAATCTCCCGCCTGTTTACATGGCAGACGGTGGTACCGTTGCCACTTGGACCTGCTAACAAGTGAGTAACCCCACTTGGTATTCTACCCTACCACCAGCACCTAACGCAATGGTAATGACAATGATAAAACTTTGGGGTGGTGACATAGTATGTATTTTTTAGTCCGTCACCACACGCCATTTTTTGTGATTTGTATTTATAGTATCTGAGATTTTAAGCACAAAGTCAAGAAGATAATAGAATCTTGCTTGCAGTATTTTTTTTTTATTTTCCACACAAAAAAGAAATATTTTATTGCTGCTAGTTTGGAAATATTTTTTATAAATTTTATTTAAACCTTTTAAAGAGTATTATTAATATATAATTAACAATTATGATTAGTATATTCATTCAAGGTTCGTGTGCAGTTCCGCTGCATGTCGCAATTTTAGTCGCAAGTCTACAAATTCTTATTTAATTATATACTGTATTGTAGTATGTGGAATATATCTAGTTAAATTGACAAACAAACCAGAGGTATGTCATATAAATAATTCTGTAAGTACTTACAACTTTCCGCGGGTACAAAGGCTAATGAGATGGCATTTTTTATAGTGGACATCAAATCATATTTTACAAGATACATAACGTTAATTACTAAAACGATCCATATTCATTATCCCACTCATAGTAACGAACACTAAAACTACATCTGTTTACTTTAAATTAGCATACAGGAAATGTACACACACGCCACCTATTTATGTGCATACATTTTATGTAATTAATTTCCGGCTCTACCAAAATACGGCTAGGTCCTCTAAAAATAAAAGACCTCGGTAGTAATGCAAAATAGGAACTGAATAAAACGACAATATTGATAAAAGATCAATAAGACGTCATGGGTTTCACGCGGGAAATTATGTGAATTAGAAATTAATAACTATAAATCAACCTTTTATTGTTTTATATTAAAAGCGATGGAAAGTTAGATTTCCTAAAAATCGTAGGTTCCATTCCTATTATTTTAATAATATTCTAGTAGTATATCCCATCAGCCTTTCATCGTCCACTGCTGGACATAGGCCTCCCCAAAATGGGGGTTTTAACATAATCGCCACGGTTGGCAGGCGGGTTGGCGAAGTAATATATATCTAATGCGTGAAAAATTGCAAAAGTACCTAGAGGTACTAGTTCATCCGAATAGTAGTAGTATATCAAATGCTTGAAAAATTGCAAAAGTACCTAGAGGTACTAGTTCATCCGAATTAGCCATAAATTCGAACTTATTCAACAACCCGATTTCTAAGGGCTTATTCATATACGGGTTCCGTCGTTGACGATTCGTCAAAAATCACGATACGTCATGACGCGTGGACGTTTACAATGCATACGGAATCGAGTTTTTTGACGAACGTGATTTTTAAAAGACGTTGCGTGATTGAAGACATTTTCGCCATTTTTACGATTCGTGCTGCGTGTGAACACGGGCATTTAAAAAGCATTGTCACTGTCAAAAAAAATGTATCATGAAAAAACACGATCAAAAAACACAAATCGTCCCCGTGTGAACGGGCACTAATGTAACATTTAATATTACCCACGCCATTTAAAAAGAAACGAATGTTACGAGTAAATGGCAGCGCTAATAATTGCCGCTCACTCGCTCCTTACACCTGTCATGACACACCTCGGTATGCCATGCAAAAAAATAACCACTCTCAGCAACACGTATTCCTTACAATATTGTGCCAATAAATACAAGATTATATATAGTAAGCACACCTTTAACTTCCAATAATGTCATGCAATAGAAAGTTCTATAGCACAGTCAATTCGGACCTAGCCGATGCTATGAGGCTAGCCTAACCCTTAAATCGTTGTTTCCATTGTGCTACCTCGATTGTAATACGGGCGAGACCATATTGTTGCTACAGTCGAAGAATCATACAGTCGGCTATCGAAGACGTCTAGACAGAGCAATCGTGAGGTGCGGTGCGGGGTAAGAAGCGGGCGGGGCGCTCCCGAACGGCCGAACATTTACGCTCACTCGTTCGGGAGCTATTTTTCAGGGCTATTGAAATAAAATATTTTAAATAAAAATGGTGCACACTACGTGTGCGATTACAAACTGTGGGTCGACCTCATTTAAAATAGGGAATTGAAGGTTCATAATTTTCCACGTACACAGGAAAGGTAGGAGAAATCTATTTTGTGTACTATTTCAATTTTGAAATTTTTAATGTAATGGTAACTCATGCTACTTTTTGAGAATATGCAAGACGTCCGCTGCGTACCTTAAATTTTTGATGTGAAACATCTAATGCGGTAGGAGGTAAAATTAGCTGTTAGCGTGGCGACGCTTTTATTTTTGTTTTAAACGCCATCTGTTGACAACAGCATGTACTTACAAGCTTGTTTCTAGTTAGAAAGCATAATGGGCAATCAATAAACTAATAACAGTTTTAATTCGTCTATGGATAGCGAGAGGGCGCTAACCAAAAATTAAGTATATAAGACTCTTAAAGTACAAATTATAATTTGTGAATAAGGAAAAAGAGTATTTTAGTACGAGCGGGAAACGAACCTGCGTCCCTTCCTTTCAGGGGAAGTGCTCTAATCCATTGAGCTATCGTACCATTTCTAGAAATACCGAATTTCCTTATCACATTTGTCTTAACGACTAACGCCATCTATCAGCAAAGCATTTACATGCATTCATCCAATGTAGTAAGTTTAATTTTGCAATCAAAATTCATTCTACTTGATGGCGTGATTTTTCAAACAGTTTGATCTATATTTTAGCACTTGACATGCTCAGCTACTCTTAAAGTACAAATTATAATTTGTGAATAAGGAAAAAGAGTATTTTAGTACGAGCGGGAAATAATATGTAATAAGATTTTTCCCGTGTGGTGACGGACTAAGAATATAAGTGTCACCACCCCATTCTTTCCCACTACTTCTACAAAATAATTATGGTGTTTCTCATCTGCCAGACGTACCGCGACGGCTGTTTTTTTTTTAAATATGGGGTTTTGAGGCTTTGTACATTCTCGAATTTTGTTATTTATGTTTTTATGGGCGGTTATTTTTTAAATCCAAAATGTTAGTTGCGTAATCTGTGCAATTTTTCAACATGGGTGTCGATTATGGGGTTATGAAAGGTGCTTCGTTTGAATTTTTTTTTAATTCCATGAAATTTTTCAACATGTGTATCAATTATGGGGTTTTTAAGGGCGCTTTGTTAGAATTTTGTTTTTTTCCACTATGGCTGCCGCGTACTACGTATAAATTTTCAACTTGGGTGTCGATTATGGGGTTTTTAAGGGTACTTCGTTCGAAGTTAGTTTTTTTTAATTCCAATATGACTGCCGCATACTTTGTGTAACTTTTAAATATGGTTGTCGATTATGGGGTTATAAAGGGTGCTTCTTTCGATATTTGTTTTTTTTTTATTCCAAGATGGCTGCCGCGTACTTTGTGTAGTTTTTCAATATGGGTGTCGATTATGAGGTTGGTAAAAAAATAGAGTTCATAACTAAGCCTTGTCCATGCTTTCCTATTGATTTTTTAATTAAATTATTTATAAGAATGCGAATACATTATATAATAAAGTTTAATAATAGGAGTTTAAAATCTAGTAGTTCAAAAAATCGATAGTATATATCAGTTGTTCATTTAAAAATTATTGTAATTTTACGAGTATGTTTTGATTTGTGCCCTAGTAGGGCATTTGAGTTAGGTTACATTTTACGTGGGGGAAACTTTTTTTTAGAGCCGGTACAACAGATTGTTAATTGCTACACGTCGTGGTACAATCATTTACTTAAATTCTAATTAACTTAATTTGTTGAATATGTAGAAAATAAAGAATGTAAAAAAGTATAGATATGCTAATACAATGTAAGTATTTTTACTTCTTGCCGATGTGACAATCCTAGGACTTTTATTCGTCGCGACGAATGTCTAGACGGATTCAGCTTTTTCGACAACATCAAAGGCGAGGACTGACTGTATGGTTCTTCGACTGTGCTGTTGCTGTCTTTTTCGATTACAAAATTCCGTTTATCTGTATCACTTACTAGCAAGTGCTCCTTTCTGCCTACTGTTAATATAATTATGTTTTGCACTAAAGTTCAGCGGTTAGAGCACTTCCCCGGATTGGAAGGGACGCAAGTTTGAATCCCGCTCGCACTAAAGTTCTCTTTTTCCACATTTAACAAATAATTTTATCAATAAAGGTCTATATTAAAAAATATTACTTAACTTGCAAACCTGTTTTGTTGATTGTCCATCCTATTAACGTAAGTACAAACCGCCATTGTTGATTTGTTTCTTTATCGGCTCGGGTTATACCTATCTACACGCACGTTACTATAAAATATGTTATGCTTATTTAGCAGCAGACTAACTGATATAATGTCAGTGGTAGAGCCTTGCATATCTCCAGCATGAATGAGCTACACCCGTCTCACATAAGATCACCGTAAAACAAAGGGACTCTTATCGTACCACCGAAGGAATGTAACATAGTTCCAGTGGCCCGCCAATAAAGCCGGAGAGACGGCACACGGCGGGTTTCTTTAGTGGGTGAGGGCCCCACACTACCGTGTTCGTTGCCCTGAACGACGGGGTGTGCGGTTAGGAATAATTTTCCCGCCTTAACAAAAAAAAATAAGGTACTCCTACCGTTATGTGCCATAAGGTGAGTGAGAGTGCCTGAGGCCCAAATCCCCTACCTATTCTCTCCTTGTAATCCATCCTATCCTATCCTCCCTTTCTTACTTTCTTCAACCACGAGGCCTAAAACCGTCCGACACTCTAGCAAAAGTAGCTTTGCCATATTGCACATGTTTTGCGCGCGTCAACCGATGAGGTAGAGTCATGTCTTCCAAATCAGACCGAGCCGCCAAGAACGTCAATCATGACCTGCCAGGGGTGGAGGATTCATGCGAAGGACATAGGTCACCTCTGGCTGAAGGTTCTAGCAGAGATACCGAGAACACAACAATGTGTAACATTGTTACTTTCACAGAACTCAGATAGAATTTAGATATCTGTGGTTACTTTAAATTGAAATGATTCAATGGTCATTTAAAATATTTATAAAATCCTAGACTACAGTCAAGGTTACAAGATATCTATATATATAAAAATTAATTGCTGTTCGTTAGTCTCGCTAAAACTCAAAACTGTATTGACATTTCAATAATAGTTTTTGATGTGAAACATCTAATGCGGAGGGAGGGTAAAATCGGCTGTTAGCGAGGCGACGCTTTTATTTCAAATATTGCAAGTTAAATTTGACACCCTTCCCGGTTTCCGATTGAGCTGAAATTTTACACTCTATCTGCATATATCCGCTCTATCCGCGTGACAATGCAATATTACGATGACATGGAGCTGATTGGAGCTGGAAAGTGGACGTAGGAACTCTATAATGAAACAGCGCAAGCCCATTGAATTTGGGCTCGTACGATTCGTCGTGACGAGTAATTTGCCTCTAGATCTCTAGTATCCAGGGATGGATGATGAAGCTGGAAGGTGGCCACAGTAACTCTATAATGAAACGACGCAACCTCATCGAGTTTAGAATCGTTTGATTCGTCTTGACGAGTACTTTGTCTTTAGATGGTATCAAAGGTCTGACGATGGTGCTGGAAGGTGGTCAAAGTAATTCTTTAATGAAACGACGCAACCCCATCGAGTTTGGAATCGTTTGATTCGTCTTGATGAGTACTTTGTCGTTAGATGGTATCCAGGGTCTGATGATGGAGCTAGAAGGTGGCTATAGGAACTCTGTTATAAAACGACATAACTCCATCGAGTTTGAGCTCGTATGATTTGTCTTGACGAGTACTTTGTCTCTCGCAAACCTATATAGGATACCCTATATAGGTTTGCTTGGGTATTTGGCTAACAGACGACAAAAAGACAGTTAATTATTTTATCAGTGATTATCAATCCTAATCAATGTGCATCGTCTAAGATTTGGATTTTGATAGATTATTCAATGAAATTTGCTTGTAATGGAAATGAATTCGAAAGAATTACAGGTAGCTGTCATTTTCTCGTCTGTTAGCCAAATACCCATTCAAAAGAATAACTTTTAAACGGTTTTACCGATCGATTCCAAAAACTAATCAACTCTTAACATCAAAAAGCCACGTCGATCGCCGCCAGTCCGGTCAAAATCGGTTGATTCGTTCGTGAGATATCGTTGTCGAAAAAAAATTGCTGTGAAATTTTCAGTCTGACCAGTTCAAGCTTTAAGATGCTTCAAAGAGCTCAAAAAGCTGCGTTGAATGCCATAAACTACGAGAAAATCGGTTCGTTTATTCAAAAGTTATTGCGATTTGAAAATTCAACGAATAGTGTTTTATGAAATCTCCATCAGACTTTTGACCTCGAAGAGCTCAAAAGCATAGGAGGAGCTCGGAGTGCTCAAAGAGATAACTGTTCCTCTTGGAGCTCAAAAGTCGTTTCTGAGCTCTTCGAGCTCAGTAATAAGTGCAATTTTGAGCGCTTAAGTATCAAAAGTAGCGGGAAGTTACAGGGATGGCCTTTAGGATCAACCGTTTTCCTGACTTTTTCTTTACTTTTAAATCACCCCTATATTAGAGCGAACGTAATAAAAAAAACAACTATTCAAATATTTCAAGCCGGTTTCGAGTTTTAGCGAGACTAATGAACAGCAAATTGATTTTTATTTATATGGAAGAGACCATCATACTGTGAAAAAGTTCGCAATAACAAGATTTCGCCGTATTTGCTAACTTATAACCGTTTGTGTTTTTCAGGTTCTTATTTGTCGAACAACCTCAGACTGCACCCCACTCATAGGCCTTTCAACATGCTTATGATGTACCAGAGCTATTCACTTAACTGCACTATCTGTCACGTCACACAAGAATGGATTATACAGAGCAGTTTGAAAAGTTTAAATTTGATTGGGATTTGCTTTGTACTGCACTGCTACACTATACTCGTAGATGTAGACAGTGAAGCAAAATCATTGTGCAATATTTTAACTGCACAGATTGTAGAATGGCTTTGAAATTGACCTTTCGTGCTGAGTGTTGTGGGTTCTCCTACATATTATACAAGCAAATTATTTTTGTTGTGTAATCAACAAATTATTGTTCTGGGGTATATTATATTATCTAGGGTAGGGTAGAGGTAGGGTCTGGTCTATAAATACAAGGCTTACCTATACCTGTGCAGGGTATGCAGTGTGGGGCCGGCTTTAGAATTTTTCCCACCCCTCTCCACCCATGGGAGTCGTAAGAGCCGACTGAGGGAATACCGGGGGAGTGGGCAGCAGCACTCCTTCGAGTATTAACAACGTCCACTGCGATCGCCAACCCACCTGCCAAGCGTGGCGATTACGGCGCCTTCGGCTATCCCCCATTCTTGGGGAGGCCTATGTCCAGCAGTGGACTTTAAAAGGCTGATGCATGGATGCCATCCATTGGGTATTGTGTAAAAAAAAATAACATAATACTAAGCTATAAATCTGAGATATAAGTAGTTTTGAATGAATGAATGAATTATTTATTGCCTTTTAAAAATTACAATAAGGATTATAATGTTTGATTATATTGTTTTGTGGACATAATCGTATATTTTATGGGGCGTATTATATTATGCCTTTTTGGAAAGCAAAAATCAAAACAAATCTCTATGTCTGTATCTTCAAAAATAAGTTGGAGTGACCTTGTGTAAAAAACAAGACTTCTTTATAACAGCTACGTCTGGATATGAAAGAAACAGGAGTTCTTAGGGCTAAAGGACTGAGGATGAACCACTTAGAAAAAAAGGTTGCTAAAGTATATTGGTAACTAGCGTAACATATATTTTACAACAAATTGTGATAAACCCGTTTTCTCTAATAGGCTAAAATTATTTATTAATTGAATTGCTTTAATATTTATAATTGATTTCGAATATATTTCTATTACGAAATAAATCCACTATGAGATGGTAATATAAGTCTACAAAATATAGGTTCAGTTTATTACCAGCGTAAAAATTATAATTGATTTATAAAAATCTTTGGTAACCTTAGTCAAAAATGAATAACGATTTAATATTGAGGTTAACAGTGTTAATTGCCTGGCCATCTTTACATTTTCGCCTCTAACATTTTGATTTTAGTACACAGTCGTGGCTGGAAAGTAGCGTTGTTGATTCATGCGTGTTACAAAGTCATGCGCTCCTAGACCTCGTTTCGTATTATGTAAGTAAGAACTATAAACGAAATTTCCTAATGTGTATGTGAATTAATTTCAAAAGTTTTGGCACTATTTTTGTAGACACGTATCATATCTCAAATTCTACTTATAAATAATAATTATTCCTGTATATTTGTGTTAATTTAATTTTATTAATTCCCAACCTAATAAAATCTATGAATAATTTTGTGCAGTGATAGCCTGTGGTAAAACGAAGTATTGCAAAATATAGAAATGTGTCATCATGCGTCGCCCTGCTACCTGGCCACCTCGCTGAAGAAACCCGCCGATACACCTCAGCGAGCATCTTCTGCCTTCAAGTCCCGCGCGAGGGTTCAGGCCAATGCGCACGCGGCCTCGGTCGACACCGTGCGGATTCCGTGTATGACCCTGGACGCCACAGGCTTCACAGGAGAGCCTTATTAAAGGTGTCCAGTGACCATGCCCACGAGGGTGCACCGTATAACACCGTCGGCTGGACCACTTCCGCATAATATTAGGTGCACGCATACATAAGCCACGCGAAGATGGACACCGCGCCAAGCCTCGGCGTCAGTAGGTGGCACTACTCGAGAAAGCGCCCCCACCCATCCAATACCAGGTCCAAGGCCCGTAGAATGTAACTCACTAAATCGTATCGATATCGCATCGTGTCATTGTCTTTGGTTGAGAGACCATCGTGATTGGCTGATCGATTATTGAGACATTACGCGTCTATGTCTCTGAAATAAGACGAGACGATGTCGATTCGATTTTGTGAATCACATTCTAAGGGGCCAGACGCTTGATCTGTATCCGAATTTTATTTAGACTCCAATCGCCGTGATCGTGGCGCCAACAAGTAGGTAGCTAACGTCGGAGCATAAGGGGCCCCTAACTAACCCAAGCTAAGCCCCAGTGCCTCGATCCACCTGACCACCTCCGAGGGTCCTAAAGTGGCGAGGATAGTCACCTCCTCAAAGTTTCCACCTCAGCCTGTGGCTAGCATGTCATCCGCATAGCAGCTGACTGCTAGCGCGGATATCCAGGAGTTCTCCTTGTAAAGTCTGCCAACTTACTACTGGGTTAGCATGTTGAATTACGGCCTAAAATGAATCTCCACTTTATGAGGAGACCACGAGTGAAACAATAATAGGTAAAAAAATAAAATACTAAAACTACGTTATATTTTATTATTTAATTATGCTGGTAAATTGTAATCATTACGAGAGAAAATGCATAATGTTTCCATAATACATTTATTTACATTATACATATTGTTACGGGGAAAATCCCTAACAATTTAATTGAAAAATAAACGATTTTAAATTTAACAATTTAATTCAATAAAAAAAAGAAATTATGTAAAATTACTTGTCCTGACGGACTGATCGATTGACGCAGACTCGAAAACGTTCCATTGGAGAAAAATACTTCAAACTTTTGCATTTTGTTGTAAGTGATAGTAGTATCCATAAACAAGCTTCTTGACTATTTAGTGTTATAAAACTGTAACAAAACTGTCTCTGTTTTTAAAGGTTTTCGAGAAAAAAAATACTGTATTCTAATAAGGCTTCTATGAAACCAAAACATTTTTTATCTTGCTATTTGATCACGCATCACGCAAAAACTACCTTATTCTCAATTTTAATTTGATAGCACATAAAAACTGGTATATTTATCTTGATACATATAGTATAAATATAAAACAAAAAAATTTGTGCGAAAAGCCGCGGTTATAGTGTGTTATAAAAAACGATGCGTATTTCGGCGTACTTGGAATATCCAAGACAAGACACATGACATTCAAAAGGTATTAATGATTCCTGTAACATAGTTCCTGTGGCCTGCCAATACAGACTGAGAGACGGCACACGGCGGGTTTATTTAGTGGGTGAGGCACAGGTAGTGTTCGTTAAAGATTCCGGATTAAAAAAATACATGTTTTTATAATAATGATGAATGATGAATAATGAATGAGTAATTTACGCGGTGGTGATGGTGGTAGATAATTATTAATTCTGACCCATTTTACCATAACTAATCATAAAAAAAACAATACAATTACCTACATTGAATTAAAGATAATAGATTATTACCTACCACCAAATAAGCATAATGACCATACTCCACCAAATAGCTCTCATACATTTTTTTTGTACTAGAAATGCTTGTTCAATGTCAATAGAGTTCCCTCGTAATAAAAGTCCATACGCAAGCACTGAAGACACGTGTCAATGGTAAGCACTAAGTGCCGCTTCTGTAGATAATATTTGCCGTAACCTATTAATGGCCAATACGAACCGTTCAAGTTTATTACAGACATATTTCACATGAGCCTTCCAGTTACAGTGTTTATCTAGAATTAATCCCAGAAATTTTGCTGTTTCTACATCCTCAATATTATTATTTTCGTATTTAATGTTTAAGTTAATAATGTTGTCGTTTTGTAACTTATCATGAGAGAAAGGGGAAACATTGTTATGGAAATAAAAAACCTGATCAGAAATTGTGTATCTCATCACATAACTATATCACAAAATAAACAAGTAAATATATTGATGGTTTTTGAAAATACTCCTATCGGGAATATAAAGAACTGTATTTTAAACTAACGTAGCGCCAAAATCACTATGGCTACAAACTTTAAATAGGTATTGTTTTGATACATTTTTTGTGCGACACATTACCGTCGTATTGTCAGGCACGGGGCTCCTCCCAGAGTGGACAAGACTTAGGCCATAGCACGGAGTACGGAAACACTCCGTGGGACATAGTATATCACGGTTACCCAGTGCGAGTTAGAAGTGTAGTTGCTAATGGTTATATAAAAAAGTTATCAACACATCTAATAACTTAAATAGGAATAAATGTCATACAAGCTGCTACCCGCGAGTTCGTCCGCGTGGAATTGAGTTGTTTTCTTTTTAATCTTGTGCAGAACCCCAATTATTTCTCCAAAATAAAAGTAACATAAGCTATATCGTTCCACATGGTCGGACAGACAGACAGACAGACAAAACTTTAAAAATCGTATTTTGTTATAAGTACGTACCTAACGTACTTATACACGTATTTATCTAATCTACTTGCATAATAATATGCATTTAGTAAAAGCTTTTATTTAGACATTGCAAACAGGAACTTCAGTCTTTTATTTGTATAGATCACGGAAATTACTTTAACGACTAGGATCAAATTTTATATTGACATACGATCTTGCTATTATCTACAGGGGTCTCATACATGACAACGATATTACCAAAAAAAAAAAACAAAGTACCTATATGGTTGTCTGTAAAGTCGGTTTACGGACGATAATAAACGTGATAACGTCATAGGTATATGTTTTCTGAGTTTCACTAACAATGCATCGGTCACCATACGTTTTTGTGCAGCCGGCGTAGTCAATGTATAAGACGTTATCACGTCAAAAACATATATTTATAAAAATGCGATGATTTGTATGAAGTGATGAGTTATATTTAGTTAGTATTTAAAGTATATTGGTTCTCAAATTTATCTATATACCTACTTAGGTATTTTCACCCAAAAACGGTGGCTCAATTATTAATCATAATTCACAATATCCGAAAGGTCTATTTATACTCGTACGTTATCATTTATTATCAATTTAGTTTTATTAATGGACATTAATCTTTCACAAACAGGCGCAATTTGCTTCTGTAAAATTGATTGAACGAATATAGGTTAGAAACCATTAAATAACAATTACTGTTACCACCATGTAGTAACACGGTTGGTTGGTCTGTGTGTAATAAGTAACTAACTAACTTATCATCACGCCATTTCTCTTGCGGGGTAGGCAGAGAGAACAGAGTGCCACGAGGCTCTATTCTTGCATACATATCTCGCTTCCTCAACATTCATAATTCTCTTCAAACACGCTCGCCGGTTTCGGAGACTCCTGACTCCACCTTTCTTCAACACATGACCGATTTGGTCTAGGTAGGTGAGTACCTACATCCTTATACATTATATTTTAATTACCCAGTTAAAATGTAATATCTATCATTCCAACAACCTAAAAAAAAATTTTTTTTTTAATTCCTTCATTGCTCTAACAAATTAGTGGATACTCGTTAGTTTCTTACTTAAAAATGTAATACAGCAATAAACTAGTTACCTATTAATGAAATGATGTAACATTTAGATAATTACGATGAATATTATACATCCACTTTGAGAAGGTCATAGCCTAGTTGTGCCGCTCGAACGATCAGCAAGGTTAAGTAACTTTCGCTAGGCCAGCATCAGATTGGTGACCAAAAAGTGACATCTACTTGACAACACCTGACATACTCCATGCTTCGGCAAGCGCGTTATACAGTGGGTCCCAGCTGTCAGATAAAATTCAGGTAGTCATTACAAGTTGTCTGGGGCCTGAATAAAAATCTGATTCCCGTCTTGCTCTGAGATCAGTGCAAATACTGGTATATCAGTTAAAACCTAATAGATTGTGATCTGAAGCTGACCCCAAAATAGTTTAGGAGGGAATCTAGGAAGATGATGATTGTACACAATCTAATCCGTGTGGTGACGCACTAAGAATACAAGTGTCACCAACCCATCATTCCCACGGGTGTCGTGCTAGGCGACTAAGGGAATTAAGCAATTATCCCCCATTGCATTACTGGTGGTAGAGCTGGTTACTAAGTGGGATTACCTACTCATTTGCTATCAGGCCCGAGCGAGTTGGTTCCACCATCTCCTGTGTGACTGGTCATGAAGCATATCGGTGTGTTTTGGCTGTAGCAGGAGATTAGAGATTTTAGCCGTTAATTCTTTCGTTTCATATCTGTGAAATTAAATGGTGAGCAGCGGCTTGACAATACTCATGGTATAGTTGAGTCCATGAGTGACGGTTACCATTTACCATCAGGTGGGCCGCGGCTCGTCTAACACCATAGGCAAATATTTTTTCTATCGATGTACTTATATTTTTATGATTAAGATATAAAAAATGTATAGGTATATTATAAATAAAATATTGCAAGAAGGGCAATCTATTATCCCTTTATCTCAATCCCAGTAATCCCACTAACAGTAGAAAAACTTATTGGAACAAATTATCTAATTCTACAGTAAAGTTATAATCACTTAGAAAACCCAACAAGAGCTACTTTGTCCTAATTGGTTATTTAACCTACTGTGCTAATCAGATCATCTTGTGAGATCTCGGCATCATACACATAATAGCTGTATGTCGCAGTGAAACAAATTGCGAAAAGTAAATAAGGAAACCATGAATGTGTCTGCGTCGGCTTGAAATATTAAGCAATAAACGCACAGCTCGTCTAAGTGCTAATGTCAGAAGTGTCAATGAATCTGATATTATACTACTATGAGTATGTTTGGAAAGAAGCTTTCGTAGTTTCGACCCGCTTTACTTTGAAATATTTGCATGCTTGGGTACATTACAAATCAATCGCGTTTAGTTGGCCTTAGCATGAATGTATTATATAACAGACATGATGAACTATACATTTGAAAATTATCCATTTAATAGAGGTACACGTGATTTTTGAATTTGATTCTGTTTTTTAACTTTCACTTCCAACAACACAATCAAATTACAAGTTTTTTTTTGTATTCGGAATTGTTTGCTTACAATTAATTAAACTTTATTGAAATGGTTCCAATATTTAACACTTTTTTTTTGCTACCTAATGTTTATTGTTATGTAGGTACAATACTGAAGAATACCTAATTACAGTTTTTTTACATAAATTAGTCTGATAAACCAGCTTCACCTATTGCTATACCTATAAATTATATTATCTCATCGTTACACATAAATTTGATTGTAGATAATAGAAAATTTTATGAAAATACATAATTGATAGATCAGATATATTCCAGTTTCTCTGTTGTTATTTTCCAGAATTGAATGCAGACCTAAAGTAAACTCAACTATAAACGTTATGAAAATTAGTTTACGTGCAAATATTACTTAAAAAATCACTAACAAATTTTCTGGAAGATAAATATAGGAATAAAATAATTGAATTTTTAGAATTATTTTGATAATATTTTTAAGATAAGTAGGTATAATTAATGATAAAATTTGTACACTGTTAAAAAGACTTAATATAAAAGTATTCAAAGAAACTTACGCTTAGGTCAAAAAGTAGGAAATTTGTCGGCCGCAGCTGCAGCGTGCTCCACGACGCACAAGCGTGTAATGTACCAGCCACAGGCAGCGTTCACAACTCCTGCTATCGTTCATAATCATTACTGACTGTGCAATCATGCGACAGCCAAGCCACTATTATTATTCTGCCATGCTATTTTTTTATTCTAAACTAGCTACCCGCCTACACTCTATCTCTAGCCCACTAACTAGTTCGCGCATTTTTATAAAACTTTTTTATTAGGTAGCTCTTGATTAGACCCGCTCGGGCCCAATAACAAATAAGTACCTATACCCTACCCTACCCTGTACCTTATCACAATCCCTACACCAATCGGTACACCCTCATCACCTTCCCTACACCAATCGGTAACGGACCACCAGAACGATTGTTGAATAGCAGTCTTGTTGGCCTAGCCTAGAGTTTCTAAAAGTAAGTACATGAAAAAATATCCTCTAGGTACCTTTTTGATGTGAAACATCTAATGCGGAGGGAGGGTAAAATCGGCTGTTAGCGTGGCGACGCTTTTCAAATCAAATCAACTTGTCCCGTTCAAATCACGCAAGTTAAATTTGACACACTTCCCGGTTTCCGATTGAGCTGAAATTTTACACGCATATGTATATCCCGTGACAATGCAATATTATGATGGCATGGAGCTGATCTGATGATGGAGCTGGAAGGTGGCCATAGTAACTCTATAATGAAACGACGCAACCCCATCGAGCTTGGACTCGTTTGATTCGTCTTGATGAGTACTTTGTCTTTAGATGGTATCCAGGGTTTTATGGTGGGGCTGGCAGGTGGCCACAGTAACTTTGTAATGTAACGATGCAACCCCATCGAGTTTATATTCGTTTGATTCGTCTTGAGGAGTACTTTGTCAAGTTATAATCATTTTAATTGTACAAAATAATTTCGATGTTTTCACATCTGGTAGACGTCCCACGACGTCTAGTTTTTTTTATGTGAAACATATAATTCAGAGGGTTTCCTATTGAGCTGGAATGAAATTTTACACGTATAGGTATGTATATCGCATGACAATGCAATATTATGATGACATGGAGCTGATCTGATGATGGAGCTGGAAGGTGGCCACAGTAACTCTGTAATGAAACGACATAACCCCAACGAGTTTCTACTCGTTTAATTCGTCTTAACGAGTACTTTGTCTCTAGATAGTATCCAGGGCCTGATTATGGAGCTGGAAGGTGGCCATGGATACTCGGTAATTAAACGTCGCAATCCATCGATATAGAGCTAGTTTGAGTTATCTTGAATGGTACCATAGTCCTAGATGATCAACTTTGGAATCGTTTGATTCGTTTTGACAAGTACTTCGGTCTTAAATGATATCCAGGGCCTGATGATGATGATTTGTGTTTTACACATGTCATAACTTTATATAAGCACACATTGAAAAAGTTACGATCATTTTATTTCTACAAAATAATGTCGATATTTTCACATCTGGCAGACGTCCCGCAACACCATTTTTTTTGTTTAGGCGGGCAAAAATGTACATAACTGCACACCCCATCGTTCGGGCAACAAACAGGGTAGTGTGTAGCACACACCTACAAAAAAAACCCACTGTGTGCCTTCTCTCCGCCTATATTGGCGGACAACTGGAACCCTCTAGGTACCTACCTACCTAAATTTGAACAACATTTATTTTACAAATGAATAAATCATATTTATATAATTTAGCTACTTATATGCTTTTTGCGCTTTCTCGAATGGGGAAGTATCACGCGCTTACAGAATACGTTGTAAAATAATAGTAGATATACTTAATTCTTACCGCACAGTAGTGTCACGTTTGGTAGAGTGCCGGAGGGTCATATCAAACCAAGTTTTGCAAGAAATTCATTGCTAAGACATGCTCCTCAGGCATACTTGAAAAAAAAAATGATGCAGTTTACACAGACATTCAGAAGGCATTCGACAGTGTGGATCATGAAATTCTTCTCAATAAGATAGCTTATAATGGAATAAGAGGTAATTTATTACAATGGTTTAGATCGTGTATTACTAATAGAAGTCAGATAGTGGTAGTCAATGGTTACAAATCTGTGAGTGCTAAGGTAACATCTAGTATTCCACCAGGTTCATTACTAGGTCCTTTACTGTTTGTCATCTTTATTAATGATATCAAAAAGTGCTCCAATTTTGCTAACTTTCTTTTATACGCCGATGATTTAAAAATATACCAAGTTATTAAGAGTAATGAGGACTGTTTAAAATTTCAAAATGAGCTCGACAGACTCTCTGAATACTGTAGGCTTAATAAACTAAATCTAAGTTTCTCTAAATGTCATGCCATAAGTTTTACAAAAAATAAAAACATTATAAAATTTGATTACTCCTTGTGTGGTAATACTTTAACCAGAGTTACGCATCTGAAAGACTTGGGTATATTACTTGATGACAAATTACACATGGACCTTCATATTGAAGCAATTACCACTTGCGCTTCTTCAGATGTCGACACTATATGATATACTTAATAACAGATTAGACTGTACCACGTTGAATAATGAGATTAAATTAGTAGTACCTAGATCCATACACCAACGTAGAGTGCGCAACTACCCACTCTTTGCCTTACGTTCATTCAGAACAAATGCTGGTAACCGTGCTCCAATTCAACGTGTTACACAAATGTACAATACATTTTTCTTTAATATTGATATATTTCACCTATCTAAATCTATTTTTAAGAAAGAAATTTTGTACAAGCTTAGGAATATTAATATAAATTCTAATTTATGACACTTGATAACTATTAATTAACTAATTAAAATAGCATAAACTATTTTGTTTTTTAACACTAGGTAAGTACATATTATTTAAATACCATGTTCTGTACACAGCTAACTAATCTGTGGAAAATGTTGTGGTTATTGCATTTACTAACATTATATAAAAGCATATCATTGTTTAAGCATATATTATACAATGTAATAAAGTTTATTTTCCTAAATAAAGTAAAATAAAATATCGGTCATGTATTGAAGGAAGGCGGAGTCAGGAGGCCCAGAAACCGACGAGCGTGTTTGAAGATAATTTTGAATGTTGAGGAAGCGAGAGATGTATGCAAGCATAGAAGCTTTTGGCACTCTGTTCTCTCTGCCTACCCCGCAAGGGAGATGGGGTAAGTATGAGAGGTATGCGTGGTATGAAAAATGATGAAAAAGCACCAGCTACACAGCCCTTGAGAGTTTTGCCTTCTATAATTATTATTTCGAAACGGTACTTTTTTTTTAGGTGGGCAATAATGTCCTACCGCACACATCGCTGCCCGGGGCTCTCACCCACTAAAAACCCACCGTGCGCCCTCACCTGCCCTTACTGCGGCGGATCACGGGAACCGCGTCGTATCGACCATTTCGAAACGATACAACTTTAAGGCGGTTCCATTGTATAGCTTCCGAGGGGTTAAGTTCCAAAGCAATATAGTCGGAATACCCACTTTCAGAACGATGGTGCAGAAAGAGAATCAAGAAACTCTACCGGATAAGTTATAGCATCATCTTCCATGGCCTCTTTGTGCGCGTACTATGGCGTACTCGTCCCCAACGATTAGGATACACTCTGCAGTTATCTTCGCCTTGTCACTATTCTGTGATAGGTACCTACCTACTGTACAAACTGGGGTTTCATTTATATCTAGGGCCAAGGGTATCTTAAATATAGTGTGGCATACAGTACAGCAGTTTTATCTCTAGCGAGTAAATTGGTAGCAATACCCGAACCCAAAGAGGCGACAGCTAGTACTTACTATCTTCCCTTGCCTTCTAAATTCAGCTAGTAAGTAGGTAGTAGTCAAGCCAAAAAGTTTTGCTAGAACCACCAGGGGCATCCAAGAAAAATGTTTCACATCTCCTGTTGATTGACACTTGATATTTTGTTATATACAGACTTTTGTTCATCGCCAAAAGTCCCAATATTATAGTTAACAATTTCGGTCATCGCAGAAGAACGGTAATTTGTCTCCGCAGCATATTCTCGACTAACTCGCAAACCTTCAGCGCTTTTCTGGCAGCTCTGGAAGACCTTAATCTCAATGGATTGCCAACTATTGAAATAACAATATCTTAAAGCGAGCACAGGCAACGATAACATTTATATCCAGGTCCAAGGGTATCTTAAACATAGTGTGGTATATACAGAACAGCAGTTTTACCTCTAGCGAGTAAATTGGTAGCAATACCCGAAGAGGCGACAGCTAGTAGGTACTATCTTCCCTTGCCTTCTGACTTCAGCTAGTAGATAATATTTTTATCTGTATTTTAGCACTTGACATGCTCAGCTACTTTAAATAACAAATTATTAAATGAAAAGAAGTAGGAAACTTTACTGCAAGCAGGATTTGAACTTGCATCCTATCCAATCCAGGGATGTATTGTAGACCGCTAAGCTATTGCAGGATTTAGGACATCTACTGTTAAATGAATGTTTTCTTTAAAACGCATGTTCCCAAAGCTTAATAAGCGTTATACCGAAATTTTTAAAAACTACAAGTTTAAAACAAAAATCGTTTTACATGGCATAGGTACGCATTGTGTACCTTTCAAATCGGTGTCAATGTTATATGTAATGGTAATAATTACTATACAATTAAATACAACGCGCAATAATTAGCCATTTAACACGTGTTTGAGAACTATTCTATATTTCTAAGTCTGATGTGTCTTTATGGGTATTACCTACTGATGTATAACTTATAGCGCATTCGTCTTTACGTAACGTGTGTTGTGTATACAATTATAGCTCCCCTATTAGTACTAGGGTTGTCTACATTTCTGACCACTGAAGTAATCCAACATAGTACCAGTGGTCCGTCAACACAGGCGGGTGTGTGGTTAGGCACATTTTTTCCGCCTAAACAAAAACCCCATATCTCTATTTATTTATTTATTTACTATGGACATCCAACAAAAGATACAGATAAATTACAATTAACATTAAAAAATAACGAGGTATTGTTTAAGTGCGCTCTCTTAATTATAGAATATCACAACTTGCCTAATCTTTAAAGTAAACACAAATTAAACTAGTTATACAATGATTAAATGAAAACAATCAGTGATGATGATAAGTAATGAAACAAATTAAATTGAACATATATAAAATTTTTAAACATTTCTTAAATTTAGTGAGATTATTGCCAAATAAGTCTAACTGTGAATCTAAGAAAGATAATGCGTTGTATTGCCTGCAGAGTCTAGAGACCGGGGCGTAGAGACCGAGGTTTGTTTTGGACTGGCGAATTTTGAACGGTTTATATTTGCCTTTCCTGGGTAAATGTGTAGGAACGTTAATTTTAAATTTATCTAGTAAGTATTTACAATCTACAGCTTTGTTAAAAAGTTTATGTAAAAAAATTAAATCGTGTAATTTGCGGCGATGCAATAGAGATTCTAAATGATAGTCATTAAGGCAATTTGAATAGCTCGTCAGTTGGGATGTCATGTTATCACGATAAGATATGTGGTAGAGAAATCGCTTTTGCACGCTCTCTAGGCGTTTAGAGTAAACTTCGTAGTAAGGATTCCATATTATAGAACAGTATTCTAAGATGGGTCGAACCAGAGTATTAAAAATGATTAATTTGCTAGATGGTTTTTTAGTCTTTGCAGTTACGTAAAACAAATCATAGTGTGCGAAAACCTTTGGCAGTGACGTTTAGAATGTGTGTGTCAAATTTTAAATGTGCGTCAAAAAGGATACCTAAATCACGGATTTTCTTTACTTGTTTAAGAAGTGCACCATTTATATAATAATTATTGGGGATAGTATTGGTGTTTCACGTAAATTGTATGTAGTTACATTTATTTATATTTAAGGTCATATTGTTATTGTTGCACCAAAGCGCCAGTCTATTAAGGTCATCTTGCAATAAATATTGGTCAATTGTGGATTGAATAGGTTTCAAAATTTTGAGGTCGTCTGCAAAAAGGAAAAATAATGAGTTTTGGAAACAACATGTAATATAGTTAATAAAAACGTTGAAAAGCATAGGACCTAGATGAGAACCTTGATGTACTCCTGAAGTTGCAGTGTAGACTGAATACGAGTGACCGTTAATCAAAACTGTGGAAAGTCTGTTAGTGAGATAAGAGCCAAACTATTTGATAAGATTGCCATCTATGCCAATACCAGCAAGTTTTAGTTAAGAGGTGATGATCAACTTTATCGAAAGCCTTTCTAAAATCAATATATGGTATGGAATGGAATACGTTTGTCGAGGTTTTCCGTTAGAATAGACGTAAAACTCATAAGGTTTGTTGTAGTGGATCTTTGCTTGATGAAACCATGTTGAAAATCGGGCATCTAGTGCCTGAGATGCCATGTCAGGCGCTTTGTCACCAATTTTTCTAATACTTTTCCAAATATGGCAAGTATTGAAATGGGTCTGTAATTAGAATTCAGATTTTTTTGGCCAGATTTATAAATGGGTATAACTAGTGCCTTCTTCCAATCATCAGGAAAGATACCCACTTCGAGCGATTTGTTATAAATAATTGCCAATGCTGGTGTAAGCGCAATTTTTTATGAACATTGGTGGAATATCATCACTGCCTGCACCGTCCGTCAAGAGCTTTGAGAGCTTGGAAGATTTCATCTTTAGATATTGATATAGTGCAAAGAGCAAGAGAAGAAGCAAGAGGCATTGTAGAGGCAACGTTTTATGTAGTGCTGTTTATTAATGTCGCACACATATGGGGTTCTTTTGCCACACGGCAGAAGTGAGACTTCTGAAAAGTAGCCTACGAGAGATTGAGATGGCTATAGAGTAGGCATCAGGAGTACCTAGGTATTGGGATAAATGTAAGGTTTATTATTTTTTACCAAGCAAATGACCTCTCATTAATTATTTAATGGAGCATTACAATTCATTTAAATTTTGTTTTCTGCAACGATATAATTCATGGGACAACTTTGGTAAAAGATCTTGTAAACATCACTTAAATATTAATTTAAATGACAATGATTTAAACACTGACACATATTTAAATATGCTGGCATCTCATGGACTGTTAGCCGCTCATACTATCCCCACGCGTGGCAAAGCTTGTCTGGACCATGTGATGTTAAGGACAAATAAAAGTTCTACTACTATAATACTAGACTCTCCTATAACTGACCACACTCCAGAACTTTTTTGCTCTGATATGGTAGTTCAATTCCAAAGGCAAAACGACTCCATAACTCGAATCAATATTCCAGCTGTAATAGAAGCTTTATCAGTAATTGACTATTCTCCAATACTTTCAGCTACTAATGCAGACTTTGCGGCAAATAAACTTGTATCTATGATATCTAACGCGGTGAACACAAACTTGAATGTAGCTAAAATTCCAAATCGAAAAGGGTGTCTTAAGCCCTAGATAACACCAGGACTACTTAGGTACTTACGTTCTTAAGATTAATATACTCCAGATACCGCAACTTCTGTAATAATCTTTTAAAAAAACTTAGAGCATCTTACTACTGTCAAGAATTAGAAAAGAATAAAAATAATACAAAAGGTACTTGAAAAGTAGTAAAAAATATTGCATACTCTCACCTCCTATAGAACTTCTTAGGCTTAAAGAAAATGACATGATTTCTGCTGATTTTGTTAGACTGTTTTGCTAATACGGGTGCTAATCTTGCCTCCACTATCCGAGGCGGTATTATTAACAAAATTCCAATTCTTAATAAAGATCATCCTAAATCGTCTATGCCCATATTAAACACAGATGAAAGGAAGTTGAAAATATAATACGCGGTCTCAAGAATAAATGTGCCACTGGATCTGATAATATTCCAGCTCTGATACTTAAAGCAGCTCGTCACATCCTTGTTCGTCCTATAACTGTTTTGTGTAATCTATGTCTATCCACGGGTGTATTTCCAGATATATTTAAAAAAGCTTTGGTAAGTCCAATTTATAAAGGTGGGGACAGACACAGTGTTAATAATTATAGACCAATATCAGTTCTCACATCAATGTCAAAAATTCTTGAAAAAATATTGAACAAGAGACTTGTTACCTATCTGGAAAAAAACAAAATGATTGGCGATAATCAGTACGGGTTTCGCGGATCAAGATCCACAGATGATGCGGTTCTTGATCATACTGAAAATATCATCAGGCTACTTGATAATAAAACAAAAGTGGTGGGGATATTTCTTGACTTAGCTAAAGCGTTTGACACTGTGTCTGTTCCTCTACTATTCCGTAAAATGGAGAGCCTAGGAGTTAGAGGTATTGTGCTGGATATTTTCCGTAGCTATTTGTCTAACCGTGTACAAACAGTAAAAATAGGAAATATGAGAAGCAATACTGCAAGTCTCACTTTTGGCGTACCTTGAGGTAGTGTGTTGGGTCCGACGCTTTTCCTTATCTATATAAATAATTTGTGTTCAGCTGAAATACCTAAATGCAATATAGTTTCCTATGCAGATGATACGGTACTAATAGTACATGGCACGGATTGGGATTGTGTTACCCTCGTACAGCTGAAAATGCTCTCTTTTCTGTTATGGCGTGGTTCAAAAATAATCTTTTAACACTTAATATTTCCAAAAGCAAATATATAACGTTTTCTCATAGAGTCCATACACAACCAACAAATACATTTGACATCCGCGGACACGTCTGTGACGCACCAACATAAAACTGTAACTGTTTGTCTCTTATAAGAACCAACGATATAAAATATTTAGGAATTATGATTGATAGCACGTTTACATGGCACACACAAATAAATAGCTTAGTAGGACGAATAAGAAAATGACTACCTATTTTTAAAATACTAAGAACCTGCCCCAATCGTAATATTATAACTGTGGTGTATTTAGCACTGGCATAATCACTTTTTCTTTATTGTACTCGTATTGCATCATGGGGCGGTACTGACGCCACATCTATGCTCCGACTAGAACGCGCGCAATGAGCTATCTTAAAGATAATGACTTGGAAACCGCGAAGGTATCCTACTACGGAACTATACAACGAAACTAAAATATTTACAGCAAGGCAACTTTATATCTTAAAAGTCACATTGAAGGTGCATTCTACTTTGGTATTTGATCCGAGGGTATTGGTTGGTAGGAGAATAAAGGTTTGTCCTATTACAGCGCACCGAACTACGTTAGCGAGGCGTCAGTTCTTTGTGCCGGCCCCTAGCCTGTATAACAAAATTAATAGATTAAAACACATAACTGTACACTCTCTCCTTTCATTCTTGTAAAAATATATAAAAATCTTGGTTACTTACTCTAACTTATGATGATACCGAATCCCTACTAAAGTAAACGCACACACGCTTGCACACATAAACGACACACACACACTCACTCACTCGCATAGGCGCGTGCGAGCACGCGCGCACACACACACACATACATGCGCACACATGTACCTACACACTATACACAACAATTGTTAAACTTATTGTTAGTGTTTTTTTTTCTAATATGTATTTCATTTCGAAATTGCTATACCTCAGTTATGCTTTTAAGTTTCTGTAAATCGCTTATAACTTTTGTCTTAATACCTGTGACATAGTCAAGAGAAGACACTGGCTTCTGTAATACAGTATATCAGTACTAGTACAGTAGTCAGTGCAATTATATAAATAAGTATACATTATTATGACAATAAAATTATTACTTCATTACTTACTTTATATCAACATAAACAACAAAAGTAGGTAGGTATATGATTCTCTTCGGGGGTAGGTGAGAAAAATACTTTATAACTGGCATAGGAATACCAAGTGCAAATGCAAAACAGAGATATTAGTTTATTATTGAATGCATATCACTTTTTCAATATTAATATTATGTACACCGTGGTCATATGGTTTAAGTATTGATCACGCAAGCCGGTGACCGGGGTTTCAAATCAACTACCAAGGAATACTTACATTGACATTGACATTAGTATGTACGAAGTTAAATTGCGACTATTATTATACGAAGTTGTGATTTGAAACTCGATGAAACGAAAATGCGTCACGATAAGAAACAAACACATAAATGTATAGGACTAACAGTCAGTTGCAGAAAAGTCCGTTAAAGTTATTTTAACTTTGACATAATTTTTTTGTCACAAAAGTATTCCTTGGTAGTTGATTTGAAACCCCGGTCACCGGCTTGCGTGATCAATACTTAAACCATATGACCACGGTGTACATAATATTAATATTGAAAAAGTGATATGCATTCAATAATAAACTAATATCTCTGTTTTGCATTTGCACTTGGTATTCCTATGCCAGTTATAAAGTATTTTTCTCACCTACCCCCGAAGAGAATCATATACCTACCTACTTTTGTTGTTTATGTTGATATAAAGTAAGTAATGAAGTAATAATTTTATTGTCATAATAATGTATACTTATTTATATAATTGCACTGACTACTGTACTAGTACTGATATACTGTATTACAGAAGCCAGTGTCTTCTCTTGACTATGTCACAGGTATTAAGACAAAAGTTATAAGCGATTTACAGAAACTTAAAAGCATAACTGAGGTATAGCAATTTCGAAATGAAATACATATTAGAAAAAAAAACACTAACAATAAGTTTAACAATTGTTGTGTATAGTGTGTAGGTACATGTGTGCGCATGTATGTGTGTGTGTGTGCGCGCGTGCTCGCACGCGCCTATGCGAGTGAGTGAGTGTGTGTGTGTCGTTTATGTGTGCAAGCGTGTGTGCGTTTACTTTAGTAGGGATTCGGTATCATCATAAGTTAGAGTAAGTAACCAAGATTTTTATATATTTTTACAAGAATGAAAGGAGAGAGTGTACAGTTATGTGTTTTAATCTATTAATTTTGTTATACAGGCTAGGGGCCGGCACAAAGAACTGACGCCTCGCTAACGTAGTTCGGTGCGCTGTAATAGGACAAACCTTTATTCTCCTACCAACCAATACCCTCGGATCAAATACCAAAGTAGAATGCACCTTCAATGTGACTTTTAAGATATAAAGTTGCCTTGCTGTAAATATTTTAGTTTCGTTGTATAGTTCCGTAGTAGGATACCTTCGCGGTTTCCAAGTCATTATCTTTAAGATAGCTCATTGCGCGCGTTCTAGTCGGAGCATAGATGTGGCGTCAGTACCGCCCCATGATGCAATACGAGTACAATAAAGAAAAAGTGATTATTAGTATTTTGATGTTGCCCTCGAAGGTTTGGTCAGTCTAACTTATGCAATCATATTTGCTCTGTCACGCTTCTCTTTCAATAAGGCTATGGTAGTTTGGAAGAAGATACATAGTGCAGCTACGCTTTCATCTTTGTCTCTACCGAAGCTGCTACTTCCATATCACATGCATGCCTTTCGCTTGGTCTCAGTTACACAGAGCACGTCAATTTGTTTATCTGACAAGACAGTTACCAGCTCGTGTAACTTACCCTCCACACCCCTTCTTATATTCCACGAGCCACTTATATTCCTCGACCGCCCAAGGCGTGATAGCTATCACGATCGCGATGGGGGTCACCTAGGTGTCGACCCCCATCGCCGCATCTGCCGTTGTTCGTGCCGACGGGGGCAGGTCGGTGTACGCGTCGCCTCTGGGGCACGCCCTAACCCGTATTGCGGTACGCATTCGAGCCGGATTGCAAGCGTACCAAGCGACGAGCACGCTCCGGACTATGACCCTCCCATATGAAAATAGTTTTCTTAAAACTTTAATAACTTTATAAATGAAAATGTCTAGATATTTTTTGTTAAGGGCCAACTGTCTTATAACAAAAACTTTAAAAAAATATTTGGGATCTATTCAGTACCTTAAAGATGCATCAAAATTAGTTCAGTAGTTTTTGCGCGATGTGCGAACAAACAAATAGACATAAATCCTAAAAAAAGAAATGTTTTGTATTCAGACACGCCTATATAGCTCTTATTACAGACATATTTTCTAAAATATCTTAAATGTACAGACACAGCTCTGTTACGACTTTATAATAGTTAGGAAGATGAGGTGATGCCTACATCTACGTGACTTATCTTGTGCGTGATGTGCATTATCTTAAAGTGAATCTATGTTGTAAACTCTCAAGACTTCTTACTTAAAGGTTCTCCTAATGAATGTATAGACAAACTTTAGAAAACGCTTTTTGGATATAGTTATCTCTAAAACACTTCAATAATCCTAATCAGTCACTTGGCTATTTTAGCGAGACCATAAAAGTGCCAAACCTTAGGCAGGTATTTTCTAAGAAACAAAATAGGTACATGGCATATGGCGTTATACTTTTGTAGCGCGTAGGGACTCTAAACGTTATTGTAAACGATAGCGATAAGAGTTCTCATTGTCCCGTCATATAAATAAACCTAGCTCTATTATAGGTGCTGTCTGCCTTTTCCTTTATTAAATCATCACTGCTTACCATTTCATTTCAAAGATTTATATGAAATGAAAGAATTAACGGCTATCTCCTGCTACAACCAAAAGACACCGATGTGCTTCATGGCCGGTCACGCGGGAGATGGTGGTACCGACCCGCTCGGGCCCGATAGCAAGTGAGTACTCCCACTTGGTACCCAGGCCTACCACCTAATGCAAAAGGATGATCATTGCTTACTTCCCTTAGTCGCCTCGTACGACACCCGTGGGAAAGAATAACAGCTTTTGACTATCATTTATTTTTGCTGGGTCTTGGGTGGTAGCGTAATCTTAAAAAGCTTATAGCTTCCCCCAAAAATCAAATCCTATACTAGTAATTGCAGAGCTTAAAGCATTATGACAAACTAGTTTTATGCGATATAAATATGTATATATAGGTACCAATATATGTTATAGGTATCCCTAACTTCCAAGACTTAAAAAAAAAAAAATCTACAATTTAGTAAAGTTAACTAGAAACTTTGTATCCAGTTCTACCTAGCAGTTTTAATTTTGTTATTAAATAGGTACTAGATGACTTCGTATCACCTAGGTACATTTTATTTTATCAGCGATTATCAATCCTAATCATTCTGCATCGTCTAAGATTTGGATTTTGACAGGTTATTTAAATGAAACTTGCTTGTAATGCAAATGAATTAGAAAGAATGAGAGTAGCTGTAATTTTGTCGTCGTTTACCCATACAAAGTTACCAATACTGAATTTTTCAACTGTTCTCCGGTTTTTATAGGGTTCCCCTTATTTCCTTTACTTTTAAACCACCCCTGTATTACGAACAAAACAAAAATCAATTATTCAATTCGGTCAAGCCAATTTTGAGCTTTAGCGAGACTAACGAACAGCAAGTGGTTTTTGTATAATTATATAGATATAGCGACGTTACAGTGCCGTGGGGCCGGCTTTAGAATTGCCCCACCCATCTCTACCCACGGGAGTCGTAAGAGCCGACTGAGAATACCCGGGGAGTGGGCAGCAGCACTCCCTCGAGTATTAACAACATCCACTGCGATCGCCAACCCGCCTGCCAAGCGTGGCGGTTACGGCATTATCCCCCATGACGGGACCGCTCGTTGTAGCGTTCTCTTGGGGAGGCCTATGTCCAGCAGTGGACTTTAAAAGGCTGATGGATGGATGGATGGATGGATGGATAGCGACGTTAGCTACCTATGTTTATTGGATGTTTCTCATACAATTTAAAAGCATTTTGATTATAATTTCAATATCTTTCAGTTATTATGATATTCATTAGGTACCTATTACTAATTATAGCTTTTAGCCCCAGAATTAGGAGCATCTGGAAATGGGGCCGCTTCACACAAATTACTGTTCTAAACAATGAAATAGGTAGAATGTATTAGTACCAAAATCCAATTACAATGTAAAAACCATAGGCATAGTCACAAGGACTGCCAACAGAAGTGAAAACATCCATTCATAAGTAATAGTTTTTATGTATAAGTAGATTCATATTTACTGGATATGTCATAATAACTTATTTATAACTGGTAAGTATAAGTGACGGTATTATTTACGTATTATTTCGATAATGCGTTGTACATGTAATGTATTCTGATAAAAATCATAATTTTACCCATCTAAAATTTGCCAAGTCTACCTATAGAAGTTTTCACTTCAGAAATAACTAATAATTAAACAATAATAAAATATTTAATAATGTAATACAAAACATCTGAACCGTAATTCTAATCCATTTTTTAATTTGTTCAATAGTAACGCATTATTTAGCCATATAAGTAACTAATATGCTTTTATGAGTAGTTACATGGATAACTTATACCCTTATATTTGGTAAACTCTTTTAATAACCTATTTGCTTTTACATTTAACTATTACAAAACACCAACTCAAAATTCATAACAAACTACAATAATGCATGTAGAAGAGTAATCATGATCACATTGCTGTAATCATAATCACATGCCTGTATTCATGATCACATCGCTGTAATCACCACGGCATAACTCGCGCGTCGAGTAGGGAAGTGATAAATAAATAAATATTCACAGACATTTTCACACATCGTCCTCTGGTCCCAAACTAAGCTTAACGCTTGTGCTATGGGTACCAGATGACGGATATAATACATATTACTTTTTTTTATAAATACATACATATAATAGATATAAAACACCCAGATGCAGTACAAATATCTGTGTTCATCACACAAATAATTGTCCTGAGTGGGAATCGAACCCACGACCTCATGCACGGAAGTCGGTTACACTACCGACTACGCCACGAGGCCTGTCAAATGAGGCGGAGGGAGGATGATAGAGCATAGATGATGTGGGAGACAGTGAGGAGAATAAGGGGACCAGGGGGGTTTTACATTAATTGTATTTTTAATATACTGTGAGTATTTTTCTTTTATTAGATTACATCAGAGGGATTTTTTTGTTCTCAGACATAGTAGGTGGTACATTATATTACTATATAAAAAGTTAGTTCTCAATGTTTGTAGGACTCCTATTACCATTTCCATAGTAGGTAACATTAACCTTCACAATAGGCAGTGGCTTAGCTAGAATATAAGCATATAGTCCGCGCTAGAATAAAAAAAATACCAAAAAAAAAATTTTTTACTATTAAATATAATTTTTTTATTCTTACTCACATTACAAGTTGTGGGTCTTATCTTACCCACATATAACCCTGCCCTAAACTTTACTTAAGCTAATTAGAACACTGTAGCTTCGTGAAAATTACATAATTTGATTAATACAATGTGCAAACTTCAATTATTATATATATATATATATATATAAAAGATTAACTCTGATCTAAATGTTTTAATATGTCATCACAAAATATCCTTCCTACACTTAAGCTTGAGGTTTCATTGCATTTGTACTTTTAACCAATTATATTGACTTAATCTGTGTCATGAGAAGTATATTCTTAGTAATTTTAGAAAACTTTATAATATGTTAATTATGCCGATTGCTATCTAGTGTTGATATCTTTTCATTTTTCTTTCCATTTTTTTCTTTTTCTTTTCATCCTGTTCTGTTTCTAGAGGCGCTTCTTGGAAGAACCATGGTCCGAGGAAGTTGGTCCAGATTAACCAGAAAGCACGAAGTGGCAGCAGTAGAAGAAGCAACCAGAAGTAGTTGGATACTACAGCAAGAACATGTGTAATTGCTGAGAGTATCACAATATCCTTGACATGTCTGAAAAAACAAAAATTAACAATATAAATGACAGCCATATTCTGGATCGTATCCTATTCGCACACAGGTTATAATTATTAAGTCAGTAAGCCATAGCAGCTTAAGCTTGCCTGCAGCTATAGAAAAAAAAAACTAGACATCCGCTCAGCATATGGCAAAGAAATCCCGCATTTTAAATATGGGGGATAACCAGCTCAGCTCAAGTGTGATCGCTTAAGAAAAAGATTTTTTCTTATTGAAACAAGAATAATTGTAGTAGATTTATGTGATAAAGAAGTATTTAGATTTACCCATATATGTAGATTGAATGCTTTACTAAATTTAGAAAAATGTATTTTTCTATATATATTCTTCTCAGAAACAAATATATCCTATTGTGTATTGGAATAAAACATTGAGTACAAATTAGGACATTTTTATATGCAATCAGTGCAAACAGGGTGAATTATTTGTGAAGTGAAAAAGGAGAACTTTACTGTAAGCAAGATTTGAACAACCTGCATCCTATCCAATCCAGGGAAGTGCTCTAGACTGCTAAGCTATCGCAGTATCCTAATGGTGACACTCAATCTTCACTACACATTAAAATTTGTTTTAAATGTCTTTACGATGTACGCTACCTATCGGATGCATTTACATACAATTCATTCCAATATAGTTAGTAGCAATAGAGTTTAATTTTGCAATTAAAATTTAGCATCGAATCCTTCTTCCACAAATAATTTGTTCTTTAAAGTAGCTGAGACATGCTCAGCTTCTACTTTAAAGAAGTGCTAAAATACAGATCAAAATATTTAAAAGGGGTTGACTGATTTATTGCAATATTGTGGAGGAAAGAATTCTAATTATTATTTTAGTTGCCCTTGGTTGTTATGATTAGAAGGAAATTAGGAATAATGAGATTACATAGGCAAAAAAAAATATTACAGAATGACATACCCATGCCTTTCTATAAGTCAACACAAATATATATATAAGTAAACACTTGAATAACTAAAAAATTAGAGATTGTGATCATGTGTAGTCTTCTTATACTATTGATCAATACAGAGTAATAGAAGTTTAATACTTAATGTAATATGATTCACAAGATTTGAAATTAGTATTTCATTCAACTTAAATAGATTATATATAAATTTGAAAGCCAGCTTAATATTGCAACTAATTGTTTCTGCACAGTTACATACAATAGATACTTACTCGCCCATTCCACCTTCCATGTTCAGATCGAGGCCAGGATCAATAAGTTGACTGTTGTCTGAATAGCTCGGCCGGCTGATATACCTCATTAATTGATAACACCCAGTATAAATTGCGAGGATTAGTACATTTAGAAACTGGAATAGACAGAATGTGTTCATAGGATTAAAGCTGTACATTCAAAGTATTACAAAAACATTTAATAATCATATTAACAAACAGGCAAATCATGTTTCTAATCTATTTCACTTGTAGTTCAATGTTTTGGAAGATATGAGACTCTGGAGATTATGAAATTATATACAATCATATTCAACACAAATAAAATGCATAATGAAAATGATAATTTTGTATTATCTTATAGCCATAAGCAAAGGCTTCATAGTGTGTTATTGCACTTATTGCTACTTTAAAAAATTATACTGCCAATTGACTACTTTAGTAGTCTAACGGTGTGTGAGACTACAAATTATGAGGTCTCTAGTTCAAATACGGGGATTGTCCAGCAAAAAGTAATTTGATTATTCTGTCAAAAAATTATTAATAGTAGCTGTCCATTCGAGTTTAAAATTGGACAATGTTTCAGCCCTATAACTCGGAAAATATGTAAAGTTGTTGGTACTGCACCTGATCTCTTTTTTTCGGTATTACGTGGGTAGCAAATAAGCATATGGACCACCACAAGGCATCACTCGTATATCACCATGTATAAGAGCAATTGGCAGGATTATAAGAAAATAGGTAGGACACTAAGGAGAAGATAAGAAGGATAACAGGAAGAGAATAGGGATGGGGTTTGGGCCTCCAGAACTCTAATTCACCATACACAACACAAACGTTGGTGTACCTAAGTTTGTTCCATGTTGATCATTTGTGAGAGGGTTGTACTGCCCTGATCGAGCGTCCCCATTCAAGCTGGGATAGGCAAGACTCTACCACTAGAGAAAAAGAAACTCCCAGAATGCCATGACTTTGTGTATAACAGAATAGAGTTTACACTTGTAATTTCACACATAATATGCATTTGCAATTGCATGTGCAATATAATATCTCCCGCACAACTACGCTTCCAACTGGCTAGTATCAGTTGACACTAGCTGCGGTGACCAAAGTCGTCTGGAGATCGTTATTATTACTATGTTGCCAAATCTACAACTAATATATTAGCAATGTATGGAATTTATAAGCAGAATATGAAAAGAAATAAAATTATGTAACTTACAATGATAAGCATTGCAGGAGTTTCTGAACATATCAGGGTTACGAGTATGTATAATGCAGTTGCGCCAAGTGACATGTTTCTGTAGAAGTTAATTGTTGCCGAATTTTCCATCAGTATCTGTTTAGCACCCTTAGTAGGTGCTTTTCCTTTCGGTGGCTAAAAAATTACACAATGAATACATTTTTTTATCACAAATTAGTGTTAAATCATATATTTAATTAGCATTAATGAATACCAAAGTTCTGATTAAATACTACTTTATATAATCGCTTTAATTTCAATTATAAACCAGATAAATACTTACAGCAGTCATGCTTCTATGTTGACGATATCGTGTAGTGTTTGAAATATAGCTTTTGTGTAATGAAATGGAAATAGAAGTCTATTTATTAGATACACATAATATTTAATTTAAAAGTTACTAGGCTTTATTATAACTAACCAACTAACCAACCAAAAACTACCAACAACAACACAAAATATTCTTGGTCTGTGAAAATATACATATGTTCCATAACGAGCTGCCAGAGCTAACAGATTAGGGATGTAATGTGATCAAAATCATGAATAATAACTATTGTCGATTCGATATCAAGCAGTAAAAAAAGCTTATTAAATTAAATGCGATTATTAGGTCTTCTTTATATATCTTTACTTCGATTATATAATAATATAAATAATAGTAATGAATTCATTTATTTCAGGTAGTGACACCCATATAAACATTATACAAATTGAATTCAATAAATTAAACATTTTTAGATCTATTTCTTTTAGCAATTGACATGCTCCGCTACTTTTTAAAGTACAAATTATTTGTGAATAAAGAAAAAGAGATTTTTAGTAGGAGCGAGAATCGAACCACGCATCTTTTCCAATCCGGGGAAGTGCTCTAAACCACTAAGCTATCCTACTGATCTTTCGATCATCCCAAATTCTTAATCACATTTGTCTTACGACTAACGCCATCTATCGGTAAGCATTACATGCATCCAATATAGTAAGTTTAATTTTACAATTAAAATTCATACTATTATCAAATGTGATTAAGAATTTGGGATGATCGAAAGATCAGTAGGATAGCTTAGTGGTTTAGAGCACTTCCCCGGATTGGAAAAGATGCGTGGTTCGAGTCCCGCTCCTACTAAAAATCTCTTTTTCTTTATTCACAAATAATTTGTACTTTAAAAAGTAGCGGAGCATGTCAATTGCTAAAAGAAATAAATCTAAAAATGTTTAAAAAAATCGCGCCATCTAATAGTATGAATTTTAATTGCAAAATTAAACTTACTATATTGGATGCATGTAATGCTTACCGATAGATGGCGTTAGTCGTAAGACAAATGTGATTAATAATTTGGGATGATCGAAAGATCAGTAGGATAGCTTAGTGGTCTAGAGCACTTCCCCGGATTGTAAAAGATGCGTGGTTCGATTCCCGCTCCTACTAAAAATCTCTTTTTCTTCATTCACAAATAATCAATAAATTAAATTATAAGTTACTAATACATATTTAATTAATTTAAAAATAATATAGTAGATTTAAATATAATTAAAATAGCTGGAATTTAGCTGCCATATACGAAGAAGAGGTTGACCTCGTATATGGCAACTAATATCCCACTGTCCGAATGATGTAAGCGGCTCATGCCTTCATGAGGCCCGTGACTTTCTCATAAACGCGTAAAAGTCTTCCACCCTGTTCGTAGCAAACGTGCCATACACACTGCTTCGCCATGGCAGATCTAGTATGCATCGAAATGCGTTGTTTTTAAGCATTACTTCATTTTTATAAAAATGAAGTAATTAATAATCATCAATTATCCTTTTCTTTTCCAAGAAATTTATTGAAAACAGATGGTGACCGTCTAGTAGCCCCAGATTTAGACGAAGACGTAAAAAATGTTTTGTAAAACAAACCATATCAAATGACACTACTGGAAGTTTAATTCAAGGTTACAAAAATGAATGGTCAATCCAAGTTGATATCTTATATTCACTCAACTTATCATCGAATGGAAAATAGCTGCTGATTTGCTCTTTAGTTACTTACTTTCTGGCAACTTTCTGAAGATCATTCAGAGCCGTAACTATAGTGGTTTTGTAACCACATGCGAAATAAAACTACATTTTTGTGCTTTTCTGGCTTCTGAACGTAATGTGCCTATGCTAAATTTTATTATGATGACCAGTTGTAAAGTTGGAGCGTAAAAGTGTGGTTTCACATTTAAGATATTAGTAGGGATAGGTAAGTATTAAGACTAAAATATTCTTGGTTTGTATCCCTATTAAATTATCAACACACTCAAAATTCATATCAATACTTGCCTATATTATTTGTTATTTATATGTTAATGCCTATTATATAATTTTATTTGTAATTCGTTTTCTTTATTAGTGTTATTAAACTAAGCATCTTAAAAGTTAACTCATAACAATTTAGCATATAATTGATGTTTATTTCGGTGATTGTATTAGTATCGATACTTTGGCTATTGAATTAATATCGATATTTTTTTATATTTAGCTTCTCTAATCTATAAAACTTTTGACGTTATAGTGAAATGTGGTGACTTTTAGAGCAAACGTCATAATAGGTCAACTCAGTCAACTTTTTTTTTTAATTTCTTTATGGCTTAGGTTTCGTAACCATCAGCCTAACAGAAACAAAATGAACGTGGTTATTCTCTGATCACAGGTAAGTTTAATTTATCAAACAAGACACAGTCCAATTCAGTCATATAAAATTAGTCGTAGGCAAGTCATCATGCCTCAGTAAGAGGTGGCCGTTACTAGAAGTTTCTGTGGACGTTTGAAGGCTACACTTAAGCCGCACCACATCGCTTGCCAACACATATGCGCATACACAAATACTTTTTGAAATTGATTATTTGATAAGTAACTAATAATGTATGGGTCTTACTAAGTAAATCACATAGATAGCGCTAATTTCAAAAAGTACTAATGTGGGTTGCATGTCTTATACGCCATCTAACGCTAATTTTAAGAAGTACTTCTATATTAGTCTATAGAAATAGTTCTCATGAAAGGTATAGCGCTGTAAGCGCTGGTTTTAGTATCGAGTTGAGCGTAAATATTCAGTATTTTTTTGTTTATTTAATAAAAATTAAACCACATCGAATCAGACCGTGAGACACGTACCTTTTTCTTTTACGTACCTACGTAGTACATATAGGTACCCCAATGATACAACTACGTGGAATCAAATCTTACCATTCGATTCATCATAACACTAATACAATAACAATCCCTAAATTTTTCACAATAAAATTGATTATTTGATGTGTAACTAATACTACTAGATTCTCTTCTTCGGTCTTACTAAGTAATTTTCAATAAATCACATAGATAGCGCTAATTTCAAAAAGTACCTTTGCATGTCTTATACGCCATCTAGCGCTAATTTTAAGAAGTACTTCTACATTGGTCTATAGAAATAATTCTCACGAAAAGAAGGATAGCACTGATTTTAGTGTCGCGTCAAGCGTAAATATTCACTATTTTTTTGTTTATTTACTTAATAACAATTAAACCACATCGAATCAGACCGTGAAAAGTTATAGGGCTCTATTCGTAATCATAATAATTCGTTAACGAAAAAAAAAAGACTTGATTAGTAAAGTGTTTTGGTCGTTATCGTGTTAACATACATTACCTACAACAAACAGCCTCGCTAGGGCAGCATCAGGAGCAGATAAGCGCGCGCACGCCGCCCCGCCCGCCGGCGGCAAATCGGGTCCGCGAAGGAGGATTCCTCTCGGGCCCTCTCCACCACCTCCTTCCGTGAGATGACAGCCTCGCAGAAGGTGGATACCCTAATAAGATGAGTTAAGACCAAGAAGCTTATATGGTTATAAATATAAGCTTCTTAGACTTTACTACTACTTATCATCACGCCATTTACCTTGCGAGGTAGGCAGAGAGAACAGAGTGCCAAGAGGCTCTATTCTTGCATATGTGACGTCTCCCGCACACCACACTACACCTTCCTACAATACATGACTGATTTGGTTTAGGTAGGTGAGCTACACCACCGAAGGAATGTAACATAGTTCCAGTGGCCTGCCAATAAAGGTGGAGAGACGGCACACGGTGGGTTTCTTTAGTGGGTGCAGGCCCCGCACTACCCTGGTCGTTGCCCCGAACGACAGGGTGTGCGGTTAGGAACATTTTTTCCCGCCTTAACAAAAAAAGAAAAGGTAGGTGAGCTGCTCTCCCGCTGTACCTACATCCTTCCATCTTCATAACCAATCGCCATACTAAATTTACATGTGTCCGAACCATCGGAGAGTTCCGTTTCGCATCTTTACACCAACAGGTAGGTAGGTACTCTCTTTCATACCTACTCGCCCTCTTACAACGTCGTCGTTACGAATGCGGTTAGTCAGCTATAACTCCACATATTTTCTGCATATATAGGTATATTAGTATAAATATAATTTGTAAAATACCTACTCGTATATCAATATGCATATACCTACGTTTCTCATGTGGATGTGGATGTAGGTGTGGGGGACACCGAGACTCGCCTACCCAGACCAAATCGATCTTATATTGAAGGAAGGTGGGGTCAGAAGCTTTTTAAAAAAAATATGTTGTTTATTAGCATCCAATAAGAAATATTTTCGATGTAAAATACCTAGAATAGGTTACAATTATGACCAAAGGTGGCACCCTGTAATATTACACTGTGTAGAGCATAATTCCTTATCCCAGCATGAACGTGCAGGCTAAATCGTGGAAGTACCGCCCTCCTACAGAAGACCAGCGTGAAACTACGGTAGGTAGTTACTGCTGCCGTTGTGTTTCGTATGGTGAGTGTGAATGCCAGAGGTACAAACCCCCTCTCTAACCTCGTCTTATGATCCTCCCTATTCTCTCCCTAGTATTCCTCCTTTACCTTTCCTTAGCGAGCGAGTTTTGCCTCAGATGTTGCTAGCGTCTACCTACAGGCTACGATAACCGCTAGCCATCGGTAGGTGGTATGCTTGTTTACCACTGAATGTAACATAGTTCCAGTGACCCGCCAATACAGGCGGAGAGACGGCACACGGCGTGTTTATTTATCGGGTGAGGGCCCCACACTAACCTGTTCGTTGCCCCGAACGACGGAGTATGCGGTTAGGAAAATTTTTCCCGCCTTGTTTGCCACCCGATTAGTATAAAGAAAATTTAATTATTTCTGTACTTTTGTACATATAACCTAAATTGGAGCATTATCCCGCTCACTCAGCAATTTATTGTGTGGAATAAACAGGCGTGATGTTTTTTTTTCAGATAATTAAGTGGGTAGCAAGTAAAGTAAAATAAAATAGTAAGTATTGTATCTTGTACCTGCTAGATGTGTAGCGTATACGTAACGTACCTACTCGTACTTTAAGGCTTTAGAAATATATACATACTCGTACTTACCTACATATTAAATATTTGTAAGTTTATCACTTACATATAGGTATATTACGAAATATGTAAAACGTAGGTATATAAATAAAATTATTGTAGCGACATCTACCTCGCCACATACGAACTAATAACTGACGTATCCTACATCGCGATATGAAAAGTTATCGGAGCGATGTGCAAGAACCCGACCACAATAGTCGGGGCAGTTGCCCACCAGACACAACACCCGTCTGGTCGGAGGATCCTTCCTTTTCAATGGTGGATGGAGGAACGTTACACCCTGTTCTCCTCTACCTCCCCAAACTATTATCGAGTTGCGTTTCTAATATTCGTCAGGTAGGTTCTTAACTACCTACATTTTTGGGTCTCTTATAATGCAAGTTTAGTGACAGTTGAGTGGTCACCATCTTTTTTTTGTTAAGGCGGGAAAAAATGTTCTTTACCGCACACCCCGTCCTTCGGGGCAACGAACAGGGTAGTGTGGGGCCTTCACCCACTAAAGAAACCCACCGTGTGCCGTCTCTCCGCCTTTATTGGCGGGCCACTGGAACTATGTTACATTCCTTCGGTGGGAAGTTGAGTGGTCACCATGGATTACAACGCCGGATAATATTAGTAAGAACGGCGAGAAATCCTACCTAATGCTGGCTTGTGTAGCAGTAATCACAATAAATCTCTCTTTTTCCACTTTGACAAATAATTTGTTTTTTAATGTAGCTGAGGTGACTGCGATAGCTTAGCGATAGAGCACTTCCCCGGATTGGAAGAGGCGCAGGTTCGAATCCTACTTGCAGTAAATCTCTCAAAAGAAATTATATGTTTAAGTGGAAAAATCTACTTACACCATTGATGTATAATATCAATGACTTACACAAATAATTTGTTCTTTAAAGTAGCTGAGCACATCCATCCATCCATCCATCAGCCTTTCAACGTCCACTGCTGGAAACAGGCCTCCCCAAGAGAACGCCACAACGAGCGGTCCCGTCATGGGGGATAATGCCGTAATCGCCACGCTTGGCAGGCGGGTTGGCGCTCGCAGTGGATGTTGTTAATACTCTAGGGAGTGCTGCTGGCCACTCCCCCGGTATTCCCTCAGTCGGCTCTTACGACTCCCGTGGGTAGAGAGGGGTGAGACAGTTCTAAAGCCAGCCCCACACGGCCTAGCTGAGCACATCATGCTAAAATAAAATTCACAAAGATAAAAGAAGAAAAATTACAGCATTGTTTAGTACACTGCCCCGGATTACAACCAGAAGAGGAAATATCTCAGGCATGCAGGTTTTCTCACGATGTTTTCCTTCACCAAGCAGTAACAATCTTTGAATAAATGCACTCATATTTTCGAAAAATTCGAAATGACAGAGGTGTGTTGGGTTGGGATCAAACTTGATACTATATTGTCTTTGCAATCCTTGGTTTAACCACTAAGCTATCAACCACTGCACAAATGCTTGGTTAATTATTTATAGAAAATATTGATGAATGACGACTACAAAAATGCATATTTACATACATGTCACAGACAGACATTTAAAACAAATATAAAGTGGAGATTGCACAGGTGCAGGTTCGAATCCTGCTAGCAGTAAATTTCTCTGTTTCAATTTCACAAATAATTTGTTCTTCAAAGTAGCTGACCATATCGTGCTAGAATAAAAATGACAAGGACTCTGGTTCACTTCAAGTCCAATGCCTAAACCTCTTCCTATCCTTTCCACCTCCTATCCCTTTTCTTGGAGATGGCTAAGATCGTGTGACGCTTGTTTGCCACCCACTAAGCATAAAAAAATGGCTCCAATTATGGAAACAAAAAAAAATGGTCCAAATTATATTATCTATTAAATTCAGGTTTGGAACAAATTTTGCTCTCGTTTATAATCTTGAATGTGAGAAGGTACACTACTCGTATATCTACCATAAACGAAATAACCACATCTACACCGCCTGAGGATATTTCGGATTTTTTCAACTTACAAATAACATTTTACAATTTGTTATTAATATCATACATGTATATAATTTTTTATCAGACTAGACTAGGAATAAAAAAATATTTTTTGCGTAAATGAAATTTTATATAAATAAAAGCAAAATGTAATAAATAAAGCGAAATTATGCCGTTTTTTGTAATCATGCGGAAAATCAGTAGTCTGTAAAACCACCCATGACGTTAATAACGCTTCTGCAACCGTTTTCCATGCTTTAAATCAAGTTATCAGTCTTGCTGCTGGATATTGTCTCAGGCCCTGCTAAGAACCGAACATCGAATAAAATTCTTAAAATATTGAATTGTCATTGTCCAAAGTTTCAATATAAGCGACGTTTCGAAGTGGGTGAAAACATGTTTAAATATTCCGTTACCTACTAACAGGCGAAGCAAGGCGATGAAGAAAATAATTAATGCATTTTTATATTTTTTTTTAGCATTTGACATGCGATGAAGAAAATAATTAATGCATTTATATATTTTTTTTTAGCATTTGACATGCTATAATAGCCTTATAAATAACACAAAGTATGAAAATGTGAAATCGAAAATAATTAACTGTCACGAGCAGGATTTGAACCTACATCTTCTGGAATACCGTCCCAGATGCTTTGCCAATTCAGCCATTGTGACAATCAAAAAAAAGAAGCTTGGGACTGTGAATTTCGATAACACATTCATTCTTAACGTCTTGGATGACGCCTGCGCCATCTGTCGGAGAGTATAAGACATTATATCGATTAGGTAAATTTAATTTTACAAATAATATTTTTACCATATTTTGACGCAGCCCTATTAATATTTTAATATATTTTTAGCATTTGGCATGCTTGTCTTATAAATTAACACAAACACGGTTTCCAGGAGACGCAGTTTCAAATCCTGCTCGCGACTGTTATTTTTGATTTCGCATTTTCAAACTTTGTGTTATTAATTAAAGCGTGTTAAAATAAAGCTTGTATTATCCCAAAGCAGATTTGTGATTGTGAACAAGGAACTTTCATATTCTTATGAGGTTGTGTAATATTATATATATATTTGCAATATAGACTTCAGGAATGCCAGAAGGTGCTTATATCATAAACACTCATACATGAATTGATAAGGCAAACAATAAAATAATGTTACGTGGAAGTGACTTCTTGTTAAAAGGTTGGTGACTTGGTTACGTGCCGCTTATTTGGTCGGACACTTTCTTTGTTACATAAAATATGTGCGCTGTTACACATATTTATAAGGTTGTTACCTACATTTTCTTTTAAGTTGAAGTCTATAAATTATGTTACGGACCAACTTTATAGCTTGGTTTATATTTGGAAGCATTCGAAAATATATTTTTTCAAGTGTGCTTTTGTATGGGATGTTTTGTTTGTCAGTTTTGTTATAATCTTGCGCATTGTCAGCGTTAGTGATAAATACACTTTGGATAGGATTTGCGTAAAATCCCTTCTTAGCGCTCACCTACAGTATCTATTTCGTCAGTGTGGTGACGGACTAAGAATACAAGTGTCACCACCCCATTCCTTCCCACGGGTGTCGTATGAAGCGACTAAGGGAAGTAAGCAATTATCATCCATTGCATGACTGGTGGTAGGGCTGGGTACCAAGTGGGAGTACTCATTTGGTATTGGGCCCGAGCGGGTTGGTACCACCATCTCCCGTGTGACCGGCCATGAAGCACATCGTTGCGTTGGCTGTAGCAGGAGATAGCCGTTTATATTTCATTTCATATATGTGAAATGAAGTGGTAGGGTAAACTGTAGTATTGCTGGCACCCCCTTAGTCATTGGCACTTTGGATTTTAAATGCAAATATTAAGAACTGGTATAGCAAAAAACATCTGTTCTACTTTTTTTTCATAATCTGCAATAGTAACACTGTTTGCAGAAAAAAGTAGGTTTTATAATATTATAGCTGGCAGCACTAAAGAAAATAAATATATACCGGCGCCATGCAGAACTGTTAAAACATCACTTTCTAATAAGGCTCATCAATTAACGACTGTAACATAGATTATTTATTATTATGCTTAGTTTTTAGGTTAATAATGGCTACGAGTGCTTTTTTTGACCAATTTTCTGTTATAATCTTACTTTATTAGGTGTCATGTAGTATAGTTAACAATAATTATACTTATGGTGCCAATGACTGTAATTTCAAATATTTATTTTGTTTTTCTTTTTGTTTTTATATTAAAAATTCTAATTAGATTGCCTAATGCATTTTCATTTGAAAATATACATACCAGAGAACCCTTTATCAATGTATGCTGACTTTTTAAACACCTATCAATTTAAAAAATACATATATCAATCTTAAATATGCTTAGAGTGCCAATCATTATACAGTTTACCCTATATATTATTATATAGATAGGTATATAGAAGAGTAGCTGCGGCTCAGGCTACTATTTTAAATTACCGGCTAAAACTGTTATAAAATATAATAATTGATTGTTCAGTGTCTGGGTGTATCTACTGTCTCTGTTTCTGTCAAGTGTAAGTTTGTAAAGTTCCCCGCGATGTATCGCATCGTATCATATATATATACTACAGCAGGGTGGTGTATTTATTTTAAATAATATGTCCTGTCCTGTGTTGACCTTTTGACCATTTTTCTACTTCACTTATTGTGATGTATTTTTTGTCAAAATCATACACAGAATAATATGTATAGCATTACAAAATACACCACCAGCTACGGCAAAACCCACATTATAATAGTTATACTAAACTATAAACTTTCTAACATTTTTAATGAAAAATAAAACATAGCAATCACGCCTGTATTCTCCGAAGAGGTAGGCAGAGGTGTACTATACATCCACGGTTCGCCAGCTATGTTTACGTCCCACATAATAGGGGGCGAGCCTATTGCCATCTACCGGGCACATTTCCAAACTCCGGGCTGCTACTGAGAATTTATCGTTTTAAGTAAAAAGCTCAATAGCAACGCCCGACACGGGGTTCGAACCCAAGACCTCATGATCAGCAGTCGCTCACACAACTGCTGCACCACAGAGTGCAGTTTAGTTTTTATTTAGTATCTTTTTTTAATTTTGTACTTAGATATAGACTATATCCATGGTACGGATATTGAGGTAAGTTGGTACCTAGCCTACATATAATTAATTGAAGTACTCCATATTGCTTGGCGACGGTTATGAAATTTAATAATATAATGATACAAAAACACTGATCCAATAAAAAGCCATAGAATTGCGTCACTTTGTGACAGATACTAACCTCAACAGTGCTAATAAATCTGCCCAAAAGCGTCGATGAGTTGTGGAAAATGATAATATTGATTACCTGCCACGGAGTACACAAAAATAGTTTCTGTACTCCGTGTTACCTACAAAGTTAAATTTAACTTGACGTGAACATGGAACGTCAAACGGGAACGAAGAGGACGGCAATGCTCTACGGACAATCCAATTTTAGGTAGTACCCTTTCCACTTCCGTTGAATTGAATTAAGAATTTCCCTCTATCTCTTGGCTCGATGCACTGTAATCTTATCTTCTTGTTTAATGGCTCTTGTTGTGGCAGTGTGAGCACAATTTCGCCAATATCGAGTATTAATTTAAGGTAGACCGTCAAACGAAGGAAATTTGTTCGGTGAAAAAGAAATAAACGGTGAAAAATGAGTCCAACACGACGGATTACCATGAGATACACTGAAACAAAAAATACAACTCTAACTACATGACATACAACTACTTACAGGAATACAATATAAAACAAACCAAAACTATTTTTTTTTAAACAAAATACCCTATTAATAATATGTACATACATTTACAATTTAATCATATTAACTTTTATGACTTTCCAAGATGCACTCTAATACTCGTATCGTATTCAGTGTCATTAAGCGTGTGACGTCTAAAGTCAGACTATAACCTGCGGTCAATGTAAATATGATTTTAGCCTAGTTGGTCTAGTAGTGTAAGCGTGCAACTCATAAACATCATCATAGGTTCCTTTTTTTTACAATTGTTTTTTTTATTGGTATCAGACGAGCCATGTCCCTCCTGATAGTAAACAGCAGTAAGCAGTAAGCACTGCTCATACACTCAACTACTTACATTAATAGTACTGTCAAGCAGCTGGTTAATACAATGGTTGATAATTGCTTAGTTCCCTTAGTCACCTAGCACAACACCCACGGAAAAGATTGGGGTGGTGGCACTTGTACTCATAATCCGTCACGATAGAAACCGGCGAGCGTGTATGAAGAGAATTATAGAAGCGAGCGACGTATGCAAGAATTGAGTTTTTTGGCACTCTTTTCTCTCCTACCCGGCAAGTGAGATGGCAATGGCGTGATGATAAGTAAGTATGAATAGCATTTTTGTTAAATGAACAATATATTAAAAAGAAATGAATACAAAGACCGCATAATTAGTATTTTAACAATGTCAGTTTAAGTTACCTGAAGTATTGGACATAACGAAAGATAGTTAACATCACATCAGTACGATCCATAGAAGGGATCATTCTTTAAATTTAAAAAAATGTACAACAGCTGAATCTACCTCCAACAATCCTGACACACATTACCCAACTTTTCTTAAAACACGATACCTAACCATCTCATAAAAATATCAGTTTAATACATACCAACTATGAACAAGTTCATATATATCAACACAAAGTGTGAAAATTTGAAATCGAAATTAACCGTCACGAGCAGGTAAATCCTGCTCGTGACGGTTGATTTGAGATTTAAGCCTGCATCTCCTAAATACCGTCCAGATGCTTTGCCAATTCAGCAATCGTGACAATTTCTCAGGACTGCTAATTTCGATAACATATTCATACTTAACGTCTTGGGTGACGCTGCGCCATCTGTCGTAAGTATTTTCATACATTATAACGACCAGGTAAACTTAACTTTACAATTAAGATTTTTACCTAATAATGACGCAGCCCTATAAATATTTAATATCTAAATATGAACAAATTATTCTATGACTCATTGACACTTCATCTCTAGCTTTGTCAGTAACTTTTTTATAAGTAGGTATCTGCAGTTCCCTCTGTCGCTGGCTGCTTGTGATCAGTCCTCCAAATACTTCCTGTATTTTTTAGTATGTGTAAAAAGTTATTTTGGGTATAAACTACTTACTTAGTCCGTGTGGTGACGGACTAAGAATACAAGTATCACCACATTCTTTCCCACGGGTGTTGTATGAGGCGACTAAGGGAAGTAAGCAATTATGATCCATTGCATGACTGGTGGTGGGGCAGGGTACCAAGTGGGAGAACACACTTGGTATCGGGCCCCAGTGGGTAGGTACCACCATCTCCCGTGTGACCGGCCCTGAAGCACAGCGTTGCAATTTAGCTGTAGCAGGAGATAGCCGTTTATTCTTTCATATCCGTGAAATGAAATTGTGAGCAGCGGCTTGACAATACTCTCGGTATATAGTTGAGTCCATGAGCGACAGTTATCATTTACCACCAGATGGGCCGTGGCGCGTCTGCCAGTGCCACTAAACGCAATAAAAAAAAACTTAAATATTTTCCTTCAGTGGTTTTACAGCTCTACCTCATAGTTAACTATAACCATTTAATAAATATCCCCTTAATAGCTAATTGTACCTGAAAAAACAATGGTAGCTTTGTTTACATAATAATACAGGGTTTTCTTGATCAATCTTTGAGTCATTACCGCCTGGCCTTTTTGTCTGAGGTCAGATAATTTATGAATGAATGGTGCGAAGGTGAGATATGAACAAAAAACAATGGTTGTTGGGAACATTTTGCATTCAATATAATAATAAATTAATACGCGTGTACTTAGTGCATTTTTATTGCTTATGGTGGCAGCCCCGTTTTGATGGCAAGTGGTAACTGCCGTCCATGGTCTCAATACTAAAAACGCTACCAAGCCGCTACTCACCATTTTAATTTGCGTATGGGAAATGACTGAATGGACAACTATCTCTCGTACAACCAAAAAGAAACGAGGTCTTCCCGGTTGGCTACCCGAAAGACGGTGGTTCCGACCAGCTCGGAATCCGATTATAAATGGGTACAGAACCTTACCACCAGTAAATATAATGAATGCATACTACTTGACTCCCTTAGTCGCCTTGTACGATACCCGCTAGAAAGAATATATTTTGTAGGTACCTAATCTATTAATTTAAATGTTATAAATTAAAGTAACAATTTAACAAATATTAATAATTGTAGCATATCACATCGTTCGGTAACCACTATTATCTAGACTACTACTCGTACGTCATCTGTGCAGTGAATTGCAAATTGGGAAAAATATTACCATACGTATTCAAGAAAAGTGCTTAGACAGCGAGACGACAGCATCATTAGAAACTATTTTCTACTGCAGTGGCAAATTCTTCAAGCCCTTGAGCTAGCCCGGGCTCAGCATAAATATATATATACTAGCTGACCCGGCGAACTTCTGACTATATTGTTTCAATAATAAATATTGCAATTATAAATTGAGATATAAAGTATCCTATCTCTTATGTTGAAACACAACACACATTTTAAAAAAAGAAAAGTTAATATCGGTTCAGTAGTTTCGGAGTTCATCCCGGACAAACATCGTGACACTGGAATTATATATAATAGATATATATACCTACCATGGACGTATTAAAAAAAACTGACGATTGCCTATTAGCGTTAGCGATCATAGAATGCAACTTGGCTAGGCCTACAGGTTCGATATCAACTCTTGTCATCGTTGTCTAGACCTAGTACCTACGCCTATATGCAGTACTAGCCTTTGTCTGGGGTTCCGCCGCAGCCAAAACCTAGTTTTAGGCTGTATCTCAGGCGGGATAAAATGTATACCAGTTTTTAAGTCTAATCAAGAGCTACTAAATAAAAAAAGTTGTATCAAAATCCATTCAGTAGTTTTTGCGTGATGCGCGAACCAACAAACAGACAAACACAACATATCTAAAAAAAATTGTTTTGTGTTCATACACGCCTATGTAGCGTAATACCACAGTCTAAACCATAAATACAGTCATTTGTTCTCAAATATCTTAAATGAAGACCCGCTTCGATTCAGGCCTTGGAGGAAAACATCACACGTGTCATTCGCCAGTTACCAGTCGAAATGCCATCGAAAATTGGACTCAACGGATGGACCATCTGCGACGTAGCAACGGCCAACATTTGATAGACATAATCTTCAAAAAATAAATGCCAAAGAATGTTCTTTCAAATGATAATAAACATTCTCCATTAAATTTGAATTTTCTGTGTTTTTGTTTCTTTAAAAAAGTAGGGAACCTCCAAATGGATCACCTCTTATAAGCGACACTTGAAAATTTATAGATAGGAGATCGATAGGAGTGACGTAAAAATAATATATTCCTAATAAAAAAATGATGAAATCAAAAGTTACCAGCATGTAGTATGCCAGCAGAGGGATCTGTAAGATAAGTAAGAACATATTGTTAACTATGAATTAAATCAAATATATACGATCTACAATTAAGAATAGGTTAGGTACCGATAACAAATTGGTTTCAAAAATTCGTGATTCACACAAACACATTTTGAGATATACAGTAAATTCAAAATATTACTCATGAAGTTATGAGTGAAAATAAACACATATATCTTTTAAAAAGTCTAAATTATTTATTTCATTGGTTCCGCAATACTACATTCTAAACACTTAAAGTTATTCTTATAATTAGTTAATAATAACCAGCTAATTCACAACAAGATACACAACATCAGTGGGTACAGACACAATAAAACAACTTGAACTTACTCTTTCATGCACATTCATGCAACTACTCAGTCATCGAAATATAAATATGTCAACACGTGGACATTGTTGTACGAGGTTTCAGACTTATTCACAGTAACAACTAAGCCACAAGGCCTGCCAACACTTGTCTGTGTTTCAATTTAAATATATGGGACTCTCGGAAGCAATCGCATCGCTCAATCACAATTTTCGCATGGCAATTTGAAATAAAACAAGTGATATTACCCAATTGAGATAATTGCCCATGATAATAATCGTCCGCTTCCTTGACAGGGCGCCGATGGAAACCTTGCCCTGCAATCTTCTATGTAAAATATGGCATAATTTCTCTCTTCAGTGCAAGCGCTCTCTGAAATCCTAATAATGGATCCGTTGACTCAAATTACACATAGACTTGACTCAAATTACACATAGCTTTATAATAACATCAATAATTTATTTTGGAAATTGCCACGGCTGCTGCTGCGTTTGATTTGGTGCATGTTGTTTTTGGTCTTTGGGAGCTTTCTGAATATTTAGCGATTTTTGGCTTGCCGCTGCATTGTTGTCGTTTCTGTCCCATCCGTGAGACTCGTGCTCATGAATATGTTCATGATGATGATCAGGAGAAGGGAACCATTCTGATATCCAAACGGGTCGCCAGATTTTCTTTACACCTGGAACCCATATTTCTTTCCAAGCTGGCACCCAAATCTGTTTCCATGCCTCTTTCCATTCCAATTTTTTATCGGGCACCCAAATCAATTTCTTAGACGGCTTCCAGATTTGTTGCCAAGCCTCCTTCCATATTAACTTTTTGTCATCGACCCATATCTGTTTCTTTTCAGTTTTCCAGATTTGTTTCCATTCATCTTTCCATACCAATTTTTTATCGGGAATCCAGATTTGCTTCTTGGCTGGCTTCCAGTACTTTTTCCAGATAGGTTTCCAAATTAATTTCTTTTTCCACAAATCATGAGATGTATATTCCCATCCGTCATGGTCCTTCCCTAAGTACTTTTCTCCTGGAACACCAACTTTAATCCATTCTGGTTTCCACAATTTTTTCCATGCTGGAACTTGAATTTCTTTCCAACCGGGAACCACAATATCTTTGTAAACCGGTACTGTAATTTTTTTCCAATCGGGAACTTTAACTTCTTTCCATGCCGGTACCTTTATAGGCTTCCACACGGGCTTGTAAATTTTCTTCCAGTCGGGTACTTTGATATCCTTCCAAACGGGAATTTTAGTCGGCACCCACACTGGCTTCCAAATCTTTTTCCATGAAGGTTTCCATATTTGCTTTTTCGCAGGCTTCCAGATCTTTTTCCATCCCGGTTTCCAGATAAGCTTTTTCTTCCAATAGCCAGGGTCATGATGATCATGGTGGTCATGATGTTCCTCATGGTGCTCTTCCACATGATGTTCTTCGTGGTTATCATGATGTTCATCGAAATCATGATGGTGATCGTGGTGTTCATCTATGACTTCATGGTGGTCATCATGGGGGTGTAAATCATCGTGATCCTGGAATGGATTGACAAGATCATGTGGCGGCGCGGAATAGTCGTAGCCGTCCCGCCGTTGAACTTCCTGCGACTTCGCTTCCACCTGTTGCTGTGTTTCTTGGTTTTGAACTATAAGCGCCTTTCCCGAAACTAGAGCGATTTGTAGAACTACCACTAGGGTAATCTGAAACAATAATTAACAATTTAAATAGTAACTCTAACAATGGAAAAGTTTATCGCATAGCGGCACCTGTTAATGTATATCTATATTACACACATATTATGTACCTATAATTTTCATGTAAACGGTGGTATTCGCAATGCTTTATTTATTACATTCTAAATACTAAAAGCAAACACCGTGTTCAATGATCTCTTGTTTACGATTACTCAAATTAAATTTTCAACACGAGTTGTGTAAGTTCGAATAAAATACTCAAAAAAGGAAAGTCGTATAGATATTCGAATATTTCTAAGTGGAAACAGTTATCACTACGCTCCATCTATTAACAAGTCCGAGAAATCTAGGAAGCTTGTGTTTGAATAGCGTTAAATATCTTACACTTTCTAGTTTCGTCGTATGCTTGTCCTGACAAATCCAGTATCGAAGAAAGCTATGAGTGACAAGTATCGGGTTAAATACCACCTCCCATGCCGGTTACTACCAGTTTGATTCCCATAATACAACAAATATTTGTGTAAACCATAAGCCTGTTTACCAGTATACAAAGTGTCTAGAGAACTATCATAGCATGTCACAGAGAGAAAAACAGTGCTAAGAAGGCGCCACGCTGGTTCGACGCCCACTCGCGGCATTCATTTTCTATTCCACATTTTTGCACTTTGTGTTTTGTTAAATAACTAATGACTACACAAACACTATTCTAAATTACACCTATTTTATATTATATGATAACTACGTATATAAAATGATCGTGAAAGTGTGTGCAACAATATACACACAGAAGTACGTATAATAGCATAGTTCACACATGAGGCTAATATAATAACCCAACTACATTATATAATGGTTACGTAAGTCGCGACTGCGCCAATGCAACCGCTGACCCGACCTTATAATATAAATTATAATATATTACTGAAATGTATTTCAAATATATCTTAAACACTTTTTAGAGCGCTACTAATGAATTTGGTAAATGTTTTAAGAGACTTAAACAACCTTTAATTTTTTTTTTATTATCCTAGACAAGATTTGACTTAACCCACAATACTCAATAATATCACTATAGGTATGTATTTTATACATGTTTATAACTACCTAGATTCTACCCGCGACTTTGTCTGCGTAAACTCCAGAATGGGGTCAATCTATAGATTTATTTTATTTTTTATTTTTATTTTTATTTTATTTTTTTCTAATATTATAAAGAGAGCGTGCAAATTTTGTATTTTTTTTTGTATGTAAAGGGCACAGATAAATTCCTATATCACTGAAATAAAGCTTGTCAACTAAATCGAAAAAATCGTGCCAATTGAAAGCTGTCATGATGTACGCTGCTTAAATAGATAAAGTTTAAAACTATGTACCTATCTATGTTAGGGAATAAGAAATGTTTGTGTATTTATATCTAATTTAATATGTTTATTATCTCAAATACTTCATTTAGAGCATGTTCTATTATAGCAAGCATATCGTGTAATTAATATGAAAATTTTAGGAGCTAAAGCAATATGAAAACTCCGAAACTTAAGTTTAGATAAATGTAGATTTTTAACCGGAAAATGTCCCAATATTCTCCGTTATATGATCCCCTAGAACGTTGCTGTACTTGCGTATGACATTACATAAGGACATACATAATCCGGTGAATATATTAAGCTCCGTCTTACAATTGTGAATGTAGTTTTGTATTCGTTACCAAAACAAGATTACAGATTGTGACCGGTCTAGTGCCTTAAAAACGGAAGAACATCGTTATGCAATCGGTCGAGTTCATCGCTATTGCTGGCAATGTTCTAGAGAGATTTGCCACTTATCACCTGTACTTAGTTAAACAACAATAGCGGGAATTGTATTCTCAATTTAAAAAAACTTCTGACATCAATGAAAAGTTCCCGCTTGAAGTGATTATACTTACTAACAATTAATTGCGGTGTGATAATTATTGTAATTCTGACAGCGAAGATCAATGATACAATGTATTAACGTCCGTAATATTTAAATTAATCTGAATGTAATGCAGAGATATAAGTAATATTAGATAATAGTAATTATGCACCGGTGTGGTATGCATAGAAGCACATAAGTATATTTATTTTGACGGATTGTTCGTCAATATTAACATTGCTACTATTTACACAGAGAATCTATTTACTCATTAAACTAAATATTTGGTAGTTAGTGTTTAAATTACATTAGATACTAGCATATTTCCGCGGCTCTACCACAGGCAACACACATCACATTTATATGATTTTTTTTAAAGGATATAATTATACTGTAGTTCGATTAGTTTTTTAATAATCTCAGAGGAATCAGAACATTTTTCATGAAAAGTTTATAAATTCATTTAAATCTATTTAGCCGCTTTTGCGTAAATAAATAAACTTCCAAACATACAAACTTTCACCTTTATAATATTAGTATGATTAGTAGTTAAACTTATCAATTATAATGTGACGAAAATGAAATAGTTCTACCATATAGATACACATATAGTTATACTTAAATTATAAATAATTAATATGTGTTATATTAGGTAGATAATTAATCATTAAAGCGGTACAAATAATATTGACGCGGCGAATATTGTTAATACAATTAAAATTGCTAGTACAACCTGCCACCCACTTTTACCGTCTGAACACTAAAAAAAACAAAGTAATGTGCGTGTAAATTTCTAAGTCTGAAAAACAACACTGACCACTTGACTCCAGATCCCTCGCATGTTGAGGCGGGGAACGGCGTTCCACTAGCTAAGGCGACGGAACTGTTATTACTCTATTAGTTCACCTTGGTTATGTACTTATATATGAACTGTTGCACCCCATCGTGTGAGGCGGTGGGGCGTGGCGCGTCACGCACTTTCGCTGTAAACCCTACATCACCGCGGCCACAGCAGCCACCCGTAGCCTCGACGCAGCCGGGAGGCGTGGGATGTCACACTACAAACATTCAATTTATCTTTATAAATTTACTAAATTTAACTATAATGATTAAGCGACCCCGTGTAAGTAATCATGATTTGAAGTTAATTATGTTTAATTACCAAAATATTGATTATTATTTACTCCAGCATATTTTGTGTTTGATAACTTTTTTTTTGTTTAGGCGGGAAATAATGTCCCTAACCGCACACCCCGTCGTTCGGGGCAACGAACAGGGTAGTGGGGGGCCCTCACCCACTAAAGAAACCCGCCGTGTGCCGTCTCTCCGCCTTTACTGGCGGGCCACCGGAACCATATTACATTCCTTCAGTGGTTGTGTGCGATAGTCTAGCGGTAAAACCAGGGACTGCGAAGATAGTAGTATCAAGTTCGATCCCTAGTATAAGGTTCAGACCTCGTACAGCACACACGTCTCTTTTTCGAGATTTTTCAAAATAACATGTGTATTATGTTTACAATTTATGACAGCTCGGTGAAGGAGAATATGGTGAGCAAACCTGCATGCCTGACAGATTTTCTCAACAGCTTGTGAAGTTTGCAAAAGAGCAATGGGCCAACGTGGTGGACTATGGCTTAATCCCTCTTACCATGAGAGGAGAGCCGCTCCTAATAGTGAGACAGAAAAAAAATGGAAAAGAAATCTTTGTGTATGTTTTAATATGTTTATGTTTTAATCTTGAAGGCTTGATTACAGTATAAAAATGTTATAATATTAGTAATACAGTGTACGACAGGAAGAAACTCATAAAACTTTCTCTGGATGCACAAGGTATACCAATTTTTCTACCATTGATAGCAGGTCCATTTCCATTTACTTGTACCCCGCCCTAATAAAAAGGTTTTTTTTTTCTTAGATGCAGTTCATTCACGCTGTAAGCCGCGGGTTTGCCCTAATATTAGAGTGATTTAGGGCGTAACCCATCACACTGGTACAATGTGAGTTGGCCGGCTTTACAAGCATTCGTACACTTAAAATTAAGGTAAGTTTTATCATGGTGTAATATGAAAATTAAGGCTAAATACTAAAGATTTCTTTTTCGATATTCACAAATAATTTGTACTTAAAAGTAGCCGAGCATGTCAAGTGCATGTCAATCAAACAGTAGGAATTTTATTTGCAAAATTAAACTTACTATATTGGATTAATGCAAGTAAATGCATCCGATAGGTGGCGTGGCTCGTAAAGATAAATGTGATGCGGAGATTGGGTACGGCCGTTGTTCAGTGCGATAGCTTAGCAGCTTAGAGGGCCGCAGGTTCGATTCCCGCTAGCACTAAAGTTCTCTTTTCCACATTTACAAATAATTTGTAATTTAAAGTAACTGAGCATGTCAAGTGCTAAAATACATATCAGAAATCTACGGTATTGATCGCGTTTGAGCTCCTTTTTTGTATCTAACCCCATAAATATAAGTAAGTAAGTACTCGTTTATATATTTTGATCTGTATTTTAGCACTTGACATGCTCAGCTACTTTAAATTACAAATTATTTGTGGAAGTGGAAAAAGAGAATTGAAACTTTACTCGTTTATATTTATAACTAGCTGAACCTGCCGTTCACCCACGTGAATATTTTTTATTTTTTTAAGAGGATTACACCCTGCACTAAGGAATAATACTTGAATCGGACTTTACAAACATACAATTTCACGCACACAAAGTACACCGAAGCTCATAACAACTATTTGTGGATCAGATAAACAGTTGTCCTGCGTGGGAATTGAACCAACAAAACTCGGACGGGAGGCTGGTATCTCAACCACTCTGCCAACTTGACTGTCTGTGCAGTCAAGTTACGAGTAGTAACTACTTGTTTAAACAATGTATACGGTAACCAAGTATTATTAAATACGAGTATAGTACCTATATTGTGCTGTAATTTAACTTCTCTGATGTCAATGTCAAACTAATAAAATCAACAGCCACTTACTTGAATGGCACTTACATCTTTAATGAAATAATATAGGTGTTATTACACTCCACTGAAGTGAATATATGCGGTAGACAACAGTGACCTGCTGATTGTGGATGGATCAGGCCAGTTGTTTAATGGGTGAAAGCCCCAGAACTTGCGGTAGGTACATTAATACTTAAAACCACCTAAAAAACAGGTACTACTTATCGTAGTGTCGGGAATAGGTTTTTTTCTCAGCTTGAAAAAAACACACTTCAGAAGCCTACCCACATTGTGTCAGCCCTACCAGGACCACGAGAAGACCTACCAGGTTGTGATACTTTGATATCTAATATAGATGTCACTTCGAGAATTCACAAATGCCTTGTGAGACCAAACTCATACCCCCGTTTTGGTTTTCCTAAATCTTGAGGTATCATTCTCATCTTACTTAAATCTAAGAAATATACCGAGTGTAGATGACATCGTATCGATAACTGCGGTCAAAGATCTCACCAAATAACTGTAATAATAAGGCCCTTACCATTTTCGCTGCCATCAAATCAATCAAAACACGACTAATCCCATGCCGAAGGTTTCAATCCATCCATCATGTAATGTTTTTTTGTAAATCGGTGATTAATGGGCTTATTACCTAAAATCTAATTTAGATAAAACAATATCACGAACGATTGTAACTCCCATTCAATTTAAAAACAAATAAAACGAATTTGGAATTTTCATGAAAAGACCGATGCAAATTTTCACCACATCGCACCAAAGCTTTCATCGAAGCCACGATCCTCAACAGTGAGGGAGCGACTTGAGTAGGAGGATAATCATGGAGTGTCTTCTCAAAAAGGCTTATTTCTTCATGAATGTGGTGGATGGCATGGATAAAAACATTATGAAGTAAGTCTCTTTGACGCTAAACAGATGCTTTCTAGTAGAGAAATAAACTTTTATAAATCTACTTAATATATTTAATTGAAAGCCTTCGAGAAAGTGGAATTGCGATCGAATAGCATTAAAGAAAAAATATATTTCCAAAATGAAAATGAACCCTTTTGAAAACACACATCTTATGTTCAATTTAGTTCCCACCTCTCACAACTATTAAAGTCTTTAATCAATATTTTATTTTCTCATTTTTTTCTTATGATTAAATAAATGAAGGAGTAAGCTCCCGTTTAAGGTTCCCATCGCATAAACAGTTTATACTTAAATATACTATTATTATATAAGGTTACAAACTGGCTGAGTGATTGCCCTCCATACAAACCCAGTTAATTAAATTCGCAATCTACTAAGTACTCCCACACTGTAAAACACATTTAGTGAGGATCTTATTTATTTTTAATAAATTTAATCTATCTTTATAAGGGAAAGCTTAAAGAAGACATGTCACGTACCAATCTAATACCTGTTCAAAAATTTTATTTAGGAGGTGCGGTGTTATGTAACACTCTATCATAAGTTATATGAGTGTTATTACCTCACTAACCCCTTTAAAGGGCTTACACATTTTCTTTGACCCGCATCCATCCTTCGCTAACGTATCAACGCACAGATGGTGTAGTAGTTTAAATCCACCTCACGTACCAAGTGTGGTGAGTTTGATTCCAACGCAGGACAACTCTTTGTGCAATCCACAAATTGTTGTTTTTAGTCTAGGTGTAATATGTCCGTGTTTTATGTTTGTAAGGTCCCCTGCGATATCAGGATTAAAAAAAAACTATTTATGACGCTACGAGGTCAAGCTTCACTTGCGGAATGGGTTATATCTTAAACCTAGCAACGGTAAGTACCTACCTACTAAGTACTAATGTTGCGTTTCGTATGGTAAGTAAAAGTGCGAGAGTGATGCCTCTGGTGTTGCTAGAGTACTTAATGTAAAATAAACTACTTAAATCATAATATCATCTGCTACTTAATAAATTTTATTACAGATCAAAAGTTAATTGTGCATTTAGATTCCAAAATGCAAGAAAATTTTTAATGCCCTATTCATATTTTCTTCCAGCTAGGAGTGCATCATTTACACTGATTGATAGCCTTTGACCTTAGCTCTTACTAATAAAGCATGCGATGTAATGTCTCACATAAACCACCTAGAAAAATCAAGCATACGCGAAAGTCTGCTGAGTTCTACAAACCTACTTATAATGCTTATTATTGCTTTAGATATGGATTTGCCCTTCGTGTTGAAGGATTTGGCTGAGTATTTGTTCACTGAAGTAAATATATGTGCAGTGAAGTAAATATAGGTCCGTCGAGTATAATAAGTATACTTAATAATCGAAGTGTTTTTCAAAAAGTCTCGTTTCTTATTTTGAGAAAACATATTTTCTGTTTCCAACTTCACATGTAGCGCCGGCCCGAAGTAAATTTTAGAATGGAGCGAGATCCCACTATGGCGCCTCTCCCGTTTGCTCCTAATAATATATCCATTCATCCATCAGCCTTTCATCATCCTCTGCTGGACATAGGCCTCCCCAAGAGAACGCCACAGCGAACGGTCCTGTGCTGCCTACATCCAACGACTGCCTGCGACTTTGACCAGGTCATCGGTCCACCTGGTGGGAGGCCATCCTACACTGCGTCGTCCGTTACGTGGTCGCCACTCGAGAACCTTTCTTCCCCGACGGTTGTTGGTTCGTCGAGCGATGTGGCCTGCCCATTGCCACTTTAGCATGCTGACCCGGCGGGCTATGTAGGTCACTCCCGTTCTCCTACAGATTTCCGTATTACAGATCTTATCACGTAGAGAGATCCCAAGCATAGCCCGCTCCATAGCACGCTGAGCGAGTTTAAGCCTTGATATAAGGCCAATATTCAGAGACCACGCCTCTGTGCCGTAAGTCATCACTGGTAACACACACTGGTCGTAGACCTTCGTCTTCAGACACTGTGAAATATTGGACAAGAAGATCTCCCTCAGCTTCCCGAACGCTGCCCAGCCGAGCTGGACACGTCGATAGACCTCTATCTCAAAGTTGTGTCTACCTAACTGGACAGTTTGTCCCAGGTCCCCTATACATAGTGGTCGACAACTTCGAGAAGCGCACTCCCGACCAGGACCGGTGCTGAAATGACATGGACATTAGACATGACTTTCGTCTTGTCCATGTTCATTTTTAGACCCACTAGTCGGGAGACACGGCTGAGGTCGTTGAGCATGGTACCAAGGTCCTCCCAGCGATTCTGCCATGACCAAGATATCATCTGCAAATCGAAGGTGAGTGATGTATTCGCCATTTATGTTGATGCCTAATCCGGTCCAGTCCAAGAGCTTGAAAACATCTTCCAATGCAGTGGTGAAGAGTTTCGGTGATATGACGTCTCCCTGTCTAACACTTTTCTGCAGTTGGATCGGTTTCGTGCTCTTGTCCTGAACTCGGACAGACATAGTGGCGTTTCTATACAAACACTTCAACACTTCGATGTATCGATAGTCAATTTGGCACCGCTGAAGGGACTGCCGCAACGCCCAAGTTTCGATCGAATCGAAGGTTTTCTCGTAGTTCACAAATGCTAGACACAGAGGCTGATTATACTCCTTGGTCTTCTGTATAATCAGGCGCAGCGTATGTATGTGGTCTACGGTACTATAGCCTTTTCGGAAGCCGGCTTGTTCGGGAGGTTGGAAGTCGTCGAGAACAACTTATAGACATGGCTCAAGAGCGAGATGGGTCTGTAATTCTTCAAGAGGGTTCTGTCACCTTTCTTGAAGAACAGCACCACCACGCTAATGGTCCACGACTTTGGAACGTCGCCCCCTAGGTCGACGAAATTGAATAGCCTCTGAAGGGCTCTGGACGACCGGCTTTCCGCCTGCCCTCAGAAGCTCTATAGTAATTCCGTCGTCTCCCGGTGCCTTTCCGTCCTTTAGCTGTTTGAGAGCCATTCTGATCTCGTACAGGCTGCCGTCCGGGATATCTTTGGTATATCTCTGGTAACTCGGCACGAGTTAGCTTGGATCTGGGCTCATGGACCAAGCTGACAACAGGGTTTTGGGATCTGTATAACTGTCCATAGAACTCGTGGACCTCTCTTAATATCTCATCTTTGGAAGAAACAACAGTGCCATCATTGGTCTTCAGCTTGGTCAGCTGGCTTTTCCCAACAGACAGATCTCTTGCGAACACTTTGGAACCTTGGTTCCGCTCTATCGCCTCTTTAATACGCAAGGTATTAAATCGGCGAATGTCTCGTCGCATACACTTGGGAATTTGTCTGTTTAGTCGCCTCCGATTGGACCAATCAGCCAAAGTCTGCACCGTCATTTCTGTCCGTGTCGCCAAGAGCTTAAGAGTTTGGTCCGAAAGTTTTTGAGTCCTATCGACGCGACTGGTCTTAAAAAAGGTTGACCCGACCGCTTGGACAGTTTCCACGAACCTGTTGTTCATATCGTTCACTAAATCGCACTCGCACTCATAATATATACCTTTACCTATTGTGAGTGTAAAGTAAGTATAGAACGCGAAGATCTCAACCATACTCTGGTGTGAACCGCGCACTCTATTCGCGCGCGTCTCGTTCATCTCTTCGCTTAAAATACATATAGACAATCGAAAAAAAAAAAACTTTTATTTTTCTTTACCATTTAGGCGCCCCCTAGGATTTGGCGCCTGGAGCGACTGCTCCGTTCGCCGTATGGGCGGGCCGGCCCTGTTCACATGCCCAATGACTTTTAATGATATTATGGTGCTTTAAAACAGCTATTTTCCTCTAGAAATGTATCTACAATAAGCATGATATTCTATAATAAGTATTGCTAAGCGTATTTGATTGGTCATCTCTTTACATTAGGCCTAATTTCACACACATCTTCCTATAAATTCGAGAATAATATAAAAACATGTGTAAGTTTATAGGTACTTACATCTATAAAACGCATTTAAAAATACATATTATTCTTTCCTATATTTATCGACAAGGTTTAACAGAATAAATTAGGATTATGCAATACATATAAGTGTCGGGAGTTTCTCCAGGCTACACGTAAGTCTGCATGAAAACCTACACAAATACATAATATATTATGTAGGTGCAAATGAACGCAAAGCTGTCATTTTATGTAACGAAGACTATCTGGCTGTGATGTATCGGCATGATAGGTAGATCGAGCCCATCCAGTATTCTTAGTTACTATAGCTAATTAGAAAAAAAAACCATCCATCCATCCATCAGCCTTTTAAAGTCCACTGCAGGACATAGGCCTCCCCAAGAATGGGGGATAGTGCCGTAATCGCCACGCTTGGCAGGCGGGTTGGCGATCGCTGTGGATGTTGTTAATACTCGAAGGAGCCCACTCCTCTGGTATTCCCCAGTCGGCTCTTACGACTCTCATGGGTGGACAGGGGTGGGACAATTCTAAAACCGGCCCCACACGACATCAAAAACCACTACACGATCACAATCACGGCATAGAAAAAAATAGGTAAGTAAAATAGAAACATGTCATACCTATCATTATGCTAAACAAAGTAACTTGAGAATAACTGCCTCGGTGGTGTAGCGGTAGTGTATGCGACTGCTAATCATGAGGTCTCGGGTTCGATCCCTGGGTCGGGCAATGATATTGAGCTTTTTCTTAAAAAGAAAAATTCTCAGTAGCAGCCTGGGGTTTGGAAATGTGCCCGGTAGACGTCAATAGGCTCACCCCCTATTACGTGGGACTTAAACATAGCTGGCGAGTCGTGGGTGTGTAATATACACCTCTGCCTACCCCTACTGGAATACAGGCATGATGCTATGTTTTTTTTTTTTTTTTTTGAGAATAAATTTGAGCTAATTCGTAAAAAGAAAAATTCTCAGTAGCAGCCCGGAGTTCGCCTATTACCTACGTGGGACTTAAACATAGCTGGCGAACCATGGGTGCGTAACCCTACCCCTTCGGGGAATACAGGCGTGATGCTATATTTTTTTGAGAATAAATCAGCGAGAGCCATGGCCATATATATTATAGTTTAAAATACTAAAATAACACGCTTTAAATAGCTAGTTGAACTAAAAAGTAGTAAATAATATTACAATAAATAATGATTGTAAAAATCGTGGGGTGCTTTTTACTTGTATAGGTGAACTATTTGTAACATTTGATTATGCACCTCACGCTTTTTTACAATAATTATTTATTGTAATATTATTTACTATTTTTTAGTTCAACTAGCTATTTAAAGTGTGTTATTTTAGTTTTTTAAACTATAATTTATTTTCTTTTTTTTAGTCTCAAAATAGTATCAAAAGTACTGTTATTTAAAAGAAATAAAACCTAATTATGCCGTGACATTTTCCTTTAAACTTCATCGGATGGACGGACATGGCTAAACTATGGGTTCTTTATTGGCTACGGAATAGACATGGATGACTCAGCAAAAATCTGCGCCGGCTCATTACGTTAACTCAAAATTGCGCCATGGCGCAACAAAATGAAACATTTTTTCCCGAAACAAAATAAACGTATAACTCCATTTACATTTCACGGAGTAGCAGTTTATAACAATGATATTTGAATTTCCCGGTCCTGGGCTATGCGCCAACTCATTTTTAAGAAGTCAGTTAAAACACCCAGCGCTGTGAACTGCGTTAGCGCAACTGCGCGGCGCAGCGCAGTGTTACACATCTCTACTACGGAACCCTAAAAACCGATAAATACTGAATAATTTTATCAAATTAGTGTATTGTCATCGGTCCTTAATAAATTTACAAAGTTTGAACGAAATGTGGCCGTTTAAAGTGGGTCAAAATCACGCCCAAAGGAGTCGGTTACAAACATACAAAGTTACAAACATACAGGTGAAGCTAATAAAAAGCGTGTAATAATTGATCATCCATACTCCGAGTGAGTATTTCTTAGTTAAGTGATACCCGTCATGTGTGTCACATTCTTGTGTGTACCTACCGGTTATGTTTTCATGCCTTTTCATTAAATTAATATTGTTAAACGGATACTACACTAAATTAATCCGTAAAATATCAGTTGAATAAAGGGGTATACTGTTTGCATGTTTGCTTAACTTTTCTTTAAATAAGTACCTTAATACTAATACTGGAGACTAATATGTTAGTTTATTTAGATAGTTAAGATGGAATAGCCCTACCTACGTATTTAATCACGACGTATAAACGGATATCGGGCAGATGTCTTCTTCTACGTCGCAGTTTTTTCAAAGTAAAAAATACATCTACATTATCTCAGTAAAAAAACGATAAGTATAGTGATAAAAACTGCTATAACATCCATAAAGAATGTCATTTTAATGCTTCATATAAAATTACCATAACTGTCAAAACGGCCACAATTTTTGTACTAAATGTGCTCCTGTAAAATTGCGATTTTGTAGATGTCTTCTTCCAATTCTCCTGCAAAATTGCGATTTTGTAGACGTCTTCTTCTACTTTGCTGCCATCGATAGTTAGGTACGTACCGATAATTTATGATGCAGGTTTTATTAAAATTTGGTTATAGCTTTTTGAGGTCCACTTTCTATGACCCGTTCTATTATGGTTCGATGGTATAACCATTCACCGGCTACGCTTTTTTAAGCCCACTACCTACTACCCACGTCTTTTTTATTTAGCCGTGGTCCACAAAGTTGGTCCATTGCGGAGTGGCAAACTTCACAAGCCATCGGGAGAATCTCTTAGGTGTGCAGATTTCAAACTTTATCTATATCACTGTCTTTGGAATCATTGATTTAACCACTAGGCTATCACCGCTTCTATACTGTGCTAGTGGTGGAGCTTTGCTTATCCCAGCATGCATGGGCCGGCTCGATCGGGGAAGTACCACCCTCTCACATAAGATCAACGTTACCTACCTTGTTATCCTTCCTAACCTCTCCTTAGTATCCTACCTATCGTCTCCTTATTACCCTGCCTATCCACCACCTATCCCTTTCCTCAGAGATGGCGACGTGAAAGTAATGCCTCTGTATACACACACTAGATATACATATATTTAATTTATTTAGAATTATCTGTAGATACCTAAAAAAATATTTGGAGATAATACGATAATTTATTTGTGTGGGAATCGAACCTATCCGACTCATAGTATGCAAATTACTTGCTATTTATGCAGACATAATTAAAAAATTTAAAAATCAACCTATAACATTTTCGATTAAATTCTCTGTAACATTTCCTAATTATTTGTAAAAACGATCTATGTAAGATTGTAGTAGTGCGGTTGATAGTGTCCAACTCTCGAAAGACGTCTCAATACGGAGTGATACTTTCTCAGTGATCGTGTCCTGCCGTCACAACGTGTTTACTCACTGCGCGCTGTGGTATTACCAACCTTATTCGCCATTATCTGTTTATCGAGCTTACATAACCACAGGCGTAGGTAGTTGTTTTGTTGTTTTTAAGTTACATTGTATGCCTACTAGATATGCGTATCCTGCAACATAACAAACTTCATATTAGTGACCTAATTTATCATGGTCCAGCAACCGCGATGACTCCCACACCACACTACAAAGTAACCTTTGTATTTTTTGATGAAAAAAGTGATACTAATTTTACACTGTCCCATCGAATGACACTATAAAACGACTGACTATATAGTGACTAGAAGAGTGAGGGAACAGAGTGCACTTAATATTGTATCTCTTGCATAGTTGACTATCTAGATAAAATTTATACCAGTTTGTGTGAACTAAGAATACAACTGTCTAATGGAAGTAAGCAGTTATCGCCCATTGCATTAATGGTGGTAGGGCTGGGTACCAAGTGGGAGTGCTCACTTACTATCGGGCACGAGCGGGTTGGTACCGCCATCTCCCGTGTGATCGGCCATGAAGCACATCAGTGTGTTTTGATTGTAGCAGGAGATAACCGTTAATTCAATAATTTAAGAAGCAGCTAGCCAATACCGCCGGTATAATTGAGTCCATGAGCCAAGGTTGCCATTTATCATCAGGTGGGCCGTGGCTAATAGTCTGTCACTAAATGCATTAAAAAAATTCGGGCAAATTCACAATAATAGTTACTCTAGGTCTTTAGACTTGTCGCGTGGGATTTGTGTGATTAAGGACCACTTGATTACCTATATATGCATATCAAATTCATCGTGAAATCGAGGCATGATCATGCTATGGGTACCAGATTACGGATATAATACATTTACTACTTTTTTTTTGTAAATACAATAGAAAGCACCCAGATGCAGTACAAATATCTGTGTTCATCACAGAAATAATTGTTCTGAGTGGGAATCGAACCCACGCACTCGTGCACGGAAGTACACCACCAATACGCCACGAGGCCCTTCATTATAATATAATATCGGCCTTTGGTAAAACAATTTATTACGATGCGTTGTTTATTGACTTGTTACGCATTCCTTGATTTGTTTTATGATTTTCACAAGACGCGGCTCTAACTATGGCAACGTGTCTTCATTGAATGTGTCACCGAACGATTATGTACGATTTATGTAATCGAGTCGCCGGCGCCGTGACACACTCACTTGTTTCGACGTGTACCATTATTGACCTACTTATCGATTCATGGCTATCTAACTAGACATATTGTAAGGATACTGATATTATCTACTTTGATTTTGTGCAAGAAAAAAAAAGTAAGTAAATTTGCAAAGAAATTAATATGGTATTAATAATTATTGATATAGGTACTTAGGTATTTGCAAATGAATATAGTAAGATTTAGGTACCTAACCATATAACAAATAGTGGTATTACCATCGATGTATATGTACTACGTAGGTACTACGCCTATGAAAAATAAATATTGATATAATTTTTATATATAAAGTCCCATTACCGTAGACAGAGCTACGCCCACTACATAGGTGCATTAAAGACATAATGTCCAATTGCAATTTCTTTCAAATTTATGTATCCAATTTATATAAAGAGAATTTTAAGCTTATTTTAATATAAATAGGATAGCCTTTGGAAAACACTACGAAATTAAACAAAAAAATGGGAATCCTCAGAAAACCGTTAAACAATTGGAATTTCCAATATTTCTAATTTTGCTATTATCTTTGGATAGATAGGAAGGAGAGGATAGGAAGGATAATAAGGAGAGAATAGGGAGTCTAGGGAGTCTAACTAAGCATAAATATGAATGAAACACAACGGTAACGAACGGAGTAACGTTGTTACACGCTAATCTTTTGTGGGAAGGCAGTACTGACTCAATCGAGCCGAGATAAGAAAGCTCTACCACTAGAGCAAGTTTTATTTAATAACTTATCTTAATTCAAATCTTAGACGATACAGATTCATTAGGATTGATAATTGCTGGTAAAATAAATTGTAGGTGATTCGAAGTTCATTGGGTACCTGGTATTTAGACATCCTGTAATTTTAACAAATTGCTTGATTTCCTAGACCTATATAAAATACTTTTAGTGGGGCTTTAAAAAGTTCCAAATAAATCGGATGATATAGATTAGACAATGTAGTTAACTTACAGGTAGTAAAAGTTCTCTACAACGTTTGGCTCGTTGCACCTTACCTTACCGATAGCCTATGAAGTATTGAAAGAGATCTACGACTTGCAATCGAGGGGGGTGTCTTTGAGACTGCAATGGATCCCAGGACATATCGGAATTGGGGGGTTACCTCCTTTGCGTTAGCAAAGGCAGACCAACTTGCTAAATCAACATCTTCGAGTGGGACATACTATGGAATACTTCCTCATTACAGCGAAGTAATCCCTAGATACAAAAGGAAATGCTGGGATTTATGGCAGAAATATTTTGATTTAAGATCAAGAGAAAAGGGTATTTTGTATAAAACCATACAGTGTTTAATCTTTCGTAGCCCCTGGTTCGGAGATGTCATAATTAACAGGCAATATTTAAAAATTGCTTTCAGACTCCGTTCCGGTCACTATCCATCGGCAAAGTAAGCATTTCTGTTAAAAAAAATGCACCTCACCCAAATATGAGATATGTGACGTGGTGGGGGACTTGCATCATTTGTTAGTGGAGTGTGATAGGAATCGGAGTCATAGGGAAGCGTTGCTGAGAGAGTTTGGGCTGATTAGAAGCAATGTGGGTATTTTTCAATCCATTCTGGCAGAACCTGCTTCAGTTATTGCAAGAAGGGTATATGAGATGGTGGTTGCTTCTCAGCAGTTCCTCCCTACTGCTTAAATTAGATTAGGTTAAGATTGTTATTAGTTAAGAGTACAATAGGACTGGCATATCTATGTTCGATAAAAGTCCCGAAACTAAATAAAGAATAAAAAAAATCGGATGATAAATTAAAGTGCGTGCGATTTTATGGAATATGTAAAATGTTACATATTTTATTTTTATGTAAGAAATCATTTTAATGAGTAGGTTACCAAACTTGGTGGTGATACGATTTTATTTTATTAACTCGCCGTGTTACATACGGTTATATAAGCGTTTCCTATTACAACCGGTTCGGAAAAATTATCTGGTCGTAAAGTACTCTGCAACTTAACGAGAGCTAATCAGAAAGCTTTGCCATGTTACGTACGTATACAGGACGCAGTTCTCTGCCTGCATGTTAACGCCTGCCAAATTTAGTTAAGTAATCTCGTGTATGACGTTCATCATGTCCCAACAATTTAAAGAGAAATCCAGAGAACGAGAAAATTAAACGTAATTTTTGCTGCTGATGACATTATAGACATTTTTCAAGATAGATTTACAAAAATTTAAAAGCATGCTTTCTTTTGTTTTTGGAAATTTTACTCAATACAAAATACAATGAAAATATCATTGTATCCAGGAAACACATTTCAAAGCATTATGGTACCAATACTACCTGTGCCCAATATTGGTAAAAGGGTTAAATAAATGCTACTTACCTACTACTGGATCCTTGGATCAATTTCTGAACGAAATAAAATAAGGAAGAGCAAGAAATAGAAAATAGACTCAGGTAAGGGAACAGAATTTTTTTCCTGCCTTAAAAAAATGGTAAGGGAACAGAGAGTGGAGTGATGGCATAGAGAGTGCACTTGTGCTTGCGCACATATTGCCCTATAATATCTCCTGCATAGTTAACTGGTGCCTGCTATGCCCTGGCGTGATTAAGATTTGTCATAAAATATGCTTGCATCATGCATGAACAGACTGCACATAGGTCGGTAGACTACTTACAAAAGAAGCTCTTTTTGATTTTATTTCTGATTATTTTAATTAGGCTTTAAATAAAATAACTTCGTATTAATTATATTATACCAAGAACGTTAACTAGTAGAAGGATCTGTATAGCAATAATTTATAAACATTACATAGTCTGACATCTGTATCCCCAAAAGGGTAGGCAGAGGTGTATTACACACCCGCCGTTCGCCGACTATGTTTTAATCCCACGTAATAGGGGCGAGCGTAATAGGGGCGAGCGTATTACCGTCTATCGGGCACATTTCTAAACTTCGGGCTGCTACGGAATTTTACATTTTACGAAGTAACCCAATAACACTGCCCGACCCGGCGTTCTTACCCGAGGCCTCATGATCATTTTTAATGACGAGAACATCAAGCAACCTTTTAATAAACGGAATTTTCCAGTTTATGCTCAGAGCTCTTTAGAAACTTGTAGCTTCTCAATTATTCAGCAAGGTACAATATTTTCTGACGTCAGTGATGGTTCAGTAGGGTGTTAGCTGTCAAGAAGTGACTGAGCCACATTTTTGTGAAAAAGGGTTCTAAGCATCGGCCCAGGTGTAACAAGATATAATTCTTGAGAAGGTGGTTCTATTCCCTCCTAACAACACCATGTTTCACAACCAAGAATTTTACTTTTAGCAAGACTCAGCACCGGGTCATAAAGCGATCCATACAAACATAACCAGACCAACTGGAAACAAATGTTTCTGAATTCATCTCAACCAAAGACTGGCTGACATTTAGTACCAATCTTAATACGCTGGATTATGAATGATGACCAGCTTTGGAGTATTTTAGTTTGACCCTTTGAATGAGATGCATATTTTTTTTAAATAAAACTGAAAACTCTTTTTTTATTTGCAATATAATCAATGTACTGTCTACAAAGTTATAATCATAGTTGTCTCAGAGTTATATCCTAAAATTATTCCGGTTATCATTATGTCAAACTATCGCTATCTCAACGCATACTCTGAGAACGTGGAACAGCCTGCGAGGCATCGCGCCATACCATCGGCGACCGCCGGACATAAGAGGCCTGCCACGAGATCTTGCCTCAGGGGACGTCACAATCCCCTGAAGAGACCGCTCCTCACCGCTGACTGATGGGCGCTTACTCCTCTCTAGTTTCTAGTCTAAAAAGTGATGATTATAACTTTGTAGACTAAAAAGGCAATACCTGTTTTAGCCGGATAACTACAAAAGAAATCGCAGTTATGTTTACACATATTTTGCTTTTGCAGTTAGGAAAATAATGCACAGCCGTGTTTTTTCCTGTTGTTTCCGAAACTCCATAGAAGCTTCAGTAAAGTCGCCACAGCTTTACTAGAGCAGGACTTTGACAAATTTTATATGACTGACTTCAACTACAACTTGTTCGATGAATTAAACTTACCTGTGATCAGAGAATAACGATGTTGGTTTTGTTTCTTTTAGGCTGATGGTTTTGCCAAAGCCTTAATTTACCATCACATGGACCGTGGCTCGTCCGGCACTACATGCAATAAAAAAAACAAAAAAAAGTTAATAAGCAAAAGGCCACCACTTTTACACATTTACTTCTTCTAGGAAAATAATGCATAGCGACGACATGATCTTCGTCTTCCCGCCAAAACTCTCATGCAAAGAATAAAGTAATACTAAGAGAAAAGAGAGCCCACTTGCGGATAAATTCCACGCTCATTTTGAAGTGCCATCTGGATTTCTGCCCCGCAATTCGCTCTATATACCTATATACATTGCTAACATTGCAATAGTATCTATATAGCTATACTGAAATATTTTAGATTCGAGTTCTTAATTACCTACATAATATGTATCCAATAAAGATGGCGTTACTCGACTTCCAAAGAGTAAAGTAATCCTAGCAGACTGTAACAAACCGTATATATTCGTTACAGAGTAACGAATACATCGCCTGACTCGAAGTACCGAATCGTTACACAAGATTTTATTTCGTTACTGACATCGACTCGTATGTCCGCTTGATTCGTTATAAGTTTCAACTCATGCAATGCTCATGGACAGGATTGCGGGAACGAGACAAGTGCGGGAACGAGAGGCATCTATTCACGCATTCGTATTTGTACCACCGATTTGCGCTTACCGCTTACCGTGCATCAGTAACATGAATGTGACGATGCGCGAAGCAAAGTATTTTTGAAAGTTGAGCTTGAACTTTTTGCTCCCTTGAATATAAAGTACATTTTTAGAGGACAATACTTTGGCTATAGTGACTTCGGGTGTACTACCGAATAGTTTTAATGAACCATTTGTAAAATTCCTTAGAAATCCCATGCACATGTCATGTTGCGATCGCGTCTACACACAAGACAGAGTCAACAAACGTTCATTTATAGAATCATAAAGCTTTCTTTTGTTTACATCCACAGATGGTTAGCAGTTGTAATGATACGCTTTTGTTTCCAAATGTTCAGGTAGGTAAAGTAAATCTAAGAATCAGTTACTCCACTCAGTCATTTCCATTATATTTATTATGTAAACTGCTCTTTCATCTACTGAGCAGCTGATTTGGGATAGGCTATCACATGGCCTACCCAAAACTTTGTAGCGGTCGGCTTCTAATCGGTTCGGTCATAACGGATCTATTCGACCTTCACGACCCAACTAGTGTGACAACTGGCCACCTCAAACAAATCAAGATTTTTATTTAGGACTGACAATTTGTAACGACTGCCTGTATGTTATTTATTAAAAGCCAGCTGGGACCCACGTTTTAACACGTGTTCCGAAGTAAGGAGATTAGGTGCTTACAAATAGGTTTGTTTTTGGTCACACATTTGATACCTTCCAACCGCATGCAAGTTGCTTAACCTTGCTAAGCACGTTACCAATTAAAAGAATCTAAATGTATAAGAAAAGATAAAATTGTTCAAAATTTCACAGAATAATTCAAAAATCCTTATAGATCACATCGTATTAGTATCGTATGTTGACTATGTAGACTAGAGTATACAGGTACCAAGCCATACCATACGGGAGGCGATGCGATTTGATACGTGATACTTACCTAAAACGTTAGCTCAATAATGTACCAAAAGTAACGAGTAAAGTAACGATACGGTAGTAACGAGTGTTGATTCTGTTAGTAACGAATACATATGGGTGTCCAATGTTTCGTTACTTTTACAGTAGACTTGTGTAATTCACGAACTAAGAACTATTAGGAACTAGTTCCTGACACTGAACTAGAACGAACTATTCCGTTAGCTAGTTCGTATTCGGTCTTAGTTCATCGATAGCGGTAAGGAATATAGTTCGTATCTCGGCTCAAGAAACATTTGTAAAAGGAACGAACTAATAGCATAAAACTATCTTGCTCTCTTTCTTTTCTAACTGACCTACTTATCTCTTTCATAAATATAATGTTTTTAAAAAAGAGATAGGTATAATAATTAAGGCCGTTTTTTTTTATTTGTTGTGTAAATATGTAAAAATATAAATTATTATAAACCTTTTATTTGATTTTAAAAACGCTCTTCTAAGGTTTATATTAATTACTTCGGTAAAATACTTGAAATATTGGGTATAACTACAGTCCTAAGTCTGCAAAGTATTAAGAGAAAACAAATATTTGTTTCAAATAAAGTAGATATGTAATTGTAGTTCCTATTATAAAATAAATTAATGCTACCACACAAAATAGTTACACAGTTCATTTACGTCAAAGAGTTATAATAAAGATCAGTGTAGGTAACTAAAGACCTAACAGAACTAGATGACCTAATAGAACTAGAGAACTAGATGACCTAATGAAGGAACAGTAACTAGAGAACTAATTGAACTAGATGTCCGAACTAGTTCATTTGGAAAAAAGAACTAGTTCGGAACGTTCCTTTTAGTGACCGAGCAAGAACAAGTCTATTTTACAGCACTAAATCCTAGAGAACTCAGCTCAATAGATAGTAGTTTCACCTTAGAAAAAGCGACAACGTAAATAAATGTGCCTGTTTCTTATAAACAGCTACCGAGCGTAATGATAGCGCGATTTAAAATTGCCACTAGTGACATCTAGGGCCGATATATCAAGTAAACATACATTTAAACTTTGGGGCGGAGAGAAATGTGGCGCTTTTGTAAGGAACCATGCCTTCAAAGGAAACTGTCCCCCCATGCTCTCATGCAATCTTGGACCAATATTACCACAGAACAATATTACTCAAGAGAATATTACACTAGTCTATGCATGCAATCATGCAATACAGTAGCAGTAGGTATGCAACATAGAGTAATCACTGTAATGGTAGGGATAACTGTAATGTATGTAATCTTAGATAAAATAATAACCTACTAGTACAAAGAATATAGTACTCTCTACCGAGTACTAGTATTAGTATTATACTAGGGTCTTCAATCTTCTAAGAAATATGCTAGTAAAACATTGGCTACTACACTGTAAAATTGTAATGCACGAAATTTTACCTGAAATGTCAATAACAGGGTATATTTTATTTAGCAGTATTATAATCTGGAGAGTTTATTGTTATAGGTGCAGAGGGCGCTACTAATTATTGTGCGAATATATTTAATTGACAAGATGATGTACGGCTTCTAAGGCAATTTATGAACAATATCTTGTAGTTAGATTATAATGTTTATAGAGATAAAATTATAATTATTTACTGCAGTAGAGATAACATTTAAAAAAAAAATATTGAAGATATAAAAGAACATGAATACATTCCATAATTTAATTTTCTTTTATTGCATTTAGTGGCAGAAGACGAGCCACGGCCCATCTGATGGTAAATGGTAACCGTCGCTCATGGACTCAACTATATCGAGAGTATTGTCAAGCCACTGCTCACCATTTCATTTCACAGACATGAAATGAAAGAATAAACGGCTATCTCCTGCTAGGACCAAAACGCAACGATGTGCTTTATGGCCGGTCACACGGGAGATGGTGGAACCAAACCACTCGGGCCCGATACCAAGTGAGCATTCCCACTTGGTACCCTGTTCTACCACCAGTCATGCAATGGATGATAATTGCTTACTTCCCTTAGTCGCCTCATACGACATCCGTGGGACAGAATGGGCTTGTGACACTTGTATTCTTAGTCCGTCACCACACGATTACAAATTTATATTAATATTTTGATGTTACATACATCATTTTATACAATGTTTTGACGTATATAGATTAAATGTTGAAAAGTTATTAGTAGAATTCTAGTGTTATATAAATAACATTTTAATCTTATCAGAAATCACTGGTAATATAAATGAATTACTGAATGTCAACCTATTTATTGTATGTGACTGAAAGACCCAGTTTTTATGGTCATGAATAAAAAAAAATTACAAAAAAGTAATGGCAAAGTCAAGTCTGTGTGATCTGTCACATTGTCAGGAAAAATTTCGGTTGTACTTGTGCTTCGGTGCGGTTTGTTATTTTTATGTATCACAGAATAATTCTGTATTTATGTTACTCCAAGATATCACTGTGTTTTTTTCATAGCATCGAATCTATACCAGTGGTAACTTATTTAGAAAGCAAGATACAATTGATGACACCGATAAATATCAAATATTGGCCAGATAATATTTTATAAAACGTTTTAAGAGACAAAATAAAAAATGTAATAAGACAGTTAATGATGTTTTATTTATAATACTAATGTATGAATTTTTAGTTGTTTTGAAGAACTTTGAAACTACAAATTTTCTTCAACATTTTATTTATTTTATACATTAATTGAAATCATAACTGCAGCTGTACACATTCGTCGAGACACCCCGAGATAGGCCGAGGGCGAGTGTGTACATGGTAGCCTCGTCTCATCTCGGGGCTCTCGCTAATCTCTCTCGCTCGGAAGAGTGTCGGTGTTTTGTGCTCGCCTCAAAGGGTCTCGGTAAGTCTCGCGATAAAACGAGACTGCGCCCGTACACACTCGTTTGCTTAGTTGCCCGTCAACTGCGTTCGCGTAAAGACGTGCTTTCTGCGTGTGACAACGATGTGCTCTAACGCTTTTTAGAAGCCTACTAAAGGCAATCAGTATTATGGAATCCTAAGAATTTCAGGCACAAGGATAAGCTACTATTACACGACGCTTGGTTGCGGATAAGCAACGATTTTGACATCCCCTTGGAAGATTTTAAAAATATATATATTCCTTTTGAATAGCTAAAAAGTTCTTTTTCGCCATGGTTAAATATATTTTTTTATAGTAAATGATTAAAAAATTACAATAACTAATAAAAAAAATAAACACCGCAATTGTTTTGTCCACGTACATCGCGACGGGCATCCGAAGTTCAATTCATGCAACGAGCGTGTACATGGTGTGCTCTTGTGTCGAGCTTCTACGAGACGAGAGTGGACGAGAGGTTCGGGAGACAAATTGACGAGTGTGTGAGCCGCCGTTAAACTTATAAATAAATATAACTCACGTAGGTTAGTGTATGTATATAAAGATAAAGTTGCGACTGGAGAACTCCAGGTGGCGCTTATAACCATTACCTTAAAACCCTGTGAAGTTAGGTCTCTATTCCCTATATTAAAAAGTACTCTGTGTATTTTAGTCTTTGTAACCTACTTTAGTGTATTTTTTTGAGATTTATTATCCATATTATTTATTCTACTCTTGGTTATTATCTTATCAATGACCGTGGTACGTGTCGACGTGTTACGTAATTCCTAATTCACAAGAAGAAAATCTATTTATTATCATTTTTCAGCTATCTGGGGCAATACAAAGTACATTACAGCAACGTATCTTATAGAAAAACTGGATCATACTAGCGCTCACTAGGGCTGGACTCCATATTCAGAGGCAGATAAAACTTTACTGTGTGATGACCAAGTGAAGTGGTAGTGGAGAGATAACCTACAAACCGGATTTTGGAACGATTACTTTTTTTGGCACAAGCATAGAAAAATTTAGCATTTAAATAAATCATAAAAACCTCTAAAATGTGTAGCAAAGCTGCTACAATTGCAGAGCTATTTACCAAAGCAATTGCTACAACCAAGTGTTTTGATCAACATCTTCGTAAGGTATGTTTAAAACATTATTTATAGAAAATGTGTTTATTTAGTAGGTCCATAATAATAGTAATTAAAAAGAACACTGGAAAATTCTTACAAAAAAATCGTTATGCAATCATTTGTCTGCTATTTTACAGTTAAAGGTGGTGTCTTGTTCTAATGGCAAGATGGTGACAGAATTCCAAGTGGGCCCGGAGCATCTTAATCAGAGGGGTACACTCCATGGAGGATTTATTGCACATCTAGTTGATGCCGTATCTACCTATGCACTCTCTGCTAATGAACATATTGATACACGGGGGGTGTCCATTGACTTAAGTATAACGTAAGTATTTTATTAAATATCTCTGACATATGTATATAATAAATTTAAGATTGTTATTCCAAGTTGTTAAAAAAACTATATATGGCTGTCTGTAAAGTCGGCTTACTTACGATTTTTTTACGTGATAACGTCATATGTTTTCTGAGAGTTTCACAAACAATGCATCGGTAGAGGTCTGCCATTGTTTGAGCATGACAGAAAAACAACTGAATTTATTTCAATTAATTTTTTCTAAGTTTCATTGCCCAGACACTGCCTTTATCAAAAATAAAAATATTACAATATATATCTCTATTATATATAAAGTTTTCAAAAATTTAAAGAAGCAATTATTTTTATCAGCAACACACATGAAGATATCAGCTATTATTCTTGTTAATGTATTGCTTCTAGTTATGAAAAAAAAACAGCATCACCCCTGAATTCCCCAAAGGGGTAGGCAGAGGTGTATTACACACCCACGACTCGCCAGCTATGTTTGAGTCCCACGTAATAGGGGGCGAGCCTATTGACGTCTACCGTGCACATTTCCAAACTCCGGCTTGCTACTGAGATTTTTTCTTTTTTAGGAAAAAGCTCAATAGACCTCGTGATTAGCAGTCGCATACACTACCGCTACACCACCGAGGCAGTTATGCTTGTTGTAATGAATTGTATTAATAATAGTTCTAATAATAGCATTATTGTATTTCCTTCTTCAATAGCAATATTTATTTACACAACTACCAAGATTTGTTCAAGCCATGCAATAACAACTTTGGTAGACTGATACAAATTGAACTATGTATCCCATTATGTAACCTTTGGCATTTTGTTATTTCAGCTATATGACTGCAGCTAGAGAGGGTGACAATATTGAAATTGAAGCAATTACAAGAAAAACTGGCAAAAAGATTGCTTTCCTTGAAGTTGAGGTGCGAAATAAAGACAGAAATCAATTACTGGCTACTGGCAGGCATACAAAGTATATAGGAGTTTAATTATTCAAAATAAATTTAATTGTAGATGTAAGTTTTATGTTGTTAACTTTTGTAACTAAAATTCACTGAATAGTAAGTGTATATAGCATATCTTGTAATTATTTAAATTGTTGATGATGTAAAACAGAATCAGATGGCAGAATCTTAAAAATAAAATTTAAAGAGAGTAATGATCTTGTAATTAGTATACAGTCTTGATACATGAAAATTATTCACACAAAGTGACTCATCGTCCATCAACTTGCTCTAAATCTGTCTTTCGCCTTTTAAAAAGAAAACAAGGTGTGAATAGGTATGGTACCTATTTACACCTTTTCATCAAAATTTTATAGTACTTATAACAAAATTAGGGTCTACATAGCCGTAATACCTGAGTTACAGATTTAATCAAGGAATCTGTGCTATAAAGCTGTAATTGAGGTGTGTCTGTACATTTAAGATACTGGCATCTCTGAACACAAAACATTTCTTTTTAGAATGTTTGTTGGTTTCGTAGCACATAACAAAACCGGCTTAACAGATTTTTATGAAACTGTTTTGTTTGATAGCTCTTCATTACATTTTAAAACTGGTATACTTTTCATCCTGCTACTATTTCAGGAAATTAAGATATGACCTACTTTTCAGAATCACGCCTGTATCCCCGAAAGGGTAGGCAGAGGTGTATTACACACTTACGGTTCGCCAACTATGTTTAAGTCCCACATAATAGAAGGCGAGCCTATTGGCGTCTACCCGGCACCTTTCCAAGCTCTGGGCTGCTACTGAGAATTTTTCTTTTTACGTAAAAGCTCAATAGCATCGCCCAACCCGGGGATCGAACCCGAGACATCATGATCAGCAGTCGCTCACACTACCGCTGCACCACCGAGGCAGTTAGTTAGTTTCTAGAAGACCTATGTAATTATATAAACCAAAGATTTTGTAATTTTATATGGGCTGTTCTCAAATTAACAAAACAATTATTTAAAGTGCTACTTTATTTCTTGCTCCATAAATTAGACTATCATTATTCTAATACATAAAATAATAAATTTAAAAAGTACTGGTAACATTCTAGTACCTATATTATGGCACTGACATTTCCAGTAGCAGCCTAAGCAATACTGTTGAATATGCAGCATTAATTAATCCAGTTTGAACAATGCAATCAAGTTATTGTACTCTAACATATAGTCTTCAATCTCTTCAATATAATTTATTATCTATAAATAGTATATACCTGCTTCCTTAGATAAAGTAGCTTTCGGTGGCATACTGACACTGCTACTACAAAATGGCACGAACGAGTTGCGTTATGCTCAAGAGGTTTCATTAAAGCACGTAAAAGCGTTGGGCGTGTTCCATCGGACTATGAATGAGGTAAAGGAATGGAGAACGCACTTTTATACACAGTGTGCATTCACTCGTACACTGTAATATCCCGTGCATACTATGTAAAGTCGTCTGTTGACGTTGGCCACTATAAGCGAAATCATAGTAGTAGACTCCTAATCAGTGTAGAGTCACATCACAGTTAGCATTTCTTCACATCTGTTTGTTACTCGGCTTATACTTCTTCCAAACTAAGTAACGTATTTCGAAAAACGTTTTTATTGTTGCTTGGTTAGATTATTGATATATCTAGATGGACCATCGACTACCACTGAAACTGGTAAAGATAGAACCGATATATTCATATCTATTAAGATATCAGTGATATTGGATGTATTCATGTATCAGTAATCCGACTCAATCTGATATGCCAATACGGGCGTATTGCTAATATAGTAATATGCCATATTCAATATATCGTGAACATGAACAGTGACCACTGATCATGGGTGTGTTGCTATACCCATAGACTAGATAGAATCGCATATCGGTGAGAACATCGTACGTATCATATTGGTCAGAACATCGTACGTATCATTGAGTTAAAAATGGTGGTGGGAATAGCACAAGTTTACTGATATGCAGCATATCTCTATATCCTCCGTATTAAATATTAGTCATATTCATGTATTAGTATACATATTATGATATTACTTGAAGAATATATTAATATTAGCTGATAATATTGACAAATATCGGTATTAACCCATCTTTAGAAACTGGTATCATTACGCACGCACAAAAACATAAATTGCATAAGCGTAATGACAGCTGCCACGCACACTCGCATAATAATTCCCGCCCGATTTTTATGACGTTTATAAGAGTGACACTCCATCTAGATAAATAATTAATCTAAGGTTGCTTGGATATTTTTTGGAGGAATGAAGTGTGTAATATAAAAAAAAAACAGCATCACGCCTGTACTCCCCGAAGGGGTAGGCAGAGGTGTATTACACACCCACGACTCGCCAGCTATGTTTAAGTCCCACGTAATAGGGGGCGAGCCTATTGACGTCTACCGGGCACATTTCCAAACTCTTGTTTTGGAAATGTGAAAAAACTGAACTCTTGTTTTTTAACTTTTTCTTTTGTGTACTATAAATTCTAAGATTTTTTCAAGTAGGTACTTAAAGTAAGTAATGTAGGTAAATTCAATGTAGGTGTTATAGCTTTTATAAATAGTTGCCATGAAGATTTTCTCTGTTAGTATTGCACCCGTGCGAAGCAATGACGGGTCGCTAGTGGTACTAGTTACTTATTTTACTAAAGAATACATTATACCAACAAGATTGCTGGTTATACTTAAGCTGTAGGTAAATATAGTCGATACATAATATTACTGATAATAACAGAAATATAGGTTAATGTATTTACCTAAATGGGCTTAATGTGGTTAGTATTTTCTACTACACTTACCTATGTGATTTATAAAGTAAATGTAACAATTACAAGCACTCACAAATGCTTAAAGCTTAATAAATAAATGATATGGAGGATTTTATGTATTGTTAACATTGACCTACCAAGAAATGGACTTCTTGCCCGCGCTTAAAAGTGTCCGAATCAAAAGAGATACAATCGCGCGTCACTATTTGCAAAGCATACTCAGCAGTATAATATAATGGTACAAGGTTTTAAATCAGAATGTTGTAGTTGGTATGTATTAATATAATGTACCTACGTTTCTATAGGTTGACTAGAGACACTTTTTTTCGTGAATTTTGTACTAGACCCGACGTCCATTTTTATTAAGTCAATGCCCTATAATCTTTTTACTGGGTTCTAATGAGATTAGGTAGGTATCAGATATAGTAAATTTGGTACCTATATGAAGACTGTATAAGTTAGCAAGTAAAGAATCTGGTTTAATTTGATATGGTACATGCCTATAATAGGTGTAAGTAGTAAGAATAACCATAGCATTATTTTAAAATGAATGTTAGGTAGGTACCTTATGACAAATATAAAAAAATAATATAATTACTTGGACCACATCGAAGATTACAAGTTTATATATTTATTTTAAGTGTGATATTTGTAAGTAAATATCAATTACAATATCTACGTAATGTTAAAATTACTTCAGTAAAAATAGAAATTGTTTTCTCTGCCACCTTTTGCTTTTTAGGATAGTTCAAATCCAAAACGGATGGGCAGAAAGTATCTTGGCATTACAAACTATTTAATATTATACTTTGCAAGTTTCCTCCAGATATTCAATACGTTTTTTCAAAGATGCTATAATATTTTTGATGCTATTCTGAGATTCTTCCAAGTTATTAACACGTTCTTCTTGAACGAAATTGCCGTAATCATTACGAGTACTACGCTTAGCTCGATCGAGATTATTGTTATCATTATCGCTGCAGCTTTCACAGTCAGCCCAGTAACGAAAATCCATGGAAGGCAAATCGTCGCATGACATAAGCCCATCTTGGACCTCTGGCAGCATAAACACATTTTCACCGATCGTATCGATGTTATCACCATTGTCACATAACACGCGAGCAAGGCTAGTTTCTTTGATCTGTCGCAGTTGTTCTGGCTTAAAAGTTGTAGGGTTTTCATACCAAAAACGATCTCCGTCTCTTAAACGCTTAAATTGTTCTATTAAGAGGCACCGAAACAATGGACCTACTTTGCCGCCTTCAACTTGGTTTTCTAAAATACCACCAACCCACACATCAATATTGTGAACTGACCCGTATAGATCCTTCAGTTTTTGTCTTACGCTTTCATCAGATATTTCGCTAGCTAAGTCATCAAAATCATTCACTTCAGTCATATTACAAAATTGACGCCATTTTGTGTACGGTGGAATTCCATGTTCACGACTTCTTTGGATATTAATAGCGGCTAAATCCAAAGCGACAGCATGAGCGCTATAGAAAAGTTTTTCAGTCAACTCAGAGTTCAAATTTTGGGTAGGTGTCTTCAATTTGGCTGGTGTCATAAACATGCCTCTTAGTAAAGGATCTACTCCACCTTCATCTACTAGCCTCCATGGGGAGAAAAATGCATGTCGAAGTAAAAGATGACCTTGTGGAATAGTTTCGAAGTTTTCATCGTAACGGTGTAATATAGGATTAATCATAGAATGACCAAACCTTAAAGCAGCAGTAGCAAAAACATTTGAGACCGAAGGGTTTATATTTGGATCATACTCTTTATATTTTCCAAGTTGCTTGTATCCTTCTGGACCGATAATAATTGGTAGCCAGTGCTCGTACGTTATAAACTGTATTTCAGCACCAATAATCTTTCTCGCTTCCTGAAAAACACGATCTCCATCCCAAAATGGATTGACAACTTTTAACTGAACTGCAACTCTATTATGTTCTCGCATCCAAATGGTGTGCATAGCTGCTAAACCAATTTGTTCGTTAGCCCGAATATCGCCTGCGACAAAGCAGTTACGATTACTCTCTTGTAAATTACGTCTACAGTCCATGCCATTGGCACCTACGGTAGGCAGTAATGGTTTTTTGCCGTCAAATGTAGCACCAACTCTTAGCATACCGTTTTCATTAGTTAAATCTCTTAAATCCTCAGCTACGGATTTTTCAAAACCATACACTTGAGAAGCATCGATGTATGAAGTAAGTTGATTTATTTGTTCTCTCGGCTGTAGTGTTCCAAAAAGTACTGAAGTCATGCCTGAACCACAAACGGCACTTGTTCTAATAAAATCAATACAGCGGCGATTCTTGATACGAGGATCGTTAGGAGGCACTTCGATAGGAAAACAGGGTGCAGCATAGTCACAAGTTTTTTTGCAATCTACGCCATCCCATGTCTGAGAGCTCACTGATGGCAAAGCGTGGTCTAAATCATGATCTAGCCATTGACCCCATTGCATTGCCATGTGACTAATCTCGACATCTTCTGATATATCTGTAGTAGATATAATAGAGGTAGAAACTAGACGTGCACTTGGGAGTCTAAATCCGTTATATTTTACATCTTTGTTCCATCCCACCGGTTCACTGAAACCGTTTTCATATATGGGGAAAAGGATTCTTCTAAATCCGCTCAATGATGAACCCCAAGTGGGATGTGCAAAATTGTTGCAGGTACCATCATAACTACGATATTTGCTATGATAACACATATCTGAACAATCGTCTTTCTCTCTATGAGCAACGCATCCAGATAAACGTGCAATAATATCAAGGTGTTCAGTTGATAATATATTTTGATAGTAGAACGGTTCGACTGATGTAATTTTTTGACCGTTGGTAACGAAACCCTTAACTTTATCAAGAGTGCGTTCATATATTTCAGCTGCTCTTGCTATTTCCCTAGCTGGGGCATTTGGAAATCTAGTAACTCTATACAGTGAGCCTATATCAGTTTTTTCGCTTCTATTATTACTGAATAGCTCTATCATAGTCCTTTCAATAGCTTGATCCACATCCCTCATTGCTTCAGTTAAAGCTATATTGACGTAAGCATCCCCTGGCAAAACTCGATCTTTGACGGTTAAGAAAGCAGACGCAATATCTCGACCGTAGTCATTAAAGGCTGAACATTCATATCTTCCTGTATCTCTAAGGGTTAGGTTATGTATAATTAAGCTGCCTATAATAGTAATTGAATATTTTTCATTTATTTTAATATATGACCCATCTTTTTGCCATTGTACTTCAGCAGGAGGTTCACTTTCAACTTCACATGGTAATTGCACAGAAGTTTCTTTAAAAGCATCGGTGTCTTCTGGTTTGACTAGAATACGTGGCTTAATAATTTCAAACTCCTCAACAGTTAGTAAAGCAGATGCTTCGATAGATCCTTCTGCGTTTGTAGCCCTGCATGTATATAATCCTTCATCATCGGATGAAATTAAATTGAGATTCAAATCTTGATTTTCATTTGAGAAAATTATATTTTCACCGCCTTCTAGTGGCAACGAATCTCTAAACCAATTAATTAGGGGTTGTGGGACTCCACTTGCAGAACAGGAAAAGTTGATTTCATCTCCAGTTTTGACGGTTTTATTTTTTGGTGTCACGGTAAAAGATGGCGGCACTAAAACAATAAAAACAATGCGTCAGGTAATATCATCAAAGATTGTTTTTAAATGTTATTAACCGGATAAAGACTCCACCCGTGACCATAAATACTGTAATGTATTCGAAACGTCGCGTTGGATTAGTAGAATATCAAGTAAAAGCGATAGATTTCGTAAGCATGGTTTTATTTTACAGTGTGTAGTATTCATTATACTAACCCAATACTTCAAGTGCTACTGAGACAGTTATTTTTCCATTAATATTTTCAGCTTGGCAGGTATAAGAACCTGCATCAAATTTTTGTATGTTTTGTATAACTATAGAACCGTTTCCATGAACAGAAATGCGTTCGTTCAACAAAATTCTTTCGTTATTTAAAAGCCAAACTATGTGTGGTTTTGGCTGGCCTCTAGCTACACAATCAAAGATGACAAACGGCTGGTTCAGTTTGACAACTTGTTTCTTGGGTTCTAAAGTAAATTCGGGCGCCTCTGAAACAATATTATTACATAATTACTTACATAAAAAATGTTTTGACGGATTTTCACTAAAATATTATTTCCCAATGCCATCTAAGTACCTACCGTTGTCCTTCTTAGTGAGTACGATCATTCTAGCTGGTCTTGAGTGCGCTTCGCCTACAATGTTTTTAGCCATACATTCAAAATAAGCGCCGTCGGAGTCGTCAATATTGTGCACCATTAGTGTGCCATTTTCCATTATCTCATAACGTGTACCATCAATAGGAATTTCGTTGGAATCTCTAAGCCATACTATTTCGGGCACTGGTTCGCCACTTGCGTTGCAAACAAACATCGCCGCTTCGCCAAAACTCACGGTGATGTCTTGTGGATCCTTTTCTATTTGTGGTACTTCTGCAAATATTTAAATCACTGTTACAACCTACCACAGACTAAAGAACCAAGTTGATTAAATTCCTGTTATTTTCTCCTAACGGGTACACTTATAGTACAATAGTAAATTGTTACCCTAGGGATGAAAGCAACTTATCCTCTACCCCTCGAACTAATGAAGCCCTCGCTACGCTCGGGCGCCAAACCCCGTCTCGGGACTAAATAAGTCTCTATCCTGAGGTAAACACTGTGGTTTTTTTATTACGAATACGAGGAAACTAGAAATAAAAATCATAAATTAGCTAAGAAAAAATGGGAAGCTTTAAAAAATTGAATTTGGAATCGCCGTTTTCCCGCCGATTTTGTTTTTTTTTTCTGTGGCCTGTCAGCTATTCAGCCATTATTTTTCATTTTAATCAATGAAAAAATATAAATCTTCGTTATTTTAAAGATATACATAGTTGCAACTATATTAAAATAAAGTCATATAAAAACAAATTCTTTAATAAATACTTTATGTTATTTCAATTTTACATCGTGCTGTAATTGACTGGCTGTACAGAAAATAGAACTGTTTTTTTTTTATAATTACTCAGCTGTCAGTTGAAAGTAATTCTCCCTAGGGCTGAAAAATATTACTTTCAACCCGCTCCTCAGGCAACTTCAGGCCTACTTTCAGAGTATGAGTAATGAAAAAATATAATCTAAACTATTATCCTTACATATTATAAATTGGAAATTGATTTTGTTTGTTACGCTTTCACGCTTTCACTACTGAACCTTTCATTGTGTAACTTTGCATACATATCATTCTATAGCCTAAAAAAGAACATTAGCTACTTTACATCCTAGAAAAGTAAATGATTCCCGTGGGATAGTTATTTTTTCATAGCGATCATTAATGTCCCGTATAGTGAGTTATTTATATTCTAAAGTTCACGTGGACGGAGTCGCGGGCATAATCTAGTAATAAATAAAATTTAAGCGTTTTTTGATATATCAACAAAACAGCTTTATTTAATGTAAGTATACCAAAGCTAACACGAATCAGAAAATCTCTTTTTGTCTTATTTGTTGTAAATAGCATGCATAGCATCACGCCTGTATCCCCGAAGAGGTAGGCAGAGGTGTATTTATACACCCACAGTTCGCCAGGTATGATTTAGCCCCACGTAAAAGGGGGCGAGCATATTGCCGTCTACCGGGCACATTTCCAAACTCCGGGTTGCTACTGAGAATTTTTCTTTTTACGAAAAAGCTCATTAACATTGTTCGAGCCGGGGATCGAACCCGAGACCTCATGATCAGCAGTTGCACATACTACCGCTGCACCACCGAAGCAGTTATGTTATGTTGAAAATAGGCGTGTATATATATCTAGAAGTTTCAGATTTTGGTTCTCCCGTTGTAGAGGCGGCCTGTGCTGTGCTTTACATTGGACTTAATTGAAATACTCACGGCACTGAAAATCGTGTTCGTTCATTGTAGAGAGTGGCATGCCAGTAACTTTATCTGGTTGATAACATGTGGCATCAATCAGCATTTCGTTGTGTTGCGTCGCCATTAGCTTCGCGAACCACATCATAGAACAATCGCATATCAGAGCATTGCTATCCAATCGTAACTTACGCAGTCTGGGCATACCAGAAAATGAACCCGTAGGTATCTTCTGTATGTGATTGTTATGCAAATATCTGAAATTAACGTGCAATTAAAGGCGTAGAAGTGGTATCACCTCATAATTTTGTCGCCAACACACAAAAAACCGCATCCTGATGGTATTCCTCGGAGGGGTAGGCACGTGTGTATTACACACCCACGTTAACAATGTTTAAGTCCCACGTAATAGTGGGCGAGCCTATTACCGTCCACCGGGCACAATTCCAGACTCTGGGCTGCTGCTGAGAAATTTTAGTTTTACGTAAAAGCTCAATAAAACTGCCCGAGCCGGGGATCGAACCCGAGACCTTATAATTAGCAGTCGCTTACACTACCGCTGCACCACAGACACAACATGCAGCATAAAATAGATCAAACTTTAGAACACGCTGTGATTGTACAATTAAAGTTGTGCGATTGACCAGCTATGTAATTGACATGCTGACATACTGTATTGGATCAATTAAGCAACACAAACATGGTATTGGTTCATTCTGGCTGAAAATAACTACTAAACTGCTCTTACTAGTCCATTTGTAGTCTCCGATTTAGATCCGATTAAAACATTGAATGGTCAGTTTAAACATTTATACTTACAGTCTTTCCAATCTAGGTAAATTTGAAAATGTTTGTGGATCGATTTGATGAATTTCATTAACATGTAGGTACCTGCAAATCACATTTTCATTTTAATAAAATAAACTATATGTCAATCAAAAGTTAATTTAATAAATTAGGTTAGAAATTTATAGATATGGGTAGCTATTGCCATTTTTTATCTTATTACTATCAATCATTTTAAATAGCAAATCTGGCAATTGTTATTTTTTTCTTTTTTTAACTTCCCGCTAAGAAAATTGCAAATTTTCAAAAGTTGGGAAGTTATTGGTTTTACCCCGTTTTTCGAAAATCGGGTTTTCAACGGATGTTGACGTTTTGAGGTCCTAGGAAGCTTCCCCGAATGTTTCCACGATGATGTCTGTATGTATGTATGTATGTGTGTGTGTGTGTGTGTGTGTGTGTGCGTGTATGTGTGTGTGTGTGTGTGTCATAACTTTTGAACGCCTTGACAGATTTCATCGCGGTTGGCGTCATTCGAAAGGACTTGACCAAACTTAGATTTTCAATACAATTAGGACCGATTCGAACCGGCAGATCTTGTGAAATCTCAAAAAAACTACAATTGTTTTTATTCAAATGTGTTTTTTGTAGAATAACTTTTAAACGGTTTTACCGGTCGATTCCAAAAACTAATCAGCTCTTAACATCAACCACGATTAAACCATATCGATCGCCGCCAGTCCGGTCAAAATCGGTTGATTCGTTCGTGAGATATCGTTGTCGAAAAAAAATTGAAAAATATGTTTTTTGCAGAATTTCTATGAAATTTGTAGTAATAAATTTGCTGTTTTAATAATTTTTTATCAAACATACGAGCTTGACTACCTTGGGTTAATTTCCAGAAACTCACATATTGCATTCTGAAATCGGTTCATTCATTCAAAAGTTATTGCGATTTGAAAATTCAACGAATAGTGTTTTATTAAATCTCTATCAGACTTTTGAGCTCGAAGAGCTCATAAACGTTATAAGTGCAATTTTGAGTGCTTAAATATCAAATTAGGGGGAAGTTGCATGGATGGCCTTTAGGGTCAACCGTTTTCCAGATTTTCTTTGCGTTATTTTCAATAAATTTATTGCAATAAAATTTAAATGGCACTACCTCCGTAGAAGAACCTACCAACAATAAGAATCGTTGCAATCAATTCTTAATTGGCGGAATAATCGCGTAACAAACATCCCATCAAAAACATAACTGTGAAATGAGAGCCAAGTTCAATATTATGATATATGCCTTGGTTGTTGACTTCAACGACAAAAGAAGTGAGATGTAAATGGGTGCCAAGTTCAATGGTCAGTCCTGAAATTTATTTATAACAACATAAAATATTTTATAACAACATAAAATATTTTCTAACAACTTAAAATATAATTGTCCCATCAATCATCATTACTTTTTCTACAGAAATTATTAGTATTTACTACTATTATAAAACTGTAACAGAGCTGTGTCTGTACATTTAAGATATTTGAGAAAAAAATACTGTATAGGCTATATAGGCGTGTCTAAACACAAAACAATTTTTTTTAGAATTTTTGTGTGTTTGTCTGCACTGTCGCGCATCACGCAAAACCATTGAACCGATTTTGATGCAACTTTTTTATTTGAAAGGCCTTGATTAGACTTTAAAACTAATCCCGCTACTATATGGGGAACCTGAGATATAACCGAAAAACTAGCATTTGGGTGCGGCGAAGCCGCGGGCAAAGGCTAGTTCATAATAAAATTAATACCAAATGGTTTTTGTAAATCTACTGTGTTATTTGCTATATTTTCTTGTACTTTAGAAAACGTCCACATAAAGACCCGCTGTCATCAATTTTGAATGCTGATTCTTACATTACAGGCACTATAATTTCTTGCCGTTTCTTACATACACAGGCACTAGTGTTCTCAATAGAATCAATTACTTGAACAGTTATAATAAAATAATAAAAAATTACTAGTTTCTGATTTATTCCTTTGTATTCACCCAGTTACCTTTTTTTTTTTTGTTAAGGCGGGAAAAAATGTTCCTAACCGCACACCCCGTCGTTCGGGGCAACGAACAGGGTAGTGTGGGGCCCTCACCCACTAAAGAAACCCGCCGTGTGCCGTCTCTCCGCCTTTGTTTGCAGGCCACTGGAACTATGTTACATTCCTTCGGTGGTATTCACCCAATTACCTGGATGCCAAATTTGAACTATTACCTGGATGCCAAATTTGAACTTTCGAGGTCATCTGGAACTGGGTTAGAGTTTTGATCTATAGGTCAGTCACTGATAAAAATGACGATTTTTGGTCGTTAATTTCTAAATAATCGTTTGAGGTGTGTTTATGAATTTTGGAGCACATATGTGTCTCGCAAGTCTCAATATACTACATATAAGCAAAAAATTTAAATGTTTATGTGAAATAGTTTTTGAGTTATGAGCGGGTCAGAAGTGGCTCCAAATGGTTCGTGTAATATTACACACGGTACTACTCGCCAATTCTTTAGCTTGAACTTGACTTGACACGCTACCGCATGTCTAGATACAAAAAAAAATACAGTCGATATGAGAACCTCGTCCTCTTTGAAGTCAGTTGAAAATAATGTCAAAGTAGTTACGATTGTTAAGAGAATTTGTAATTTTGTAAAATACTTATCTAATTAGTATTAGGTAACTGTTATAAAAATCAAAGAATAAAGCACCCACGCCCGAGTGTTGTGGGTTCGATTCCCACACAGGACAACTCTTTGCGTGATTAACAAATGGTTGTTCCGAGTCTGTATCTAGTGTCGTCAATTGTATGTCTGCAAAGCCCCCTGAGATACGGATGATAACCACTGTTGGACGTTATACTCAGTCGTATCTTACTACTCCCATGGGAAGAGATCAGTGGAAACTAATCAAAAGCCGGACTCCACTTGGCAAATTATAGCTGGTTTATAATTATATTTAAACCAATCTTTAGCTCGCAACATTACGAATGTACATTCTTATCGATAAAATGGATATCGGCACAGCTCATATGTCAATGAACTTTATCTATTAGCGCAGAAATAAAAATGGATTTATAAATACTTAATGTAAAAATACCACTTTATAGTTTGGTAATTGTACCTATTAAAAATGATTAGCATGTAAATGCTATATTTAATAGTAATATCAGCGCTTTTTAAGCTTTTTTAAAGGCTTGTGGACCGTTTCTATTAACATGTCTTACTTTCCTTATAAATATTGATGATTTTTTCTAATCGCCAGTAACTCTTTTTCGATATGCAGGTAGGTATCTCTTTTGTGCATGTGCCATCGTGACGGAAGCAAACTGGCCTAGGCAGCCGTCTTGCAGGAGCACGGTGCCACTCGCGTCCACTCCTTCCCGAATATTTTTTTTTGTCTGAGTGGGCACACTGATGAACTTGAGTCGCTTTCCAAAATAATGTTATATGTGCCCGATAATTTTTGCTATACCTTTAAAGAAGTCATTATACCTATTATAAACTTCTCATCAGAAAAATCGAAACACCTTGCAAGTTTATGTTTTGTAAGGATTATCTTCTTGTGTAATGGCTTTTGTTGTGGCATTTGTAAGGATTATCAGAAAAATGTGTATATTTAGGAATACATGTCAAATGTCGTTTAATAGTGAATAATATGAGGTTTTCAAATCCTAATGCTAATGTTCTAAATTCAAATTAAATAGGTTTCGTATTTTGTTTAACAAGTCATTTTTACCCTGTATGGACTATGAAGGAAATTGATAAAAAAACACACGTAAATGAAAAAAAACGTCGCGGGACGTCTATCAGATGTGAAAACATCGAAATTATTTTGTAGAAATAATAAATAAAATGATCATAACTTTTTCAATGTGCTTGTATAAAAATATGATATGTGTAAAATAACGGAAATGTACATAAATCATCATCATCAGACCCTGGATATCATCTAGGGCCGATGTACTTGTCAAAACAAATCAAAAGATTCCAAAGTTGATGGGATTGCGGCGCTTTATAGCATAGTTCCCATGGCCATCTGGCTCTATTATCAGACCCTGAATATCATCTAGGACTATGGTACTATTCAAGATAACTCAAACTAGCCTTAAATCGATGGGGTGCGACGTTTATTTACTGAGTACCCATGGCCACCTTCCAGATCTATCATCAGACCCTGAATACCATCTAGAGACGAAGTACTTGTCAAGACGAATCATACGAGCCCAAACTCGATGGGGTTATGTCGTTTTATAACGGAGTTCCTATGGCCACCTTCTAGCTCCATCATCAGACTGGATACTATCTAAAGACAAAGTACTCGTCAAGACGAATTAAACGATTCTAAACTCGATGGGGTTTCGTCGTTTCATTACAGAATTACTGTAGTCACCTTCCAGCTCCATCATCAAACCTTGGATACCATCTAGAAAGAAAGTACTCGTCAAGATGAGTCATACGAGCCCAAACTCGATGGGGTTATGTCTTTTTTTAAACGGAGTCCTGTGGCCACCTTCCAGCTCCATCATCAGACCCTTGATATCATCTAGGACTGGTGTACTAGTCAAGACAATTCAAACGAGCCCTAACTCGATGGGGTTGCGCTATTTAATTAAAGAGTTATCATGGCCACCTTCCAGTGCCATCATCAGACCCTGAATACCACCTAAAGAAAAAGTACTCATCTAGAAGAATCAAACGAGTCCAAAGTCGAGGGGGTTGCTTTGTTTCATTATAGAGTTGCTATGTCCACCTTCCAGCTCCATCATCAGATCAGCTCCATGTCATCATAATAATGTATTGTCACGTTATATACGTTTGCGTGTAAAACTTCAGCTCAATCGCAAACCGGAAAGTGTGTCAAATTTAACTTGCAAAAGTTGAGCGGGACAAGTAAAATAAAAGCGTCGCCACGCTAACAGCCGATTTTACCCTCCCTCCGCATTAGATGTTTCATATCAAAAAAGCTAAGAAACGTTTATTTAATAACTTGTATTCCCTCCCCAAGCTCTTGTTACTGCTTCCACACATAAAATGTGCATAGGGTATCACGTGAGGCTCAAGACACTGTTCGATGTACCGATGGCTGTTTAGTGCAGGCAGACGTGGCCAAGACAAAGTCAAGCTCTGTCTTACCATCGGCGCTGATTCCTCCCCAAACCGTCCACGAACCGCCATCATAGCTGACCTTTTCTTTAATGCAGCATTGTGCAAAGCGTTTTCCATCTCTTCTGTAGACCTTGGTTCTTCCGTCGTTACCATACAGCATAATTTTACACTCATCAGAAAAGAGGACTTTGTTCCACTGGAGGTATGACCAAATTAGGTGCTCACGTGCAGAGTTAAGGCGCGCTCTTCGATGGTCTGCAGTTAATTTCGGCCCATTTGCTGGCTTGTGCGGTACCAGTCCACGTTCCTTCAACCTTCTTCTAATTGTAGAATCACTTACAGCCACCCTACGTACAACATGAAACTGCTGCTGCAGTTGAAAATCGTAATTCGTCGATTTCGTAAAGAAGTTGTTACAATAAATCGATCATCTCGCTCAGAAGTGACCCGATTCCTGCCTTCGATCCTGAACGGCGCGTGAACAAACCAGACTCCCGATAGCGTTTGTAGACTCTATGAACAGACGACAGGCTTAGATGCAATCTTTCAGCCACAACACGCTGACTAAGTCCAGAATCCAGCAATGCCACTTGGGCGGCTTCTGCGGGCGAAGTATCCATATGTTTTAGAAAAATAACTTTTTCAGGTTACGTCCCAAAGTCACAGTACACACACAGTATACATAACACAGAACAACAAGTACAAATTATTTGTGAATAAGGAAAAAGAGATTTTTAGTACGAGCGGGAATCGAACCCGCGTCTTTTCCAATCCGGCGAAGTACTCTAAGCCACTGAGCTATCGTACCATTCTTTCAATCATCCCAATCTCCATATCACATTTGTCTTTACGACCAACGGGTTCGATTTCCGCTCTCTTTTTTCTTTTACACAAATTAAAATGTGTGTACTTATGTACACGCGTTAGAAGTTATACTTCTTTGGCGTATGGAAAATGCCATGCCGTGTTGTTGAAACTGAAGAGTCATTATTAATTAATAGATTTAAATCGTCATTAAAAAAATAATTTAAATATCAATAAATCAAATTTTAACAAATAGTTAAGATCAAAGATAAAATAAACATTCAGCATTTAAGGTTAATATAAACAAGTATAGAAAATTTATGAATTTTTTTTATTTATGCATAAAATTTGTTAATATACCAGAAATAAAACAAAACGAAAAAAAAAATATTTTTTAGATAATAATGTAATAATTTTTAATTAACGATGTAAATAAATTATACTTTTTTTTTTTGTTTGTTTAAGGCATTGGAAGAACCATCAGCCTAACAGTAACTTATAAACATCGTTATTCTCTCATCACACGTAATTTTAGTTCATAAAACAAGTCATAGTCGAAGTCAGTCATATAAAATAAGTCAGTTAAGTCAAAGTCCCACTCCAGTAAGACGATGGCGATCTTACTGAAGCTTCTATGGAGTTTTGGAGACAACAGGAAAAAACACGTTATGTCGCATTACATCACTTGCCAACACTTATGCACATACACAAATAGTTAATAAGCAAAAGGCCACCACTTTTACACATTAATACTTGAAATAACACAAGTTTAGGAAAATAATGCAGAGCGACGACATGATCTTCTTCGTGTTCCCGCCAAAACTCTAAATAAATTATACATACCGACAATTAACCTCAAATCTATAAATGCACTCAAAACAGTTTATTCAAATCAGTTTTATCACTAATATTCAATATATATAGATATACTAATAAATAATAAATTATTAGTATCACCGTCGTATATGAAATTGATTTAATAAAAACACCAAAATAATATTTATTTATTCACACTGTTTAATTGTACTCTAACGAAACACGTGTTCTAAATATAAAAATACTAGAATATACAACTTGAACATAGTTATCAATTTTCATGCATGCCACCTAGAACTAACTTCACGATGTAGAATTTAGGTGTCGGTGTGCGCGCGCATCGTAAAAATTCACTCTAATCATTTTGCTCTATCGCGCCAAAAGAAGTATAACTTCAATAATTTGTACTTAAAAAGTCGCGCAGCATGTCAAATGCTAAAAAATATAGATTAAAAACACAACAACAAATGTGAAATCGAAAATAACAGTCACGAGCAGGATTCGAACCTGCATCTCCTGGATACCGTCCAGATGATTATTCCACTTTGTGTTTAATGCATATGGCTAAGCATATCAAATGCTAAAAATATAGGTATATACATAAAAATTTCTAAAATAGAACAAGTTTTAAGATAAGTGCTATTTTTTAGTTTTCAAATGTGAAATGTACTCCAACTCTAAACATACATTTGTCTCAAAACAGTGAATCATTTAATTTATAGGACAAACAAATGAAATTCTAATTTCGAATTTTCGCTTATCACTGTAAAGGCCAAACTGCCAGCTATACAATCATGTGATTTATTCATGGAATGAAAACTTTTGTGTTAAATTAGGACAGAAACCATAAAAAGTGAAGTGTTTGTTGTGTTGTTTCGATTTTTCTGATGAGAAGTGTACTCGTATATTGATAGATGTTTACAGAATAATTTATATTTACCATATCTAAACTCCCACAGGTTTAATTTCCTAAGACACATTACAAAATCAATTAAACAAAGGTGTCAAGAGTCAAGAAAATACTTTGGAAAATCCAAAACTGCACGCCTCATAATCTACATTTTTCACAATAAAATTGATTATGTTTGATAAGTACCTATGTATTGGTCTTACTAAGTAGTTTTCAATAAATCACATAGATAGAGCTAATTTCAAAACGTACTAATGTGGGTTTCATGTCTTATACGCCATCTAGCACTAATTTTAAGAAGTACTTCTATATTGGTCTACCTCTCACCTCTCAGTTCCGGGCCGCGAGCACGTCAAGGCCACGCAAAAAAAAAGGGAAGGTTTAACAAAAAACAGTGTACCGGCTGGGCGAACGGCGTTCTGTTGACGATAGTAAAACCACCGGTGACTAATTGGCTATGCGCATGGCCCATGGGCCATGGCTATGCGTACGTAAATGGGTAGATCTCATGAAAGGCGCTGGTTTTAGTGTCACGTCGAGCGTAAATATTCAGTATTTTTTGTTTATTTAATAACAATTAAACCACATCGAATCAGAGCGTGAAAAGTAATAGAGCTCTATTCCTAATCATAATAATTAGTAAAAGAAAAAAAAAAACGACTCGATTTGCAAAGTATTTTGGTCTTTATCGTGTGTTACATTACCTACAACTCACGGACATCCAAGGTTTTTTTCAAACAGTTTTTTAACTAGTTTACATAACAAAAATGGCATCAAAAATATCATGAGTTCTAAAAATAGTGTTTGTTCTTTATATGTGTGTGTAGATATTATTTTACAAGTGCAATATATGATAAATAAAGACATTTTAAGTTTGAAAAATGAGTTGTTCCGTGTAAAGCGGGAGTAGAACCCACCTCAACGCTTCGCTTATGAGGCGTGCAATAAAGGAAATTTTATAACGCCATAATTTCCACAAAACAAAATTTGGTTTAATATTGCACCTAGAAAAATCTCGGATAGCCAAAGGTGTGTACCGTGCGAAGTCTAGACCTCGGATTGGGGATCGAGCTCAATACCACTGTCTATGCAGTCGTCAGTTGCTTTTATTGCTAGGCTATCACTACAGCAACTGCTTCTTCTTTATTTTCTATATGAAAATAATATTCTCTAGCTGGCGTCATGCGCAAAAGATCTGTACATACCTAATCATTATTAAGATATTCATTGCATTTGTGGTATGCTCTAACAATTGGGTTTGGCTCGTGAGACGCTTATTGACACGATGGTACGAGAACTACGCCATCTAATGGAATGCACGTCACGACTCGTGTTTATAATATTTATAGTGTAGGTATCCTAAAGAGGTAATAATAATTAACCGTTATTACATATTTGAATGGCTAATGATATTAAAATAGCTATGAATGGAGTTAACCAAATTTGTATTGGAATTATTGTAAGAACGTAAGCCAGCAAAAGGAGTCTTCATTGTTGTAATTTTAAGTGTTCATTTCAATATTTATTAGTTTCTGTCGTTCTGTTCTATTTAGATACTGTTTGTAGTGGCATATTTAGAAAATCCAACTTTGTTTATGTAGTTACATAATAATTATTATTTTTGAGATAAATTGGTAAAATAAATAGGTACAGTGCAATAAAAATACTTTTTGTATTGTGACTGATGTGGACTAGATATCTTACTTTATTATTGTTTAGTTCGGCACGTCATCAATGGCATATTGCTAGATTGTTCATTCGGTAAGCTACCTATTTAAGTTTATTAATGACATAATTTTCTGCGAAAACGCTTCTTCAATATAGCAGCGTAATTATAAATATTTGCCTAAAAAATGCAGCTGAATTTGATGCGATCTATTTGTGAATAATGCGTTGTTGCATTGCGTAGGCATGAGTTACTTGTACAAAAATGTATTCTTTGTAAGCCACAATTTTTATCAAATATAACTTTGTAATTTACGTAAGTAATCCTAAGAAGATCACACCTACGTGCACATTACTCTGGTCGAAGGACTCGTTGTCAATAAGTATAACATTTAAAAAATCCTCACATAATTGCAGCTTGAAATTCAGATTCCAGATCAAGTAAATATCAACATCGCTTTTATCTTATCTTCTGTTAGGGGCCGGGACTCTCATGTTATCACTTAGTACTTACCGGATACTGCAGCTACAGTAAAAGCAGTTCATTGTATTAATTAGCTAATTGTTACTACGGAACTATGCTGCATCTACTTACAATTAATATTACGACGGGCCTCGTGGCGTAGTCGGTAGTGTAACCGACTTCCGTGCACGCGGTCGTGGGTTCGATTCCCACTCAGGACAATTATTTGTGTGATGAACACAGATATTTGTACTGCGTCTGGGTGTTTTCTATCTATTATATGTATGTATTTATAAAAAAAAAGTAGTATAATGTATTATATCATCACAAGCGTTAAGCTTAGTTTGGGACCAGAGGACGTTGTGTGAAAAATGTCCGTGAATATTTATTTATTTATTATTCAATACCTACTTTTACTAATACACAAGTATTATTTACTATCAAGTTAGTATTAATATTTTATAAGTACCTACGTATTGTAAAAAAACTAATTTCAACTCTTTTCTTCTCTTTTTTAGTACTTAGTTAAATAAACTATATCCACTTATTTTATAAATAACGATTATTCCCTTTTCTATGGTTTGTGATGATCTATATGGACAACATACAATAACATCACGCCTGTACAGTTTTACGGGTAAACAGCAGTGTATTATAGCACACCCTCATTGTTGAGTCACACACAAACTTCCATAATGTTTAGGCTAGGTTTGGGCGTAGATGTTATATTGTTATCTATATATACAATGGCATGTTTATTACATTGTAAATGTTACTGAAAAGAAAAGACTAAGGGCCGGTTGTTTCAGCTATACTTGACGCACACGTAAACGTCAAAAATGGAGTTAACCATCGTCAAACCAAAAAAAGCGTTGTTTCACGAACGTACGTTAAATAATAACGATTACGGTAACAGATTTCCCGCCCACTAGTTAACGTCACTTTCAGTGCGTCTAGCCATAGATATAGTTTATACTGTCAGCATATAGGTACTATATGGATGCGTCAAACAAACAGTAGGTACCTACAACATTATGGAGATTCTTTTGTATTCGTCTTTATTCTACGATAGTTGTTCATCTGGCGATAATACAAACAATATAGAAAGAAAATATCTTTAAGTGCTGGCATCCCTAATAACTTTGACGACTGGTTTTTTAGGCGAAGAAACAACGGTTTGTATTTAACGTACGTTAAATATCGTTCGTAATCGTTATTATTTGACGTACGATGTTACGATAATCAATCGTTTGAAACAACCGGCTCTAAGGCACTAAAAAGTACAATAATATAAAGTTAATAAGTAGGTAGCTATGCAAAATTTAAAAAATATATAAGAGAAAAAAGGAAAAAAATATAAAAAGAGAAAATGTCAGTATTTTTAATACTGATTTATTACGTAAATTTATTCAGAATAAAAGACGGCTTCTTCCAATTCCAAAAATATTATATTAAACGTTGTCTTGGTTTTCAAATAAGTAATAATAAGGATTTAGGATTCAATTACAAAACCCAAATATTAACTATTAATTTTTTTTTTAAAGTCGTATTGTCTTAGGTAATCTGAGACAATGTGCTAGGTAAAATGAAGCGATTATAATATTTTTTTAACCTTTTGAGTTCGTGTTTTTGAAGGCGTACCGCACCGAATTTTTTACAATAAATTTATCTTCTGGATAAATTTAAGAAAATCGGCATTTTTATTAATTTTCTGGTTTATATTTTATATTCTTGCTTTTATTTTTCTTATATATTCTTTTGTAATTTTTCATATTTAATTTTTTCATTGCAAAATTAACGAACTAATTATGTGCATCAGGTGCGTCTGCTATTATTACCTATATAAAACTAGACATTGCCCGCGGCCCCCAGACACAGTACAAATATCTGTGTTCATCACACAAATAATTGTCCTGAGTGGGAATCGAACCCACGACCTCGTGCACGGAAGTCCCTTACACTACCGACTACGCCACGAGGCCAGGCACTTTGTGTTAGTTTATATAATGTCAAATGCTTAAGAAATATATGAAAGTTTCAAAATAATCACACACGGTAGAACTAATAGACAACAGAGACGAAATTTTCTATATAGCTTTATCTTATAACCAGCTGACGCGGTGAACTTTCTACCGTCATTATCAATAAATTTTGTTAAAACTTATTAGCTGAATTAAATTCATTTTCTTTTTATCTATGTTTACTATTATAAAGCTGTACTGTAACAGAGCTGTGTCTGGACATTTAAGATATTTGGAAAAAAATGACTGAATTAGGCTATATTTGCCTGAACACAAAACGTTTTTTTTTTAGATTTTTTTGTCTGTTTATCTGTTTGTTTGTTCGCCCATCACGCAAAACCTACAGAACGGATTTTGATGCAACTCTTTTTGTTTGATAGCTCTTGATTTGACTTAACAACTGATATACATTTTATCCCGCTACTATATCGGAAACCTGAGTTATAACCAAAAAACTAGCTTTTGGCTGCGGCGAAGCCCTGGCCAAAGGCTAGTTAAGATAATAAAATTAGTAAAACTCAAAACTGCTCGAGGGCGAGAAGAACAAAAACCTTATTGAAATCAGTCAACCTATTATCGTGATATCATCAAAAAAGCCTTTATATACAAAATGTACGAGAATAAAATAATGATGTTTATCAGGGTTTTTGAATAAGCGCATAAATCACATTTTAACTTGGGGAAAATAAGCAGTGAAAGTTACTACGGGAGTGATATATTTTTTTTAACTAAGAAGTTGAAATATATACCTAGTTATATATAATATTTTGGCTGATCACTTAAAGCTGCTGGCACCAGCTATTAAGATATTATACAAGGTCTGTCGTAAATAATGGTTTGGATAACCACCATTATTTACTAGATATAATAATACCGGAATACCTGATGTATACTTACAGTTGTTCCAAATTCTCGAGCTCTTGGAAAACTCCAGGATCGACATGCTGAATGCGATTCCGGTATAGGTAGAGGTATTTTAGACGTCGAAGGCCATGGAAAACTCCTGACTGTAGCCGCCTAATGCGATTATCGTTCAGGAGCAGCGAGCGTAACGCCTGAAGGTGGCCTAGCACACCCGGCTTGATATCTTCAATCTTGTTGAAACGCAAATCTCTGCAAACAAAACATTATATATTATAGTAGGTAGGTGACGGATTAAGAATACAAGTGTCACCACCCCATTCTTTCTCACGGGTGTCGTATGAGGCGACTAAGGGAAGTTAGCAATTATCATCCATTGTATGACTGGTGGTAGGGCTGGGTAGGTTGTTGGTGTTTGTGTGTTGGTGTGTGTGTAGGTGGTAGTGGGAGTACTCACTTGGTATCGGGCCCGAGCGGATTGGTACTAGAGATTGCAAACCGGTGCCCTTTTAGGCACCCACCGGGCCCGGTCATTCTTACCGGGCCCGATCGCCGGACCCGGTAAGTAAATTAATTATACAAGTTGTACAGTACAGCATAGCATAAAAGATTTCGCTATTTGCTCAATTGATAATAGTAACACTTAGCCAAAGTTTAAGAAAAAACATAATACTTAACTTTTAGCAAATAAGAATTTGTTTTGTTTATACCAAAGCTACCAAAGTTTATCTATCTATCTAATATAAGTTGATTTGACACGTGTAGTACTTTAAGCTGCGTTATTAGTTTCTTACTTTAATACTATGTTTTCAAATAGTCACTATAAGGATTAAAGAAAAAGACCTGCTTGTTTAAACTTATAAAAATGAATGATTACTAATAGGTACTTACTTACTTATTTTCACGCCATTTCCCTTGTGGGGTAGGCAGAGAGAACAGAGTGCCAAGAGGTTTTATTCTTGCATACATCTCTCGCTTCCTCAACATTCATAACTCTCTTCATGCACGCTCGCCGGTTTCGAAGACTCCTGACTCCACCTTCCTTCAATACATGACTGATTTTGTCTAGGTAGGTGAGTCTCGGTCTCCCCCTGTACGTACATCCTTCCACTTTCGCATTGTATATCTTCTTAACCAGTCGCTCGTCCGACATTCTTTCCACATGTCCGAACAGTCGGAGCATTCCCTTTCGCATCTTTACACCAATACTCTCTTTCATACCTATTCGCTCTCTTACGTCGTCGTTACGAATGCGGTCAGTCAGCCTCACTCCACAGATTCTCCGCAGAAATCGCATTTCGACCGCATTGATTTTACTCTCATGCTTCTTTTTGCATACCCAACTCTCGCTTACATACAATAACGTTGGGACAAGCACTGCGTTGTGTATTGCTACACGTGCCCTCTGGCTGAGGTGATGACTGCCGAGAAGTTGTCCCAATGCTCCGTTCACTCTATTTCCCGCATTCTCTCTTCTCTCTACATCAGTGGTATACTTTCCATCCCTTCTTTCAATCCACATCCAAGATATACAAATTCATCCACTTGTTCTAGAACACTAGTCTAGTTTTAGGTACTTACTAATGTTACATTTCCGTCCATAAGTAAAAGTAATCAATTCTGTATTAAGTGTGATTTTGAGACTTGAGTGAGATTGATTATTCTGATATGCGGTTACGGTTCATATAAGCCAGTTTGAAATAAATATTAACCTTGAATCATTGTCTATTTCCATTCACAAACTCGTTTATAAATGTTTCATAAAATACTTTAAAAGTTTCGTTGCTAACACACAACCCGGCCGGGCCCGCCCACCCGGCCGGGTTGGCGACGAATGCGACCGGGTTGCAATCTCTAGTTGGTACCACCATCTTCCGTGTGACCGGCCATGAAGCACATCGTTGCGTTTTGGCTGTAGCAGGAGATAGCCGTTTATTCTTTCATTTCATAGCGGTGAAATGAAATGGTGAGAAGCGGCTTGACAATACTCTCGGTATAGTTGAGTCCATGAGCGACGGTTACAATTTACCATCAGATGGGCGGTGGCTCGTCTACCACCAAAAGCAATTAAAAAAAACTTGTTTCTGCGTATACTGAAGGCAGACAACTTTTATATTCAGACAGTCTATACCATTAGAAGTCTATACCAATAGCTCTGATACCAATAAAATTGAAATATAAAATAAGTGCATAAAATAAAATCTTTCTGTACTAGAATCTAAATTCCTCGTGGGAGTACCTACTTGTAAAAGATTCAATACTTAGTTACAGTTATTTGTCGACTGGACGTACTCTAGTGCCTCCTCTTTGAAATTCATCTTTTAAAGTTAGTGTAGAATTTTATTAAGTGACAGCCTCTTGACTTCAATATCCCCTCAAATACCAAGTAAATCTGAGCTTAAAGGGCAGGTCACACAGAGGCGGGAGCCGCGGGAAAGTGATCGCGATCCGGGACGGGATACGGCGGGCAACGGGCGCGTTCCTATGTAACAGGTTGCATACAAATTCGAATATTACAAAAAAATCCCGGCCCGGATCGCGATCGCTTTCCCGCGGCTCCGCCTCTGTGTGACGAGGCCTTAAGTATTACTTCACTTTAAAAATTTCCTATTCTTGTAAACATGGGTAATAAACGACTATAATGTGCTTTATAAATCACGTTATGTTATTAGTCCCAACTATCGAAAACATCCACAACATTATGGCGAGAGTCAGTACACTCAAAAAGTAAGACTTACTAGTACATCTACTTGCTGTTACTAACTTAGTCCAAGTGGTAGAATATGTACTGACTTCTCATGAATAATCACATACATATACGTATTGTGTATTCCTTATAGCTTGGCCATCGAGTACCTTTACTTACTACCTTTGAACACATATCCACTTAAATACCTTGTAAATTAAAATGAAAAGCTTTAAATCTGACGACTTGTATTTAACGTTCACAGCAGTCGTTGCTCGCAGCTTTTCTTTTGAGAACGGACATAAATAGCCTCTTAAAACCGAACTATCACTTTACAATTTACTAAAGTTTAGTATACTTAAAAGTAGAGCTGCCTAAAAGTTTCAGTGAGATTTATATATCTTTTACTACACTGTGACATCGCGATTTTCATCGTGGCGTCTAAGATCACGTTTGTAAAGGTTATTGCACATTTAATGATAACTGGTAACCGCCTTCATGAACTCAATAATCCTCCAAAAACTCCCATTGAGATAACAGAACATAAGCACCAAAAAGGCTGATATCAGATATCTATTAAATGACACCGAGCAATCCTATCATTTCCAAAATTGTTGTTTGCTTGACGACGGCTGAATTTGAGACGTTTCGGCTGAGTTGCACCAGCCGTGATCACGAGTAAACATCGAGGTTAGTCAAAATAATAGTATTTTGAGAAGTTTAATGCGCGTAGACCCGTTAAATGTGTTATAATGACTTGACCGATATCGATAAAAATGTAGATATACGAATAATATGTCATTGAATAAATTGATGGGCTACAGGATATAGATGTAACTTTTATATTCCAAGACCCCGGGATCTTTCTGTGTGTTCGGGACACCAGCTAGCTTCAGTTTCCAAGTATCAGCTGCTAAAGTTACGTAAAAATATTAGTCATCTTGTTCTTTTCTTTTCTTAGTCTACAAGTACTGATGTTCTTTTCTTTGTCTATATTGTACTGATTTCGAAGTATTTTTGGAGATAATTGTTAAAAAAAAACAAAAGTCGGGTTTATTAATTACTAGCCCCATAATAGCTGCATCTAGTATTTATATATGGTGCGTAGGGACTGTATTTCAATATTTTAAAGTTAGATGCCAAACTAAGAATATAATTGCTACTAAGTCTTTCCAGCAAGTTTTGTACGGAGCCACTAAGAGATGCGAACAATTATAACATTGCTGGTGGTAGGATTTGCGGTATCAAGTTAGAGTACTTACTCCGATACTCAAGTGAGAGTACTCACGCGGAACGGTATGACCGTCTTTCGACCGTGAAAAACCAACACACCAGGGTGTTTTGGTTACTGTGGGACATAGCCATTCATTTTTATCAGTTACCATGAAGTTGACCGTGGATCATCCGCCACCATAAGCAAAAAAGAACCGTCTAAGTGGGAGTCGGACGCGCGCACCGAGGGTTCCGTACAAACCTGTAAGGTATATAAGTAAAAGTTTTCTTGAAAAATACTTGATACCTCTACGCGTTCATGAGGTAAGAGGTAGTAAATTATTAAAAATATATTTATTAAATAATGTAACTAAAAATTTACGCTTTTCGCAATGTTTCCTTCATCTGTGCTAAAAGACGTCACTTCGTACCAAATTTCAAGATGAAATACTCAAATACTTCACTGTGCAAAATATAATTATGAGCATCAGAGAGTGCTTCAAATTCAATCACTCTGTTTAATATCATGTTAAATTATTTCGAACAAGCGAAACTATTGACACAATGGCAGCAACGTACTACGTAAATATGTATTCCATATATATATAATATCATTTTGTCCTGCGTCGGTACTTATGTGAGCGGCTCCATGTTAAAGTTATTAACAAAGTTTAATATAGAGAGTGAGCATCACACTGCGATGTGATATTAATGTGCCTACTATTTTATAGTGCAATACATTATATTACACAATTTGAAATAAAACTACGTTGATTTAATTTCAACTACCCCGATGTTTCGAACACTTTGCAGCAATCACGGTCATGAGGTAATTTTTAATGTCAATACTAGTGCTAACTAATACTGAGGCTCCTAAAGTACTTATGGTTGAGGGGTTCTGAAACATTAATTTCTAAGATTTGATCTGATTATATAGTACCTACTGCTTAGATTCATATCAAAATATCGTCTGCATCAAAGGACGTCCACGTAACATTCTTTTCAAAATTTTTTTTTTTTAGCAAATTTAAATTGTTTTTACGGAATATGATATTGATTATCTAAACTCTTTTCTTGAAATACATGTACTCATGTCATCGTGTAAGTGCCAATTAGTTGTGATAGAGGTAGCATAAAAGCAAAAAAACAATTGCTTGACTTCGCGGTATGAGGCGTGGAATATAAAATAGCAAACATTATTAAATCTTAGATTTAATTATTGCTAGGCTCATTTTTTCCCACTGGGCACTCAGGCATGGTGCCTGGGCCCCTCGATACATCTTACCAGCTAGATCAGTATTCAATAACCAATCTACAGAAATACAAATGTGCCTCCGAAAATCAAACGTTGTTTATCTAACGTAATACCTACGTATTCATTAGCTTTTTTGTATTTTCTGGGTGTCTATAAAAAGAAAAAGCAAAGTAAAAGCAGCTAAATACAGGGCTTTTCTTAAATAGGTTTTAATAAAATCGCCTTGTAATAGGCCACATTATCAAAAGCTCAGCCTAATATGTCAAAAATAGACCTCGTAGCCCATTACTTTTTGTTCCTCCTACCTTACTAAGGTAAGATTTAAAATAAAAAATTACATCTCAACATAAATTGTTTTAGAGTCATAGTTATCGATATCGTCATTACTCTGGTTATTTCAATGTTTGCTAATGTTCATTTACTAGAATTTGTAAAAAATCCGTTAGGTTACCTAAAATAGAAATAGAAACCTTGGTAACCGACTCAAAGTCAAGCGGAAAAAGAGTCGCAGAAACTGATTCCAGCTCGCTGAGTTGTCGAGGCACAAATGGAACTGTTGGAACAATGTATGTGAACTTTGCTACATGAATATCTAGCTACCTACACGTGTACACATACGACTGCAATCCTCAATGTCGAGAAAACTATGTTGTTTTTTTTTATAAGAGGACTTCACATATAAAAGGCTTAACAAGACAAGACACAGTTTACGGTACGAGAGATACCTATCTACAATGCCAATAAATCAATTAATGATAAACATAGAACTTAGATTTTAAGTAATTTATAGATATTGTTTAATTTTAAATATTAATAATTTATAATTAGCATACATACAAATTATAATTTGTGAATAAGGAAAAAGAGTATTTTAGTACGAGCGGGAGTCGAAACTGCGTCCCTTCCTTTCCGGGGAAGTGCTCTAATCCACTGAGCTACCGTACTATTTCTAGAAATACCAAATTTCCTCATCACATTTGTCTTTTGATCTTTAAAAATATTTTGTTACTCTCATAATTATGCTTTTAGTAAAAAACTGTTATTTAAACATTACAAACAGACATTTCAAAATTTATTTGTATAATTAAGTTTTTTATTGCTTAAATTCATAGTTTGCATTATAAATAAGTTTACGCTCGATAGGTGGCATTATACACGTTTTCTGATTCGGGGTATTGTTTCGTTATGCCACTTATAACTATTATATGACGAGATAACGTTAAACACACCGTAGGTTATACGTAAGCGACCGCTGAAGGAATGTCACACAGTTCCAGTGGTCTGCCAATACAGATGGAGAGATGGCACACGGCGAGTTTATTTAGTGAGTGGAGATGGAGGTGGAGATTGGGAGTTGCCGTCGGTGACTGCAATGGCTTAGCGCTCTAGAACACTTCCCCAGATTGGAAGGGACGCAGGTTCGGATCCCGCTCGCAGTAAAGTTCTCTTTTTCCACTTTCACTAATGATTTACCTACCTACCTAGCTGAGCATGTCAAATTCTAAAATACAGTTCAAAATACTTTACGAAAATGACAAATCCTTTTTGTAGAGCACAATGTGTTAGGAATACGTAAATTGTAACGCTCTTTAATTTAAAAGAAGAAGCGCCTGGTAAATAGTTAGCGACTGTATTTCTCAAATTCACTCTTAAATTAGGATCACCATTAATGTTATTAAGAAATCTTAATCACCTAAATTGTGCAATGGGACAAAGTTACAAATCAAAGCTCTTTATAAAAACGTCGTAGGAGTCACAGTGATTACCGAACGTGGTGAAGGAAAAGTTTTCATTCAACGAATACCGTTAATTCCATTAGAGAATCCTGAACAAATTAAAATAATGTAAAAGAACACAGATCCCTCTTAATGTGTGCTTCGCCATAACAATTAACAAGTCCCTAGGCCAGTTACTGAAAATTACAGGCATCAATTTAAGTAAGGACTACTTTTCACACAGAGAGATTTATGTTGCATGCTCCAGAGTGGGTTTTAGATGCAAAAGGAAACACTGCAAACGTCGTTTACAAAGAGGTAATTACTGTAGTAATTAAAACTAAAATGTTGATGAATACTAATAGTTTAATTTCATTTAGAATTTTATTTTTAACAAAATTGTTCCTATTTCAATATTCATTTATTTACGCGAGCGAAGTCGCAGGGAAAAGCTAGTTAGGTATATGATTCGACCAACACATTGTACACTTTTAATTTGTGTGTGGTACTAGAGCTGTATTAGAACAGCGCTGACCTTAATTTTCTGGAGGAACGTGTTTTGAAAACGTATCATGTGAACTCTGCGAATGTACTAGCAGTATCTTCTCATTTACAAAGTTCCTTCGAGCGCGACATTTACCGTAATTCCAGTTACGAAGTCCTCTAATTTGCACTAGTTGCTTAGCTATACAATAAAAACATACGCAGTAGGTATCTATCTAAAGTTATAGATGCGCTCATACTCTATTAATAATGTCATTTACATTTTATTTTGTATAAGCTATAGATTCCAATTGAACCCAATTAAAAAATAATCGTAATATCTACATATTTTTGTATGGACTGACAAAGACTCCATAGTTTCGCCATCACATAAAAGGACATTGACATAAGAATCGACTAAGGAAGCACCGGTAGGTATTGACCGTATTGGTGCTAGACTAGTTTGCTCCTCCTCATTGCCTCTATTATGCAGGAGTGAGGGCATCCTGGCCCCATGTCTGTTATAGATCCTCTCCATCTCCTACCCCTTTGCCTGGGGTTGCTAATGCGAAAACTAAACTTATAAGTAATATAATAATTATGATTTTATATAACTACTAGCCTTTGCCCGCGGCTTCGCCGCTGCCAAAATTTAGTTTTTACGATATATTCTCAGGTTCCAATAAAAACAAATAAAAAAAGTTGCATTAAAATCCTTTCTCTTTTTGCCTGATGCACGAACGAACAAACAGATAAACAGACAAAAAAACTAAAAAAAATGTTTTATGTTTTGACATAGAGAAGAATAACTAAATGTGGGCTAGGGCTCTAATATGGCCTAATAACAATTCTCGAAAACCAACAATTTAATGACGCTACAAACGACGATCCTCTATCGTATTCATTCGGTTTAACGTCGCACTCTCTCCGTCTCGTCAATCGGGCGCGAGCTGTCGCCAATGTCGGCCAAACTTGTGTTGTCGCTGTCGAAAAAATTTTTGAGGTACGTATCAATGTGTTATTAATAATTAATGAAAATCAGGTCTAAATACTGTAACTATGTGTTTTATTGCAAAAAAAAAATAAGTTTAACTTTATGATTTTCGGTCGGTTTACTGCTTGCTATATATTACTTGTAAAGTCACGATCAAGATGATTTTGGTGACGAATTTCGAATATGGACTATGACTAGGGTCCTAAATATGGACTAGCCCATATTTGAATCATCGGACTCCAGGTCTAGGTCTGAGACAAAAAATGCGCCTCCGCTGAGACCTGATACTTAAATAGAAGAATCTACTTCTGGAACTGGACATGAACTAACATATGACAGCAAACCTTCGGCTTCCGGAAGTGATCGCAGCAGTCTAGGTCTAGTATCTCCTCATGACATAAGTCCCGTGCCAAAAAAATTAGAAAGACATCTATTAGAGGTAGAAAAGCTTCTGTGGCCTCGGTTATAACTTCGTCGCCATATAAATATGTCCTTATTGAAACAAATAAGAAGAATATTGAAAAAAAGACAATAAAACAAAAGATAAGAAACCCAAGCAAAAGAAAAGTAATATAAGAAATAAGAAAACCAAGAGCAGGGACACTGAAGAAAGTAAAGGTGAAGAAGATATCCAGTTTGATTCAGATAGTGAACCAGATGCCCATAGGAAGAGAAGCTCCTGACACTGCCGATGCAGCGTGTATGTTTTGTCAGGAACTTTTTTCCGAAACCGCAACAGGAGAACTGTGGTCAGATGTTTAATATTACTGGGCACATAATGGCTGTGCTGGGCCAGAGTTTGACACATGGATATGTGATTTTTGTAAGTAAATTAAGTAATTTCTTCCAGCTACCAAAGATATGTGATCTTTTATAAGATAAACATTTATAATAGTTATTTGCGTACAAGATATTATAAGTTTCTATGTGTAGCCCATATTTGAGTACCTGTTCCATATTTAAAGTCTATTTTGCAATTTTGTTTAATGCTCAATTTAATAATATATTATAATATTAAGAACATAAGACTGTTACTTAGCTCTTTAAAAATATATGTGTGATTAGTTTTACGTCAATAAATGGTTAATTTTTAAATAGTTTTTTATTTTTGAGTCAAAAACAAAATATGGGCTACATATTTGGTTACTTTCCTCTACCTATATAGCCTAATAAAGTAATCTTTTCTCAAATATCTTAAATGTACAGACATAGCTCTGTTACAGCTTTATAATAGTATATAGATGTAAGATACCATACCTATAATAAAAAATATACATGTGCCCACAATATTGTAAGATGCGGAGTAAGTAGATTCACCTAGGTAGTTAGAGGCTCCTTCAAAATGTGATGCCAGACTTTTGTTTGTAAGCCGTGGTTGATGTATGAATCATACAAGTAGAATGTACAAAGGTTCCAAATCTTCAATTTCGAGTAAAAGATTTACATCATGGCTATTTCATCAATAATCAAAAAAATATTTCATATATATATATATTTATACCTATCCATCCATCCATCCATCAGCCTTTCAACGTCCACTGCTGGACATAGGCCTCCCTAAGATAATGTAATCGCCACGCTTGGCAGGCGGGTTGGCGATCGCAGTGGATGTTGTTAATACTCGAGGGAGTGCTGCTGCCCACTCCCCCGGTATTCCCTCAGTCGGCTCTTACGACTCCCATGGGTAGAGAGGGGTGGGATAATTTTAAAGCCGGCCCCACACGGCCCTATACCTACTTAGCCGTTTTGTAGTTTAAATAGCTATCTCGTAAATATTATAATTATAGATTTAGTTTGCATGAGTATTTTGGGGGTTGTTACGGAAACAGCACAGAGCAGATCCGACAGAAATAGTGCCTTTTCTGAGGTTAGCATTAGCACCTCTGGGCAAGTCTAAATCCGGGAGAGAAACAATGCGTTTGCATTTTACATTACATCACAGATATTATAAAACTCGCCAGAGAAAATTTTAGCATTCCAGCAATGACAAGGCATGTTTATTATATATGCAGCTTTTAATGTTGGTAATTTAAACGTCTCTCAAGTAATATAATACACCTTTAACCGAATTTTTATATTATTTCTTATATTTGTCATTTCTTCTATTTGTTATTTCGTTAGCGCAAGTGAATGAAATTTCAGGAGAATTAGGATCCTATTAAATTTCCTCTGTGAGTCGGAACATTACAACATTCAGAACAGTTTCTAACTGTGAAAATCTCCTGGAATTTCGTTAGAGATGGGAAATCCAGCGCTCAAAATTAAGTAGCAACATGTAGCTTACGACGACTCTTGACCAAACTGAATTGATCTTTTGATTACCGTTGCGTCTAGAGTTTGTTGTGATTGGACACTTTTTCCTAATAAATGTGTTATAGCATAACATAGTATTTTACATACATAAAGAAAACTTGAAAAAAATAAGTTATAGGTTAATAAAATAAGGGTAGGTAGTACCCCCATTTCTATTTTCGAGCGAGTGAGAATAAAAAAATCTTTTAATGGTCTCACGAAACAGAAATGAATGCTCACTGAAAAACGTACCTAACCTTATAGCTAACTATAATTATTGTTATTTATATCTTTAATGGGGAACCATTAAAGAATGGGAATGCTTACGCTCAATGTGCCAAAACACATGGCAGCAGTTTTAGTGTAGTGGTCCAAAACTTAGCACCGTTAATATTTCGAAACGTCGTGATAGTAGATTATCAAATAGGCACCTACTAGCCTTTGCCCACGGCTACGCCGCAGTCAAATATCTTAAATGTAGGTACAGACACAGCTCATTTAAAGCTTTATAATAATAGATAATATGTCTTCGCGCAAATAGCAGAAAGTCTTTTGTACAGTTTTTTTTCATATTAAAATTCAAGCTTGGCTATATTTAGCATGTTCATTGTGGTTTGGTGGAGCTGTCTACACTCACTCGCAATATTTATATGTGTACTTACATAAAGATTATAATAATATCGTACTAGCAGCTACCCGTGACTTCGTTATCATTAAACTTTTTACTTTGCCCGTTTTAGGTGCGATTTTTTAAACCACTGAAATGTATCATTCTAAGTCAGACATAATTAAATACTTTGGAAAATCCAAAAGTACACGCCTCATAATCTTAATTTTTCACAATAAAATTGATTATTTGATAAGTAACTAATAATGTATTGGTCTTACTAAGCAGTTTTTAATAAATCACATAGATAGCGCTAATTTCAAAAAGTACTGTGTTTGTCATGTCTTATACGCCATCTAGCGCTAATTTTAAGAAGTACTTCTATGTTGGTCTATAGAAATAGTTCTCACGAAATAAGGATAGCCATAGCGCTGGTTTTAGTGTCGAATCGAGCGTAAATATTCACTATTTTTTGTTTATTTAATAACAATTAAACCACATCGAATTAGACCGTGAAAAGTGATAGGGCTCTATTCGTAGTTGTACTGAATTGTAAAAGAAAAAAATATACTCGATTAGTAAAGTATTTCGATCGTTATAGTGTTAACATACATTACCTGCAACAAACGGACGTCCAAGACAGAACTTTTTTAAACAGTTTTATAACTAGTTTAAATAACAAAAATGGCATCAAAAATATCATGAGTGTTAAAAATAGTGTTTTTTCTTGATATGTGTGTGTATATATTATTTTACAAGTGCAATATATAACATTTTAAGTTTGAAATCAATTGAATCAGTTGTTCTGTATAAAATGAGAGCAGTACCCACCTCAACGTTTCGCTTATGAGACGTGCAATTAAGATTCTCAATTCAAAAACCTAAATATGATTGCTATTGCTGCTGCTTATCCCTAACTTACGAACCTACCAAAGGCTAAACCTGTTGCAGAGTCCAGAACAAGAAGTAAACACTTTTAACTTTAATACGTTTATTTAAGTGTACTCACAAAGGATGCTTTTTGTAGACGCCATTAGATACAGAACACAGTATATAGACAATGGAACAGGAAGAGAGTGTGACACAGACAATATATATTAGTTATTAGCATAGACAATGAAATTGCACAACAACAAAGCTTTAGACTTAGTACAGTAGGCAGACAGTGTTTTTGAGGTTCATCCCAATCCCGTCGTCCAGACCTCGCAAGGCACACACACCTCTATCGACTATAGAATTTTCCGAAATGATGTGTAAGTATTTGTGAAATAAAACGTCATTACATACGCGACGCGATAGAATATATTTCCATCGTGTTGATCTGATTTGTTATAAAAGATCATAGCCTAGTCTACCCGTGATCATTAATGCTGTAAAGCATTCAATACGTCGGGATAGTAAAAAATCAAGTAAACCCTATATATTTATTTATACTTCATGCAAAGAACATATATTGCAAAGGCGTACTTAATGCCTAAGGCATTTTCTGCCAGTCAACCTTTGGGTGATACAGAGATATTCTGTAAGCGGAGTCTTATTTCATAATATAGCGTTTGCCTAAATGTCATAGAGAATTTGAATTTATTTTAAATTATCTCCGCTCGAGGAAGAAAAATATCGTGTGGAAACTAGCATGCCTGATAAATATTTTCGACGGATTATGCAGGACTGGAAACCGCACTGGGCCAACGTGGTCGACTGCGTGCTAAGTCTCTCTCATTCTGACAGAAGACCTATGTCCAACAGTGCAATAGTAATGGATTAATTTAAAAAGGTTTTTGTTTTTGATCCGCTCTAGGTGTTTCAACTAGAATTTATTATTTAAGAGTTTAAACGCGTATTTGCAGCCAGATTAATTAATCACTTTATGATGTGGCCGATAATTTCAAGAAATACTGAAGAGAACTTTACGCGGTACTAGGGGACCACGAGTACGATGAGTACACGAGGTGGGTGAGGGCTCACTCTTTTTGTCCCGCCTAAAAAAAGTTGAGGCCCACGAGGTATTTGATGCGTTCGGACACCCGGGCGACATGTACAGACTGTTTTGACTATAGCGGCCTCTGTTACCGCAGCGGTCAGGCACACCACCAGGCAAATGCTTGCACTGCAACGCCGCGTAAGGGTGCGTTTTCACAGACGTGGAGCTGAGTCGTCCACTCCGCGGACCGTGCGTTCGCCAATTACAGTGCCCGAAATCTCCATTCCGCATGAGTGTAAACAGTGTAAGCGAAGCATAGCTGAGCTGAGCGGACTTTCAAACGACCAACGCCATCTATCGGAAGCATTTACATGCATTAAACCGATATAGTAAGTTTAATTTTGCAATTAAAATTCATACTATTTGATGGCGCGATTTTTTAAACATTTTTATCTATATTTTTTAGCATTTGACATGCTCCGCCACTTTTTAAAGTACAAATTATTTGCAAATAAGGAAAAAGAGATTTTTTGTACTAGCGGGAATCGAACCCGCGTCTTTTCCAATCCGGGGAAGTGCTCTAAGCCACTCAGCTATAGTACAGGTCTTTCGACCATCTCAATCTCCTTATCACATTTGTCTTTACGACCAACGTCATCTATCGGAAGCATTCACATGCATTAAACCGATATAGTAAGTTTAATTTTGCAATTAAAATTCATACTATTTGATGGCGCGATTTTCTTTTTCCTTATTCGCAAATACGAAAAGACCTGTACTATAGCTCAGTGGCTTAGAGCACTTCCCCGGAATGGAAAAGACGCAGGTTCGATTCCCGCTAGTAAAAAAATCTCTTTCCTTATTCGCAAATAATTTGTACTTTAAAAACTATTATTTGTGTTAAAGTAATTATAAGAATGTATGTGAATTACCAACTTTCCAATATCCAAATTACCTTAATTTACATTGACACTGTTTGCATTTTCATTTATTTAGATATTAGATTAAATACTGTACATACCACTTATGCTAAGTATACCTAGGTATTAAATATTTTAATTTAATATAGTATAATACCAGCCATTCTTGCCTGAAACACAGGATCACCTAGTTCAGGTACAACTCTAATTCTGTACTAATTTAAGAACATCCCTTTATGTACACATTATTGTAACAAAATGATTGAATTGAACAAAATTATTATTATTATTTTCTTTATTACTTTTCTAAGATCATATTTTATAAATTTTTAAACAGATTATAAAAAAAGAAAACAAACACACACTCAAATACATAATTACAAAAACATTCACAACAAAAAAAAATTTTAAAAAAATATAAAAAATAGTGGACCACCGACATCGGGTGCAGGGACCAAGCTGCCGGTGGTTAGGGCTCCAGGGAAAGGAACTTCCTCACAATACGTGCCGTGTCGAGGAGTACCGCCTTTTGTATCAAGCCCTTAATCCAGCCGTCCAACGAGAGCCTCTTTAAGTGTTGGTCGAGACTCTTGGCGATTAGACCATTAACCGATATGACTATCGGAACAATAATTGTTGAGTCAACATCCCACATGTCGATGTCGGTAACCTCGTGAGCTAAATCCAAATATTTTATTTGTTTTTCTTTTTCAGCTTTCACGAGATTCTCGTCATGCGGAACAGTGACATCGACAATTAGTGCACGGCGCTCTGATCGGTCTATCACCTCTATATCAGGTTTGTTAGCAGCAATAGTCCTGTCCGTAATGATAGACCGATCCCAGTACAACGTGGCACGGCCATTTTCGTGAACTGGGTCGAGCACACATCTATAGTAGGTATGGCACTTCTATTTCCACCAGATTGTACTTCAGAGCAAGTTGCTGATGGATAATCCTGGCTACCTGGTTATGCCTGTGCAAGTAATCGCCGTTGGCAAGACGAGTACAACCAGAAACAATATGCCTGAGTGATTTATTATTATTATTATTTCACTACTCTTCTCCGCTCCACTCCGTACAGCTCCGCATCAGTGGAAACGCACCCTTAAGCGGGAAATCATCCTGCTAAGCTACGGATTGGGAGGGGTGCTGGTATCCGTAATCCGGGTCCACAGTTACACACCTTCAGTAGTGTTGAATAGTACTTTGATTGCGTAATAATATTAAGTCAAAACCCGTTGTACACAAACGTTCAATAAAATTGACGAGTTACTCGTCAATATACTCACGAGAATAACATGCCGACCGCTTTACACAGTGAAATGAAAAATATGATCCAATGTGAAGCGCAAACGATTCCATGAAACACAACCAAATATATGAAATATTTGTATAAAAGCTAAAATATACCTATATCAAGTATCTATAGGTATCTTATTTTCGATTTCACTATTTCGAACATTATGATCATCTATATCTATACTATTAAACATAGCATCACGCCTGTATTCCCCGAAGGGGTAGGCAGAGGTGTACGTATTACACACGGCACGACTCGCCAGCTATGTTTAAGTCCCGCGTAATAGGGGGCGAGCCTATTGACGTCTACCGGGCACATTTCCAAGCTCCGGGTTGCTACTGAGAATTTTTCTTTTTAGGAAATAGCTTAATAACATTGCCCGACCCAGGGATCGAACCCGAGACCTCATGATTAGCAGTCGCATACACTACCGCTATACCTCCGTGGCAGTATACTATTAAAAACCTGTAACAGAACTATGTCTGTACATTTAAGATATTTGAGAAAAAAAATGTCTGTATTAGGCTATATACGGACCACGTGGACCGACGGACCACAGAAGGAATGTAACATAGTTCCAGTGGCCCGCCAATAAAGGCGAAGAGACGCCACAAGGCGGGTTTATTTAGTGGGTGCAGGCCCCACACTACCCTGTTCGTTGCCCCGAACGACGGGGTGTGCGGTTAGGAAAAATTCTTCCCGTCTAAACAAAAAAGGCGTGTCTAAACACAAAATATATTTTTTTAGATTTTTTATCTGTTTGTACGTTCACGCATCGCGCAAAAACTACTGAACGGATCTCGATGCAACTTATTTTATTTGATAGCTCTGGAGTAGACTTCAAAACTGGTATACTATTTCTCCCGCTACTATATCGGAAACCTGAGATATCACCTCAAATCTAGGTTTTGGCGCAGGCAAAGGCTAGTATGTAATATAGCCTTTTTAAAGAACGAGATTTGTGCACGTTGCTCTTGTGGCATACAAATTATGGTTTGAAAAACGCGGTAATTAAATTTTGATAATATATTAAATTTTGATAATATTATCTTCTACTGCTTTTAGTTCAACTAAATATTAAAACAAGTTTTTTTAAACTATAATTATTTTCTCCTTTTAGTCTTAAAACAGCATCAAACGTAGGTATCTCCTACCTTCTGCGACGGACGCCCGTGAAAGGGCGGTGGTAGAGTGGACGGCGTCGAGGGGCCAGGTTTGCTGAACAGAGGCTCCGTCAACACGTGCGTGAGACAACGGGGCGGGTCGATAGTGGACCTTTCGTTCGCTAGCCCTGACGTCGCAGCACGAGTGAGGAACTGGTGTGTCCTAGAGGAGGTTGAGACCTTGTCCGACCATCGGTACATCCGGATTGAGGTCACCCGGTCCCTCCAGGGCCCCAGTAGGAGTCACACGGCGCGGAGAACTCCCACGTTCCCGCGGTGGGCTGTGGGCAGGCTGGATAGGGACCTACTGGCGGAGGCAGCCATCGTTCAATCGTGGCTGTCCTCACCAGCCACGTCCGAGGGGTTTGGACGTCGAGGCTGGCCGATTTCGCGCTGTGACTACGCAGGTGGGCGACTCGGCCATGCCCCGTGTGCGGCATCCTCCTCCGAGGAAGGGGCTCTACTGGTGGTCCCAGGAGCTGGCGGACCTCCGTGCGGCATGCATTCGAGCCCGGAGGTCCTACACCCGCAGTCGGCGGCGCAATCGCGATGGGGAGCGGGAGGGCCAACTGTACAAGGCGTACCGCACTTCGCGGGCCGCGTTCAAGTTGGCCATCTGCCGCGCCAAAACAGAGAAAAGGCAGGAGATGCTGGACGGTCTCAACCGTGACCCCTGGGGTCGCCCGTACCGTGTGGCGCTGAACAAGCTCCGCACTCAGGGACCCTAGCGGCTTAACAATACTTTCGGTATAGTTGAGTCCATGAGCAGTTACAACGCAAAAAAAATTTTAGAGGCATTTCTCTTTATCGAACAAAGCATATATTTAAAAAAAGAAATAGAATCTGTAGTGAGTACGAAAAAAGGGAAATAGATAAAATAGAGACCGGTCCTATCGTACTGGTTAGTAATAAAAAAGGAAAAATAACGGACAAAGGTTTCAAAGCTTTTGCATTCTAGTCTTACTAGTACTTGATAAAGTTTCAATTCAAGCCGGCGATTTGAAGTGGGTAAAATCACGTTCAACGATTCCGTTACACAGACAGATAAATAGATAGATAAATACAGGCAAAGCTAATAAAAGCGTATTAAGAAGCTGCAAGCTGGCTGTGCTATTCAAAAGACTAATAAGTAATAACAATAGAGTAGCCGAGTAGCTCATGGAATTAACATCTGCTTTTAGTAATGTTTAAGAGTATATTTATTTATTTATTTTATAAGTACAACCAGATCATACATATAAATACATTATTTCTTATAATACACTAAAGGTTTCATTATCTGATATGTACATAGCATTGGCAAAAAATTTACAAAACAAGATAAAAGATAACGCCCAACGTGGGGCACGAACCCACGACCCTGAGATTAAGAGTCTCATGCTCTACCGACTGAGCTAGCCGCCATTTTTTTATATTGCAAACAGTGTTTACCTATTTCGAGGTTCACCTTTTAAAAAGGTTTTTGATCTTTACATAATGTCGCAGTAAGATGCTTAAAGCCGGTATATAGTTAAATCCCTAAGGATATAACTAGATCGCGGCTATAACCATCTTAGTGCGACATATATATATTCCTAATAGCAGCTTATGATTAAGTAGGTACTTAATAGCGAACTAATTGGAAAGCTTGCTCTACCAAACAGAAACCAATATGTAACACAAACGATGATATATAATGAACTTATTGAATTTGATCATAAATTATTCATGTCACTGGCAATTTTATTGTATTTTCGTGCTCATTGAGTGACTACAAAGCTTGGGCGCGTCCGATGCTCATAAGTTATGCTTCATAGAGTTAGTTCATCAATGAAGGATTAATCGAGGCTGCACAAAACTATTTACCTTTAGAGTTTCGTTAGTCAAGGCGAAACATAGTGCCTAATAAAATTTGTCATTTAGTTTCATATTCGGCTTATGGCGTATGCTTATCATAGATTTAAAAGGATGAGTACGATACTACGTAATTTTGTAAACGTTTATTTATTTCAGATGTTGAATTTGAGGAATAAACGATTTCACTAAAAATCTAGTTGTTGTCGCCACTATTTATACCTAATACAAAAAAATAAACAAATCAGTGAACTCAAAAGTACAATGAGTATGAGTAGCTAGAAGGAGTTTGTATTCCGATGACAAAAGTACACAGCGACCCCGCTATAGTAGGTTAATAAAATTAAGTACATTTTCGGTCGGGGAAAGTTGGTGTGAAAAGCCCCTCTATAAAAAGCATTTCGTAACTTGTTGAACAAATTTGCTAATTACATTCATCTACATAACATCATGTTGCATAATTATTAGTTTCAAAAGTAATAATTGAACTGTGCACACCAAATAACTTATAAGTCTGCTACTACCCTTCATTTCTAACGTGATACTAACAAGAACATAACGATATTAACATTATATTAAAAATCAAATGAATTACATTTTTATACAGACCTAAAAGTAATCATTCTTAATTAAAAGTGATCTTACCAGTAAGTCTATGATAAATTCAATTTATTCAGTAGAGTCACCGTCTGGTTTGACAGCTTGTTCTACAGAAATACCCGTAGAAATATAAAATATTTAATTTGCCTGTCCTGTTGCCCGAACACTTGGGAACCTTGGGCATCCTCAATGCAACATGTTCTTTTTTATCATAGGCTAATATTTACTGCGTCCATACATAATATGAATAGATACATAGAGTAATATTTTTTTGACGTGATAACGTCTTATAAATCGATGAACGCTGGCTGTACGCACGAAAAAGTGTCACGTTCCGCCTGATAATGTATGTCGACATATGTGACGTTATCACGTAAAATTATCGTCCGTAAACCGACTTTACAGACAACCATATATTTTTTTTTTAATCACACTTTTTGAATAGTTTATACATAAAGTAACATATTCTTTTAATCAATCCTATTTTTATCGTGTGGTTTTTTTAACAAAACTATGATTAGGTTCCTACCATCCTCACTTAATATTACATATGTGAAAATGAGTTTGCTTGTTTGTTTTCATACCCCTTGACGCCGTAACTTCTAAACTGATCGTGGAGATTATATTTATGCCAGAGGGTGACGAATTTAGATTAGAGGTGTGGTGCAACCCTTTTTTTTTCTTGTTAAGGCGGGAGAAAATGTTCCTAACCGCACACCCCGTCGTTCGGGGCAACGAACAGGGTAGTGTGGGGCCTGCACCCACTAAAGAAACCCGCCGTGTGCCGTCTCTCCGCCTTTATTGGCAGGCCACTGGAACTGTGTTACATTCCTTCTGTGGTAGAGGTGAGGTGCAACCCTGGCGACACATATATACGATGACGGGATAACCTAATAATTTAATATTCTCCCGTATGCATATTATGTATATTTGATTTTTGACGGGCCTCGTGGCATAGTCGGTAGTATAACCGACTTCTGTGCATGAGGTCTAATGGCTAATGGATGGATGGATGGATGGATAAACTTTTATAAGTTGTTTTTAAACCCTTATTTATAAGAACCAAGTTTTGTGTGAAAGCGGAAAAAGAGAGTAGCTTTTTTAGTAAATAAATACCACTGATAATTACTTCTATAAGTTTCAGGCAGACGAGATAGCGGCCCATCTGATGGTTAGTAGTAACCATCGCTAATGGGCTTTGACAACAACAGGAGCACAGCCAAGTCGCCGCCTACCGTGGGTAGATGTCTAATTAAATTAACATAGAAATAACTAAATCAATGGTTAATTTTTAACAAAAACTTAGGCAATTATGTGTACATCTGACGGGGCTGGTGGCGTAGTCGGTACTGTAACCGACTTCCGTGCACGAGGTTGTGGATTCGATTACCACTAAGGACAATTATTTGTGTGTTGAATACAGATATTTTTACTGCGTCTGGGTGTTTTCTATCTATTACATAGTATGTATTTACAAAAAAAAAGTAATATACGTATTATATCCGTACTCTGGTGCCCATAGCACAAGCGTTAAGCTTAGTTTGGGACCAGAGGACGTTGTGTGAAAATGTCTGTGAATATTTATTTATTTATTTATCTATAGGTACATTACTATCTATAATTAGCCTTTGCCAGCGGCTTCGCCGCGGCCAAAAGCTAGTTTTCCGGTTATATCTCAGGTTCCCGATATAGTATCGGGATAAAATATCTACCAGTTTTTAAGTCAAATCAAGGCCTTTCAAATAAAAAGAGTTGCATCAAAATCCATATAGTAGTTCTTTTAAATAAATTCTACAAAAAAATCTAGTTTGAATAATTTTCTAGTTTTTCGGTTATATCTCAGGTTCCCGATATAGTAGCGGGATAAAATGTTATACCAGTTTTTAAGACTAATCAAGACCTTTTAAATAAAAAAAAGTTGCATCAATATCCGTTTAGTAGTTTTTTTGTGATGCGCGAACAAACAAACAGACAAACAGACAAAAATTCTAAAAAAAATTGTTTTGTGTTTAGACACACCTATATAGCCTATTACAGTATTTTTTCTCAAATATCTTAAATGTACAGACACAGCTCTGTTACAGTTTTATAATAGTATAGATAGATGATCTGTATTTTAGCACTTGACATGCTCAGCTACTTTAAAGTACAAATTATTCGTGAACGAGGAAAAAGAGAACCTTAGTGCGAGCGGAAATCGAACCTGCGTCCCTTACCTATCTAAAGTTCTCTCTTTCCTCATTCACGATTAATTTGTACTTTAAAGTAGCTGAGCATGTTAAATGCTAAAATACAGATCAAAATGTTTAAAAAATCGCGCCATCAAATAGTATGCATTTTAATTGCAAAATTAAACTTACTATATTGGAATAATGCATGTAAATGAATCCGATAGTTAGCGTTGGTCTTAAAGACAAATATGATGAGGAGATTGGGAGATTGGGTATGGCCTAAGGTCAGTGCGATAGCTCAGCACCTAAGTGCTCTAAGAGCTTAGAGCACTTCTCCGGATAGGAAGGGACGCAGGTTCGATTCCTGCTCGCACTAAAGTTCTCTTTTTCCTCATTCACGAATAATTTGTACTTTAAAAATATATTTATTTGTATTTTTGTCTGCTTGGTGATGGGCAATCACGCAAAACTACTACTCACTGATGGACATTCCACCATCTCATACATACGGTATCTACTCGTTTATAGCTTCTCAACCGATTAATGAACCTAGACAAATCTACTACTTACCTTAAATCAGAGCAAACAAGATTTTTGAAGTGAAAATTCCTTTGGGCGCGTTGAGCACTTTTTGGGTGAACAAAAATCATAGAACCCGTGTCATCGTCACCGAACGCACCGATCTTCTTTAGGCGCGTAGAGTACTTTCTGGGTGAACAAAAATCATGGAACTCGCGTCATCGTCACCGAACGCTCCGATAGAAGGGAAAACTAAGTAACTTGTGAGTTGTATCGTCGAGCTATTAGATTATTATTTTTGAATTATTTTTGATTTGTAAGTAAGAAGTGTTAATGACCACTTAATTGATCATTAACACTTCTTTTTCTGATACTTAGTTTTCACATCTATCGGCAGTCCCCAAAGACTGCCCCGCATGTTTATTTTAAACCCTCTTACTGTCGCCCTATTGGGTACGGGTCTCCTCTCGTAGTGAGAGGTTAGTAGGCCGTAGTTCACCACGCTGGCCCAGTGCAGATTGGCAGACTATACGGTCTGTCGAGAAATCTCTGAGGCATGTATGTTTCCTCACAATCTTTTCCTTCACGGAGCAGTGATAATTTGTAAACAAATAAGTATACACATAATTAAAAAAAATCTCGAAACATCAGAGGTAACCGGGACCGATCTAGGTCTGGATCTCGACCTGGTAATCGAACTCGATATCACTGTCTTTGCAGTCCTTGGTTTTAACGCTAGACTATCAATGCAATAAACTAGACAAGATTGCCTGTATTAAGTTGTTTATTTTTTGTGTTTACCGAATCTAGGTCACGATGGCTGGATTGGCAAAGCATCTGTTGCAGTATTCTAGGAGATGAAGGCTCAAATCTTGCTCGTGACTTATTTTGGATTTCACATTCTCGCACTTTGGGTTATTTTAATATTACATTAATAAATTCTTTTTAATTAATATATACATAATGTAGTTTACTTTTAATCTTTATGTGGAAGGAAGTAGTCTACTAATCATACTTCATACTTACTTATAATATTAATAATATTATAAATGTGAATGTAAGTTTGTTTGTTACGCTTTCACGTGAAAACTACTTAACCGATCATCATGAAACTTTGTACACATATTCTCGGAGGTATTAGAAGTAACATAGGATACTTTTTATTAAAAAAAATACGAAAAATAAAAGTAATTGTTTGTCACAAAATCTCAAAATCTAGCAACTTCAACGCCATCTAGCATTTCAGTAATGAAGTTCCAACCCCGAGTACTGTAATACCGTTGCACTGTATTACCGACAATTTCAAGGGTTGTTTTATTTATTTTTATGAAATTACTCACGGACGAAGTCGTGGGTAACAGCTAGTATTAAATAGATTAGGTAGATACAATACTTTCTAACATTTACGCGAATTTTACACATTTTGAAATAAAACTACGTTTACGGAATCTATCGCGTTTACTTGATTTTTATACTATCCCGATGTTTCGAATATTTTACAGCATTCATGATCACGGGTGGACTTAGATGGTAGATGTCCAAAGCTGATATGTTGTTTCAACGGTTTCATCTACTACTACTACCCACAGTAATATGATTTTACAAATTTTTGGTTTATTTATTTCAACCCACATAATATTCGTTTAGAAACACAATTAAAAATATCTACTCTAAGATTTATGCTTACAATAAAAAAAAAATCTCATAGATTTTAAGCTAGTGTAGTAAAATTAGTATAATACTCCTGTAAGTTTTAAAATTTTTGTTTATATTTAGTGCTTAATAATTCTAATATAAACTACCAATTAAAATTTTTAAGTAATCAAAAAACTTCTATTAAGGAGACAATATTGATTATTAGTTTCTATTATTAAATATATTGATTTTAATAGAAGCTAACACTAAAAAGCTACCACCGGATCGGAACGCGGCCTGACTGAAAATATAGAATATTAGGTAGATACATCAAAATACCTGCAAATTTCAATGGAAAAATTGGAAAATGCATTTAGTAAGAGCTCAGTAAATATATATGTATATACAATTCTATTTGGCCTTATTGCTAAAGTCTACTTGTAAATATTTGGATTTATACACGTCTGGTTTTCAACTGTGAGAGGATGTGAAATATTCCAAGAATATAATTTACATAAACATTTCTGTAGCAGCCAAGCATTTCGCTTACATTGTAATATCTAAAACTTTATTGTGATATCTGTTACCTTTCGAAGTTGTTTTTTAAGTTTAAAACTTTTTTCAATTTTTCTTTCTCTAGCAGTTTTTTTACCAATTTCGACGATTCTTCAAAACATCTGGCAGCATTTTTTTTTTATCCAGGTTTGCTACGAGCCACTATCCATTTGATGGCAAGTAGTAATCGCTGCTCATGGACTCATCCATACCGTATTGCATTTCATATCATTTTGCAGATATGATATGAAAGAATAAACGACTATGGCCTGACACAACCAAAACACACGGATGTGCTTCATGGCCGGTCACACAGGAGACGATGGTACCGGCACTTTTATTCTTAGTCCGTCACCACACGCTCGAAATAGGTACTAACGAACGTATATCGTACTTCACGTATTTCTATCTCATTAATTATTGCTAGCAGCTGCAGATGAACCATAGGCTTTCTGATGACGTGTGGTAGTCACTCCTCATGGTCTTACTTTAACCCCTGTAAAGATACCGTAAAGATTCATCGGTATACTCAACAGGAGTGAACACAGATTCGGCAATATGCTTTACCCCTGTTCAAGATGTGAAACTGAAAACACATCTTATAGATACCTATACCCAAACCAAACATTACCCTATCGCTGCGACTTTAAGACCAATGTTTCTCCTCTCGATTCATCCAATGATATAAAGTGCCTCCTATCCTACGGCGATCACGTATTTGAATGGGTTGGTGACATTTTGTATACCTACTTATTGTGTCACAACACAATTGGCAATTCACACTAACTACGTTATAACACAATTGAAATGCCGTGGCAGTACGTTGTCAGCTACACAGAACAAACATTATAATTTGATAGACAAATAAAAACAAAGAAGAGGCCTTTAGTCAAGGATATTAAATATGATCAATTTTTGTTGTGTTACAAGCTCACTTAGGAATAATAAAATGAATATATTTTATTATAGGTAGTAAGTCAATCATCTGTTTCAAAAGAAAACCTAAATTTATTTAGCTTCTATATACCTACTCATATAATATGACGGGCCTCGTGGCGTGGTCGGTAGTGTAACCGACTTCCGTGCACGAGGTCGTGGGTTCGATTCCCACTCAGGACAATTATTTGTGTGATGAACACAGATAATTGTACTGCGTCTGGGTGTTTTCTATCTATTATATGTATGTATTTACAAAAAAAGAAAGTAGTATATGTATTATATCCGTAATCTGGTACCCATAGCACAAGCGCTAAGCTTAGTTTGGGACCAGAGGACGTTATGTGAAAATGTCCGTGAATATTTATTATTATTATTATTTATGTTTCTCAGTTGTTTCGTTTTTATTTTTTATATCTTACTTAACTCTTAAACCGTACCCTGGGGTACAAATGAGAAAAAAAAACTAAATCTTTTTATAACTTTTTTAGTAAGCGACGGCTTATTACGGGCGTTTGTATATTTATTACAGGCGGGGGGACACGCGGGTACTTCCATCGGACGGTAGCCCTTCTTGTGAGAAATGACACGCTGCTTGTTGGGTGCTATTGTACGAGTTACTTTCAATGTAAGTATTTACATTTGATGTTCTTTTTATAAATTCATTTTTATTTGTGTCTATATTATTTATCGATATGAATTTGATAAAAATTAAAAACGATTTACATATTTTACTTATACAAAAAGTTAAATAGTCCTTAGTTAGTAGTAATAGTTTTTTAGGTTTTTCTACTGGAATTTTTACTGTTGCAAATTTTAGTTTCTAGCTTTTTGATTTTTTTTCAGACGTACACCACATATTTTTCCTATATGAAATTGATAACATGTTTTTGGAGGTTTGTTGGTTTTTTGTTCCAAATGTTTTACGTGTAAGAGGCAAAAAAAGCAGAAAAGCTGCGAGAAATTCTTGTAGCCTGTATCTCCATCCTCGTTTATCATGTGCTTAACACCATAAAAGTATATCGTACCCTATCCTCAGGATAACAAACATGTTACTACTGCGTTAGATAGTTGGCAATTATTATTTTAAGAATGAGGTCTAAGACAATTTGCTTTGCTTATAATCGCATAAAATCTGTAGGAGAGATTACAAATTACAATACCGAACTTTGCCAACGTTCCTTTACGGACATAATTATCGGGGATATATTAGGACAACAACATTTGATAAGTAGATACGCCATTTTTAAGATAATTTTTTCCTTCGAAGTTAGAAAATCAAGCTAAATAAATATATTCTATTAACACTAAAAACCTCCACTCATTAGTATCTCTTGGCACCGGACCGCGTTAGGACAAGTATTTCTTCTAGTCGTCTATAGGGTATGATATCCTCCACGTTCTTCGTTCCCTGCTTCTTACTCACTAACGGCTAGCCACTCTTTCTACCATACAAAGCCTTGTGCTGATAACGCTGCCGTGGGTCTAGCCAGCGACGATACCTGAAGAAAGCGTGCTTTGTGTTGTCCACTTATTTCGGACAGTAGGTACCTACCTATGCACAAAAATGATCGTTTCATATCCCCGTACGCAAGTACGCATTGAATTGGCCATGATCGGACAGAATCTGTGTAAGATGTTACCTAACCTGCCTTTCCATGTTTCCTTGTGTGCAGTCTTTAAGCCTTCCAATTATAGTCCATTTTTCCTTCTCCGATGAGCGCCAGCGCTCCTGCCGCATTGCATTAAAATCTAATAATGCACTACTATTTATAAAATGTTTGCAAAACTCATTATATACATGTGAGCTGAGCAAATGGCTACCAACTTATATATAATATAACTATGAGTGCTAAGATACTTACTTGATGAGCCGTGCTCGTCGCATAGGTCATCTAGTTTGTCATTATTAACAATACCTACCTACTAACATTTTAAACGAGAAAGTAAATTGCATAAATTTACATCTCTTATTTTGCGATATATGCCTATAAAACTTGAAATATGTATACTTGGTAATTAGTTAAAGTATATAAAAGTTACAACTAGTCTCAAATTAATATAAAATCCTTAACAGCTTTAGATTTACTTCCAACACCTATTGTTATCAGTTTTATATGAAATTTCCAGAAACCCTTTAGAGTATAGGTAAGTAACGTCTGACTGACATCCTAAATCATCAGCTGGCAGAGAATAAAGTATAAGCTTACAATCATTACATGACATCTTAAAATTAATTATAGGTAATTAACTTAAAATCAGTAATTATAATAATTTTATAAAATGCTGTAAAACATGTTCTTATAGATTTTCTTAACAAAAAACATAATTGAGTTCTTTTAAAAGGTTTCCATTTTATCGTTATTTATTTGGCGGTGGATTTATATTTGTTATTCAATTTGTATCTAAGCTAAATGCATGATTTCTTTTTACATATTTTAATCAAATATATAATATAAATATAAGTATGTACCTACGTAATATTTAAGGGTTTATTGCAAGAAATGGTTATTTTCAATAGTTTTTTACGAACTGGGATGAATTCGGTGAGTCAACTGAGCCGCTCAGCTCGTCCTTGGGGAAAACGGGTTCACATCAGAGCTTTAAAATATACACATACTGACACAGATGCTTTTGCAACAATAACAATTGCGTATGCCCGCACGACCATTGCTGTAGTTATTTATAAAAGCATAGTAACAGCCTATTAATAAACCGGGCTTGTAAGAAAATATAACAAAAGTTACGAACTAAACAAATACTTACAGGCTATGCGTGTGGGCCGGCGTCTTCGGAACTGTCAACAGGTCTTGATGCAAGCACGAGACTTTAGTTCGGGAACATTGGCATTTTGCTGGACAGGCTCTAGATAGAGCGAGACCGAATAAATTGAAAATAAGTAAAAATTTAAAAAAGCATAGCAGTCTCATTTTGTAAAAGTATTTTGATGAACTTTTGAATTAAAGTTTTATCTAAGTTATGGAGTCGCGTAGGTCGCTGAATTGGGAACGACTAAACGCGAGAGCCGACAACTGGCTCGGCGGCAGTCGGCGGACGAGTGGGGCGTGATCCGCGATACGCCGCGTCCTGCGGAGTGCCGTGTGCCGCTCGACGAGATACGATGACGGCATACTCGGTTAGGGCTACCAACTGTTCTATCAAGGGTGCTAACACAGATAGCATTTAAATCAATCAATAATCCTACTAAAAATTTAATTTAACTATTCACTCAACAGGCCACATCGCTCGACGAACAATGAACCGTTCGAAAACTAAAGTTCTCAAGGGGCTATCACGTATCAGAAAGAATAGGAAGGCTTCTTACGAGCTGGACCGAGGATCTGCTTAAAGCCGTGGAATGCAGTCTATACAGGACCGCTCGTTATGGCTGTCTCTTAGAGAGGCCTATGTCCAGCTGTGGGCGTCAAAAGGCTGATGAATGAGATGAAAAAATCATTAGCACGATGATGTAACCACTACAAAAGACGATGTTATGCCCTTTCCTATATTTCGGGCCTTATTATTATTATTTTATTTTATATGACATGCATACATAGGTAGCAAACATTCATACGGCCCACCCGCTGTAAAACTCGCACGTCGCCATATCTTAGGAAAGGGATAGGAGATGAAGAGGAAGAATAATAAGGAGAGCCTCTTTTTTGTTAAGGCGGGAAAATATATACCTAACCGCACACCCAGTCGTTCGGGGCAACGAATGGGGTAGTGGAGCCCACACCCACTAAATAAACCCCCGTGTGTGTGCCGTCTCTCCGCCTGTATTGGCGGGCCACTGGAATAAGGAGAGCCTAGAAAAAAAATATAACCTAAAAACTAGTCTGGCTGCAGCGGAGCCGCTACTAATATTATAAATTCGAAAGTGAGTTTGTTTGTTTGTTTCTGTTTCAAGCTGTAACTACTAAACCAATCATCTCGAAATAATACATAAAAACATAGTCTGCAGCCCAGTAAACGACATAGTCTACTTTTAGTCCCGAAAAAATCAATGTATCAAAAATGAGTTTGTTTCCGTATCAAGCTGTAACTACGAAACCAATCATTATGAAATTTTGCATAAGTATATTCTGAAGAGCCCTGAAAAGGAAATAGATAAAGAGATTTCTAGTAGTAAAGCCTTACTTATCCCACCACGAATGGGCCGGCTCGATCGGGGAAGTACCACCGCCTTACATAAGATCAGCGTGTAACAACAGTAGTTACTCCTACCGTTGTGTTTCGTATGGTGAGTGAGAGCGTTGGAGGCCCGAACACCCTCCCTGTCATCTCCTTATTATCCTTCCAATCCTCTCCTTGTTATCCTACATATCCTCTCCTCATTATTCTTCCTAACCACTTTCTGTCCATTTCCTTGGAGATGGTGACGCGCTAGTGATGCCTCTCGTGTTACTAGCATCTATAGGCTAGTAAAGTCAGTCTAGTCTTCTATAGTAACTACTTACCATCAGGTGGGCCGTATGCTTGTTCGCCCACCCATTTAGTATACAAAAAAAATGTGTCGTAGAGTGACATATGTGAAGTCCATTCTGACGAAGTCTCGGGCAGGATCTAATATTTATATTACGGTATCGTTCTATTTTACCTGTTTTACTCTATATTGATGTGTTGGATGCACGAGGTACGAACAGATGCTACTTCTTGAGTCGATTATAGAATTACACATTTGCAAGGATAATACTTTTATTATCAAAGCCTTATGTGAAAATCTATAAATGACTACAAATGTGGACATAATATACAATTATAATATTGCCTTTTCTCTACGTAACCATTCTAATTTTATAAATTTCTAAAAATATTTCAATAAACCTTTTTTAGATCTCTATCTTGGCAAGGAATAGATCACATCTTTATCAAAGACTTCGCTGCCTTTCATATAAAAAAATAAAGAAAATATTTGTCAACATTGTTGCTTTACGTCCTCCAAATTGATAAAAGGGGACACAGATTCGAAGAAGAATTAAAATATTATTTAAAACAGTCGCAGCTGCGGCGTTTTATATAAACCGGATTTTTCAATTGGTTGCCGTCGTAGCCAGATCGCAAGATAATTTCCGTCGCAGAAATCATCTTCCTCCAACAGAATGTAAGTATTTTCAGATTTCCGTTTGTCGAAACATTTTGCATGTACTTGTCAGTACATAGCTTCACGCCTGTATTCCCCGAAGGGGTAGGCAGAGGTGTATTACACACCCACGATTCGCCAGCTATTTTTAGGTCCCACGTAATAGGAGCCTATTGCAGTCTACCGGGCACATTTCCAAACTCCGGGCTGCTACTGAGAATTTTTCTTTTCACGTAAAAGCTCAATAACATTGCCCGACCTGGGGATCGAACTCGAGACCTCATGATCAGCAACACAACAAGAAGTACAAGTTAGTGAGGTTAAGTAACAAAAAGGTAAAGTTTGGGCACTGCTCCAGTCCGAAGGAGTACGAATTCGATCCAGCTTTACAATAGAGTTGGAAAGGAAGACACTATTTCTGTGTAATTGTTCACCACTATATAGACCGGCGGTTTTGCATCGTGTTATGTACATATCAACATACATAGCACGCTCAAGACACCGTTTAGAGCAGGGGGCTTAGAATCGCTTGTTGGTGGAGGTCGTAAACGATGACTGGATAAAAAAGAACCTATACCTAAGGCTTTACACAATAATATTAAGTTTATAACAGCATTTAACTTTAGGAACAAGTGGGCAACGATCGTTGTACCAGTAAGTCCCGACAAAAAAAGCTAGTTCTACTATAAAATTCAAAAATAAATATTTAAATGCGATCGATATATAGTTCTAGAGATAAGCGCGTTTAAATAAATTAAGAATATTTTTAGCTATATTTTTTTAGTATAGAACATGCCAAGAAAAGAATGATCCAGAAACATTTATTAAAATGCATTTATATAATGAGAAGGTATGGAGAGCGGCGGCCGACTGCAGTGGGTAGCGACCTCTTTTTCCGTACTCCGTGGTAGCGACACTCACGCGACTACGCGCGACTTCATTTGTTGATAAGTGCGGCTGAGAATAAATTGTTTGCAATCACACTCATCAATGATGATTAATGTAATTCACAAGAATTATTTATTTAATACTTCTACACACAACAAAGTTACAAGGCGGACTTATTATTTATACCGGACTTATTATATTACCTTTTAACCATAGGCATTCTCTTACAGTCGGCAGAGGAGCAGAAATTGAAAAACTATAAGTTCAAATGAACGTTCAAATCAAAACAATCCCAGAGTCATGTACCTACTCTGTGTATGTACTCGTCACTAATGTCTTATCTAACACTTATCACCACACAGATGATTTGTATTTTCTTAAAGGCGTTGCCGAGAGCTGACTCCAAAAATATGGTATACTCATATTAATATTTTAGCGTTTTACCTACTACCTTTAGCCAGTAGCGAGGTAGTTGTAAGTATTTGGCAGGAGTTCCTTCAAAGTTATAAATGTCCTCTGACCTGCTTGAGTGACTTACTCATTTCTCAATGTAATATGGTAAAACTGGATGGTAAGCAGAGGAATGGAGGTTAGTGTCAAGTATCATTTGATCCACAAATGGTTGTTCTGTGTCTGGGTGTACTTTGGATCCGTGAAATTATATAAAATATATTATATATATCTGTGGAATTGTATAAAATGTATATCTATTATATATAGATAATTCTCGTAGTTTTTATCATGAATTTTTAATTAATGAATTGTAAAATATACACGATAAAAAGAAATGGTAAGAAGTTTGCCAGGTTAGCTATCTATATACATATAATTGCTTGTACCGACTGACTGACGATCAACGCACAGCCTAAGCCGCTGGGGCTGCAAACTTGAAATTTTGGTAGTTGATGCCTTTTATGTTGGAGAGACCCACTAAGGAAGGATTTTTGAAAATTTCGCCCCTAAGAGGGTAAAATAAGGTATAAACGGTTGTATGGAACTCTGTCAGCTTGAAAGTAAGAAGCAAGAAATTTTATATACCTGTTTCTGATCAGCAATGAATGTATAGTGGCAAGAGGGAAATATTGTATTAGACCAGATGTCAGGATGAACCCCATTATTCACGCTCATAGACAGTTAAAACCATAAATATAGTAACGTATAGATCACCGCGATCGCGTAACCAATTTTGATTTGTCAATGTGTGCGTTAGATAGTGATATAAGTTTTAAGAGTTAGACTGACTATCGATTGATAAAACAAATCAGATTCTTTAACGAACTCGCTCATTCAAATAATCATTTTCAACTAACGAAACAAAACAGACATAATAAATTAAAACAAACATAATTAATTTGTTTTTATTTATTTCACCAGCAACGTCAGTCAACGATATTATGCATTTTATAAAGGAATTATACACTCAGCTTTTAGGAACATAAACCTACTTATAATTTTGAAATGAACTAAATCGACTTGACTGACAATATCTGCTGTAGAACTTTTATTGCATTTTTTCCATTAATGTGTTAGGAGAAAATGTTCCATACATTTAGAATAAATATCCACAATATACCTTGTCGATAAAGTCAAGCCCTAGTGTATATCTACCTAAAAACTTTTCAACTAAAATCTTGCAAATATGTAACAACGCGACATATTTCTATGTAAAATATAAACAGTAACAATGAAACTGAAATTAATCTGTAACCGAAACAGAAAATATCAGTAATTATGACCTAAAATAAAAGCTTTTAAGTTATGATACCATCCTGAGAACTTACCTGTGAAACATGCAATTATCAGGATTGTTTGCATGATTTACATCACAGGCAGTCACGGAACAAACAACCGTCGTATTTAATAGTTATAATCATATAATAAACAAGATTTATAACACAAAAAAACCGCGAAGCTAATTTCTTCTTCTTCTTGATTTATGGCTGTTGCAGGAGTATGTCCACAACTTTGCCAATGTCACGAAGTTAATTTCAAGCCAGAAGACTGTAGAATACCTGTCATTCAAATGGTTTGCAATGACATTAGATTTGCTTTCCTCTTCCATCTTGCTATGTTGCCGTATAAGATTTTATAGCATATGTATATTTATATATATATTATATTTTTCTCGCTTACACGCTTTGGTGACCTATACGTTATACTATATCTATGGTTAAAACCAATAGCTTAAACAGGCTAAGAGCCTTATTACATTATTACCGGGATATTTTACAATTTGGCGTTCTTGTGGGCCTTGCCAAGTTGCATTCTATGATCGCTCACGCTATAGAATTTGACATCATTAACGATATCTTTAACACAAAATCACATGTAGAATGCAACTTGGCTTGACTCACTGCTCTAAGAAACTAAAAGATTTCGATAGCTTTAACTTTTTGGAAAATGGAGAACAGTTATTTAGTATTGATCGTAGTGACGTTTTCTTAATGTTGTACAACGTTAAAATTTGTTGTCGACGATATTGGTATATGTAGCCGATTTCTTACATACCTAATGATATCGATTGCCTGCCAATCGATATGATGAGAATTAAAAATGTTGATTTTATTGTATTAATCATGATCCTAAGAAAACACACAAACAGTTTGATCAGTAAACTACAGCTTTCTGTTACCTCCATAGCTACAGTACCTACTGTTAATGTAGAGTCTTACTCTTGAGAATTATACTGTTACTAGCTGACCTGACAGACGTTCCCATATCTTAGCTATGAATATTCAATTTCATGCGAACTGTCAAACGCGAGGAGTTAAAATATTGTCAGTATTTAAAAAGACACGATTTTCTGCGCTTTCTTAATTGAGATCCTTCTACATAGTACTAGAAAACTTTAAAAAAAGATGAATGAAATCGGTAAAGTGGTCTTCAAGTTATGGGTTGCCCAAGCGAAATAGGGATTATTTTTTAGGGTTCCGTACCCGAAGGGTCAAAACGGGACCCTATTACTAAGACTTCGCTGTCTGTCTGTCCGTCCGTCTGTCGCCAGGCTGTATCTCAAGAACGGTGATAGCTAGACAGTTGAAATTTTCACAAATTATTTATTTCTGTTGCCGCTATAACTACAAATACTAAAAACAAAAAAATAATAATATTTAAGGGGGGCTCCCATACAACGTCTGTCTGTCCGTCCGTCTGTCACCAGGCTGTATCTCAAGAACGGCGATAGCTAGACAGTTGAAATTTTCACAAATAATGTATTTCTGTTGCTGCTATAGCAACAAATACTAAAAACAAAAAAATAATAATATTTAAGGGGTCCCATACATCAAACGTGTTTTTTTTTGCCCTTTTTGTTGTTTTATTCGTCCATACTTGATTGTACTTTTTTAACATTGCTACAAAGACTGAAAGTTATCGGATCTTCGAGGCAAGGGCAATGAAAATCAAGTTTAAACCAGAGGTCAATTAAAAATAACTGAGCCTCTATACAACTATCGAAGTGTTCATGGCAACTAGGACTTAATGGCTTAACGTACTTTACGAGGCTTTCTAGACGATGTTTCGTTATGCGCTGAAAACCACGAAATGAGTCAAATTTTACTTGCAAAATTTGGTAACAGCCATACGCCATGGTTACAGAGGGTTACAATAGTGTAATGTTGTTTACCTAGTCAATGGTACGGAACCTTCGTGCGCGAGTCCGACTCGCACTTAGCAGGTTTTTTATATGTAGGTATAGATTATTCAAAAATAATAATTTAAAGTATCTGCGCACGTGGTGATAAAATACCTATGTATTTTAAGAATTAGTTTAATACATATTAAATTAATTCAGTAGACAACTAATTATTGTAACTAAACATTCCAAATTATTACGTGCCCCTTTGCATTGATAACAAGCTATCATTGTTTTAAGGTTAACAATTTATAAAAATTAAGATAACGACACTATCTTATACACATAAGTCATAAAATAAAATAAGAGTAGTTTCGGGTAGTACCTATCCAGACAATTTGCACTGTAATTGTGATCACAGAATTAAGCTTTTAAAACTAATCAACGGTCTTGTAGCAAATGGGTGTGTTGAAAAGCCGTACATTGGTCTACCGCCATCAAATTATTATTATTATTACTTGTGCAGAACACATACACACACACACACTCACTCCTATTTAAGTCCGAACGTTCACCCTCTAAAAATGTAGGTGCTATTGTAAATACAACGCTACTGTTCTTTGTAATTATAATTTTTTCGAGTGAGGACTCTGTGAGTGAGAGCTTTAGATGCCCAAACCCCATCCTTATTATCCTTCCTATCTCTTTTCTTGGAATTGACGTGACGCGAGTGATGTCTCTGATGTTATTAGAGTCTTTAGGTTACGCGGCGGTAACCGCTTATCATCGGTGGGCCGTATGCTTGTTTGCCACCCATTTAGCTAGTATAAAGAGCTTCACCAGGTAACGTACAAGGATGGATTATATAGACTGGTATTTTTTAATGACCGGATCCCCATGGCATCAGTTAGCTCATAAGATAGATACAGATAGCAATTTTTGCAGAAACCTTTCACTTGGAAAGTACTATTATAACTTCTAGAGCACTGCAAGAAGAACCTGGGTCTGTAAATCGTATCGACATCGCATCGTGACATTATCATTATAATAGTTGAGAGATCTTGAAAGATCATCGTGATTGCAATCGCGACATTGCGGATGCACTTGCCTCAAGCGCTCGTGGTAGTTATGAGTAAGCTTATTATAATAGCCTATGAAATAAAGTTATTTTTGAATTCGATTGGCTAAGCGATTATTACGACATCACGTGTCTATGTCTCTACCAATCACAAGCAAGACTATGTGATGTCGATACGATTTTCACATTCTAAGGGGGCTGATACCACTGGTATTGAGTACAATTACCTGACTGAGGTCGGGAGCTAGCAAGGCAAACAGACCGCCTTTTCCAAATTTTTGAAATTATCTGTGTACTGGATGACAAATTATTAAAATTACATTATCATTAAAGGAAAACATCGTGAGGAAAGAATTTCCTTTCTTTCTTTCAGCTTTAGCCAACCAGCACAAGGTCGGCGCGATACCTCTTACTCTGAAAGAATTTCTATGCCAAAGGCTGGGACAGTACTCGTAAAGGATTGTCACCAACAACAAACACACACGCTGCCGCTACTTCGTCACCGATATTTCAATCCCCTATTTTAGGCCCGTGATATATGATTTACTAAACTGGAATTCTAAATAATGTTAAAACAAAGATAGCATCACGCCTGTATTCCCCGAAGGGGTAGGCAGAGGTGTATTACACACCCACGGTTCGTCAGTTGTTTAAGTCCCACGATTTTCTCGATGGCTTGTGAAGTCTGCGAACCCGCAAAAAGCCAGCGTGGTGGACTATGACCTGATACCTCTTGCCATGAGAGGAGATATAGTGGGACAGAAAAAAGGTTGAAGGGAAAAAATACTATTTAGTAGTATGCAACTTCCTCCTTCCTTAAACACAAAGTGAAAAATGTGAAATCGAAAATAACAGTCAGGAGCAGGATTTGAACCTGCATCTTCTGGATACCGTCCAGATGCTTTACAATTCAGCAATCCTGACAATTGCTCCTGACTGCTACTGTTATTTTCGATTTCACATTTTTCACTTTGTGTTTAATGATTAGTGCTAAGCATGTCAAATGCTAAAAATATATATAAAAATTCCTCCTTCCTTTTAATGTGTGCGACTGCTGATCATGGTCTCAGGTTAAATAGATAAAAAATTTTGAATAGACTTTTGTAAAACCGCATCTACGATGCAAAAGGAGTACCTATGTAAAATTTGAAACCAATTGGACATAATAATATGGTTTCGGAGATCTCGCAATGGGTCAGTCATATATATGTATAGGTCAAGTGCATCCGCAATGTCGCGATTGCAATCACGATGATCTTTCAAGATCTCTCAACTATTATAATGATAATGTCACGATGCGATGTCGATACGATTTACAGACTAAGATTCTTCTTGCAGTGCTCTAGAAGTTATAATAGTACTTTCCAAGTAAAAGGTTTCTGCAAAAATTGCTATCTGTATCTATCTTATGAGCTATCTGATGCCATGGAGATCCGGTCATTAAAAAAAAACCAACGTCTATATAATCCATCCTTGTACGTTACCTGGTGAAGCTCTTTATACTAGCTACATGGGTGGCAAACAAGCATACGGCCCACCGATGATAAGCGGTTACCGCCGCGTAACCTAAAGACTCTAATAACATCAGAGACATCACTCGCGTCACGTCAATTCCAAGAAAAGAGATAGGAAGGATAATAAGTATGGTGTATTTCGCTTACAAATTTAAGTATAGAATATTTGAACACTAGATATGACCTTATGTTTTTTTTTTATACTACGTGGGCGGCAAACAAGCATACTGCCCACCTGATGGTAAGCGGTTACCGGAGCATATAACACGAGAGGCATCACTCGCGCGTCGCTATCTCTAAGGAAACGGGATCGCACGTGGATAGGAAGGATAGTAAGGAGAAGACAGGGAGGGTGTTTGGGCCTCTGGCGCTCTCATTCACCATACGAAACACAACGGTAGGAGTACCGTCATCATTTTGTAAAGAGGTAATATAGTAGGAGTAGGCACCTACCGTTGTGTTTCGCGAAGATCTTTTGTGAGGAGGAGCATTCGTGCTCGGATAAGCAAGGCTCTACCTTGATACCTATATTCAAATCAGAGTATAAAGTTATATATAAATGCTTTGTAACTATCGTTGGGTAACCTCATCTCAAAGTGAGAGGTGTTCAGGCTGTAGTCTACTATTTACCTAAAGGAGATAGGGGTGCTTACACTCTCACTATTTAAGTATACCTTAGTATAAATATATGATTAGTAGAAATATTACGATCTGTCTGTCGACCATTGGCTTTGTTATGGCTCTATCCATATACTTACTCTACCTTTGTACGAGTAACTAAACTCATAAATCTACTTACATAAAATAATCTGTCTCGAAATGTTTAACTTAGAACTTTTAGTACCGGTATGGTTGAAATATGACGGTAATAAATAAATGAATAAGTTGTAATTTCCCACCCTTCTCTACCCACGACAGTCGTAAGAGCTGACTGAGGGTATACCGAGGGAGTAGGCAGCAGCACTCCCTCGAGTATTAACAACATCCACTGCGATCGCCAACCCGCCTGCCAAGCGTGGCGATTACGGCATCCCTCATGACGGGACCGCTCGTTGTGGCGTTCTCTTGGGGAGGCCTATGTCCAGCAGTGGACGTTGAAAGGCTAATGGATGAAAGTTGTAATTTGTAATATGTAGGTATATCAAAGCGAGAACTGTATAGGTCAAGTGATAAATTAAAACTTTAAAACCGCTGAACCCCTTACCACCACTGACCCCTTTATCCCGCTTTTTTCTACTCCGTCACCAAACCCTGATCATAACATATTCATTGAGACCGTTGCAATGAGGCCATGATTCATCATAATGTGTGCTCTAAAAGCGCGAGGCATTTTGTTATCCTGCATATCCGAAGTGATATTGCAGCCTCATTTCAAGCTTATATCACTAAAGCAACGGAATATATAATTTCAACTAATTCAGGCTCATAGAATAGATATCTATGCTTATATCCTTTCATAATTTTGTAAAGAGGTAAGATGTAAAAATAGATACAATAATTATACAACTAAGATTATTTAATTCCGAACAATATAAAAAAACTACACTTCCAGTTAAGTACTAAAGTATCCAAGTGTATCAATTTCTGTTATAAGTTTTCAGTTTTCTATAAACAGTTGGTTAAGTTGATTATGACAGTTATCTTTATCGTGATATCACAAGTATCTATTGTTTTCTCAAATATTAAAAAACTGTAACAAAGCTGTGACTGTATATTTTATATAGCTATTTGAGAAGTTAATGTTTGTACATATTAGGCTATTTATTAGTACGATTATTACGAGATTTTTCGGAATTTTTTGTGTATTTGTTTACAATTTATCACCTCACACCCCGTCGTACGGGGCAACGAACAGGGTAGTGTGGGGCCCTCACCGACTAAATAAACCCACTGTGTGCCGTCTCTCCGCCTGTATTGGGAGACCACTGGAACTGTTTTACATTACTTTAGTGGTAAACCTGCATGCCTAGCCATTTTCTCGAGGGCTTGTGAAGTCTGCCAACCTACACAGAACCAGCGTGATGGACTATGACCAGACCAAGCATAGTCATGGTAAGATGAGAGGAAATATAGTGGAACAGAAAAAGGATTAAAGGAAAAAAATGCTATTTAGTAGTATACTAGCAGTGATACCCGGCGTTGCTTGGGTTAAAATACATCGCATGTTAATGGTATAAAAAAATAATATACGTCGCGGGACGTCTACCAGATGTGAAACATCGAAATTATTTTGTAGGAATAATGAGTAGATATAAAATGATCATAACTTTTTCAATGTGTACTTGCATAAAATTATGATATGTGTAAAATAACGGAAATGGAGATAAATCATTATCACCAGGCCCTGGAAGTCATCTAGGACCAAAGTACTCGTCAAGACGAAACAAACAATTCCAAACTCAATAAGGTTGAGTCCTCTCATTACAGAGTTACTTTGGCCACCTTCCAGCTCCATCATCAGACCCTGGATATTATCTAGAGACAAAGTACTCGTCAAGACTAATCAAACGAGTATAAACACGATGGGGTTGCGTCGTTTCATTACAGAGTTACTGTGGCCACCTTCCAACTCCATCATCAGACCATGGATACTATCTAGAGACAAAGTACTCATCAAGACTAATCAAACGAGTATAAACACGATGGGGTTGCGTCGTTTCATTACAGTTACTGTGGCCATCTTCTAGCTCCATCGTCAGACCCTGGATACTATCTAGAAACAAAGTACCCGTCAAGACGAATCATACGAGCCCAAACTCGATGGGGTTATATCGTTTTATATTGGAGTTCCTTTGGCCACTTTCTAGCTCCATCATCAGATCCTGGATACTATCTAAAGTCAAAGTACTCGTCATGATGAATCAAACGAGTCCAAACTCGATAGTATTGCGCCGTTTCATTATGAAGTTCCTATATCCACCTTCCAGCTCCATCATCAGATCAGCTCCATGTCATCATAATATTGAAGTATTACGCAATATACATAATCATCCATCAGCCTTTCGAAGTCCACTGCTGGACATAGGCCTCCCCAAGAGAACGCCACAACATGTGTTTCGCTCATATGGGGGATAGTGCCGTAATCGCCACGCTTGGCAGGCGGGTTGGCGATCGCAGTGGATGTTGTTAATACTCGAGGGAGTGCTGCTGCCCACTCCTCTGGTATTCCCTCAGTCGGCTCTTACGACTCCCATGGGTGGAGAGGGGTGGGACAATTCTAAAGCCGACCCCACACGGCAAACCGGCCCCACACGGCAAATATACATAATATGCTTGTGAAATTTCAGCTCAATAGGAAATCGCGAAGTGTGACTTATTTAACTTGCAGGATTTGAACGGAACAAATAAAAAAAGCGTCGCCACGCTAACTGCCGATTTTACCCTAAGTCCGCATCAGATGTTTCACATCAAAAATATATAAGGATCCATTTTTTAACGTAAATATTACAGATTTCTATCTTACCAGAACACTAGAATATTTAGATGTACATCACTTCAATTTAAGTTTTCTCGATCAATTATAACACTCGTATACATTTTGAAACTTTCTAGATCATTCCAGAAATTTCTAGAACTTTCTAAATCGATTATAATAGTTTGCACTCATTTTAGAATTTTCTAGATCATTCCACAATTTTTTAGAACTTTCTAGAACATTTCAGATCGATAATAACAGTTTTACATATTTTGGATAAATCATTCCAGAAATTTTGAGATCTTTCCAGAAGTCAGACAGAAAAACCAGCCTAGCCAACCTTCGCCGCAGCCAAAAGCTAGTTTTTCAGTTATATCTCAGGTTCCGGATATAGTAACGGGATAAAATGTCTACCAGTTTTAAGTCAAATCAAGGCCTTTCAAATAAAAAAAGTTGCATCAAAATCCATCTAGTGTTCTTTTAAATAAATTCTAATTCTAGTTTTTCAGTTATATGTCAGGTTCCCGATATAGTAGCGCCCGATATAGTACCCTATACTTACGCCATTGAGTAGCGGGATAAAATGTTTTTAAGTCTTATCAAGGCCTTTCAAATAAAAATTTAAAAAAAGTTGCATCAAAATCCTTTCAGTAGTTTTTGTGTGATGCGCGAACAAACAAACACAAAAATTCTAAAAAAAATTGTTTTGTGTTTAGACACGCCTATATAGCCTATTGCAGTCATTTTTTCTCAAATATCTTAAATGTACAGACACAGCTCTGTTACAGCTTTATAATAGTATAGATTTAGATTAGGCGTCAGAACCCAAAAAGAATTTCTATCTGTTTGTCTGTTTGTTTGCTTGCCGTGACGTACACTTACTTACTTATCATCACGCCATTTCCCTTGCGGGGTAGGCAGAGAGAACAGAGTGCCAAGAGGCTCTATTCTTGCATACATCTCTCGCTTCCTCAACATTCATAACTCTCTTCATACACGCTCGCCGGTTTCGGAGACTCTTGACTCCACCTTCCTTCAACACATGACCAATTTGGTCTAGGTAGGTAAGTGTCCCTGTACCTACATCCTTCCACTTTCGCATTGTATATCTTCTTAGCCAGTTGCTCCTCCGGCATTCTTTCCACATGTCCGAACCATCGGATCATTCCCTTTCGCATCTTTACACCAATACTCTCTTTCATACCTACTCCCTCTCTTACGTCATTGTTACGAATGCGGTCAGTCAGCCTCACTCCACAGATTCTCCGCAGAGATCGCATTTCGACCGCATTGATTTTGCTCTCATGCTCCTTTTTACATAGTAACTCTCGCTTCCATATAATAACTTTGGGACAAGCACTGCGGTGTGTATTGCGACACGTGCCTTCTGGCTGAGGGGATGGCTGCCGAGAAGTTATCCCAATGCTCCGTTCACTCTATTTCCCGCATTCACTCTTCTTTCTACATCAGTGGTGTACCTTCCATCCCAACTGAATCCACATCCAAGATATACAAATTCATCCACTTGTTCTAGCACACCATTTCCTATTGCTACTCTAACATCTGTTCTGGCTTCTTCTCTTTCAAAAACCATTATTTTGGTTTTGCTCACATTCACACGTAGGCCCCTTTTCTTACAATCTTCTGCCATTACTTCGACTAGGGTTTGCAGGTCAGTCGCAGACTGCGCTAATAGGACCGCATCGTCTGCATATAGCAGCGAGTTAACTACTGAGTCGCCCATCTGAACTCCCACATTCATTTCATTCAACCTTTGTAGACATTTATCCAGATATATGATAAACAGTCCGGCTGATAGAACGCATCCCTGTTTAACACCGATATTGACGTCAAACCAGGGTGACATTCCATCATCCAGCCGCACACAAGCTCTGCAGTCCATGTTGTTGGACTGCACCGCTTGTAGCAGTCTACCGCTAATACCATACTCCGACAAAATGTCCCAAAGTTCCTTTCGTACAACAGTGTCAAATGCTTTCTTCAAAACCACAACACTGCAGAAAACCCTCAGGCCTACAGCCAGATGCTTCTCCACAATGTTGCGCAGAGAAAACACTTGGTCCATGCATCCTCGTCCACACTTGAAACCTCCTTGTGCCTCACACAAAAATTCATCAGACACCATCCTCATTCTCCTTTCAACAATTTTACCATACACTTTGACTGCCAAACTAGTCAAGCTTATGGCTCTGTAGTTTGCACAGTCGTAACGTGAACCCTTGTTTTTAAACAAGGGCACGATGACTGCGCTTCTCCAGTCCTTGGGAACCATTCCTGAGCTCCAACATAAATTGAGAAGCATCAGGAAGGATTCCCAGACACATGAGCCTCCAAGCTTGATCATCTCAGCAGACACTATATCAATACCCGCTACCTTACCATTTTTCAAACTTCTAATCGCCCATTCAATTTCATCCAAACTAATGTCATCAGAGGATGCCGGTACCGAATGCTGATCTGTTAGACCACATGTGGCACCGGCATCACCCTGAACATCCACATATTTATCTCCAAAATATTCACTCCATCGGCTTAACACATCTTGTGATTGCGTAAGAATGTCTTCACCTTTAGACCTTATTTTATTCATTCTGAAAGCTGACCAACCACTCCGAGATTTCTTCACCTTCCTCCAAAAAAGTTTGGTGTTGCTCTCGAAGTTTTTGGTCAGCCTTTCTTCTGCAATCATATTTGCTCTATCACGCTTCTCTTTCACTAAGGTTTTGGTGTCATTCTTACGTTGCTGGTATATTTCTTTCTTCTGTTCTTTCATACTTGCACTCAGGTTCAAAGATGATACATAGTCCAGCCACGCTTTCTTCTTTTGGTCTACGGAAGCTGCTACTTCCGTATCCCACCATGCATCACCTTTCACTTTCCTATGCTTCTTTGAGCATCCACATACTTCTTTCGCTGTATCTACCATACTATCTTTCAATACTCTCCAGCATTCTTCTATGTCAGATCCCGGCTGACTTGCCATTGTCAACCGTTCACGGACACCCTCTACATACTTTACTCTTACACTCTCTTCTTGCAACTTTTCAATCATTATTCTTTCAAGCCCTCCGAAGTAGACACACTCTCGCCAGTGTCTCCACTCTCTGAACAGACCACTAAATCTCGCAATAACGAGATAGTGGTCCGTGTCGACAGATGGACTCCTGTAGGCTCATGTATCCAGAATTTTACTTCGGAGGCGACTGTCTACCAGAATTAAATCTATCATACTTCTCTGTTCATTCCTTCTCCATGTATACATATGGATGTCCTTATGTTGAAAAAATGTATTTGACACAATAAGGTTTCTCTCCATACATACATCCGTAATGAGCCTACCTGCATCATTCACTCTCTTATCACCAAATGAACCAAGCACGTCCTCGAAGTCTGGACGCTTAGTCCCAACAAGTCATACACACAAGTAACATTCAAGTCTCCGCATACGATCACGCGTTCACTAGCTTCTGCCAAATCCAGAACTTCCCTAACATTATCCCAGAACTTTCTTAAGATCCGATGCCACCGAAGAGCCTACGGGACCATAAGCTGCGACCATGAAGACACTGGTGACACCTAGTTTTATTCGGACCCATAGAAGTCTGGGATCGAACATTCCGTAGTCTTTCACACCTGAGGCCAAGCGAGCAGACAGCAACACCCCCACTCCCATGCTGGCCCGATCGCTCTGCGGTACACCAGACCACAGAGCTAACCCGCCACCAGGAAGATCACAGGCGTCGCTACCCTTTCGCTTGGTCTCTGTTACACAGAGCACATCAAGCTGTCTGTCCGACATGACGGCTACCAGCTCGTGTAACTTATCTTCCACACCACCTCTTACATTCCACGTGCCTATTCGACATTCTGCTCCCCTCGACTCGCCAAACTAGGCAAGGCGTGATGGGTGGCGGCCCCATCGCCGCATCTGGCGTTGTTCGTACCGACTGGGGCGGGTCGGTACGCGTCGCCTCTGGGGCACGCCCTAACCTGCAGGCAGTGCATGCGGTACGCATTCGAGCCGGATTGCAGCCTGTGGATTACAGGCTGGCAGGGATCGCGACGAGCACGCTCCGGACTATGATCACCCTAAACGGCTAAAACTACTAAAAGGATTTGCATAAAATTTTTGTTTCATAGCTCTTTGATTAGACTTAAATACCGGTAAGCGATTTATCCCGCTACTGTATCGGGTATAGCTTGATATAATCTAAAAACTAGCTTTTGTCAGCGGCGGACACACAGGCAAAGGTATAAGCCACGGAGCATATTTGTATTTGCTCCGTGGTATAAACTTATAAATAATACGAATAATCAGTATTATATAAATTATAGTCACATTTTAAGATTGGTCATTCTCATTATGTAGGTCATGAGTGTCATGACATTGATTTATCATATCAGTTTTTTTGTTGGTTTGGTCACATGAGCTTGCCGCCCACAAGCCTCGAACTTCGTTTGAAGTGGGGATGTATATTTGCTTATGATGTTTAATATGCTGCTGGCAGACGAGCCGCGACTCATAGATTGTGGATGGATAATACAGAACGAGCCTTCGATTAAACTTTTAAAAATATTATTACTTACGAGCGCAACAGCTTTATCATACCTAAATACCTATATAAACCGACATGAACATAATAATAAATGTAGGTACCTATTACAAACACAATTTCAGATAAGTAAGGTGATTTGGTTAACTCCGAAAATCGGGAAATTCTAATAACTACAATTTTGTAACAAACGCTGCAATATTTTGTGCCCTTGCACATATACCTAGGAGCCATCGTAGATACACGCTCCGCTATCCGTGGCCTCCGACTGCTACCTACAAGACACAAGTGGCCATATGAGTGCACGTGACATCTTTGTAGACAACTACGAATTCGTGACTTTCCCGAAGATCAGATTTATTCGAAGATCAATATTAAACACAAAGTGAAAAAAAGATCAATAATTTAAAAATTTGATAAGTTATTGAATGTTTTTTTTATTTATTACCTTTTTTTTTTGTTTAGGCGGGAAAAAATGTACCTAACCGCACACCCCGTCGTTCGGGGCAACGAACAGGGTAGTGTGGGGCCCTCACCCACTAAATAAACCCGCCGTGTGCCGTGTCTCCGCCTTTATTGGCGGACCACTGGAACTATGTTACATTTCTTCGGTGGTCTGCCGGCGGCTTACCCTTTCGGGTACACTCTACTGAGCGACGCACCCGCACAAGGAGTGTCGCACCTTCGCGGGAGGCCTTGCGGGTGGCGGACGTTCCCCGGTCCATCCACCCGCAGCCTCAGCTAGGGCGGCATTAGGCGCAAATACTCACGCCTGCGCCGCCCCAGTCGCTGGCGGCGGTTCGGGTCTGCGGAAGGATCAGCCTCCCTGGCCCTCTCCGCCGCTTCCTTCCACGAGATGACCTCGTCGCAGAAGGCAGCGACCACGGCCCAATTCCTGTCGCTGCCAAGCATCGCTCTAACGACGCTCGGCAGCGAGAGGTCCCCCCCTATTGCCGCGACGAGTTCACGGCGCTGCCCGCCCCAAGCCGGGCATGACTCGAGCGTGTGCTGCGCCGTTTCCACGTCGCAGCCGCAATGGTGACAGCCCGGAGTCGCTTCCCTCCTTGCGACTATGTGCAGTTATCTGCCGAAGCAACCGTGCCCCGACAGCACCTGCACCAGTCGGAAGGTAAGGACTCCGTGCCGTCGCCCCGCCCACTCCTCCAGCACAGGCTGGAGCGCCCCTACGGTCCAGAGACCGGCTCGGGGCGCTTCCAGCCGTGTCCTCCATCTGGCCACGGCAGCTCGGCAGGTGGCCGACGTCGGGGCCCATGGAAAAGTAGGGCCTCGGACTTGTCCAGGGCAACCCTAAGCCCCAGCGCCCTGATCCTCCTGACCACCTCCCTAAGGTCCCTAAGGTGGCCAGGAACGCCGCTTCCTCGAAGTTTCCGTCCCAGGCCACAACCAGCGTGTCATCCACATAGCAGATGACCGCCAGCCCAGGGGGGGAGCCAACAGCGTAGCACCCAGTCGTAACCGATGTCCCACAAGAGCGGCCCTAGAACCGAACCCTGTGGGCCAACGCACGACATGGGTCTCCTCACAACGTCCCCTATGCGGCTCTCATAGAGAACGCTGCGGCCCTCAAGATAGTCCGCTACCAGCCGCCTCAGGTATGCAGGCACCCCGTGAAACTGGAGCGCCTCCCTGATGCAGCTGAATGGCAGACTATTGAATGCGTTGGCGATGTCAAGCGACACCGCCACCAGCACTCCACCGCCGTCACGCCGACCGTTTTTATTTGTTACAGATAAACAGTTTTAGATAAACAGTTTTTTTGCAATTTTGGGTGGGCTTAAAACTGTCTAGCTCAAGATTTTCTGTTATTTTCTGATTTATCCGACTAGGGTAATTCCGAATAATATAGTCATTCGCAATGTTGATTTTTCATAGAGGCTGCCAGTGGTTCTTAAACTTCTTTCAAAGTGCAATAAATGTTATGATTTAAACTGGTTCCTATAGAAAATGTTGCTCGTGAGTTAAATCTATGGTGCAAGTTGTTAAGTTCCTAAATATAAAATAAGGACTTACTTCTTGTTAGAGAGACTTCTTGTTAGATTCATCTTAATAGCGGTATTCCATAAAAAACAACAATATATTTTAAGGTAATATTAAAAAGTTTATGGTTTCTCAATAAAATAAATACAACTGACAAAACATTTTATATACCTCCATACATTGTCACAAAATTTTCATTACGGTACTTACAAATATTATTCGCGAACTGCAAGATAGTAGAACTAAATTTATTTACTGAGTTATGATTGTGCTCTTAGACATTCTTAGCTACAATAAGTAACCTAATAATATGGGTAAAAGTATGAAATTGCCGTTTTATTGTAATAGGTACTTCTAATTGACATAGAACCTTCATGATTTGAGATTTTTGAGTGAAACTTTTTTCAAATGGTACCTCTTTTAAAAAATGTGCAACATTCGATTATCGACTTTCAGTTGTTTTTTTTTTATTCAGCTTAGACAAGAAACTCAGACTAATTACATCGTCTGAGACAAGAAAGATGGATATTTCGAAAATTTGAGTGATTTTTTAATACGAGTTCCGACGCGGAACTAACGCTGCAGAAACAGCTCGCAATATCAATGTTGCATTTGGAGAGGGAACTGCTTATGAACGCACCGTGCGATTTTGGTTTAAACGCTTTCGTGAAGGAAATTTTGATTTGAAGAACGAACCTCGTGGAAGACCACACATGTGAATAACAATGAATTGAAAGAGATGGTCGATGCCGATCCGAGCCAAACTACCCAGGAATTAGCGGCATGGTTTAACGTTACCTTACCAACAATATTGACTCATTTGCGTCAAATCAAAAAATGGGTGCCTCATGATTTGACTGATCTGCAGAAAGAAACGCGTGTTGAAACTTGTGTTGCCTTATTGAATCGATACAGAAATGAAGGAATATTGGATCGAATTGTGACATGTGATGAAAAGAGGATTCTTTACGATAACCGTAAGCGAAAAATGCAATGGTTGACCTCAGTTCAAACACCGCAACAGTGTCCTAAAGCAAAGCTTACCAAAAAAAAGCTAATGGTAACTGTTTGGTGGTCTCAGCATGGTGTTATTCACTATAGCTTTCTCCGATCCGGTCAAGCAGTAACGGCAGATGTCTACTGTGCCGAACTCCGAACAATGATAGCAAAACTTGCAGTGAAACAGCCCCGACTCATGAATCGATCTTCACCATTATTGCTCCATGATAACGCGAGATCTCGTACAGTACGAGAAACCGTTTTTACTCTACAGGAACTGCAATTAGAAACCATTCGTCACCCTCCATATTCGCCAGACCTTGCTCCAATGGACTACCATTTTTTTCGTGATTTGGACAATTTTCTGCGTGATAAAAAGTTTTCTTCCCAGGAGGCAGTACAAAATGCTTTCACACAGTTTGTAGAATCTAGATCACCAGAGTTCTATCGCAAAGGCATCAATGACCTTCTTCATTTTTCAGTAAAAATCGGCAATTTCATACTTTAACCCCTAATATAAATAAAAATACCGTACCCTAATGTAAAGACCGTAGTTTATATACTTATAAATTGTTTCAGAATTATGCCAAACACATTATGTAATAAAGAAGATTCCAAAATATATACAAGATGTCCCTATCCCGTGCCTATGCAACGTCTCATAGGCAACATGGGCTTATTTTTAATAAACTTTAAATTTTCTCATTATTTGATTTATTTGACACACCGTCTATTTTAATAATTTATACTGTTTAAAAGTTTTACCGTAGTCTAGTTATCAGGTAATTCCGAAATACAAATTACACACATATAACGTTTAGGCCACATAGCAGCCAAAATCGATACATAAATTTCGTGAGGGTAAACCTGAACACCACCAAGGGAATGTAACATTGTTCCTGTGGCCCGACAATAATGGCGGAGAGACGGCACACGGCGGGTTTTTTTAGTGGGTGAAGGCCCCACACTACCCTGTTCGTTGCCTTGAACGACGGGGTGTGCGGTTAGGAACATTTTATCCCGCCTTAACAAAAAAACGGTAAACCTGCACGAAAAAAAAATTTGTTCTTTAGGCCTCATATAAATAAAATCCGTTATTAAGTATCATGCAGAATTGCCCGAACAGAATTTTAGAAATGCAATGTGACTTAAAAAAAATTGGAAAATCCAAAAGTGCACGCCTCATAATTTCATTTTTCACAATAATATTGATTACAAGATCTTTCAAGGTGTCACTACTGTTAAATTGGGTGGTAATTTCAGGTAATTTAGATTGAATAAGTAACTAATAATGTATGACCAATACACAATTACTAAGTAGTTTTCAATAAATCACATAGCGCTAATTTCATAAAGTACTAATGTGGTTCTCATGTCTTATATAGATGGCGCTAATTTTAAGAAGTACTACTATATTGGTTCTATAGAAGTAGTTCTCACTAAATAAAGTAGATAGCGCTGGTTTTAGTGTAAATATTCAAACAATTTTTTTGTTTATTTAATAACAATTAAACCACATCGAATCAGAAGAAAAAAAAATAATGAAAAGTGATAGGGTTCTATTCCTAATTATACTGAAGCGTAAGAGGAAAAAAAGACTCGGTTAGTAAAGTATTTCGGTCGTTATCGTGATAACATACAGGATCCGCGCACATACAGACACGCGGACGTTCAAGACAGAACTTTTCTAAACAGTTTTCTAACTAGTTTAAATAACAAAAATTGCAAACAATCAACGCTTCGCTTATAAGGCGTGCAAAAAATAGCAAGGTATTCAAACACTTATATTTAATATTTTTAGTATATAACTTGCCTGTTAGCTAGTTTTTAGGCTATATCTCAGGTTCCCGATATAGTAGCGGGATAAAATTTATACCAATTGTAAGTCTAATCAAGGGCTATCACATAAAAAAAATTTCATTAAATCAATGATCAAAATCCGTTCAGTGATGTTTGCGTGAGCTCGTCTGTCACCATAAACAAAAGAAAATACTAAATAACAATCTGGAAAACGGATGACCCTAAAGGCCATCCCTGCAACTAACTTACTAACTTATCATCACGCCATTTCCCTTGCGGGGTAGGCAGAGAGAACAGAGTGCCAAGAGGCTCTATTCTTGCATATATCTCTCGCTTCCTCAACATTCATAACTCGCTTCATACACGCTCGCTGGTTTCGGAGACTCCTGACTCCACCTTCCTTCAATACATGACCGATTTGGTCTAGGTAGGTGAGTCTCGATCTCCTCCTGTACATACATCCTTCCACTTTATAAACTTTTAAACAGTACAAATTATTAAAATAGACGGTGTGTCAAATAAATCAAATAATGAGAAAATTTAAAGTTTATTAAAAATAAGCCCATGTTGCCTATGAGACGTTGCATAGGCACGGGATAGGGACATCTTGTATATATTTTGGAATCTTCTTTATTACATAATGTGTTTGGCATGATTCTAAAACAATTTATAAGTATATAAACTACGGTCTTTACATATATTATTTATATTAGGGGTTAAAGTATGAAATTGCCGATTTTTACTGAAAAATGAAGAAGGTCATTGATGCCTTTGCGATAGAACTCTGGTGATCTAGATTCTACAAACTGTGTGAAAGCATTTTAATTTCATTTAATAATATTATAAAACAAGAAAACAAAATAATATTGGGTCAGGCCTCGGCGCTAACGCTTTAGTATACTCGTATGAGTATACTAAAGAGTTTTGGCGCTGACCAACATAGGTAGGTACCTAGCTAGACTATGTGCATTTCATTACTTCAGTATTCAGCTTAGATATAAGGTATTCAGTATGTATAAGTCATTGAGCTCTAAACAGGGTATAAGTTAGTAAGTTACTCTATGCATTACATTACACATACATTTACATTTTGTCCGTGTGATGACGGATTAAGAATACAAGTGTCACCACCCCATTCTTACCCACGGGTGTCGTATGAAGCGACTAAGGGAAGTAAGTCATTATCATCCCTTGCATGACTGGTGGTAGGGCTGGGTACCAAGTGGGAGTACTCACTTGGTATCCGGTCCGAGCGGGTTGGTACCACCATCTCCCGTGTGACCGGCCATGAAGCACATCGTTGCGTTTTGGTTGTAGAAGGAGATAGCCGTTTATATTTCATTTCATCTGTGAAATGAATTGGTGAGCAGCGGCTTGACAATACTCTTGGTATAGTGGAGTCCATGGGCGACGGTTACCATTTACCATCAGATGGACCGTGGCTCGTCTGCCACTACATGCATTAAAAAAAATGCATTTCATGCACACAGTAAATAAAATGTACAATATTATCATTGATGTATAAAAAAAGAGAAGATACACAATTGCGCACCAAAAGTGTCCACTGTAAATGAGTGCAGATTACGCTTTCCTGCACTCTTTCGTTTAGTGCTGTTTCGACGCGCGAGTGAACGGAGCTTATCAAAATGCCTAATTGTTCCTTAAAGAAATACCGAAATAGTACATTAAAGGTACAAAAAAAGGATGGCATTTCTTATTTTCGGTAAGTAATATTAAACAGTATTTCTATTTCATACATATTTTGTTGCTTTATAGTCGCATTTTTTGTTTTTCAATATATTTTGTTTCAAATTATCGACGATGGCTCTGTATGACCCAGTCAAATAGAGTATGTATTAAAACAAAGGCAGCCTCGGACTATGCTCATACTTCAATACTTGATCGCATAATACGACGATATCGGTTCTAAAAACGAAGGGAATCGCCTTATTGAATATATTTTTTTATAAGAGGTGATCCATTTCGAGGTTCCCTACTATTTTAAAGAAAAAAAACAGAAAAATCAAATTTAATGGAGAATGTTTATTATCATTTGAAAGAACATTCTTTGGCATTTATTTTTTGAAGATTATGTCTATCAAATGTTGGCCGTTGCTACGTCGCAGATGGTCCATCCGTTGAGTCCAATTTTCGATGACTCGTTCGAGCATTTCGACTGGTAACAACAAAGTAATGAGGCCCATTTCTGGCTCAATGGGTATGTAAACAAACAAAATTGCCGCATTTGGGACGAAGAGCAACCTGAAGAGATTCAAGAACTTACACTTCATCCAGAAAAAACAACGGGTTGGTGTGGTTTGTGGGCCAGTGAAATCATCGGTCCATATTTCTTTAAAGATGATGCCGATGCGAACGTAACCGTCAATGGCGACCGTTATCGTGCCATGATATCCGACTACTTGATGCCTGAAATTGAAGCTCGTGATCTCGGCGACATTTGGTTTCAGCAAGACGTCGCCACTTTCCACACATCGCATCAATCAATGGATTCATTGAGAGAACATTTTGGTGAGCACATAATTTCACGTTTTGGGCCGGTCGATTGGCCACCAAGATCGTCTCAAGTCGAATCAAACGAGTATAAACTTAATAGGGTTGCGTTGTTTCATTACAGAGTTACTGTGGCCACCTTCCAGCTCCATCATCAGACCCTGGATATCATCTAATGACAAAGTACTCGTCAAGACGAATTAAACGATTCCAATCTTGATGGGGTTGCGTAGTTTCATTACAGAGTTACTGTGGCCACCTTCCAGCTCCATTATCAAACCCTGGATATCATCTAGGACTGGAGTACTAGTAAAGATATTTCACAAGAGCCCTAACTCGAAGGAGTTACGCCATTTAGGTAATTACAGAGTTTCGCATGGCCACCTTCCAGCTCCATCATCAGACCCTGGATACCATCTAAAGAGAAAGTATTCATCAAGATGAATCAAACGAGTCCAAACTCGATGGAGTTGCGTCGTATCATTATAGAGTTACGGTGGCCACCTTCCAGCTTCATCATCAGACCCTGAATACCACCTAAAGACAAAGTACTCATCAAGATAAATCATACGAGCCTTAACTCGATGGGGTTGCGCCATTTCATTATAGAGTTCCTATGTCCACCTTCCAGGTCCATCATCAGATCAGCTCCATGTGATCATAATATTGCATTGTCACGCGATATACATATGCGTGTAAAATTTCAGCTCAATCGGAAACCAGGAAGTGTGTCAAATTTTACTTACAAGATTTGAACGGGACAAGTAAAATAAAAGCGTCGCCACGCTAACAGCCGATTTTACCATGCATGAGATGTTTCACATCAAAAACAACTATAAATCGTGACGATTTCTACTAGTCAACAAAAGTCTGAAAAGTGAAAACACTGTGAGAAGAACTAGATACTTGTGGGAAAGACTAAAATATTATCTATGATGATAAAGCTTGCTCTAAATTATTTATAAATATTAAATTTTTCAATTTTGATGTGAAACATCTAATGCGGAGGGAGAGTAAAATCGGCTGTTAGCGTGGCGACGCTTTTATTTTACTTGTCCCGTTGGTTCCCAAGGACTGGAGAAGCGCAGTCATCGTGCCCTTGTTTAAAAACAAGGGTTCACGTTATGACTGTGCAAACTACAGGGCCATAAGCTTGACCAGTTTGGCAGCCAAAGTGTATGGTAAGATTATTGAAAGGAGAATGAGGATGGTGTCTGATGAATTTTTGTGTGAGGTACAAGGAGGTTTCAGGTGTGCACGAGGATGCATGGATGAAGTGTTTTCTCTGCGCAACATTGTGGAGAAGCATCTGGCTGCAGGCCAGAGGGTTTTCTGCAGTTTGGAGAAAGCATTTGACACTGTTGTACGAAAGGAACGTTGGGACATTTTGCCGGAGTATGGTATTAACGGTAGACTGCTACAAGCGGTGCAGTCCAACTACATGGACTGCAGAGCTTGTGTGCGGTTGGATGATGGAATGTCACCCTGGTTTGATGTCAATATCGGCTTTAAACAGGGCTGCGTTCTATCAGCCAGACTGTTTATCATATATCTGGATAAATGTCTACAAAGGTTGAATGAAATTAATGTGGGAGTTCAGATGGGCGACTCAATGGTTAACTTTTATTTTTATTAGGTGTTGTAATATGTTTGTGTTTGTTGCATATATTACTAAATTACAATCAACGACCACCGAAGGAATAATAATAATAATAATAATAGTTTATTTCATTATCCACATCTACTACAATATACCATTATAGAGGTTTCCTTTTAAGTGTATTAAACACCTGTGTTAGGAGGCCCCGCTCTTCTAAAACAAATTACTTACAAAAGTAGAAGTGCAGAGAAAAAATAACTCAAAATAGACTGTGTGTGTGTGTGAGTGTGTGTGTGTGTGTGTGTGTGTGTGTGTGTGTGTGTGTGTGTGTGTGTGTGTGTGAGAGAGAGAGAGACTGTGGTGAGTGTGAGTGTGGTGTTAAGTGTGGTTTGTGAGTATGGTGTGTGTGTTTCTAATATATACTGTGTAAGAGAGTCTCAATTTCCTCATAGGTTTTTGGTTTTAACCAGTTTATTAAAGTGATTTTACATTTTTGGTAGGTCAAATTGTGAATCTGTAATTGCTTATTTATTAAATTATAAAGAAAACCTGATTGTCTAGTGTATTGCCTTTTTGCATAAGTAGAATGAACGGTGATGAGTGGAGCTACCATATGGTTTCTTCTTTTTTTAGGTAGATTAGGGTTATAGGGCAATGTTTTATGCAGTTTTAAAATGACTTTAAGAACGTATAATTTTCTAACTGAAAGTAGGCCACCTAATGTGTATAGTTCATTAGAAGGAAATCTATATGGTTTGAAATACATTACTCTTAGTAAAGACCTTTGAGTACGCTCAAGTTCAAGAAACTTTATTTTGGTAGCACCACCCCATACGGGTATGCAATAAGTCAGGATTGATTGGGCTAGAGAGGTGTATACTTGGCATAAAGTTTTCTTATCTGTCACATGACGCAATATTTTAAAAATCCATATAAGCTTTCTAATTCTTGTCATAGTCATTTCCATGTGTAAATGCCATGAAAGTCGTTGGTCAACTATAACTCCTAAGTATCTCACGCTAGTTACTTTACCAATTTCATCACAAGAACAGGTGTTATTGTGGTTGTAAGCACCTCTACAAGAATGTATTTTTAGTGTTAAGTCCGAGTGTGGTTGAGTATTATTATATTTAGTAAATGTGATGAATTTAGTTTTACAGGTATTCAGCGTAAGTAAATTTGTAGAGAGCCAACCGGCAACTATCGCAAGTCCTTTTTCAGCGAGTTTTTGTACAGTTTCCCACGTGTCAGCAATGAAAGCAACAGCAGTATCATCTGCATACGAAAATATTTGCCCATGATCTAATTTGATTTTGCAGAGATTATTAATGTAAATTAAAAATAACGTCGGACCTAAAACGCTACCTTGTGGGACGCCAAAACTAATATTTTTCTCCTCACTCGAGTGTTCTCCTATTTTAACCCTTTGTTTTCGTTCTTGGAGATAATTTTTTATTAGGGCTAAAGGTGTGCTTCTTATTCCGACGTTCTCTAGCTCACGAATTAAGATAGGGATAGAGACGGTATCAAAAGCCTTCTTCAAATCTAAAAAGACGGTTAGACACTTTTTACCTTTATCAACCTGTTTTACAATGTGCGACGTTAGTGCAGTAATAGCATCTTCAGTTGACAAACCTAATCTGAAGCCAAATTGGGACTGAGCAATAATGTCATACTTATTCAAGTAATCAATTAAGCGCTTATTAATTATTTTCTCCATGATTTTAGATATTGCAGGCAAGACAGAAATAGGTCTATAATTATTTATATCATCTCTATCCCCACCCTTATGTACTGGTGTAATAATGGCTTGCTTCAAAGGAGCCGGAAAAATCCCTTTATCAAAACATAAGTTAATAAGATGAGAAATTATAGGTACAACTATGACAAGAGCGCATTTTAAAAATTTTGATGGTATATTGTCCCAACCTGGAGCGCTCTCGGTTTTGAGGCTCATTAATACGTTATAAACTTCTATGGGATCTGTATGTAGCAGCACAAAGGATGACAGCTGTGATTTTCTTGTCGAACAACTAAAGCAATTTTGTGATACACCCTTAGACATATTGACTTCTGCGAGATTTTGACCTACATTTGAGAAGTAGTCATTTATATAATTGACTGACTCGTAAGGGGTAGCCCTTATGTCTAACAATTCAAGCTTTTGTTTTTTATTAGATCTATGGTGTGTGATATCATTTACAGCGTTCCACATCCTTTTTGTATTTTTCTTAGCCTTTATGAAGTGTTCCCTGTCATATTTTCTTCTAAGTTTTTTAATAAGGTTATTGCAATAGTTACGATACCGTCTATATGTTAGTTTAAGTAATTCATTTCCGGGATCTAATCTTAATTTTCTTTGCATATTGTTCCTATTTCTTATGCAGCCCAAAATACCAGGAGTAATCCAGGGTTTAATAATGCGATTATTTCTCGACACTAAAGTAGTGATAGTGTTTTGCATTAGGCAGTTACTTAAATTGTCTATAAATTGTATTGTCAGTGCAGTAGGATCGTCAAGTAAAAGTAGATCACATAAATTACTTTCTTTTAGTGTGTCTAAAGCTTTTTCGAAATTAATAGTGGTTTTAGATTTAGAATACCGATTAAATTTAATTATATCAGAAAACTTTAGAAAGATCATTAAGTGATCCGTTATACTGGTATTAAGTATAGTTATGGCAGCAACTTTCTTATTATTATCAATTTTTAATATAAAATGGTCCAAGCAGTTATTCTCTCTAGTAGGCAATGAATGTCCTGGTAACAAACCATGCATTGCTAACATGTTAAGGTAATTAATTCTGTTGCTGCGTTCATGTGTTGATTCTTGTATTTTATTTTTAATATTTATATTAATGTCACCTGTTATTATAATATTCTTGCATGATTTAATAGAGTCTAGGTGTATGTTTAATGAATTAATAAAATTTTCAGCATTGTTGTTAGATGGAGACCGATAAATACCGAGGATAATGAGGTTACTCATATTAATTTGAAGGCACGATGCCTCAGCCAAAGAAATTTCCTTAACACTGACTTCATGAGTGTTTTTAACATACAAAACTACTCCATCACAACGGTTTATATGTTGAGTAGTAGAATAGTTGCAATATAGATCCATATACGGAACAGGTTTATTGACATTGAGTCTGCATTCGCTGAGTACTATTAAGTCAACGTCAAAACAGAATTGACTAAGGGTGATTTGTAGATCATGAAAATTACTATAGATACTTCTAATATTTTGTGAAATAATAGTGAAATCTGAGCTTTCTAAACGAATTTGCTTAGAGAAAGTATCAATATTAGATTCATATGATTGTGCAATAGCAAAATCATCTATACCACCTAAAACAATTTGTGTACTATCCATTAAGAATATTATGAGGACTGAGGTTACAGTATCTCAATTTTATATTAATAAGATGATTTTGACATATTAATTTGGTATTATGAAATTTACATTTTATATAATTGTGATCCTGAAATATTGCATAATTTAATATTATCTGTATCCACTATGCAAGAGTATGCTTTAGTAATAATATTAATTAATTTTAATAGGTCTAAAGTATGAATTTGTACGAATGAAGGTGATGTAGTGAGAGTTTTTACGAATGAAGGTGATGTAGTGAGGAGAGATTGATTGAAGAGTATTTATATTATCGTTTGTGTGTATGGTACGTGTGTGTGAGTATAGGATGTGTTCAAAGTAATATAACTTATTCTAAAATGATTTTTAAAATACTTAAAGCATGCATGCAATATCATAAGTGATTTAGAAATACATAGTAATAATGCACTTAATTTACATAGTCACATATCTTGCATTAGAGTTTGTATTTGCAGTTCATTTGTTATAAGATGAGTAGCTGAGTGATCGTGCCTTTTGACATAAACTTTACCATAAGCAGTCCAGCAGTATTTGTATCCTTTCGACTTAGCGAGATCCCGTGCAAGAAAATGTAGTCTGGATCCTTTTACGGTAAGTTGTTCTGAGACATAGATAGGTGTGTCTTCGTTAGTTTTTAGGCCAAGATGTTTAGCGCAAAGTTTCTGTTTATGCTTGATGTTAAATGCCTTACTCATTTTTATAGTATCCATCTTTACTATAGTTGACAAGAATTCTACTATAATTGGAGTGTTAGTCTTCCCTTGCTGTTTTCCAGTTACCCTATAAATATCTTTTATATCCTGCTCCGTTACTTCGTTATTTATATTTTTAGATAAAGACAAAACCATGGTAATTAAGTCTTGCTTCGTTTCCTTAGGATTTCTAGGAACATTTTTTATCTCTATATTAGCTTTGCGACTGCTGCGTTGCATGTCTTCAATCCTATCTTCCAGTACAGTTATATACTCCCTATCTTTCTTTCTCTGTGCTTCCAATAGCTCTATTTTTTTTTTGAGTTCTTCATTCTGTGTCGTAACGAAGGCCACTGTTTTTTCTATGTTTTCATTTGATTGTCTAATTTCCATGAGAGTTGGTGTGATTTTTTTTAATTCCTTTTCTTGACTTAGTAACATCGTTTTAATCATAGTAATCATCTCTTCTTTAAAAGCGTCTAAGTCATCTTCGTCTCTTCTTCTTTTATTGCGTAGGGCAACAAAATTTGGTGGAGTAGTGTTTATTTCCGAACATTGTTCAACAAGGTTAGTTTCGGAAACTGACAACGTTTTTGCCATTTCGAGCACTTGAATAGTTATTAAAGTTAATGAAAATAGCGAAAAGTAGTACCTTAGTAATTCACTTATTTTTTTTAACTCTCTGCTATATGCAGACGATGCTGTCCTATTAGCGCAGTCTGTGACTGACCTGCAAACCCTAGTCGACGTAATGGCAGAAGATTGTAAGAAAAGGGGCCTACGTGTGAATGTGAGCAAAACCAAAGTAATGGTTTTTGAAAGAGAAGAAGCCAGAATAGATGTTAGAGTAGCAATAGGAAATGTGTGCTAGAACAAGTGGATGAATTTGTATATCTTGGATGTGGATTCAGTCGGGATGGAAGGTACACCACTGATATAGAAAGAAGAGTGAATGCGGGAAATAGAGTGAACGGAGCATTGCGACAACTTCTCGGCAGCCACCACCTCAGCCAGAAGGCACGTGTCGCAATACACAACGCACTGCTTTTCCCAACGTTATTATATGGAAGCGAGAGTTGGGTATGTAAAAAAGAGCATGAGAGTAAAATCAATGCGGTCAAAATGCGATCTCTGCGGAGAATCTGTGGAGTGAGGCTGACTGACCGCTTTCGTAACAATGACGTAAGAGAGCGAGTAGGTATGAAAAACAGTATTGGTGTAAAGATGCGAAAGGGAATGCTCCGATGGTTCGGACATGTGGAAAGAATGCCGGACGAGCGACTGGCTAAGAAGATATACAATGCGAAAGTGGAAGGATGTAGGTACAGGGGGAAACCAAGACTTACCTACCTAGACCAAATTGGTCATGTATTGAAGGAAGGTGGAGTCAGGAGTCTCCGAAACCGGCGAGCGTATATGAAGCGAGTTATGAATGTTGAGGAAGCAAGAGATGTATGCAAGAATAGAGCCTCTTGGCACTCTGTTCTCTCTGCCTACCCCGCAGTTAGTTAGTTGTCCCGTTCAAATATTACAAATCAAATTTGACACACTTCCCGTTTTCCTATTGAGCTGAAATTGTACACGCATCTGTATATCGCGTGACAATGCAATATTATGATGACATGGAGCTGATCTGATGATGGAGCTGGAAGGTGGACATAGGAACTCTATAATGAAACGGCGCAACCCCATCGAATTTGGGCTCGTATGATTCGTCTTGACGAGTACTTTGTCTTTAGATAGTATCCAGGGTCTGATAATGAAGCTAGAAGGTGGCCATAGGAACTCCTTTATAAAACGACATAACTCCAACGAGTTTGGGCTCGTATGATTTGTCTTGACGAGTTCTTTGTCTCTAGATGGTATTCAGGGTCTGACGATGGAGCTGGAAGGTGGTCACAGTAACTCTGTAATGAAACGACGCAACCCTATCGAGTTTATACTCATTTGATTCGTGTACTCCACTTTGTCAAGTTATGATAATTTTATTTCTACAAAATAATTTCTATGTTTTCACATTTGGTAGACGTCCCATGACGTCTAATTCTTTTTATAATTAAACGGCGAGTGAATTCAAAGTTCGAATTTTTGCCGTGTGGGGCCGGCTTTAGAATTGTCCCACCCCTCTCCAGCCATGGGAGTCGTAAGAGCCGACTGAGGGAATACCGGGGGAGTGGGCAGCAGCACTCCTTCGAGTATTAACAACATCCACTGCGATCGCCAACCCGCCTGCCAAGCGTGGCGATTACGGCACTATCCCCCATTCTTGGGGAGGCCTATGTCCAGCAGTGGACGTTAAAAGGCTGATGGATGATGATGGATGGATGAATTCGAAGGGTAGCTAGTATTTTATAAGATGATTATTTAAATTGTCGAATTTATCAATAATGAATGTTGAAATATTGTATTGTATATACGAGTATATACCTTTATTTGTAAAAAAAAAGATTGTTGATTGATTGATTACGCAGTGATTATGTACATACAATGTTCACATTTTGAACCATCATTTTTATTTTTATTTCATGTTTATTTTATTACTTATATAGATAGTTTGGTTTTAAAAAATATTATAATTCCTCGCCTTGCTGGCCTTGTTTCTGCCCCTGACATCGTCTGCGTGGATTTAAAGTTTAAAATCTATTAAATTGTTTGCGCATATTCCATAGGAACTCCTTATCGGGATGAAAATGTTGGTATTTTAGGTCTATATGCCAAAAATAAATATATCCTACGTAGACTTGAATTTTAGATATAAATATTAAGCTATATAATTAATCCAAAGCCTTAACTGTCTACCTACCAATTTTTTAAAGTAGTACTGCACTAACATAAAATTTAAAAGCTACTGCAAGGATGCCTTTGTTCCGTTGACTGGACTAATCATCCATCAACCTTTCATCGTCCACAGCTGGACATAGGCCTCCCCAAAATTGAGATTTTACCATAATCGCCACGCTTGGCAGGCGGGTTGGCGATCGAAGTGGATGTTTTTAGTACACAGGGGAACGCTGCTGCCCGGTCCCCCGGTAATCCCTTGGTCGGCTTTTACGACTCCCATAGGAAAAGACGGGGTGGAGCTATTCTTGGTGCCGGCCCGGCCCCAAACGGTTAATTGACTGGACTAATGTTTGGGTTTTATTAACAAAGTTGGTCGCTACCTACTTGTGTAAAAATCAACCTTGCGACTCAATAGTCGCAAGGTTGTATTAAGTTAAGTAAGTTGTATTAAGATTGAAATTAGTAAAATCTTTTTCGAAAAGCTCTTTGTCTGTCTCTTTTTCTCCCGTTCTTTCTTTATACTGTTGTTACATTCACGCACGCAGTTAAGAGTTATTATTTTTTCATGAAATTATTCCGAAATGCTAACGCTATACATATAAGTAAGATTATATATACAACTTTTGCCATGATTTCTAAACACAATTGTGTGTCCTTAATTTATATATCAATGAATATTATGTACATATATGGTATATACTAAAATCGTTTATCGCCATCTATTGATCATTTAAGTATCTTTTGTACCTCAAACATGACAAGCAGTCATTTCATTTTATGAAACTAATTGTTATAAGCTTTCGACCATAGATGGCAATATCATCATGCATTAAGAACCATGAGATCAAAGTGAAAAATACTCGTATAATTTAGCAAGCCCGAGGCCCGAGGGCCTAGGGTCGATGACAAGGATGGTATGGAAGATTAGGTATCAACACTTTTATTAATATTTTTGTTACTAGCTTTTATTTGGTGATTACAGAATATTTTTTTGTTATTAATTCTGATAATATTTATAAGGAGTTTGTTATGATAGAAGTTTTTCAGTTACTACGACCCGTGTGTATTTATTGAAAATCAAGAGTCCGCTGATTACACAGATGTAGAGTCAAGTCAATCTTTGTCTACCATATCGGTGACACAGATGTATTTAGAAGAAAACACCACTAGACTCAGACATCTTTCTATTAATGGGGATCATGCGCAAAGCCTAACCGCAAAGCTGAGCGTAGATGCCGCTATCGGTGAGACGGCCACTGTCAAAATGTAATTGCTTTGTAGATATGGGCGTTTTCGTTTTTAATCGCTACAAACGCAAACTCACACTTTTACAGTTAGTACATTGATGAAAGTACTTTAGATATTTCAAGTTAATTTATCAGTGTAGCTACATGTAATTACGGGGATTACCCTGCATGCCTTAGAAAATACTAATCAGAATGAAGTCGCACTCTCAAAACAACAACAATATATTTATAGCCCTTTTTTTATTTATTTTTTTATTTTAGGTGGGCAAAAATGTCCTACCGCACACCCCGCTGCCCGGGGAGACAACGGGGTAGTGTGGGGCTCTCACCCACAAAAAACCCACCGTGCGCCTCCACCCGCCCTTGCTACGGCGGATCAAGAGTACCGCGTCGTTTCCACCGCGATCCGCAGGCGGCAGCCCCTTCGGGCACCCTCTCTTGAGCGACGCCTCGCGCACTTGGGCGTCGCACCTTCGCGGTAGGCTTCCGCGGACGGCAGGGTACCCCCCGACCCCACCGTCCGCAGCCTCGGCTAGGGCGAATCGGGTCCGCGAAGGAGGATTCCTCCCGGGCCCTCTCCACCACCTCCTTCCGCGAGATGACAGCCTCGCAGAAGGCGGCGACCGCAGTCCAGGCCCTGTCACTGCCAACCATCGCTCGCGCAACGGCCGGCAGTGACAGGTCCACGCCTATGACTGCAACGAGTTCCCGGCGCTGCACATCCCAGGCCGGGCACGACTCGAGCGTGTGCTGCGTCGAGTCCTCGTCGCAGCCGCAGTGGTGACAGCCTGGGGTCGTCTCCCTCCTAGCGATCATGTGCAGGTATTTGCCGAAGCAACCATGCCCCGACAAAACCTGCACCAACCGGAAGGTGAGGATCCCGTGCTGTCGCCCTGCCCATTCTTCCAAAATCGGCTGGAGCGCCCCCACGGTCCAGAGACCAGCCCGGGGCGTCTCCAGCCGAGGCTTCCACTTTAGGACGGTGGCGCGGCGGGCATCTTCCCGCCACGATGACATTGCGCTCGGCGAGGGGCGGCTGCCCCCCGCCCGCGCCGTCGACGCCCGCCGATAGACATCGGCGAGCACCTCCGCCTCCAAATCCCACGGGGGGGTTCCGGCCAACGCGCAGGCTGCATCGGTCGAGACCGTGCGATACCCGCGTATTGCCCTGACCGCTACGACCCTCTGTGGACGCCACAGAAGGGCCCTATTGCGAGCGGCCAGGGACTCCGCCCACACGGGCGCGCCGTACAGTGCCATCGACCGTACTACCCCCGCGTAGAGTCGTCGACACGCGAGACTCGGTCCGCCCAAATTCGGCATCAGTCGCCCGAGGGCGGACGCCGTGCCGACGAGCTTTGGCGCAAGACGGCGGAAGTGCTCGTCAAAGAGCCACCGTCCATCCAATACCAAGCCCAGATATTAGATGTGGGCCTGGATTGGCAAGCCCACACCGTTGATCGTTATCGAGGCGCTAGGGGGCGGGCCCCGTCGGCGCCCATGAAAGAGTAGGGCCTCCGACTTTTCAAGGGCCACCCTAAGCCCCAGCGCTTCGATCCGCCTGACCACCTCCGCGGTACCTGAGGTGGCCAGCGTTGCCGCCTCCTCGACGGTCCAGCCCCGGGCTGTGACGAGCGTATCGTCTGCGTAGCAAATTACGCCCAGCCCGGGGGGGAGCCGGCCACGGAGGACCCAGTCGTAGCCGATGTCCCACAGGAGCGGCCCAAGAACCGAACCCTGCGGGACGCCGCACGACAATGCCCTCCTTATAACGTCCCCTTCCCGGTCCACGAAGAGGACGCTGCGGCCGTCGAGGTAGTCTGCCACCAGCCGCCTTAGGTAGAGGGGCACTCCATAGTACCGGAGTGCCTCCTTGATGCAGCCGAATGGCAGACTATTGAAGGCGTTGGCGATGTCGAGCGACACCGCCAACAGCACATCCCTCGAGGTGACGGCCTCCGCAGCCGCGGCCTTCAGGCGCAGAATGGCGTCGACTGTAGACCGACCCGCCCGAAATCCAAACTGGGCGTCGGAAAGGTCGGGGCCGACCGCTCCTAGGTGCCGGACGATGCGGGCAGCGACTACCCGCTCGAGGAGTTTGCCCACCTCGTCCAGCAACACGATGGGCCTGAAGGCCGAGACTGTATTCGGAGGCCGTCCCGGCTTCGGCAGGAGCACGAGCTTCCCCTCCTTCCAGCAGTCAGGGAACCGTCCGGACACCAGGCAAGCGCCGAACAGTCCCCCGAGGCGGGGCTCAAGGTGGTCGAGGACCAGGGTCAGCACTCGGGCGGGATATATTTATAGCCTTTTATCAACTTAAATTCAACCCTATATCTATGCTTTGTAGTTCTATTTTTATATTTTATAGAGTAAGTTTCTCACTAATATCGAGTAGCCGCCGCCGACTTATGTACTTATTATTATAACTAAATAAATAGAAACTAGACCTTATTAGTAAAGGTTTAAGATATATTACACACACACACACGCCACTAACCAAGCAAACATGGCCAAAGTTTACTCATATTCGCTTCATCTCTTTTGCACCAGTAAAAAAAAAATATTTAGATAGAGACATAGCGAATATCAGTTTCAATTTCATATCGTTAGTGAAGTTTGCGTTTTGTTCGTACTTCATACGTTCCCATTGTTGCAGTTTTGATATAACATTTTATATTGATTTTTGTCATATCGGTTATGTTGATTTTGATATCGATATGATATGTTATTAAACACATATCCGATATAAGTTACGTTTTGAATCAAAACTTTTGATACCGTAAACTACCACAACATTGCCTCTGATACCTAACTTTGCCTAATAAAATTAGATGCTAATAATCTGTTCGTGTATTACATCTGCAAAACAAAAATATAGTAGTTGTGTCGGATATAAATCTGGCAACCCATGACCACCATTTTAAAAATATAAAGACAGTCGTCAGGGAGCCGTCAAACAGAATCGGACATGGTAAGATTTTTTTAAGCCATTAAACAAGAAGATAAGATAAGATTTTTTTAGGCGCTTATAACTTTTGATGCAAATCCAACAATTTTACTGTTAACTTATTATATTCAGCATACACTCAAAGCTTTGAGATTTCTTTATAAGATTTACTAACTATCGTTGGTTATATTTGTATAAAATTCGAACAAAGTACGTTTAGGCAAAATTAAGATGGTAAATCGAAAACATATATTCTATCTTTACCTGGTATAGGGTTGTCACATACGAGTGTAAAAAAATACTAATATTGTATTTTTAAACTGTGATCCGTAAAATATGTCATTTATGACTACAGGGGTAGAGTTAATGAGAGCTATGAATTAAAAATAAATATAATAGTGTGATTAAGTAAATAAATTATTTAACAAACAATATCTTGGTTCGGACATATGGAACGAATGCCGGACGAGCGACTAGTTAAGAAGATATACAATGCGAAATTCTAAGGATGTAGATACAGGGGGAGACCGATACTCACCTACCTGGACCAAATCGGTCATGTATTGAAGGAAAGTGGAGTCAGAGGAGTCTCCGAAACCGGCGAGCGTGTATGAAGAAAATTATGAATGTTGAGGAAGTGAGAGACGTATGCAAGAATAGAGCCTCTTGGCACTCTGTTCTCTCTGCCTACCCCGTAAGGGAAATGGCGTGATGATAAGTTAGTTTAGTTTTATCTGACAACCCTATGCAATAACGGTTACTTGCATGGAAACTCGAAAAATATCTGTCCTAACTTTGCCTCCTCGTTTATATGGAGAAATAAAACTTGCATAACTATAAAGGATTATCATTCTAGTAGTTTGATATTTAGGCTTCATTTTAACTAAATTACTTTAATACTTTCTAACATTTACGCGAATTTCACACATTTTGAAATAAAACTACGTTTACGGAATCTATCGCGTTTAAAAACACAACAATTCGTTTAGAATCATGGGTTGAAATAAATAAACCAAAAATTTGTAAAATCGACCATCTAAGTCCATCCGTGATCATGAATGCTGTAAAGTATTCGAAATGTCGGGATAGCATAAAAATCAAGTAAATTACTTTAGAGAATTTGAACCTATCTTTGCCTGCTAACAAAATCAGCCATAACGTAGCATTTTGCAAAGATTTATTGAAAACTAAAGCATTTGTTTAGTAGATCGCAACCTAAACTTTATTTCTAGTATAAGTAATATAACTCATAAATTATTTTGTCATTTTTGGGATGTACGCCAAAATGTTCGAAATACAGGCAATGTTGTGGCAGTTTACGGTATATCTAACCCAGATCTATTGCTTTGTTTGCTTTAACATTCTTAGCTATTTTTTTTGTGTTTAAATCCGTTGATTAATGATATTGTTAAAATGTATGGAAGATTAAAGATTTTAAGGTTAAAGGTTAAAGAATTGAAAGACGCAAAGACGCTATGCTGTCTAGCCACAAAATTTACCCAAGTAATCGGTAAGCTGTGGTGGGCGAAACCGTTATATTTTTATAACTCGTTATACATTATACTATATTTTTATAACTAATGTTTTACAGTTATAATATAAATTATAGTTGCATACGCAGCTAGCATAGGTACCCCTAAAAAAAAGGATGTCATAATATCCCCTTTCAGCGATTCCTACATATTGGTACTTATAAAACATTCCGTTTCAGATGGTTCAAGACTACTACTATATTGGTCTATAGAAATAGTTCAAGTAATTCTCACGAAATAAGGTATAGCGTAGCGCTGGTTTTAGAGTCGAGCGTAAATATTCACTATTTTTTTTGTTTATTTAATAACAATTAAACCATATCGAATCAGACCGTGAAAAGTAATAGGGCTCTATTCGTAATCATACTAATTCGTAAAAGAAAAAATAAGACTCGATTAGTGAAGTATTTTGGTCGTTATCGTGTTAACATACATTACCTACAACAAACGGACGTCCAAGATAGAACATTTTCAAACAGTTTTTTAACTAGTTTAAATAACAAAAATGGTATCAAAAATATCATGAGTGTTAAAAATAGTGTTTTTTCTTGATGTGTGTGTGTATATATTATTTTACAATTGCAATATATGATAAATAGAGACATTTTAAGTTAGAGAAAACAGTTTTTCTGCCTGAAACGAAAATAGTACACGCCTCATTTAAATTATTTACAATAACTAATCGTTGTCACTATAAGACCAACTTGCGAAAGGCTCAGTTCGTAAATCGTCGTCGTGATAGCAGTTAATACTTCAAATATGTCAATGCGTCACAATAGTATTGACTCAATACAATACAACAGTAGTACAACTTGATAAACTACATAATTTGTGATTCTCATTTTTTTGTGAACTTCACGCAAATATCAATGTTGTAAAATATATGTTTTGTAAATGTTATATTTTAAAGTAGGTAATATTAGTTCTTATATCTATTCAACGAGAGCTCATATTAGTATAAACAAAAAACTGCTCGCTATATATTACCATGAAGTACGCCATGATTGTGGCCCAAGCTACCACGTCGGCCCAATAATACAGGCCTGCTCAAATCGCAAAGTGACATACAAAATTTTGCCGTGCATACGTCATCAACAAGGCAGCATTGGCTCTCAAATTTGAAGATGAGTCGCGAGTTATAAACGTGACTTGGATTAGAAAAATGGTGAAAATTTTATTTGGCGTACAAAATTATAAAAAAATATTTAAATGTACTCCGATTTATCGCCATGAGCTGGTTGGATATTATAATACCTCTCTGAAAAGGCACTTTATAAATTAGCCTCTAGCCTGTTAATATTTATATATATTTTTAGCATTTTACATGCTTATCACTATACATTACACACAAATGAAAAAAGTGAAATCGAAAATAACAGTCACGAGCAGTATGTATGAAAATACTTCCGACAGATGGCGCAGGCGTCACCCAAAGACGTTAAGTATGAATGTGTTATCGAAATTAGCAGTCAGGAGCAATTGTCACGATGGCTGAATTGGCAAAGCATGTGGACGGAATCCAGGAGATGCAGGTTCAAATCCTGCTCGTGACTGTTATTTTCGATTCCACATTTTTCACTTTGTGTTTAATCTCTAACCTGTTTTCAAATTTTCTATTTAAACGCTCTATTCTCCATTCTAACCAGCATTATTTTTTTTATAATACCCACCACCTTATGGTAAGCGGTTACCGTAGCCTATAGACGCTAGTAACACCAGATGACCAGAGGCATCACTCGCGCTACTCCTGCTTTAAGGAAAGTAATACGCAGTGAAAAGGAAGCATAACAAGGAGGATATGGTGGGCCTCAACGCTCTCACTCACCATACGAAACAATAGTAGGAGTATCTAAAATTGTTTCACTTATTAGTTTGTATATTTTTCATGTAACATATCACCATGGTTGGAAAAACTTTGAGATTCAATGTTAACAGAAAGAGTACGAGCTAGTTTTCTCGTTGGTTTGAAAAGAAACGGCTAAAAGCGATAGTTGTCATGTGTCTGTCATATACAACAACCACGCCATGCTGCTAGTCTAATAACTACGATTCTGCTCATATTAATAACTAAGATTCCTTTTTATAAAAATAAACCAATTTAGATTAGAAATTCTGAAATTATAATTACTGTAAACAATCAAACATTAATTTTTGATGAGTAAATGATTGGTATTATTATTTTTAAAATGCTGTCATCTGTTATTATTTACCTTAAATAATTTTATTTGAAAAAGGGCAAGGAAAATGTGACGTCATTATGACGTAGTTGCGGCAATCTGTCAACGATTTGAGCAGGCCTGTATTATTGGGCCATGATAATAAATATTATAACTGTCATGGTTGATTTATGATAATTTGCTGTATGGTTAAAAATTAATAATGAGTTTTATAATTTGTTGTATGTTATATCGCCCACCCCACCTATGACAGTAAGTAAAATAAAAGCGAACAAGCTTGACCTTAATATGTAATCTGTACCAATATAAATTTGAAAAATTTCGACAAGAATCTATGTATTAACAACTTAACAAAATCTACAATATAATAAGTGTGTACCTATAATTGTTGAAATCTTTATGAAATGATCTTTGATGGTTATTTAGTGTCATATTTAGTTTTCGTCCGCTAATTTAGCCAAATTGCAAGCATAAAATATAAATGATATTGTGGACGAAAACTAAAAAATGCGCTGAAAATTGCTTTAAGTTTCCGTCCATATACTTTAATGTGGGTAGACGAAAAGTAATACTGGGTAAGTATTTAGTGTACGTCTATTACAAACAAATAAATACAAGTAGGTATTACACTTGTATTAAACTAAGTATATGGTTTATTAAGTCCATGACTAAGTATTAAAAAATATTGCTATTATAAAATAAAATTATTAAATCAGGTTTTCTAAAAAGAAGTTGTAAAAATAGATGGCTTTAATTAAGTCCCTATTATCTTTAAATCTGCAGATTGTATTTATATTACTTTTATATGTTAATCAACAACGCGTTAGGAAGCATTTGAAGTTGTTAAAAATATGATTGAGACACTGACTTTTAATATAGCAAATACATTATATCCCTCTTTATAGACCGTGGACGAAAACTAGCTTGTACAAGGTCGAAAACTAACATTTTTGGACGAATACTATAACAAAATCGGTACTTTTTCTAAAACATTTTATGTAAAATCATGTTGCTTATAATTATCTATATTATTATAAAACTGTAACAGAGCTGTCTGTACATTTAAGATATTTGAGAAAAAATGACTGTAATAGGCGTGTCTAAAAATAAAACAATTTTTTTTAGAATTTTGGTCTGTTTGTTTGTTTGCGCATCACACAAAACTACTGAACGGATTTTGATGCAACTTTTTTTATTTGAAAGGCCTTAATTAGACTTAAAACTGGTATACATTTTAAACCCGCTACTATATCGGGAACTTGAGATATAATCGAAAAACTAGAAAATTATTTAAACTAGAATTTATTTAAAATAACTACCTACTAGATGGATTTTGATGCAACTTTTTTTATTTGAAAGGCCTTGATTTGATTTAAAAACTGGTAGACATTTTATCCTGCTACTATATCGGGAACCAGAGATATAACCGAACAACTAGCTTTTGGCTGCGGCGATGCCACTGGCAAAGGCTAGTTTGTATATAAACCTAAAATAGACTATATCAGCTACCAATAAAAAACATAATTTTTATGCCCTTAAGTTAGCAACTCCGCTAAATGGACGAAAATCGGCTAAACTACCTATTTAGGTAGACAGAAATATGAAAGTTACATACCTACTTACTTTTTTTATGTGTTAGGTACCAAGTCTGAGTACCTACTGTTTTTATCGGACCCAAGCAGGTGAAGCCCAAGCAGTCAGACATTCATTGGTACCCCATCCGCGAAATGAAAAAGGTGAGCAGCGGCTTGACAATACTTACTCTTAGTATCGTTGAGTGCATGAGCAGTGTTACCACTGAGTATCATACGGGTGTCTTAACTAAATTGCGCGCGATTACTAATATGTCTAGTTGAAGTACGACCGGCTCTTTTAGGTAGGTACCTAATAGTCGGTTCTCAACGGGCAGCCGTCCTTACCCTTAACTTAAACATAGCTGGCGAAACGAAACCGTGGGTGTGTAATATACCTCTGCATACCCCTTCGGCGATGCAGGCGTGTTGCTATTTATGTATAATATTATAAATACGAAAGTGAGTTTGTTTGTTTCTTACGTTTTCACGCTGTAACAACTGAACCAATTACCATGAAATTTTGCATACATATAGTTTGGGAGTCCACAAAAGGACATAGGCTTTTTATCCCGGAAAATGGTTCCCGTGGGATAGCTATTTTACTCAGAGATAATTAATGCGATTAATTTATATTCAGAAGTCCACGCGGACAGAATCTGGTATGATATAAATACAAATATCTCAATCTATAGCACACAGGAACAGTTAATTTGGTTGTTATAACACGCCTACTGAGTTTCCGCTTACTAGATTATATTAACGAAACCTATTCAACTACAAGATAACGAGGATTGCGTAATAATTTTGTTTCTTTTATCACAGCTCAACTCCGCTCCGCACTGGCTGTGAGATTCTAATCTCTAACCGGTGTGTATAATGTGGGTGATTAGGGAATTTATAAATAAAAATAGACGCCTGTCCAGGGGCATGTTGCGGGACAACTAAATAATACCGCAACACACCACTTCACAGTATTTATATTTATGATATATATAGTTTAATGTCTAAAGGATATTACACTTGAAATCTGAAGGTTCGGTGTCCACGGTACATACAGCAAACCATTACTATCTACTAAACTTATGTTTAAATATTGACACAATAATTGAAAACCACATTCATTAGTACAGTGTATTAATAAATCAATATAATGATTATATTGATTACAAAAAGAATATTACCAAGACTCCCTAAACTTCTACATTTTAAACATAGGTACGTACTTGAGATACTTAGACATTTAATGAGTAATTACGATATATTTCCTACTAACTTACAACAATCAAAGAAAGAAAACATTTCATACTATATATTTAAAATATTAATTAAGTGTACACTTATACCCTAGGGGAGACAATAAAGAAATGTATATAAATTCGTCGGTGTTATAAAATTACGTTCTGGATAATTTTGTCATGAAATGCTTAACATTTTCTTTACTGTCTCCTTTCAAAATAAAACATTATTTGACGACCAATTGCTATGATATTGGATAGTAATTCTAGTTCCATATATTACGTAGCTTTATAGATACTGATACAATGTACTAACAAAGCTGATCGCATCGTCCGAGACTTAATACACTTGCTAGTTGGCTGGCTGTAGATACACGGCAACACACTGAAACAGGCTCTTGTACGTATGACCACACAGCGGGGTACTAGGATATACATATTGCTAGCTTTATATTACCATCCTACTTATGCAGTACAGCTAAGTATGTAATGTGAGTGGCGTACTTCATTCGCTGTAATCCACATCCGGTAAACCTCATCGACGCCCCAACGAATGCGTATGCGCTAGGTGGAATGCACTCATTTCCTACACTATTTATTTTATTATCATTAATTTCTTATATCTGATTATAGTGGCAGTGATTCGTTATAGGTTGCGGAAGGGACATTTTTGTCAACCATTCCTAAAATGAAAATTAAAAATCTTAAGACAACCAAATTTTCTGATCTACTTTTATATTTAATATACCTATATAATATTTATTCTAGGAGCGGACCAACCTCCAACATCGACCGCATTGACCTCGCCTTACTCTATCTGTAATATGAAACTGATTATATATTATTTATTATATATACTAAGATTAAATACCAACTATGTTAATATATTTTGGAATTTAAAACCTATACACCTACAATAAGTATTACTTGAAATAATGGAATAGAACGTAATTTATAGACAATTTTATTGAAAGCAAAGTTTAATATAATGCCATCATCCAACAGCTAACGAAAACAACAATCTACCCTCAAGTTAAAATGTCAAAAACATTTATTCAAAATTATCCTTCAACTTGAACGCGTTCCATCGTAACAACCCTGATGGGTACATTCACTTTTTAAATGAAACGATGGTAAAATGGAATGTGCTGGTAAATTCTCCCTTATAAATAAGTAACTCTAAGCCTGTTTCAGTGAATAGTTCCATCGATCACAAAATCTATAAATTACAGAAAAACCAACTTTTGTCCATTTAATTATTCAGTCAGCATCTCGGATACGAATACACTAGAAACGAGCTATTAAACAATGATGATATCGATTTACCGGCAAAAAGATACAATTAGATAAGTAAGGGGTTAAAGTGAATGAGTATGATGTTCTAATATGCCAAGAATCGTATACGAATTAAAGACTTCGTACACACCCCTAATATAAAATCATTAACCCAACAGTCAGAAATATACTATCAATTTGGAGTAAACATTTTCTAAACCCTAACAATAAATTGAATATCAAAATTTTACGGACTATGAAAAACAGTCTTCCTGGCGTTCGATATCAAAATGTGTAAATTGTATAATTTTAATTGTATAAACCAATAAAATACAAGAATCTCAAAACATTGTAAACACATCGACTGTTACCGTACAACGTAAGAGTCGTGTAACATTCGATTAACCTAATAATCCATTAGAATTTTTTTGGTATCAATTATTCTAGACTTAATTGTAGCGTAAACCATTTCAACATACGTAGTGCAATAGCTCCAAACATTCAAAACAATTCATTTACCGACTTTTAACTTAAAAAATATGACGTATTGACAGTGTCGGGCGTGCCTCAGATAAAACGCAAATTACTCAAATATCATTCGTAGCCCTGTTCACAAACCCTGTCAAATGTTTAAAACTCTGTAGGTAACGCTGTGTGCAGCCAGTAATAGTGGGGCATTGCATGTAGAGCGTGAATGTTCTTTTAAGAAACATGATAGAAAATTGGCACAACATTTCATATCTCCAATGAATAAACTATAACATTTGATTCGCAAGTACTTTTTAACGATCAACTCCAGTTCCATACGTACCAAACTATGACCCAATAAATGGACTGTCACTACATTAATTATTTCTTAATTTATTAGATAAATGATTGTCTAATAAACCTGTAATTATCCTATAAGTGAAATACTTATTTCATAGGTATTTATCTTATCTGCAATATTCAATAATAAAATAATAGCACATTATTAAACACATGAAGCACGTACAATTAAAACGTAGAAATTATAATCCTCTAATAAAAATTAAAGTCAACACGACACGACATCGAGTACATTCTAAAATTAAATTAATTACAATAATCAACCGAAGACCACATCATAAAGGCGCATTGGCGTCCTCAACCGAAGGTAACGGGAAAGACAAATGGATTTACACGCTTACAATATACACAGAATTTAATACGAGTCCGACTCTTAATGCATAAAATCAACTTGTTAATATTACGGTATTTGGGCGCGGTAATGCGTTCATTTCTCCTTCTCCGGTTCATCCTCCTTCTCCTTTGTCTTTTCGTCAGCCTCCTTTTCTACCTCTTTCTCTTTTTCGTCACCCTGTAATTTAATAAAATTTTAATATTAAATTCGTTATCATTATTACAGAAAGACACATTATACATGTTATTAAATAAATAATATAATATCATACCTTGCCCTTTTCCGGATCATCGGGCAACGGCTGTTTTTCTGCGGGTCCGGTGCCCTCTTTGATCTCCTTTACAGGCTTAGGCAGATGAGCGTTAAGATCGAGTGTGGTGCAGATGTCGTCCCAGTCAAGGAACGCACGCTCCTTAATGCGAGACACCAGGCCCACTAGATTGGAGAACGATGCGTTCAAAACATCTCGCAAAGGGTGTGCAACTTCCTTGTCGATGAATTGAATCTGAGCGAGGTTTGCAAATGCAACCACATCCAGCTGTCATAAATAATAAAATATTAATTTATTATATGTACTACCAGAAATAATAAGAATTATAGAAACAAATCCGCAAGTCAAATACTTACAAGAGTCGGTTCGTCGCCGAAGAAGAATGGCTTATCAGACAGAAGATCGGAAAGAACGCATAGATCTTTTTTCCCAAATTCCATAATTTCCTCCTCGCTATGTACGCCGATACCGTGGGCTCTCGTCTTCTTCATGCCCTGGTGACAGTATTCCAATAAATAAATAATTGAGCATGTTAAGGTAGGTAGAACAAGACAGGGTGTGTTTTGTCCCAATAAAAGCGGAAAGACGGCACACGGCGGGTTTATTTAGTGGTTGAGGGACACTACCCTGTTCGTTGCCCCGAACGACGGGGTGTGCGGTTAGGTATATTTTTCCCGTCTTAACAAAAAAAAGGTTGTGTTTTATCAAGCAATAAATGTGTGTCTAGCACATCAATACGGACCACCTTTTATTTAGGTGGGCCAAAATGTAAATGTGTTGTATAAATGTATACCATTATACCGTCACTGCTATGATCACCTAGAATGCATATATTACTAATCTAATAACCTTTGATATTAACCAAGCCCAAATATTCTATAACGTATGGTTAATCTATACTATTAGAAAGCTTTTTTTACCGTGTGGCGCCGGCTTTACAATTGTCCCACCCCTCTCTACCCACGGGAGTCGTAAGAGGCGACTGAGGGAATATCGGGGGAGTGGGCAGCAGCACTCCCTCGAGTATTAACAACATCCACCGCGATCGCCAACCCGCCTGCCAAGCGTTGCGATTACGGCATTATCCCCCATGACGGGACCGCTCGTTGTGGCGTTCTCTTGGGGAGTCCTATGTCCAGCAGTGGACGTTGAAAGGCTGATGGATGGATGGATTATAAAGCTGTAACAGAGCTGTGTCTGTACATTTAAGATATTTGAGAAAAAATGACTGTATTAGGCTAATGGATAACTGTATTAGGCTGTATAGGCGTGTCTGAATACAAAACAATTTTTTTTAAATTTTGTGTCTGTCTTTGTACGTTCGCGCATCACGCAAAAACTACAGATAGGATTTTGATGCGACTTTTTTATTTGATAGCTCTTGATTAGACTTGAAAACTTGTATAGGTACATTTTATCCCACTACTATATCGGAAACCTGAGATATAACCAAAAAAGTAGCTTTTGGCTGCGGCGGAGCCGCGGGAGTAGTCAATAATTTAATTTTAAAATCAACTTAGAAAATTGATAGTTTAATATCGCTAGATTATATGAAAAATTAGCAAAAAAACAAAAAACATATTAACTGAAATACATTAAAAATATAATTAATTAGGTCTCGTACCTTACGAGCAGCGGTGAACTTGTAGCAAAAGTTTAGAATTGGATTCGGCAAACGTGTGTTGAGCGCGTTCTGCAGATTCACTTGGTAGCCCTTGATGACACTGTCCGGATACTTAGCGCGCCACCATAGAATCACCCAAGAGAGGTGATTCTCGATTAAGCTGATCATGGCGTATGCCACCACCTTCTGTTCTGGCGTCAGAGCTACACATAAAAGATAGATGTTGTAATCCCAGTCGGTAAACCATTTACTGCAACTCTGTATGCACATGCGCAACGTCCTAGAATTATCTAGGATACCAGGTAAACCGGGTTCGCTACGGCATCCACCTGCTATCCCCGGATTAAAACATCGATATTATATCTCCATTCCTCATTCACACATACATTCAGTCAAGAAAGTATTGGGAATGCATGATATTTTTATGGTTCCAAATTCAAATTTTAGTTTTTTTCTGTTGTTAGATTGGCACAACTGCTATCCATTTCGGCGCGGAGTTTGAGTTGCATCTGTTATTTATATTAAATACAGTGCTGTTTTTAGTTATCATCATATCTAGTGTGTATTATAACTGGCTCGGTGGTGTATGCGACTGCTAATCATGAGGTCTCGGGTTCGATCCCCGGGACGGGCAATGTTATTGAGATTTTTCCTAAAAAGAAAAATTCTCAGTAGCAGCCCGGAGTTTGGAAATGTGCCCGGTAGACGTCAATAGGCTCGCCCCCTATTACGTGGGACTCAAGCATAGCTGGCGAGTCGTGGGTGTGTAATACACCTCTGCCTGCCCCTTCGGGGAATACAGGCGTTATGCTATGTTTTTTTTTGTTTTAGTGCAAATTGCGAATTTCATAATGGACAAAAGCATCAAACAAAGAGTTTGTCTTAAATTATGCATTGCCAATGGAATTTCGTGTTCGGAGTCACTGAAAATGTTACAAAAGGCTTACGGGAATCGACTTTATCAAAAACACGTGCTTATGAGTGGTACAAAGCGTTTAAAAGCGGTCGAGATGTGATGGAAGATTTGCCTCGCTCTGGTAGGCCATCAACGTCTGCAACTGAAGTTAACATTGCAAAAGTGAAGGAAATAGTGACTGAAAATCCTCATTCAACTTAGAGAGAGACATTTTAAATAATCACTTGGGTATGAAACATGTTTCCGCTCGGCTAGTCCCAAAAGACCTGAATTTTCTCCAAAAACTCAATTGCATGAGAGTCGCTGAGGACATGCTAAAACGAGTCAATTCCGTCCCAACATTAATGAAACGCACTTACTACGTTACTGGTGACGAGACGTGGGAGTGGCGACTTCCAACTGAACCGAAACCGAAAAAACCACGCCAAAGTCGATCAAAAGTCAAAGTCATGTTGACTGTTTTCTTTGACTGTCGCGGTGTTGTGCACTCGGAACTCTTGCTAGAAGGTCAAACGGTAAATAAAGAATATTATTTGAGCGTTATGCGGCGTTTAAGAGAGCAAATTCGACGAAAACGGCCAGATTTGTGGAAAGAAAATTCTTGGATTTTGCACCACGATAATGCGCCTTCGCACAAGGCCATCATAGTGAAGATTTTTTGTCCAAACACTCAACAAATACCATCGAGCAACCACCATATTCACCAGATATGGCTCCAGCTGACTTCTTTCTTTTTCCTAAACTCAAATTACCACTTCGTGGCACCCGTTTTCAATCGGTAGAAGACATAAAGGAGAATTCGCGGCGAGAACAGAACTCAATTCCGGAAACAGCGTTTAAAAAATGTTTTGATGATTAGATTATTCGTTGGCGTAAGTCTATCGTTTCTGAAGGAGCATACTTTGAAGGTGATAACAGATAAAATAAATTTGGATGAATAACAAAAATTTTGTGTACTATCGATTTTTTCCCGGTACTTTCTTGACAGAGTAGTATATTTTATATAGGGTACCTATGTGAACAGGGTAATTCACCCAATATGGCAATTCACACACATATTGGTGGCAATCATTGATATTTTATACATCAATGGTAATGCATTTATTTACCAATTATACCAGACAAAATCTGTTTTTTTATTCTGACGCGAAACGCAACAAACAAACTCATTTTCGCATTTTTAATATTATTGAGCGCCCCAAGCCGATCACTTACAAATGTTGAATGGACCGGGCCACATGCGGCCACAGATTGAGTATAGCCGATCAAGAGGACTAGGATAAATTCATATAAAGAATACACACCAGCATCCAGATCCTTGTTATATTTCTCGGACAGTTCCTTTATAATGAATGTGCTATCCGCGATCTCTTCCCCGTTCAGTTCCACAAACGGCAGCTGCCCCTTCTTGGAACGAAACTTTGCCTTGTGGTCAACGTTCTGAAAATAAAGTTAGTTTATAATGTTTAATAAGAATTACACAAACAAACATATAATTCTAAAATAAATTTAAGTAATCAGCCGAATTTGACTCGCTGGCAGAAGAGCTAACAAAATTTCTAACCCAGACACGAAAAAAGAGGGACAAGGTGTGCCTGCAATATAGCCAGTAGGTACATACTAACAAACTAATTCTATAAAAAGATTTTCACTAGCTGTATCAATAGGAGACACAACTACGGATAAATTAGTAACATAATTTTTATACTAGACGCCCGAATTAGCGAGATTCACATATATATAGAAATGCTAAATTCCGAGTGTTTACGTATAAGTAACTAGAGTTTATGAATTACTTAAAACAAGTACCTCATCGTTACATTCGCAAAATAAATGTACAATCGTGTACCTAATGGTATATAAGTGTATAGGAGTAAGATCGGATAGTTTTTTTGCAAGAGGTTTCGTATTTTTTTTGTCTGTCCTAAGTTGTTGCATGTATTGTATTGTCAAATTATTTTTAGTTACTAGGACATATCATCATGACCTTGTAAAAAGTAAACTCAACAATGAAAAACGATGTAAAGATCGGATCTTGATAGGGTAAGTTCCGACTACTATAATTATAAAATAGTACTTTTTAAACTTTCGCGTTTTATATTCATTATACCTAACACATTTAAGAGTCTACTCGTGACCACCGCTGGTGCAACTCAGCCGAAACGTCGAGGTTAGTCAAAATAATAGTATTTCGATAAATTTAATGCGCGTATAGACCCGTTAAGGCCCACATGCGCGTTTCAGAGTTATTGTATATAGCTCCGAGAGTACTGCTAACGCAGGGCTAAATAATTATTTTTGCTTGCACTGCTAAGAGTTAATACTATACCATGCGTAAAGTAATTAACTATTAAACCCGCTAAAGTTGGAGGGTTAAATGTCTATCTCTGGGTTTATTATGTCAAAATTGTGAGACTATGCTAGTTTGTATTTTGTATTTAAAAAACAAAAACAGAATAACATTGCATCGTTTATTTTTATTGTCCTGATGAGTGACTTTTTGGTTTCTGATGATGTGTTCATGTGTGTTCAGCCCCCCTAGACAACGGGATACGCTTATTATGTCGTCGTAATCTTATGTCAATCCCATACATTGATTATTAGAATAATCCTTCTATTTTTCTATTTTATTCTGTACTACTAGCGTTTATGCCACTTCGATGCCACTACTTATCTACAGGGCCCAGTCAGTTCACGACAGCACCAGCAGTTTCTTATTTATTTTCAATAAGTAACATGTTTACCTCATGGATATGTAAAAATATTCGGACATAGTCTCGCTAACACAACTTTGTGTCGCTCAGAGTCGGCCAGTTCGCTGTACGTACATGCCTACACGCACACATTCACACGTTAGTCAGCCATTGCCCGAGTAAACGTTATCACAGTCAGTACGTCTACGCTGCAAAACAATATTAAAATACAGCATGTCTTGTATGGTGAAATGGTGTAAATACCGTAGTGACCGAAAGAAAAAAAATCAGGAGTCACATTACATAGGTAAACGAATAATTTAATCACTTAGTTTCCTATTTTATACATTAAAATTAATAATTATTCACTAGAACAAAATAATTCAGTATTGCTAATATTCACTAGTGCAAATTACCCAAAATATGGGAGTTTTATTTATTACTTTTTTATACTCTGATTTTTTATTTTGTAGAGTAAAATGATATTTGATTGCCACGTATCGCTAATAGTGTTGTTGGTCTGCGTTATCGAAAACAAATTATTCATATTTTTTTATTATAATAAATTTTCTGGTTGTTTATTAATTTGAATTTGCGTTGGTCAGTTAGTATAAGTAGCATGAATTTATTATTGTAGTGGCATTTACAAAATCTAAATTAAAGTAATCATACCTATTGTAATAAGTTTTAAAGTAATAAAATTGCATTTGCGAGTGTTATTTATGTTCATAAGAAAATCGCATTTAACAAAAGCGACATAAAATAAGATGGTAGATGCCCACCGTATATGTCTATTTGTCTGCTTATTAACATTTTAGTCAAAATGGAAAATAATAAAAGAGAACTTTCTTAATCACTATTTATTTCTGAATTATTATTTGAGAATCTGAGTCTGTTACATTTACTAAGAATCTTTCTGTTACAATCAATAAGGTGAACCAGTAGCATCATTTCATTTCGTTAGTTTATAGCATACTCGATATATCTCAACTACCACTGCAGTGTCAACAACTTATAACAATAATTATTTAATTTCGGCCATTTTAAAACTTGTTATTTCTTGCGACATGCCCCTTTACCGGTGTCCATACACATTTGCCGGAACAGAACATAAAATAAGCCTAATTAAAAATATAGTGGAAAAATATTTAACAATTCGATTTTACCACATTTCAAAATTAGAGGGAATTACAAGAACATCTCAAAGTAAAAGACAACATAAAAAAAACTACTCAGCTTATAGGATGTTAGACATTAGGTACTTACAATAAAAAAGTAAACCAACATCTTTTTCTTTTACTATATACCTACAGTAGTCACAACGGATCTTTTTTTCTCTGAAGTTGGCTGCAAGACGCTGCGTAGTAGCCATTTTTGTGTCGCAAGGCATGTGCGTCTTTTACAGTTTGCATTAATCGAAAAATATTCGATTATAATTTAACAATTGAATTCGATAATTATATAATTCATGGATCGTAAGATGTGGACTCTTCTAAATCTAGATTAAAGCATATTCACTGAAATCGCTCGTATACCTAATTTTTATTGAATATAAAAAAAGAAATACTTGATATGAAAACATTATGATCTCATTCGATTGATTTGTTAATGAAGTAATAACATTTGAATTGGTCAGCACTTATCGTATGATTCTGTCAAAATTCCCACTTCGCGCTCTGTGCCTAACTTCAGAGACGCAAAGATTTGTTGTGACTACTTGTGACTACTATACTCTTTCTTCATACAGATTTGTACAGTAAAATAAATAAATACAGTAAAACAGTGTTTTATTGGCTAATATTAACTTAGACGGGCCTCGTGGCGTGGTCGGTAGTGTAATCGATTCCGTGCACGAGGTCGTGGGTTCGATCCCCACTCAGGACAATTATTTGTGTGATGAACACATATATTTGTACTGCGTCTGGGTGTTTTCTATCTATTATATGTATTTATTTACAAAAAAAAAGTAGTATATGTATTATATCCGTAATCTGGTACCCATAGCACAAGCGTTAAGCTTAGTTTGGGACCAGAGGACGTTGTGTGAAATGTCCGTGAATATTTATTTATTTATTTATTAACCTTTTCAAATAGTACGGTATATTTTATATACATTTCCAATAAATTTGTTTGCCAATCTGTATTTGTTAAAGGGTAAATTTGGCTAACATGGTATCCCTAAATTCACTAACACATAGATAGCCGCTGCCATTACCTAGCCTCAATTCTGTCTTAGCGAGACGCAGTCCGTTTCTTATACGTCCGTGGTTTACCTATATTTGGTTATTATATCACAAAGAAGTAAACTGCTACAACTTGTAAAAATAGGGCCACGTGTACAAGATTTCCTTCACATTTCACAAAATAATACAGATATATATTGTCATAAAATACACTGGAAATCGTAAACAAACAACAATATGACCATAATGAGTGACATATCGCCCTTCAACTTATACTACCAAAAACAGGTAGCGTCTATTAAAATTTGACATTAAACAAAGACTTATGCAAGTAGGTAACTGTTGTGTGAATGAGAGAAGAATACTTGTGTCGTTCATCATTCATTCCTTTTGGATTTGGCTGGGATGTAAGCGGTATCGTATGGTTAGAAAAACCTGGATGAATTTTCTTACGTGCAAGATAAATTTTGAATTAGATAGTTATTCATGTAACCTAGTAAACGCAAAAGTATTTAGTTATCTCAAAATTTCCGCGTAAGTGGCCCTAAATGTGTTATAATACTATATAAAATCAAATATGTAGTTTTTTATTTCCCTTATACATCCTTGATTTATAGACCCATCTCGCTCATGAGCCACGCGTCTTTAGGCTGTTTTCAAAGATGAAACAAATGGTGAAAAAAAAATATCTAAACACAAATGGTTTCAAAGGTGACTCAGAAGCGAGTTCGATGACTTCCAGAGTCCTGAGCAAGCTTACTTACTTATCATCACGCCATTTCCCGTGCGGGGTAGGCAGAGAGAACAAGCTGGTTTCCAAAAAACCGAAATAGTACGTACCATAGACCACATATGTACATTATACGGTGCGCAAGAAAACAGGAGACCGATGAGTATAATCGGCTTCTGTGTCTAGCGGACCATGAAAAGCCGTCGATTCGATCGATATTTGGGTGGTGCTGAAGTGCCTTCAGCGGTGCCAAATTGACTATCTATATCGGAGTGTTGAAGTGCTTGTACAGAAACGTTGGCTGGTGTAGCTGAGTCCTGCAGAACGGTGTTACATATTTATGGAGACGTCATGTCATTGTACATGGATTCTGTATCTACATGTGGCATACATCACACCTTCGATTTGCAGGTTATCATGTCAGTGATCATGGTAGAATCACAGGAGGCCCTTGATACCGTGCTTATCCACCTCAGCAGGGTTTCCAGACTGGTGGAGGAAATCATGCGAAGAGCGTATACCTCGCCCCTGGCCACAGGAAGTCTGAAGGAACGCCGCGGGGTTTTAGCAGGTATACCAATTGTAAAAAATTGGGACCCCGGCATAACCTCTGCCCACCCGGCAGAAGCTATCCACAAAGGACTTCCTAGGGAAAAAAAAAACAAAAAAAAAAAAAGTGTTTCCAGACTTAGTGAGTCTAAAAATCAACACGGGCTCTTGTAAGTCATGTATGTATAACCATATCGTTTCAGCACCGGTCCTAGTCGGGAATGCGATTTTCGAAATTGTCGACCACTATGTTTACCGGGGACTCAGTCCAGCTTCGGCAGACTCTATACCATTGGTTCCCAAACTCTTTTGTTTCATAGACCACTTTCAAAATTTTGCTGGATCCGGTGGACCTCCTGCAGCTACATTACTACCAATTTCTAAATCTCGAACAAAAAAAGTAACGATTAGATCTATCTATCTATAGAACTTTGCGTTGTGGCTGAGCTTCAACGACGAATTAAGTTTTCGAAAAAAAAAAAGAAGGCTAGAATGTGCTTGATAAGGTTAATTATTTAATAATAAAGTCGACTAAATAAATTTTCAATTAAATTTTAATAGATTGTGCTGTGAGTGGATGTCAAAAAAGTAAAGTTGGCCAATCGAAAAAGTGACTCCATCCAACTTTACTTTTTTGAAATCTACAGTGCCTCACAGCACAAGTACCAATCAATTCTCACAAATTTTATTTAGAAAACGTCCCATTCGGAGTGGTAAAAAGAAATATACTATATTTCCTTGCGTTGTAGGTATATATTCAAATATATAAATTATTACACTATTAATTATTATTGTTTATATTAATTATTATTTTTAGGAATTACTGCTCTATACCAACACTTAACCACCTACTTAATCTATAATCAGCTGTCCGGAAGCTACATAATGATTCTGTATCTATATTTGTAAGCTATATTTTGTAACTGTAACTTGTAGATCTTAAATTGATAAATACTGAACAACTGTAGCAAAGTTTGGGAACTACTATAATAACATTCGGTAGCTCCGTAAATGTAGAGGCCTATTTTAGATCCCGTTAACATAAAATAGTGTATACACGTTATTTACGATATTTGACAACATTATCTGATTTTGCTATCAGTAGTATACATTACAAGTTATTTAACGTACCTTTTTTAAAAATTTGTAGAATCAACAGTTTATTCGTTGCGAGGCGCATAGCAACAAAAAAGACAGGGTGATTTGTCAGTAGTGTGAGATATGGAGAGAGTGACGCATCGGGACGCTAGAGTGGAAGGCGCAGGGGTGGCGATATGCGGTATGGAAGCGCGGGGTGCGACGCGGGGCCGAACGTCGCGCGTTGGGCGTACGGCCGGGTCGGAGCGAGAGCGAATATCTTTATCTGGTACCGTATCCATGACAACGATATACAGACGAACGCGAGCTTGTCGAGAGTGGAGAGAGCAGCTGTATTGATTTCGGTTGGCGAGGTTTGCCGGCCGGCCATCTTTCCCTGCACACCCCAGTACATCGCTCTCGGTATCGAGCTAGGTACTATATTCTCAATAAAGTACATATAATATATTATAAGTACCAAAATTAATTTAGTATATTTATGTATTTGGTAAGTACCTATAAGTAATATAATAAAAAATATTGTAAATATAAAACCATTGGATAAACGACAAAGTCAGAAGAGCTAATGTACTACTAATCCTTACTATTATAATAAATGCGAAAGTGCGTCTGTTTTAAACACTTTCACGTCGTAAATCCTTACTCTATACCTACCTACCTACATTCTAACTTACTAAAGCTGTAACAGAGCTGTCTGTGACACTTGAAAAAATTACTGTATTACAAAAACGTATATGGACATAACTTTTTTTTATATTTTTTGTCTGTTTGTTTGTTGGGGCATCACGCAAAAACTTCTGAACGGATTTTGATACAATTCACCCCATCTCTCACTCTTACAAAAGATCAGCGTGAAACAACGGTAGGTAAACCTATCGTTGTTTCGTATGGTGAGTGAGAAGCACCGCAGGCCTAAACCTCTGCCCTATGCTCTCCTTATTATCCTTCCTATGCTGTCCTTGTTTATCCTTCCTTCGAGTGATGGCTCTGGTGTTGCTAGGGTCTATAGGCTGCGGTAACCGTTTATCATCAGATGGACTGCATGCTTATTTGCCGCCCATGTATTAAAAAAATACAAAATTTCATGATGATTTATTTTGTTTAGTAGCTACGGCGTGAAAGTGTGACAGACAAACTCACGCATTATAAATACGTATAAAGATACTAGCCTTAGCCTGCTAGTTTTTAGGATAAAGTGTATACCAGTTATTAAGTCAGATCAAGAGCTATCAAATAAAAAAAAATGCATCAATATTCGCTAAGGATTTTTTGTGTGATGGGCTAACGAATAAACAGACAAATCGACAAAAATTATAAAAATAATTGTTAAACATAATTTTTTCTCAAATACCTTAATTGATTCTTTGTTACAGCTTTATAATAGTTAGGATATGGTTATTTTTTCTTAAATATCTTAAATGTAGAGGCAGCTCAGTTACAGTTTTAATAGTTAGGATATCGATAGACAAAACCAAGACAAAGTATAATTTAATTTTGCTAACTCGGTTCTAGATAACGAAGACCAGAATTTAGGGCTCAGTGGTGCGTGGGTGGCGGCTCGGTCCCGGTGCGACGGGCGCACCCTGACGTAGGAGAGCTGCGGGGTTCGGGGTTGGTCGATGGCTGGCCGGGCAGCCGCGCGCCTGTTTCGGGCGGGGTCGCGCCTGCGTACTTACGATTAAGGTCGAAGCCCTCGCGGACACCGACCCCTGCGCCTAGACGTGCGCTCATCTAGGAATCAGAATCTCACAATCTCATAGGTACACTTAGCTAGTCTCTAACGTCCTATCTCAAAATATAACACATACAAATACGATTATTTAAAATGAAAACTAATAAATATACTTTACATATTGTAAAGTACAGTATATAGTATGTTATGTAAAGTACCTATTTTACAATTGCTTTTAAAGTTCCTAAAATAATATTTATTGCTTCTACTTTGTTCAAATTAGTTTTCATTAAAAAAACATAGCTGAGATAGTAGGGCTAGATAGTGGCATTTTTAAGCAGTCGTCTGTCGGTACAATTCTCAGTAGATAAGGTACACGGCGCGGTTAGCGTAATACGAAGGTATGGAATGGCCATAATCAATGGTGGCGGCGGGTGTGGCTACCTCGATTGCGCTAGCTATTAGCGTCATCACGAAGCGTTGTTTGTGCTGGTTAACATGTTTTCACTAAATATGTGGAATACCATGCTAGGTGGAACAAATAATATTTATTGAAATACAGCTAATATATCAATGATTACAGGTAATTTTAACAATGTATGTTACTGTTAAGTATTGTTGGTAAAGGTAAACAATGCAACATTGTGTGTAACCGTTACTTAAACAATATCGTTCGAAGAACGACGAAGCTATTGTTTTGATGATTCAATCTGTAGTGAAGATTATCGATTAATATGCTTAACATAGACGATACTTTTGTACATAAATCAACGCAATTAGTCCACGAGAGTTTAAAACTGGAACTATAGAAGTGCTGTCTTCAAAAAATTACGTTCATGGAAACTGTCCATGGTTCTTCAACTCCCGGTCGCATCATTAGAACAAAAATCTTACTAACCACCTCTTAAGCTCATGGAGAAGAGGAAAGAAATGACAGTCAAGTCTTCAATCTATTAGTCCAGTCCAGTTTTTCCGGGATTGGGACAAATTCTTGCAATAGCTCCCACAAATTCTTCAGCAAAAGTATCAATGACTATCTACGACATGATGTATTTAGATTATATGCGTAGATAGCAAAACATACTTTGATTGATTAAATACTTATTTTTATGTGAAACATCTAATGCGGGCAGGGAGGGTAAAATCGGCTGTTAGCGTGGCGACGCTTTTATTTTACTTACGCCTTTCAAATCTTGCAAGTTAAAAGACATTGTTCTGCATCCATACATAGTTTGCCCTGAAAAAATCTCAAAACTAGATCATGTGTTGTATGTATTAAAACATATTACTGAATTCCCATAGGATTATAATTTAATAGCGGACTAGCTGGAAAATCATTCTATTACAAATACTGTGTGAAACAATGAAGCTGGAATGTAAATGGACCACTTTACGTATGACAGTAAATTGGTGTTTCACTACCTCTTGTAATAGTTTTCAATTCAGTTGGATTATAATCCTAGAGTTGCGTATTTCCAACGCTAGATGGAGCTCTATTAATTTTTTTACGTGTTTCAAAAAATATTTTAACTATTCATTTTCTATATACAATAAAGATTAGATTTCTTTATTATTTTAAATCAGAATAAGTCTATTAAAAGCCACATCTATTAACAAACTAATATTGATAATAAAAATAAAGTCTTATAAAAGTTGGGACATCTATTAACAAAATCTATTGACAAAACAAATTGTGAGAGCCAAACCTTTTAATGAAACAAAACTTCTGATTTTTGTCTAGATATATTAATTTTATACACAATTTCTAAATCAATTCCAAAAGTGTAATTCAGATTTCAAAATAACCTAACAATGCTTTTAAAAAAATGAAAGAACGATTGTATTGATTGATGATTGTACTTCAGGTAAACATGGCAGCGTATCGGATGTACCTACAAATAGTCCCTTCGAATACTTTTTTTCTTCATTATGATATAGAGCTAATCCGTGTTAAACGGAAATATGCAATTTGTATTATAAAAAATACTAATAATTATCATAGCATAGGGATGCTACTATCGTACAGGGCGAAAAATGACATTCTCCTTTGACACACTTCCCGATTTCCGATTGAGCTGAAATTTTACACACATGTATTTCGCCTGCAAATGCAATATTATGATAACATGGAGCTGATCTGATGATGGAGCTGGAAGGTGGCCGTAGAAACTCTATAATGAAACGGCGCAACCCCATCGAGTTCGGACTCGTTTGATTCGTCTTGATGACTACTTTGTCTTTAGATGATATCCAGGGTCTGATGATGGAGCTGGAAGGTGGCCATGATAACTCTGTAATTAAATGGCACAACTCCATGGAGTTGTACCATAGTTCTAGATGGTATTCAGGGTCTGATAATGGACCCGGATGGCCATAGGCACTACCCAATAAATTTTATATAGAATAAAACGCCGCAATCCAATTAACTTTGGAATAGTTTGAATCGTTTTGACAAGTACTTCGGTCGTAGATCTTCAGGCCCTAGATATCCTAGGGCCTGATGATGATGATTTTTGTCTATTTTTCCGTTATTTTACACATGTCATAATTTTATACAACCACACATGCCCGGAGTTTGGAAATGTGCCCGGTAAACGGCGATAGGCTTGGCGTTATTACGTGGGACTTAAACATAGCTAGCGAATAGTATACACCTCTGCCTACCCCTTCGGGAAATACAGGCGTGATGCTATGTTTAATCACGATACAGTTTTATATTTATTAATCCGTCGCTTCAATTTGAGTTGATTTGGCAAATTGCGCAGTGTGGAGCCAAATTGACGCTTGCCTATGCCTATGTTGAATGTCGAGTTGACCGTTCTAACAATCAACGAGTTGCATCAACAGATTACGCACAACATTACTATCACTACGCTATCGTTGTTAATTGTATTACTTAAAAATAAACAATAATGAAAAGAACGTGTGGAATTAATAAAACAATAGGTATATTCATAAGAGATATTTTGACGTGACAACGTCTTATAAATTGGTTTGCCGGGTGACACTTCAAGAAACTGCGTTACGCTCCGCTCACGTTATGCGCTCACAATGAGAGCGAGTGAGAGGCACGCGTCCCTTCCACTCGGGCATGGTTAGCCCGCCTAAGAGCGAGAGAGACGAAGAAATAAAATTTTGTTAATATGAAATTCAGTGCGAGATTCTTTGTATAAATTAATGTTTTAAATATAATTCTTTGTATAAATAAATGTTTTAAATTGTTACTATTATTTCATCCTTCTTCCTACTATACGAATGAATATTCACATTAAAATTATTTTACCACTCAAAGTCGTTGTCACGTAAAACTTTCGCCCGTATACCGACTTTACAGGCAACCAATTTTTTTCGCAATAATAATAGTTCCGCAGCATATATTTTTCAAGCAGTGATAGCCTATAGGGGATAATTATCAGGCTTATGGATGGATTGATAGATGGTTAGCCTATATAGGTAGAACCAAGGACTACAAATACAGTGGTATCAAGTTGATCGCAAGACGCAGGTCCAGACTTCGCACGCAACACACACAACTTCTTTTACTTTTAGAGATGACGTGTGTATTCGTTTACAAATATCACTCAAAACATCATGAGGAAACCTGCATGCCAGAGAGGTTTTCTCAACGGCTTGTGAATTCTGCTAATCCGCACTGGGCCCGCGTGCTTGACTACGGCTTCAATCCTCCTCTCTATGAGAATAGACCCGTGCCCAATAGTGTAATAGAAACAGATTTAAAACTTTCTTCTTCTTTTTTGTATTATCAATGCCAATAACTAAAGCAACTCCCGCTTTTGGTACTTTTGTTTCATCCATCCATCCATCAGCCTTTCGACGTCCACTGCTGGACATAGGCCTCCCCAAGACAGCGCCACAACACGTGTTTCCCTCATATGGGGGATAGTGCTGTAATGGCCACGCTTGGCAGGCGGGTTGGCGATCGCAGTGGATGTTGTTAATACTCAAGGGAGTGCTGCTGCCCACTCCCCCGATATTCCCTTAGTCGGCTCTTACGACTCCCATGGGTGGAGAGGGGTGTGACGATTCTAAAGCCGGCCCCACACGGCAGACTTTTGTTTACTTTGAGAGAATCATAGTAATGTCAATGCAAGCTTTCACTGCTTTAACGGTGTCAAAATGCAATTGTGAGCAGTGATTATTGATTTGTCAGTAGAGTACATCTAATCTTGAGACCAAAAAATTGATTCAACGGATTGATATAATGAAATTGCATCGTGTGTATTCACTTTTAGTTTTAGCCCTTTGTGAACCACATAATTGAATTACTTAGGAGATTTAGCAAAAACAAAACTCGCAGGATAAAATAACTGTCGCAGCAATGGAGTAGAGTTCACAACTCAGCACTTTATCTTAAATTTCCGTTTCTAGTGCGGTCTATATAACATAATAATTAGAGATGGGCCGAATGTGGTTTTAACCGAATACGAACTTCGGCCGAACTTCAGTATGTGTTTTCTCGGGAGTAATAAGTCGTGTTCTGTATTTTTTATGAAAGACAACGTCGTAAAACATTCAGTGTAAGGGTGTCATTATTTTAAATTATTGGGTTTATTGCTTTATAGACTCCTGGATTGTGAAAAAACGACTCAGGGCACAAGTTCTGAAGACCACACAGGTGAAGTCGCAGCCGGTAGCTGGTACAATTACATCATAAATTTACCTAGTCTTTGCAATAGGTAGGTACCATATTATAAATTATTGTGGAATCCTAATAAAGTTTAAATAGATGCACATCTGGACACTGGATCCCGATATGGAGTAGATAGATACGACCGGTTTTTAAATAATATACTTGAACATAATCACATTCTAATGTTATATTTCATTCTCATAACGATGCAGGCAAAAGACTCAAATGTTCTAGGCTACACACGATAATCTAAATCCATCATAATAAATTAAAATACTTTGGAAAATCCAAAACTGCACGCCTCATAATCTTCATTTTTCACAATAAAATTTATTATTTGATAAGTAACTAATAATGTATTGGTCTTACTAAGTAGTTTTCAATAAATCACATAGATAGCGCTAATTTCAAAAGTACTAATGTGGGTTTCATGTCTTATACGCCATCTAGAGCTAATTTTAAGAAGTACTTCTATATTGGTCTATCTCTCAGTTACGGGCCGCGCGCACGCCAAGGCCACGCAAAAAAAATTGTGGAAAGTAAAATGTTTTTTTCGTGTTTTATAACGTTGGTGTGTTATAATTTACGTGTGTTTAGTGTTTTTAATTATTGTTATGGATAAAATAGTTATTATACTTGACAAATATCATCAGTTCGTCAAGCAAAGGTAAGAACTTTCTTTTAACAAAAATTAATGTACCGGCCGGGCGAACGGCGTTCTGTTGACGATAGTAAAACCACCGGTGGCTATGCGTACGTATAAAGGTAGTTCTCATGAAAGGCGCTGGTTTTAGTGTCGCGTCGAGCATAAATATTCAGTATTTTTTGTTTATTTAATATCAATTGCTCTATTCCTAAACATAATAATTCGTAAACGAAAAAAAAGACTCGATTAGTAAAGTATTTTGGTCGTTATCGTGTTAACATACATTACCTACAACTCACGGACGTCCAAGCCAGATTTTTTTCAAACAGTTTTTTAACTAGTTTAAATAACAAAAATGGCATCAAAAATATCATGAGTTTTAAACATAGTGTTTGTTCTTTATATGTGTGTGTAGATATTATTTTACAAGTGCAATATATGATAAATAGAGACATATTAAGTTTGAAAAATCAGTTGTTCCGTGTAAAACGGGAGAACACACCTCAACGCTTCGCTTATGAGGCGTGCAATACAAATATCCATAACCTACATTTATAACGTTAAAAAATATCTTAAATAGGCACACAGCTATACTACGATGAAAGCGCAACCGCGCCACCCCAACGGAAGCGATGAGAGGTTTAAATTAAAACCGGTTACCCTAACGAACGTATCAGAGTTATAATCAAAATCAATTAAATAAATGTATGTAAAGTACTTGGTTAGGTTACTAGCAGCTCTTAAATAGTTTTGGTCGGAACTTGAGAAAGTGCCGCATACAATGGCCGCACGATGTTATGGTTCAGTGGCCAAGTCGCCGCTGTGGTTTCTCGTATCTAGTTGCGGCACGTGTTCTTGAAGTAATATTTGAGATATATAAAATATGACGCTAACTGTCCGCACATTCTGATACTCTGTTCTCTTTGTAATTGAAGTATTGTGCAAATATGCTCCTTATTCCCTAATTCATCAGGTGACTTGTGTCCTATTCATAGTGTTGTCTTTTAAAAACCATGTACGGTTTTCATATTTTATAACTTTATTTTAGAAAGAATATTATATACATATATAAACAATATTTTTATGAAAGTTAAAATATCATTAAAGATGCATGACAATAATACGATGTCATTGCAAATCAACATTAATTGGGTCAGTATATGAAACCATAGGTCTATCACGGTTACGCTCCTTACTAAGACGATGTTGCGATAGAACTTAATGAAGGACATGCTGTAACGGTGCAAGTGCTAGTTATTAATATAGAAACCTATTTGAGTGGAATACCAATTAATGGCATTGCGAAGCAGCAAGCAGCATTAAGCAACGCGACGCGTACTTCCGTTGTACAAAATATAGCTTGGAGGGCTGGCATGCGCCCGGGCCGCATTCCACCACCGAACACGTCACACGAAACATGACTCTCAGTTGGAATAATAAGTGCATTGTTGCCGATGCTTCACAAAGCAGGCGAAATCGATTACAAATACTTAATACATTCTAACTCTTACTACGCATAGTTTTTTAATGAGCGTTTTATGTACGCTTTAGTTATGTAAATGCACTGCAGTTAGATCAGTTAGTAACTGTGCCGTTATAACCAATATGAAGCTACTCGTACTCAAGTACTGTACGTTACACTACACGAATGCTGAAGGTTTGAGTAGAGACAACAAATTTCTTACTGCTAAGAACCTGACTTAAGCCCGATTTACACAGCAACAAGTACAGGAGGAACTCCCTCCTCATATCATTGAATGAAATGGAGACCAGAGATGTTATGGAGCTCCGAAACCGTAACCGAAACTACCGGATAACCAAAATAAAAAAAATATCCCTAATCGTAACCGAAAGATATAAAAGTTCTTAATAATTTCGGATAGAGGAGGAATCTAAATGATCCCTTATCATCACACTGAAAGTTCTTAGAAAATAAAAAAAACGGATTGATGTAAAAGCATTTTATATTTTTATTGCTTTTCGAAGTAGTCTCCGTTTCTTTCTAAGCACCGTCGCATGTGATGGAACCATTGATTGAAGCCGTGGGCCCACTCTTTTTTATGGATTTATTCTATGTTTTTTTTCAAAGCAGCCACGGCATCTTCAGGGTTCATAAAATGAATTCCTCCAAGTTTATCTTCTATTTTTGAAAATAAATAGTCACAAGGTGCCATGTCTGGACTGTAAGGTGGATGACCCACTGACTCCACACCTTCGATAGACAATATTCGATAGTCCCTCAGGCGGATGGAGCTGGAGCGTTGTCGAAGTGGGGAAGGATCCTGCTTCTTGGGCGCTGCTCTAATATTTTCCAAAACTACTAGTAAACAATAACTGGCATACCAATCTGCCGTAATAGTACTTTTACTCGTATCTTCAAGGATAATTGTTGCGAAATGATCTGTCCGTCCAGAGAATGAGGCAATGATCTTTTTCCCTTGACTTCTGCCCTACTTTACTTTTGTCGGCAAATCTTTTAATGTAAACATCCATTGCGCAGATTGTCTTTTGGATTCGGGTTCGTAAAAATATATCCAGCTTTAATCACATGTGACGGTGCCATATTATACAGCATTCGAGTCACCTCCGTCATACTTTTCAAGCATTGAGCGGCACCAATCTAAACGACGGCGAAGGGCGTCCTTCTCGCGAATCATAAGTGAGTTTGCTTCGACCACGTTTAAATTCATTAAACCAGTTGTATACAGTGGCACGGGAAAACATTGTTGTTGAGTAATACCGCAACGAAAATCTCTCAAATCACAGTCAAATCCATTTCGACGCAAGACAAGACACTTTTTATATTGCCGCCAATTTGTAAAAGCAAATGACATATGAATTCATTATATAATTGTCAAAGAGACGCACATTTATTGTTACTATAATATTCTATACATTTACATAATTCCCAAAGAATTCCAAATTCGAAACTTAAATAAATTTGTCATCAGCTGCTTTTCTTACTGGCCTATCTAAAAACTTTCAGTGTGACCAGTGTTATATGCTCTTTGGTGTGACCCAATACATTATTAAGACAGGCTTTTTTTTGCCTGGCTGAGTCAACACACAAACCACGCGCGTCCCCTGCATTGTTTATGATTTCTATTGCTTAGTCATAACTAGTTAGTGACAGTGGGATTACGAGTACATAAAATTTTAACATTTTTAAAATTTTAATATTCTTAACCGAAACTAGTGGATAATTCGAAATAGTTTCATATCCGTAACCGAATCCGAAACCGGTATAATATTATCCCTATATCCGTATCCATAACATCCCATCATCCATGATGTAGACAACGGAGTGAAGCGTTCTTTATGTCTGTGTTTATATTGCAGTACTAATTTAACAAAGCGTATTTTGCTAAATTGGGCGACCCAAGTAAAATTATTAAAAAAAAAGCTGTAACATCTATAATTTTGAACAATTATGTTATAAACCTCTAGTAATATTATAATTTGCCGTGTGGGGCCGGCTTTAGAATTATCCCACCCCTCTCCACCCATGGGAGTCGTAAGAGCCGACTCAGGGAATACCGCGGGAGTGGGCAACAGCACTCCCTCGAGAATTAACAACATCCACTGCGATCGCCAACCCGCCTGCCAAGCGTGGCGATTACGGCACTATCCCCCATATGAGCGAAACACATGTTGTGGCGTTCTCTTGGGGAGGCTCATGTCCAGCAGTGGACGTCGAAAGGCTTGATGGATGGATGGAATATTATAAATGCGAAAATGAGTTTGTTAGGCTTTCGCACCGTAACTACTAAATCAATCTTCATGAAAATTTGCAAACACATCTGAAGCCCAGAAAAGGACACAGGCTTTCATTCTGGAAAAATGCATGGGTCCCATATGACATAGCTGTCTTTTACAAAAAAAAATTAATGTGCGGTAGTGTACTGTGTGTGTAGGTACTATATTTATATTCATGGGAGTTGTAAGAGCCGACTGAGGGCATACCGGGGGAGTGGGCAGCAGCGCTCCCTCGAGTATTAACAACATCCACTGCGATGGCCAACCCGCCTGCCAAGCGTGGCGATTACGGCATTATCCCCCATGACGGGACCGCTCGGTGTGTCGTTCTCTTGGAGAGGCGTGTATCCAGCAGTGGACGTTGAAAGGCTGATGGATGGATGGGTCGGAATTGACTTGTTCTAGCATGTCCTTAGCGGCTCTCATGCGATTGAGTTTTTGGAGAAAATTCAGGTCTTTTGGGACTAGCCGAGCGGAAACATGTTTCATACCCAAGTGATTATTTAAAATGGTACGGATCGACTCGTGAGACACAGAAAGTTCGACGGCTATCTCTCTCAAAGTTGAATAAGGACTTTCAGTCACAATTTCCTTCACTTTTGCAATGTTAACTTCAGTTACAGACGTTGATGGCCTACCGGAGCGAGGCAAATCTTCCATCACACCTCGACCGCTTTTATACACTTTGTGCCACTCAAAAGCACGTGTTTTAGATAAAGTATTATATTTAGTATTGTATTTAATATAAATAACGTAGGATATCTATTTTTATTAATGTCGTAATTATTTTTACTAATGTCGGTCGTAATGTATTCGAATGTAAATGTGAAGTTAGCGCAAACGAAGTCGAATGCAAGGGTAGTATCGTAGCAAATAGGTATGTACTTATCAATTGTTAAAATTATTGATAATTATTGGTATTCGTCAACTTTAATTACAGGTAGGCACAGTCAACTAACATCGTAGGTTCCTCGAAAATTATGTAGATTAAGGAATAAGTGTTAATTGACGAAGTATTATAATATGATTATGAATATAATATCTACGTCCAGCCAACAGCTATTTTTTGGATTATATCTCTGATTCCTGATATAGTAGTAGCGGGATAAAATGTATACCAGTTTTTCAAATAAAAAAAAATTTAAATTCCGTTCCGTAGTTTTTGCGTGATGCGCGAACGAACAAACAGATAAAAATACAAAAAAAAAACTCAAATATGTTAAATGCACAGACACAGCTCTGTCACAGTTTTATAATAATTTTTAAAGCACCAGTAATGTCACGCTTTTTTTATTAGGTCTGATAGATTGAAAATCGTCTTGTACGAGGAAGTATATCAAACTGTTGTTTGGGGCGAGTCAGCGTAATTTCGTTCTTCACAAGTAGTTGATAAAATTGTGCTCAAATATCCATTTTTATTTGACAATATTCGATAGATGATAACAGCACATAACATATTTTATCAGCGGCCACTTTTCACCATATAAAGCCTTGAATCATACCTCTTAAGTATTTTTAGAGGTTTATTTAGCATTTCGCGAAATCTTAAAGTTTACAAGGAAACCGTAAACTTTTTTTGCTTACACTTGCATTCTAAATTGGTTCACAATTTTTAGTAGTTCATTTCGTAAATAAGATTAGATCATCATCACTTACCTAGACCAAATCGGTCATGTATTGAAGGAAGGTAGAGTCAGGAGTCTCCGAAACCGGCGGGCATGTATGGAGAGAATTATGAATGTTGAGGAAGTGGGCGATGTATGCAAGAATAGAGCCTTTTGGCACTGTGTTCTCTCTGCCAACCCCGCAAGGGAGATGGCGTGATGATAAGTAAGTAAGTAAATAAGATAAGAGTGTAAATAATATTTATTTCATAATAATGCTTCAGGGATGTGTTCATTTCAGAGTAAACCTAATTTTAGTTGTGTATTTATTTGCAGGTTTCAGTGTTCAAATATTTTTAACGCTGCGACCGAAAGGTGACAGTGTTTATGTACATCTGTAAATAAACCTACAGAGGTAAAGCTTCTAAAGAGAGCAAAATTTATACCTGCTTTGTTACCCCGGCTGTACACACTCGTCTATTTGTCTCGCGAACCACTCGTACACTCTCGTCTCGTAAAAGCTCGACACGAGAGCACGCCATGTACACACTCGTTGTATCAATTGAACTTCGGATGCCCGTCGCGATGGACTCGGAAAAAACTATTGCGGCGTTTATTTTTATTATTAGTTATTGTAATTTTTTAATCATTTACCATAAAAAAAAAACATATTTAACCAGGAAAAAGAACTTTTTAACTATACAACTGGAATATATATTTTTTTAAATCTTCCACGGGGATATCAAAATCGTTGTTTATCCGCAACCAAGCGTCGTGTAATAGTAGCTTATTCTTGTGCCTGACTTTCTTAGGATTCCATAATAGTGATTGCCTTTGGTAGGCTTCTAAAAAGCGTTAGAACACATCGTTGTCGCACGCAGAAAGCACGTCTTTACGCGAACGCCTAAGCAAACGAGTGTGTACAGGCGCGGTCTCGTTTTATCGCGAGACTCACCGAGACCCTTTGACTCGAGCACAAAAAACCAACACTCTTCTGAGACATAGCGAGAGCCCCGAGACGAGACGAGGCTACCATGTACACACACGCCCTCGGCCTGTCTCGGGGTGTCTCGACGAATGTGTACAGCCGCAGTTAAATGTTGGTCTCGACGATGGACATTATAGGCAATTTTTTTGTCATCGCTTACGGGAAAAAGTATGTTGCTTTTTATATTTGAAAATATAACTTAACTACACATATATTGTATAGTTGAAAATATAACTAAACAAAATAACTTACAAGTTATATTCAATATTATTCAATCTTTCAGCGTCATTGTATAATAATTATCAAGAAATAATTTAAGGAGTCGCAGCGAGGACGTTGGTACTAAATTGGCAGCATCAAATATTGGATTTATTAAATTCGATTTCAATTCTAATATAAATTGGCGACTTCCGAAATTGGCCAACTAGTTTTGATAAATTTTGATAATCCGCTCGTGGGATTTTACGGTTTTTAGTTACCCATTTTAATAAATACTATTAGCGCTTTATGTAGGTACTGTTTTTGTCTTGCTAAATATGTGTCGTTTTTACTAATATTACATACCTATATATTTCAAAATTTTGAACCTTACGAACATATCTTAATAAATTTAAATACTTATCAAAAATATACCTACATAATATAACACTACATAATATGTAGGCATAAGAAAAGAATTCGTCTACCATCAAAATTAAATGTATAACAACTAGTTCACTGTATCAGCAATGTCTTAGAAATAAACGACTGTCTTGTTGGGAGCCTACACTTATTAAATTGCCGCCCATCGGGGATCGAGGTCGACGACCGTGGCTCGCTGTGGTCATACACATAACTACTCTTCGCCTTATCTACTTTAATAATATCTTATGCCTACTAAATGAGAGTCGGCTATACACTGTACTGTATCACTTACTACGCAGTTCATGGATCATTGTTTGAGAGTACTCTTTTGATTGCTTGTTAACATTTTCCACTGAAATTATTAGCACTTTTTGTTTTCAACTGTTTTGATCTCTCCAAAAATTTCACCAACCACCATTGTTTTGTTTCCATAGTGTCTACACCAAATTGAAACAAATCACCAACAATTTGAAAAACAACTAGCTGTTCCCCCAGTAGGTATTATTGGCAAAATGTCTGAAAACGATGTTGATATTGCAGACTGCCGCAGTATTCATTATTTTGCCATGCATCCATTTTCACATTTTTTTTTGTAATTTTCATCACTCGAGACCAATACTGGTTCCGTGTGATACAGATCAATAAACGTGCCAATTAATTCGTGCGTCCACGACTGACATGTTTTGTTTCCAATTAATCATAAGTCATTGGCAGAATTGTCGTTACCAACACGGCACCGCCTGCCAGAAGAAAGAAAGGATGGAGGGAATATTTCTAACTGTAAGTGTACCCGTAGGGTGAATTAATTTAGGCAAGATTCTTTGGATCCGCCAAAAACGGAAAACCACGATTATCGACATTCGTTTACGTTATTGTCACCAACACGCGTTGATTACACAAAAGTTGGTAACTTTTCATTGGTGCACACCCAGCTTAAGACTACTTGTTTTAAGCGCACTTACCACAATTTAAAATATGGTCAAGTTAAATCATATCGAACTCCTTAAAGCTTACTTTCCACTTTTTTAGTAATTAATATCGTCCCATAGATTAATTAGAAATATAACAGGGTATGAAAAAACAGGAGAACCATTCATTTTCCTTTGTTTTTGATGTGAAACATCTAATGCGGAGGGAGGGTAAATCGGCTGTTAGCGTGGCGACGCTTTTTAGATTGTTCCGTTCAAAACTTGCAAGTTAAATTAGACACACTTCCCGATTTCCTATTGAGCTGAAATTTTACAAGCATATGTATATTGCGTAATAATGCAATATTATGATGACATGGAGCTGATCTGATAATGGAGCTGGAAGGTGGATATAGGAACTTCATAATGAAACGGCGCAACACAGTCGAGTTTGAACTCGTTTGAATCGTCTTGACGAGTACTTTGTCTTTAAATGGTATCCAGGGTCTGATGATGGAGCTAGAAGGTGGCCGTAGGAACTCCAATATAAAAGGGCATAACCCCATCGAGTTTAGCCTCGTATGATTCGTCTTGACGAATACTTTGTCTCTAGATGGTATCCAGGGTCTGATGATGAAGCTGGAATGTGGCCAAAGTAATTCCATAACGAAACGACGCAATCCCATTAAGTTTGGACTCGTTTGATTCGTCTTGATGAGTACTTTGTCTTTTGATGGTATCCAGGGTCTGATGATTGAACTAGAAGGTGGCCATAGGAACTCCGTCATAAAATGACATAACTCCATCGAGTTTGGGCTCGTATGATTCGTTTTGACGAGTACTTTGTCTCTAGATAGTATCCAGGGTCTGACGATGGAGCTTGAAGATGGCCACAGTAACTCTGTAATGAGACGACGCAACCCCATTGTGTTTATACTCGTTTGATTAGTCTTGACGAGTACTTTATCTTTAGATAGTATCCAGGGTCTGATGATGGAGCTGGAAATTGGCCACAGTAACTCTGTAATGAAACGACTCAACCTTATCGAGTTTGGAATTGTTTGTTTCATCTTGACGAGTACTTTATTCCTGGATGATTTCCAGGACCTGATGATGATGATTTATGTCCATTTCCGCTATTTTACACACGCCATAATTTTATGCAAGCACACATTTAAAAAGTTATGATCATTTTATTTCTACTCATTATTCCTACAAAATAATTTCGATGTTTCACATCTGGTAGACGTCCCGCGACGTCTATTATTTTTTAATCTATTTTCTTTATTTTTTATGTACGCTTTCCTCAATTTTTCAATAGTGATTATTGCCGTGTGGGGCTTTAGAATTTTCCCACCCCTCTCTACCCACGGGAGTCATAAGAACCGACTGAGGGAATACCGGGGGAGTGGGCAGCAGCACTCCTTCGAGTATTAAAAACATCCACTGCAATCGCCAACCCGCCTGCCAAGCGTGGCGATTACGGCTTTATCCCCCATAACGGGACTTCTCGTTGTGGCGTTCTTTTGGGGAGGCCTATGTCCAGCAGTGGACGTTGAAAGGCTGATGGATGGATGGATGGATGGATAGATTATGGTAGAATTTCACCCACCAGAAGAACAGAAATAATAAAAGGCAATGCAAACATTCACATTATGCAATACTTTACCTACTGCCGTTGCTTAGATCAATGCCTACTGCATATTATGAATACTCAAGTCTCTTAAAAAGCATAATGATAGCTAATCCAAAAGCTGCAGGGTACACAACGAAGTGGTCTATATTGCCTAATCTAGTTAATTACGCTTTATGAATAACTTTGCCGTGTGAGGCTGGCTTTAGAATGTCCCACCCCTTTCTACCCACGGGAGTCGTAAGAGCCGACTGAGGGAATACCGGAAGAGTGGGTAGCAGCACTCCCTCGAGTATTAACAACATCCACTGCGATCGCCAACCCGCCTGCCAAGCGTGGCGGTTACGGCACTATCCCCCATTTCTTGGGGAGGCCTATGTCCAGCAGTGGACGTTGATAGGCTGATGGATGGAATAACTTTAAGTTAAATTTTAATATTGTGTATTTTATAGCTTACTAGAAGACCGGCCTCGCTTCACACGGATGCAGTTGACTAATAAGTAAACCTTTACCATTTTTGAAGAACTTCATCTGTCTATTATAAGTAGTATTTTTAAATGCCTCCTATATCTTCATACCTTACTAGGTTTTGTTAAATTACTAATTTTAGGTGATAATTTCAGGTTTTCGATATAGTAAAGTAAATGTATACCAGTTTTTAAATTTAAACAAGAAGTATCAAACAAATAAAGTTCAGCCGTTTTTCCGTGAAGCCCTAAAAAACAAAGAAACAGACGCGTTTTGCGTTCATAGACGCCTAAATAGCCTAATAGTAATTTTTTACCCGATTACGGCGAAGTCTAAGGGAAAGGTAATGATTTTAGCAGTCTATGTATGTATGTATTTTACGTATCCGTAGCCCCTAAGCTATTCATCCGATTTTGATGAATAAGGCGTCAATCGATTCGTTATTATGCGCGGGTAGCTAAGAAACTGCTGGCTCTTTCAAAGAAACTGCTCTACCTTGACCATTTACGTATTCTTGATTTCTGTAGAAATTATTTTCTTGTTTCGAACTTTTTAGATTACTTTTTTATTACCGTAGTCGGGTTAAGGTTTTTAACCTTTATTTTTTATTCTCAAATATTTTAAGTGGACATGCAGATATAGCTCTGTTACAAATTTATAATAGTATAGATAGATAAGTGACTGACTGGCTTGACTGACATAATCAACGCATAGCCCAAACTCCTGGGGCTAAGACCGTGAAAATTTACATATGAGTCTCTTTGATATTGTCGGTCGCAAAGGCTTTAAGCAACAGAAAATAAAATCTTTCCTTGTAACAACATTAGGCAAGACTAGGTATACTATGTGCTTATCCCGGCCATAATTTCTAGCGTTCGCTCATTACATCTGGTGAGACTCAAAATAATAAGATGGCGGTTTTAACACTCTTTCCATTAACTTGAATATTATGTACCTATATTCGTACTACGTAGTTTTACGGAGAGTGAATATATTCTGGCCACAAACACAACCTTGGGTTTACAGGAGAGACGGTGAAGGTGCGTGAGGAATTTATAACTAGCTACAATAGATACATTTAAGTCCTAAGCGAACTTGTATTTTCTTTATAATTTTTATTCGAATTATTCATAAAATGAATTTTAATCTGAGCGGTCCTCTATGTATGTACATAGAGGTACGACCATATGCTACGACCATAGTGTGGCCTAACAGTTAAAGATTCATTTATTGTGGTGTAGATTAGATGGTAAGAATGCAAGTACGTATGTGTGTAACAAGGTTAATACCAAGGGGCAATGTCCGCCAGCGGATACTAGCGTGTTCTACACCCTCCGACAAACTAGCTAATGGTACCGTTCTACACGCTGAAGCGTTTATAGCGCTTATTATTATTATTATTAAAATCAATAATTTTGACAATCACTGTTGTTATTGCCTCATAATGAATATTCTACTAGACCGAGGCGAACGTACGAGTACCTACGTACAAACGGTTGAACAAATTTTGATGATGGTAGTAATATGCAATTACCATTTATAGTTATCCAGGAGATGCAGGTTCAAATCCTGCTCGTGACTTATTTTAGATTTCACATTATTCACTTTGTGTTTAATGTATAGTGCTAAGCATGTCAAATGCTAAAAATTTATATAAAAATATCTAAATTATTTATAGGATTTGCGTCAGTATTAGGTAAAAATCTTAATTATAAAATTAAGTTTACCTGGTCGGTATAATGTATGAAAATACTGCCGACAGATGGTGCAGGCGTCACCCAAAGACGTTAAGTATGAATGTGTTATCGAAATTAGCAGTCAAGAGCAATTGTCACGATGGCTGAATTGGCAAAGCATCTGGACGTTATCCAGGAGATGCAGGTTCAAATCCTGCTCGTGACTGTTATTTTCGATTTCACATTTTTCACTTTGTGTTTAATGTATAGTGCTAAGCATGTCAAATGCTAAAAATATATATAAAAATATCTAAAATAGATCTTACGATCTAGCGCTTTCGTCTTGTACACATTTCATTAGGAATATGGAAATTATGAACACCATTTGTATTCATCTTAGACCACGCCGCAAATATCCCAATTGGCAGACAAAGAATTTATCATTAAAAAGGAAAAAAAATATGGGATCTGTCCAGAACGAAACATTAAAGGCCACAATGATCAAATTCCTGTTAAGGTCACAGTCAAGTCAACCCACGGAGTTCGAAAGATCTTTGGTTGGATAGACCGATACCTCCCTCTTTCTTTTGAACCACACATGATGACAAAGATGTATGGCAATTCTGAGATAATCTGAATAAAGTGGATCAATTTTGAAGGGGACTCGCAAGCTTGTTTCGCTGAATGGTAATATATTCGTAAGGATTAGAGTAACCCATGTGGTCCAGCCGTTGTAAATTTCGATATAAACATAAGTAGATGAAATATCTGTGAAGCTGTAATTTCATACAATTTTGACATGATTAACAAATACAGCTACGAGTATATAACACAACGTGAAAAATGTGAAATAGAACATGATAGCCACTATCATTTACACATTTCCGCTATCTATCTATAAATCAGTCTTCTATCGTCCATAATTCGACATAGGCCTCCCTAAAAGAGCGTTCCAACGAACAGGTTCTCTGCTGCTTCCTATGACTGTGTGCGACTTATCAGGTCATCGGTCAACCTGGTGCGAGACCGCCCTATACTGCACAGTCCGATAAGTTATCGCCACCCATGAATCTTTCTTCCCCAACGTTTGAAGGCTCGTTGAGCGATGTGGCCTATTCCACTTCAGCGTGCCAACCCGGCTGGCTATGTCAGTCACTCTAGTTCTCTTGTGGATTAAAATACCGAGCATGGCCCTTATTATGGCACGCTGCGTGACATTGAATTTATTTAAAAGGGAAAAGTCGTAGACCTTCGTTTCGAGGCACTGTAGAGTGTTGGATGAGAAGATCTTCCTCAGCTTCCCGAGCATAGCCCAGCAGAGCTGGATTCTACGATTAATCTCTTTCTCGAAATTGTGTCCACCCAAATGAAGCATTTGTCCCAGGTAGATGTAGTGGACTAACTCTTGCGTTAACTGCCTCTGTGGTGCAGCGGTAGTGTGAGCGATTGCTGATTATGAAGTCTCGGGTTCGATCTCGATTCGGTCGGCGGGAGGTGCTTTTCGTAAAAAGAAAAGTTCTCAGTAGCAGGCCGGAGTTTGGAAATGTGCCCGGTAGACGACAATAGGCACGCCCCCTATAACGTGGGACTTAAGCGTAGCTGGCGAACCGTGAGTGTGTAATACATCTCTGCCTACCTCTTAGGGAATACAAGCATGATCCTATATTTAATGAGCATGGTGGCGTTTCTATGTAAGCACTTCAACACTTCAATAATAGTTAATTTGGGACAGCAGCATCGCCCAAGTTTTGCTGCTTTATAATCTTGCGCAACGCATAGATGTGGTCTATGACCTTTTCGAAAACCTGTTTGGGAGGCTGGAAGTGGTCCAGCCTGAGGGCAAGTCAATTTGCCGGATTTGCTGACCCTCGAAAACAACTTATAAAGGTGACTTAACTTCGGACGTGTGGCAAGAATACCAGGCGAGCGATCGGTTGAGATATACAGCGCACGCAGCAGTGAAAGGATGTACGTACAGGGGGAAACCAAGACTAACCTAGACTAATTATGCAAGAATAGAGTATTTTGGCACTATTCTCTCTGCCTACCCCGCAAGGGAGATGGCGTGATGATAAGGAGAAGTAAGTAAGTAAGTAGGTATTTTCTCCTGCGAAGACCGTCCAGCATTTTTCCATGTTATGTGCATACCGCTAGTAGGTCCTGCCTCTTATACTTATTCAATCAATTTAGCAGTTTACTTTCCTCTACTGAGACATCTGTTGACGCACAAATATTATTTATGCGCGATTTCCTGTACAATATATACAAAGGATAATTGTATTATTATTGCGTAGTTCTCATAATGACCAGTAGCTAATGTATAGGCAGTGAGTTTATTATTGAAAAATAAACTGTTAGCCACAATGTGTCATCTCATAGTCATCAATTCATCATTATGTATTACTAGTTGTCCCGACAGACGTTGTCCTGTCTCATATAGCTATGAACATTCAATTACTGGCAAACTGTCAAATGTGCTAAGTTAAAATAGTCGTTAAGTAGTCTGAAATTTTCCAATTATATGCGCAATTTTCTTATTTTTTTCTTTCATACAGACCTTCTCCTTACAATAATAAACACAACAAAAAAGAATTAGCGAAATTGTTCCATCCGTTCACGCGTGATGCGATGACCAAGGGAAATAGAGATTCATTTTTATATACATAATAATATACTCGTATATAGATTTTATTATATTGTATATTTATTATATTTTTAAATATTGATGATTTTGATGCTAGATGTCTGGTAATAAGTTATTGGCTATACTGGTGGTTGACAAGCATAATATATTAATATTAAAATTTGAACATTACATCGCGGCCACACACTCGACGAGTGGCCGCGGTGTAATGTCCTAGGCCTAGGGAAATAACGAGGGAAGTAGGCAGAGACGTCTTCGTGCGGCTGAGTTATCTCGTCCTGCTGCTCGTCCTGGACGGCGATCCATCTTTAGTCGGTTTTTTAGCGCAAGTCAGCCATCCATCCATCAGCCTTTTAACTTCCACTGCTGGACATAGGCCTCCCCAAGAATGGGGGATAGATGCCGTAATCGCCTTGGCAGGCGGGTTGGCGATCGCAGTGGATGTTATTAATACTCTAAGGAGTGCTGCTGCCCAATCCCCCGGTATTCCCTCAGTCGGCTCTTACGAATCCCAGGAGAGGGGTGGGACAATTCTAAAGCCGGCCCCACACGGCAAGCGCAAGTCAAGGGAGCGCCAATTCGAGAGTGAGCGGCCGGCCACACACACTCGCGTATGGTTATCGAAAATATTAAAATTTATGGAACTATTAGCCGCTGAACCTGTAATATTAAGTTCAAAATCTTGTATTTTTCAGCATAAATTAAGCATCATACGTTAGGAACCTATATGTATAGAAAATACAAACTGTATAAATAGCGACAAATAAAATGTCAAAAATTTACTATTTTAAAGATATTTGAAGGGCGTTTGTCCAATACATATATGTATAAGTATATAAATCATAACTAGACAAACAGGTATAATTTAGATATACAGCTATCCTAGCAATCCTGTTAAATATTAACAGTTTAAACCATCTTTTTCAATAATGACTAGCGAACCCGACCACGCACTGCGGTAGATTACTTATAATTCGTTCAATTATTAAATACTAGTTTCTGTCCGTGACTTCGTACGCGTGGAATAGTTTTTCATTATCTGATGATGGAGCTGGAAGGCGGACATAGGAACTCTATAATGAAACGGCGCAACCCCATCGAATTAGGGCTCGTATGTTTCGTCTTGACAAGTACTTTGCCTCTAGACGGTATCCAGGGGCTGATGTTGAAGCTGGAAGGTGGCCACAGTAACTCTATAATGAATCGACGCAACCCTATCTAGTTTGGACATGTTTGATTCGTCTTGATGAGTACTTTGTCTTTAGATGGTATCCAGGGTCTGATGATGGAGCTAGAAGGTGGCCATAGGAACTCCGTTATAAAATGACATAACTCCATCGAGTTTGGGATCGTATGATTTGTCTTGACGAGTACTTTGTCTCTAGATGGTATCCAGGGTCTGGCGATGGAGCTGGAAGGTGGTCAGAGTAACTCTGTAATGAAACGACGCAACCCCATCGAGTTTGGAATCGTTTGATTCGTCTTGACGAGTACTTTGTCTTTAGATGGTATCCAGGGTCTGATGATGGAGCTAGAAAGAAGGTGGTCATAGGAACTCCGTTATAAAATGACATAACTCCATCGAGTTTGGGCTCGTATGATTTGTCTTGACGAGTACTTTGTCTCTAGATGGTATCCAGGGTCTGGCGATGGAGCTGGAAGGTGGTCACAGTAACTCTGTAATGAAACGACGCAACCCCATCGAGTTTGGAATCGTTTGATTCGTCTTGACGAGTACTTTGTCTTTAGATGGTATCCAGGGTCTGATGATGGAGCTAGAAGGTGGCCAAAGGAACTCTGTTATAAAACGATATAACTCCATCGATTTTGGTCTCGTATGATTTGTCTTGACGAGTACTTTGTCTCTAGATGGTATCCGTGGTCTGACGATAGAGCTGGAAGGTGATCAGAGTAATTCTGTAATGAAACGACGCAACCCTATCGAGTTTATACTCGTTTGATTCGTCTTGACTTTGTCAAGTTATGATCATTTTATTTCTACAAAATAATTTCGATGTTTTCACATCTGGTAGACGTCCCGTGACGTCTAGTTTTTTTTCCTCTGGGAGAACTGTATTCTATTGATGCTTTCTATTAATATAGAATTTCGAATTTAAGAAACAATGGACTTGTTGAATTCAGGCAAAAAGAACGTCAACAAAGAATCCTCGTCCTTGCATATTATGGTAAATTATTGCCACCGTTTCCCGTTTGTCCAAAGCATACAATGCTATTTGTGGAGAGGTTGATATATTTAACGATAAAATTGCAACTTTTAAAAAAGTTGTGTTAACATTATTAATTAGAAATCGTAATTACATGAACTAAGTAGGTATCTTTTTCTATTTATAGAGTTATGTTGTTATACAAATAGATGAGCTAATTGTTATTATTATCACTTAGTTTATATTTTTGTATTATGTTCAAATAAATAAATAAGTAAAGTACCATTTTAAATAGATATCCCCAACCCAAGGTGATCAACAAATCAAATGTGAATCAACACTCCTTTTGATCATCCGTCGCTACTCAGGAACTTTGTCATTAAAACATCAGGGTTTTATAATTAACTAGCCTTTGCCAGCGGCTTCGCCGCCGCCAAAGCTTAGGCAAAAAGCTAGTTTTTCGGTTATATCTCAGGTTCCCGATATAGTAGCGGGATAAAATATCTACCAGTTTTTAAGTCAAATCAAGGCCTTTCAAATAAAAAAAGTTTCATCATAATCCATCTAGTAGGTCTTTTAAATGAATTCTAGTTTAAATAATTTTCTAGTTTTTCGATTATATCTCAGGTTCCCGATATAGTAGCGGGATAAAATGTGTACCAGGTTTTAAGTCAAATCAAGGCCTTTCAAAAGTAGCATCAAAATCCGTTCAGTAGTTTTTGTGTGATGCTCGAACAAACAAACAGACAAACAACAAAAAATCTAAAAAAAAAATATTATCCCTATATAGCCTATTACAGTCATTTTTTCTCAAATATCTTAAATGTACAGACACAGCTCTGTTACAGTTTTATAATAGTATAGATAAGGGGTGCAGAAAGGTTAAGATGTAACCTCAAGTAGGTTGAAATCAATCTTCAGAACTCCACCACAAGCGCAGCGGCACTGCAATAATACCACCATATCGAATAGTTCATGGTGATCTCCCGCCACAATATAGTTTATAAAAAGTATTACATTACGTTGATTTACAGATCATAGCAACCAATGCAGCGATAATTGAGAGATCAATAGACTACCATACAAAGGTATCGAGTTCGATTCTCCGCGCGAACTGTAAGTATTCTTAAGGTATGTTGTGCATATCGAGTTGTAAGTTATCGTTTAGTTTCGGGTGTCATGAATGTTCATGATAAATATAACCAGACCTTCCGATATCCTTATCTTGTCTATCCTTAGAATATTGTTATTATATTCGGTTTACTGGTATCAGATGGCTGTTACTCCGTAGAAAAATTTATATTTAGCCCAATCTGATTACAATAGGAAGCTTAAAATGGAAATAATAGTTGGAAAGGATGGCGTTGCTGAGGATTAAAAAAAGCCGCATTTTTATACATTTTTTGTTTACGCTGCCATAGATTATTGGTCAAAAATTAAGCTATACAGATTAATCAATGGCGTACTGGTTACACACCTATTACAGGCAAATTGTTTACATTATGTTAAAATAGATATGCTGTTAAAATTAAAATTATTGAGAGTGAACTGTGATGAACGTGCACTTATATGAGGAATGTGCACTTCTAAGACACGGTGATAAAAGTTGCCTTACGGTTCCATCCACAACACCGTAATTCGTTGCAGTATAAATGCACAAATGCTTTACATAACAGGGTCAGAGGTCACGTGTATCATCAATGTTCTTAAACTTGTTACCAAACTACGGCGAAGTCAACAAAAAGGTAATGATTTTGGCTCGTTTGTATTTAATCTTTAATTTCCGTATAGCTTCTAAACTACTAAACATAAATCGACAATTAGGGTATCGCTAAATGCCTTGATTGTCTTACAGACTATGTATACTAAATTTAATTTGGCACCTTCTAAACGAATTATTAAAGAATACAGTTATGTGTTGGATATGAAATTAAAGGGCGTAAATTATCTGAAGTTTCATATACTTACATATAACGTTTTCAATATATTTTCCATCCTTACTAATATAAATACGAAAGTGAGTTTGTTTATTTGTTAACTTTTTTTAACTACCGAAATACCGAACCAGTCATCATAAAATATAACCTAAACAACATAAAAATACATACAATAGAGCGCAGAAAAGGTTATAGCGCCTTATAGCCTACTTTTAATACGGTAAAATGTAGAGTAACTATTGCACGCCTCTTATGCGAAGCGTTGAGGTGGGTACTGCTCTCGTTTTACTTAGAACAACAGATTATCAAACTTAAAATGTCTCTATTTATATGTGATAAATATGTGTATATTGCACTTGTAAAATAATATATACACACACATATCAAGAAAAAACACTATTTTTAACACTCATGATATTTTGATGCCATTTTTGTTATTTAAACTAGTTAAAAAACTGTTTGAAAAAGTTATGTCTTGGACGTCCGTTTGTTGTAGGTAATGTATGTTAACACGATAACGATTGAAATACTTTACTAATCGAGTCTTTTTTTTTTCGTTTACGAATTATTATGATTACAAATAGAGCCCTATCACTTTTCACGGTCTGATTTGATGTGGTTTAATTGTTAGGTTTAAACAAAAAAATAGTGAATATTTACGCTCGACGCGACACTAAAATCAGTGCTATATATTTCTATAGACCAATGTAGAAGTACTTCTTAAAATTAACGCTAGATGGCGTATAAGACATGAGAAGGTACTTTTAGAAATTAGCGCTATCTATGTGATTTATTGAAAACTACTTAGTAAGACCAATAAATTATTAGTTACTTACCAAATAATCAATTTTATTGTGAAAAATTGAAGATTATTAGGCGTGCAGTTTTGGATTTTCCAAAGTATTTATAATCCGAGGTTCAGGAGCACGGAGTCGCGGGCAGAAACTAGTTTTTTTTATATATTGCAATGTTTTAAAACATATTAACAATGAAGAGACTTATTTAATACTTTCTGATATTTACGCGAATGTTACACATTTTGAAATAAAACTACGTTTACGGTATCTATCGCGTTTACTTAATTTTCTACTATCCCGTTTCGAATGCTTTACAGCATACATGATCACGGGTGGACTTAGATGGTAGACGTCCAAGGCTGATATTATGTTGTTTCAACAGTTTCAGACTCTTATTTACTACATGATTCTCTTCATTGTTTGGCTTGTAATTCTTTGCTTTGTATTCGGTCATATGAACAAACTGAAACACAAACTAGCCTAACTAGGCTAGCCGTGTGGGGCCGGCTTTAGAATTGTCCCACCCCTCTCCACCCATGGGAGTCGTAAGAGCCGACTGAGGGAATGCCGGGGGAGTGGGCAGCAGTACTCCTTCGAGTATTAACAACATTCACTGCGATCGCCAACCCGCCTGCCAAGCGTGGCGATTACGGCACTATCCCTCATTCTTGGGGAGGCCTATGTCCAGCAGTGGACGTTAAAAGGCTGATGGATGGATGGATGGAAACACAAACTGAAGAATTACGTAATCTAAAGGTACAACAGGAAGGTGCACAGATGGCGGAGTGGTGTAGATACTCAACTCCGGTACCGTTGTGGGTTCAATTCCCACACAGAACAATTCTTTGTGTGATCTATTAACAGTTGTTCCGAGTCTGGTGTGTACTTTGTGCCCGTTAAATGTACGTTTCTAAATCCCCAAGAACCAAAGGTTATAGGTTTATTTCCTAGTTAAGGTGTAATCTTATAAAACAAACAACTACGAAAAAATTGCGTTCTGAAAAGAATGAAATAAAAAAATATTGTTACGATTTAATACAAAGAAAAGGGATAGGAGGTGGAGAGTAAAGATAATATAAGATACGATAATATAAAAAAGGAAGGCATATGGGAGCTTTCCTCCGGCTCTCTCACTCACAATACGAAACAACAGCAGGCTACCTAAAGTTGTTTCACGCTGATTTTCTGAGAGAGGGTGTGATAGGTACCTACTTTCCCTATCTAGCCGGCCCTTTCATACTGGTAGTAAGACACAACCACAAGTGCTGTAGTGATTTTCAAAGGATCGGCATGATAGTCGCATGCCGCCTTGCCCTAATGCTCGCTCACTTCTATTATAATACACTAGTAATGGTCATGCTTCGCACGGGTGCAATTTACTAATATCTCCAGGATTTTTAAAGAACTACAAGCACAGTATAATTATCTTTACTGTGCTACAAGTCTGACTTAGGTATCTACATTATGTTGACTCTCCTCTTTCAATGACCATTATTTTGATTTTGCTCACATTCACACGTGTTCAGTAGACAAACTTTCTCTAAATATTGTTTTCGGTTCAAAGACACCCACCAAGCCCAATACAGATTACAGGTACAAGCATAAGTGCCAGTTTATGGCGTCAAATGGATTTTTCCACGTCTCAAAACATTAACTTAAAAACAGGATGTATTGTACATCATCTATATCTACAATAAAAGAATACTTTGGAAAATCCAAAACTGCACGCCTCATAAGCTTCATTTTTCACAATAAAATTGATTATTTGATAAGTAACTAATAATGTATTGGTCTTACTAAGTAGTTTTCAATAAATCACATAGATAGCGCTAATTTCAAAAAGTACTAATGTGGGTTTCATGTCTTATACGCCATCTAGCGCTAATTTTAAGAAGTACTTCTATATTGGTCTACCTCTCAGTTCCTGCCGCGCGCACGCCAAGGCCACGCAAAAATTGTGGAATGTAAAATATGTTTTTTTTCGTGTTTTATAACGTTGGTGTGTTATTATTTACGTGTGTTTAAGTGTTTTTAATTATTGTTATGGATAAAATAGTTATTATACTTGACAAATATCGTCAGTTCGTCAAGCAAAGGTAAGAACTTTCTTTTAACAAAAAACAATGTACCGGCCGGGCGAACGGCGTTCTGTTGACGGTAGTAAAACCACCGGTGGGTATGCGTACGTAAAAAGGTAGTTCTCATGAAAGGCGCTGGTTTTAGTGTCGTGTCGAGCGTAATTATTCAGTATTTTTTGTTTATTTAATAACAATTAAACCCCATCGAATCAGAACGTGAAAAGTAATAGGGCTCTATTCCTAAGTTCAAGTCAAAACTCGTATAAAAGCTTCTTTTATCTGACGGCTTACTTCTACGCTACGAAAACGTCACATTAAAGTTTGAAAAATAGTGGTGCAAGCTAACTGCGCAGATTTTTTTTTAATTGTTTTTGGAATGTATTTCTTATGTTTAGGGCATTCATGACTAAGTTGATACATAAAGAACACATTAAAATGTGTGTTTCGTACTCATTTAACGAATTACTTACAAAATCTAGGTGGACAATAACTGAATTACCTATTTCGCAAAACATTCAGTTTTCGTCCGCGTGGACGAAAACACAAAAATACAAGTAGTTTGACTAGTCGTTTAAAATAAGAAATGCGAAGAAATTCTATTGAAATCTTTATGGAATGATCTTTGATGGTTATTTAGTCTGATATTTAGTTTTCATCCGCTAATTTAGCAATATTGCATGCATAAATCATAAATGATATTGTGGACGAAAACTAAAAAATGTGCTAAAAATTGCTTTATGTTTCCGTCCATATACTTTAATGTAAGTAGATGAAAAGTAATACTGGGTAAGTATTTAGTTTACGTCTATTAAAAACAAATATAATACTCGTACTTGTATTAAACTAACACAAAATCATTAATTCAGGTTTTCTAAAAAGGAGTTTTAAAAATAGATAAATTTAATTATTATCTTTAAATTTGCAGATTGTATTTATATAACTTTTTTATGTTATTATAGGTATTAAAATGCAATGGGAAATATTTGAAATTGATTAAAAATCATTTTTAATTTAGCAAGTATATTATATCCCTCTTTAAACACCGTGGACGAAAACTAGCCTATAAAAGGTCGAAAACTACGATTTTTGGACGAAAACTAACGAAATCGGTACTTTTCACTAAAACATTTTATATAAAAAACATGTTGACTATAATTATTTGTTACTTAATATAAACCTAAAATAGACTATATTAGCTTCCAATATGGTTTGTTAGAGCTGGGAAAGTAGAACATATAATTTTTAAGCCCTTAAGCTGGCAACTCAGCTAAGTGGACGAAAACCGGCTTATCTACCCTATCAACGCACAGCCCAAACCGCTAGGGCTAGGACCGTAAAAAAATACATAAATAAATACGGGTTTGTTTGATACTGTAGGCGAGCACTAAGGAAGGTAGTCCTATCCACAATAGATTTTGCATCGACATCACCATGACGCGAATGAAACCGTGGGTAATGCGCTAGTATAAATTGCTTTTTAAAAGGTGGATATAGGTACCTAGCTTATTTAGGTAGGTATTATCGGATGTAGTGAAATGTGAAAGAAACAATAGGGTGTTCAAAATTTATGCTTTCGAGTTGATATTGATATTGTTGAGGCATAAAATGCTTTGTTTATATGATCCCGCAATAATAATAATCACACAGATGATAGGTACGAGATTATCATTCTTCTAATCTACCTACTACATGTTATAAAATAAATTTGTAATGCAGGCAGAAAAATCTGTAGGTACTAAAATAGTCCACTTTTTGAGATTAAATTGACCATTATTTTTTAAAGGATCAATAAAGTTACCTTTGCATATATCCATTGCCTTTAACTTCGCAAAGCAAAATTCGCTTTGTGTGTGTAGATTTTATTGCCCTAAAGTCCTAAACAATAGCGTCACGCTATTTTCTCCAAAGGTAAAAACAGAGTGCTAAGATTTTGCTGTTTTGGATACATTAAAAAATACGTGCTGCTGAGAATTTCCGAAATGGAAAACCCCAATAGCACCGATAGAGAGGAATCGAACCCAAAAAATTGCGATTAGAATGCATTTATACCATAAGTCTGAGGTAGTCACAAATAAAATATTTTTATTTAATTATAAGCCTATACGCAGCCATAATATTTAAACTATTAACAAATTATGTACCTGCATTGTGAAATTATATGATTGTATAAATAATAAACATAGGTACCTATCTACTGAAATATAAATAAATTGAATACCTTGTTTATTTCAGTAGATAGAAAGTAAAAAACAACCAAATGACTAAACCTGATGGTCTATCGAAAACGTATAAAAATTAAACCTAATTATATAGACTACGCAAGCAAAGTTAATAACAACTTACCTCGTACTTGATACCCGCTAAACGAAGCCATGTTTCAACTTTCAAGCAATAAGGTGAAATCGACGGCAACAAAGGAGTGCGCGAGAATTGGTACAAATATACGATGTCCTTCTCAAAATTCACTTTATGAACAGTAATCTTGGGTGGAGCAGACTCAGCTTTTTTCTCTTCTACCTTTTCTTTAGGTTTTTCGTCTGATACTTCCTTATTTTGGCCGTTATCTACCGGCGCGTCCTCCTTTCCTGCTTTTTCTTTATCTGTGTTCTCAGGCACGTTATCTACGAGTTCCTTAGCCATTATTATGGTATTTGTTTAAAATTTAATAATGACCGCACTGCAATTTACAAAAGAAATACAAATCTCTGAGTAATAAAATTATTTACTCCGAGAGATTCAAATAGCCTGTACAATGCAACACAAGCATCAACCAATACTACAGCGCGACTGATCGGGATCTGATCTGAGTAACTGAGTTTCACTCAAATCAAAAGCTCAGACCGGGCCTCAGGCGTGGGGAGCATCACTGCATCAGCGCAGCGCAGCGGGCGGGGCGGGCAGTGTACCTAGTTGTTATACTATCGGCACGCTATGATGGTCGTTTTGACGTATGTCCACTCATGAAATTTCGTATTAAATAATAGTTACATTTGAAGGAGCAAATTGCTGTTCTTTATTGTCAATAGTGACGTGCAGTTAGTCATAAAATTTATCGAATGTATAATTTTAGGACACAAAATTTATTATTAGATTAATTTCTAAACTATATATATTAGGGTCACGTGAACATTATTTTTTTATTTTTATAAGATTATAATTATTGGTGTACTTATTTACCACACAACTCAGCATTTGTTTTTCAAAATTCAATTTTTTTTTAAATGATATCTAATATCCCCCCTTAGAATGAAAAACGAAACGTTAGACGAACTTTCGTTTCGTTTCATTGTGATTGGTCACCTGAATCACGCGTCAGAAATCACGCAGCGGACTGTTGATCAATCACAATGACTCGAAACGATAGCTCGTCTAACGTTTCGTTTTTCAGTCTAAGTGGGCTGATCGTCACTAGGATCGCTGGCCAGCACAACCTCCTACACACACACAGCACTACCTCCGGCAAACTCGCATCAATGCTCAATGCAAACCAAAGCAGTTTTTTGCAGCAAAGACTTGACGTTGCTTCAAAAAGTACAAACTGTGAGTGCACTGCGATTGTGATATAGTTTTGACCTGGCTTTGGATTTCGGATATTGATACTGCATTACTGTTGACCCTTGCTCGTTAATTTGGACTCTGTTTACGCCTTTTATTGTGGATTTCGTCGATATGGCTGAACGTAGCAGAGAACTGTTCTAAACAGTCAGGCACGTGAGTTCGTTACACGCCTTCGTAGCTATTTCGATCGTGAATCTCATAATGGAGGGCCAATTTTACCTATAACGTCAGTGGTTTAACGCGTAGCTAATGCGCTTAATATTGTACAACGAACTGTTAGACGAATAACTAAAGAAAAATATGGCGAGACTGGCACAGAAGAAAATAAACTTCACACACCAAAAAAGAGAAAACGAGCAAAACCAGTCGTAGGCATCGATAGCTTTGATGCCGATGCCATCCGAAGACATGTGTATGGCTACTATTTACGGAAAGAGTATCCAACAAGAAAAAAGTTAGGACAATCACTGTAGGAAGCTGGATTATTCTTCGGTGGGTAAAGTTCTTTAATGAAGATTTTGAAGACCGTTGGATTTCAATACAAACAATGTAACAAATGCAAAATATTGATGGAAAAATTTGATATCGTGATAGCAAGATATACTTTTTTACAGCAAATGAAAGAAATTGAAAATTGGCAAAACGTTATGTTTTGGATGAAACATGGCTTAATGCTAACCATACTGTAAGCCGTTCTTGGACCGATGACACTGCAGCATCTATGTCCACAGTTAATGTTGGAAAAGGATCGCGACTTATAATTTGTCACGCCATGGCTTTTACGTCAAAACCACTAGAGACTATCATGAAGAAATGAATGGAGAAAAGTTTACTGAATGGTTTACCTCAATGTTGTGTAGCCTCCCTGAACCATCTATTGACGTGAAACATCTAATGCGGAGGAAGGGTAAAATAGGCAGTTAGCGTGACGACGCTTTTATTTTACTTATGAACATGTGACTAAAGGAGACTGGGAAAAGGTTGTGAATAGAACTGTTAAATTAATAAGGGAAGATTATGAAAGAGATGTGAAAATAGAGAATATTTTAGAAAACGAATTTATAATTAATGTAGGTGATGATAGCAGTGACGACAGTGAAAATAGCAGTATGGACGAATCTGATTAAATATGGCATTTTGTGGTACCTTTTTTGGTCTCGTTTTGTATTCATTTGTTTCTTGTGTGCATATAAAGTATGTATATATATTTTTATATTGCATTTAGTGGCAGACGAGCCACGGCCCAATTGATGGTAAATGGTAACCGTCAGTCATGGACTCAACTATATCTCTCGGTATTATTGTCAAGCCGCTGCTCACCATTTCATTTGCCAAATATGAAATTAAATATAAACGGCTATCTCCTGCTACAGCCAAAACGCAACAATTTGCTTCATGGCCGGTCACACGGGAGGTTGTGGTACCAACCCGCTCAGGCCCGCTACCAAGTGAGTACTTCCACTTAGTACCCAGCCCTACCACCAGTCATGCAATAGATGATGATTGCTTCCCTTAGTCGCCTCATACGACATCCATGGAAAAGAATGGGGTAGTGACACTTGTATTCTTAGTCCGTCACCACACGTATAAAATATATACATTTTCAATCCAATATTCAGTTCGTTCAAATATATTTTTTATTAGACCTTTTTAATCAGGTACTACTTGCAATAAAAATTTATAGATTTGATTATATTTTTTTCGAGAATAAATTGACATTTCACATCACTATTGTAATATATCAAAACGGCCATCATAGCGTGCCGCAAGTATAGTGTAGACATAGACATTCTTTTTTAATTTGTTTAATGCGTTGGCAGAACCATCAGCCTAACGGTAACATAAGCATCGTATAATAGGTATTCACTGATCGCAAGTAAGTTTAATTCATCAAACAAGTCGTAGTTGAAGTCAGTCAAGTCAAAGTCCCGCTCCAGTAAAACGATGGCGATCTTACTGAAGCTTCTATGGAGTTTTGGAAACAACAGGAAAAACACGTTGTGTCGCATTACATGACTTGTCAACACTTATGCACATACACAAATAGTTAGTAAGCAAAAGGCCACCACTTTTACACATTAATACTTGAAATCACACAAGTTTAGGAAAATAATGCAGAACGACGACATGATCTTCGTGTTCCCGCCAAAACTCCTATAGACATCGTAAGAGCTAAAGATAACGGTTTTACTGGAGACGGCGGTCCATTTGTTGCAGCACTGTGCGGAGGTCGCCACATACAGGACCAAATACTTCGGGAGCTCAAGTTCTCTCCGGGAGATCACCAGCAACACCAAGGGGCTGGGGTGGATCGAGTGAAGGTTTCACACCCACCCACACGCAAAACATGCGCTCAGACGTGGAGTTGCGGAGAACAGCCCGCCGAACCAATACCAATACCAAATACGGTTTTGACTGTATTTATAAAACAACATTGTCGTAGAATGAATATATTTATTTGATCAATAAGTACAATACAAAGTAGGTTAAACTTGGTGTCATACTACAAGCCATAACAATCAAAATCAGAAAGTTTATATAAGTCCAGTTAAATTTACACCTTTACAATATGTAAAAGAGATCAATAGGTATCATAAATATAGATTTTCGTGGAGTATCTAACTTTTCGAGAAAGTTTTATGTATTTATTTATAACATTTAAATACAATACATTTTAGTACATGATCACAAAATGTTTTCCTTCAGCTTTATACTTTGGCTTTCAGGAATTAACAGATTTCCGTTACTCTTATGTTCAAGCAGAAGTCCTATGTAAAAATGTTACAGTTATTTCGTTTGAAGCCATGTCGCTAGTAAATTATTGTAAAGCTATGGTTCGACAAGCTATATCTAAAAGCACCGAAAAATATTGTAAGAAAATATTTTCTGTAATACAACATTTATAATATTTCCTTAAGAAATATGTGCTCTATATAAGTTTATATAAAAATATGCTCCATATTTATACTTTAAAATTGCTTTCGAGGATAGCTGTTTTGGACTAGTTTTGTTAACGGTACACATATAATGCATAAGTACTTACATTTCATAATCACATAGCTAAATATTTGGATTCCCAAGGGTGCAGTCGGTAGATGAGTTGGTTTCCTAGATATGCAATAAAATGTTTAGATATTCATATTTGAATATCTTTAAAACTGACTCTAGTCAAGTATAAGTTATAACATTATGTGTATATAAAAATTTAGCACCTAAAAACGAATTGTGAAATATATGAGGTAAGAGTTAATATCAAATGTAGGTACTAATATTTATTCAAAAGTTCTTAGTCTTATACTAGAACAGAACTATTTAGTCAAATACATAAATATAATAGAAACAAATGATGGTTCATAACAAACCAAAATAATTTGTATCTGGCCTGTTTTATAAACATCTTTTCGGACTAATCTATAACAAGTTTTAGTGTATTCAGTTAATACTTATAGCTAAATCACAACACATGTAAATTACTCACAGCAACAAAAAGTGTGTAAGAGTATGTTGAATTATTAACGTCATCGTAAGAATAGAATATGTTTTGATTTTGTACGTAAACGTAAAAAAATTACGTCTTTAATTCACCAATGTCTAAAAAGATAAGCATTAAAATTAAGCTATTTAATAAAAAAATATCACTACTTTTAATACCTATTTGGAAAGAAAACTTTTAGAAGTATTTCTGTCTACATAGGCTTCTTTCGATCCCGGAAAAATGGTGGGTTCCTTGTGGGATAGCATTATTTCTGTAGAGGCTATTATACCCCAGATGATGACATATTTATAAGTGGTTGCTGGCAACGGGAACGGGCATGAGCTAGTTTTCATATTTGCACAACTTTTGTTTTGTGAGGACAACCATTATTTGTATTGAATACAATTATCATTACAGTTAGGTGTTCACAGATAAAGAAAACTAAGATTCAAAAATTAAATGTATGTAAATTTTTTAAGGAAACTTATGAACTTCACTAATCCTCGTATCGAGATGTTTACTGTTTTACAATCAGTCAAGTAACCCCAGGATATTTATTCTTCCGAATACTTCAGGTTTCCTTTACTATAACATACTAACAATAAGTTAAAAGATGTACTTACTTACTTACTATGGGTATATTATAGATACCTCTAATATATTTGTTACTAAGCATGTATATTGCTTTATATCTCACATAAGTTAACTTTAGAAGACGTAAAAGTGTATAAACAACTACACTCATAATAATTAAAGGGAAATTTCGTTCTACAATGGACATTCCAGCCAAAAATGCCTGAATTCAATACCAAGACAAATAGATAACATTAAAGATAATTGATATAGTCAAATATTCGTAAAAATAAAGGGAAATGCGTCACTAACGAACAGACTTACGTTTACTACCTAATATACATTAAATATGTAATAATTAAATATTGTGATTATAATTTGATTGCATTGAACGGTGCGCCTAAACTACCCTATATTCAATTGCATTACACTAAATTACTTAATTGATTGCAAAAGAAAAACAGTTCTTATAAATATAAACGAAGATGTGGACAAATTATAGAAGATAAGTTTGAAAATTAAAACCCCACTACGTATATACATATTATTATGTATTTTTAATGTGCAAATTAATCCCTTTCTTTAGATACCCAATAAGGCACTTAAACAAAAGTTTTTAGGTAACTATAATAAATTTAGTTTTCAAACGACATCTTTTTTGTCCAGCTATGATAAGTAATTTAAAAGTTATGCGGGAGTAAACGAATATACATACACACATATGGGTTAAAATCATAATACTCTTGGATTCGCTGTAATCGGGTAATAAATAAATGTTAAACACCATAGTCTGGCCACATCACTGCACGATAAACAAATTGATATACATTACGCTTCTAACAAACGCCTTATAAAAACTACGTTTTCTCTACAAATTTACAAAATGTAAGTAAACTCATTGCTATGTTGCTTATTGCTATTGTAATTACCAGGAGTTCGCTCTATCTCAAACAAGATTAGAAACGATTGTGTCCAATGTTGTGGATACTAAAATCACTATGTCCTTGTGAACAGAATTAAGTTATCACTTTCGTTACTACAGCGTACACGTTTACTCCGAGCTAGAGCTGGAACTCGAGGGTGTGTAGCTGTAGTAATCGTTCTGCTAGGCGGTGTTTATCTGTTCCACGTTCAAGTGCGTAATGAAACGCAAGCGCATCTGCAGTGCTGGCCTCAGTTTCCTTATAACATTCTCCGCTTCATTCTTCATCGTATCCCCAACAAACATATATTTTATATGATAACTGGACATTGTGTTAAGGGAATTAATCATCACAAAAGTTTCTGACCTAAAAGTTTATATATTATCATTCTTAACACCCTTTAGCTCCATTTGGGTCAAGACTCAATGGTTCCAAGCCAAATGCAGACTAATGTGGTAATTTTGAGATCTATACTGTGGTTATTACATTGCTCCTTGATTGCTTGCCCAATTACCAAAATGAAGACATTGCCACTTTGCTGTAACGCACAAGATATTATATAAATTTATTAACCTATTAATCGTATCTAACATTTTACAGTTTAAGAAAATATTTTGTTAAATACTTGTTTGAGTTCACGAACTATGAGACCTTATGGTTATTTTTTTTAGAATTTTACGAGAATATTCTGCGCGAGCTATTATATAGCGATACGAGGGGGCGTTTTTACCTTCGCTTGGGGGGGTAATAAGTAGAAATAAAAATAGCTTTTATAAACCATAGTTTTACTCGGGAAAGAGTTGCCCATAAACAGATGACATGTCTTTCAGTATGGTATTAACTGATTTTCCTTCCTTGGTAAGGAACTTTAAAATAGCGCGGTACTCGATTTGCACCATATTTAACATTATAATCCCAACTGACTTGTTTGGTCGAAGATAGTTAAAAGATTTCTTAAGCCGTGTGGGGCCGGCTTTAGAATTGTCCCACCCCTCTCCATCCATGGGAGTCGTAAGAGCCGACTGAGGGAATACCGGGAAAGTGGGCAGCAGCACTCCTTCGAGTATTAAAAACATCCACTGCGATCGCCAACCCGCCTGCCAAGCGTGGCGATTACGGCACTATCCCCCATTCTTTGGGAGGCCTATGTGCAGCAGTGGACATTAAAAGGCTGATGATGATGATGAAGATGAGTTAAAAGATTAATAACCTAATTACGGTAAAACTTGGTATTTACACTAATAATGAGTTACCCGTTGTCCTAGGTGACTGACACGTAGCGACGCGACGTATTGCGAATAATACTTTAATCGCGTTTCGTCGCATCATATTAGGCGACAACGTTGGCCATAAGTATATACAACGCTTCGCTTATGAGGTGTGTTCTACTCCCGTTTTACACGGAACAACAGATTTTTCAAATTTAATATGTCTCTATTTATCATATATTGCACTTGTAAAATAATATCTACACACACATATAAAGAACAAACACTATTTTTAAAACTCATGATATTTTTGATGCCATTTTTGTTATTTAAACTAGTTAAAAAACTGTTTGAAAAAAATCTGGCTTGGACGTCCGTGAGTTGTAGGTAATGTATGTTAACACGATAACGAACAAAATACTTTACTAATCGAGTCTTCTTTTGTCGTTTACGAATTATTATGATTAGGAATAGAGCCCTATTACTTTTCACGTTCTGGTTCGATGTGGTTTAATTGTTGTTAAATAAACATAAAAATACTGAATATTTACGGCATTTACGGTCAACGCGACACTAAAACCAGCACCTTTCATGAGAACTACCTTTTTACCTACGCATAGCCACCGGTGGTTTTACTATCGTCAACAGAACGCCGTTCGTCCGGCCGGTTGTTTTTTGTTAAAAGAAAGTTCTTACCTTTGCTTGACGAACTGATAATATTTGTCAAGTATAATAACTATTTTATCCATAACAATAATTAAAAACACTAAACACACGTAAATAATAACACACCAACGTTATAAAACACGAAAAAAACATATTTTACATTCCACAATTTTTTTTTGCGTGGCCTTGAGGTCAGCCGCGCGGCCCGGAACTGAGTGAGAGGTAGACCAATATAGAAGTACTACTTAAAATTAGCGCTAGATGGCGTATAAGACATGAAACCCACATTAGTACTTTTTGAAATTAGCGCTATCTATGTGATTTATTGAAAACTAATTAGTAAGACTAATACATTATTAGTTACTTATCAAATAATCAATTTTATTGTGAATAACGAAGATTATGAGGCGTGCAGTTTTGGATTTTCCAAAGTATTTGATATTTTCCTGTCGCATCGCGTCGTATTACCGCGTTTGTCATTCACCTAGGACAACGGGTTACTCAATTTGTAACGTCTCGGGTGTATTTGGGACGAAACAGCGATATTGTAACAAAATTAAAATTTTGCGGCAAGTAAGATAGCTTTCCAAAGTTTTTATTGGTAGTAGGGTTTGGTATCGAATGAGTGGCTGGACTCGAACATGTACGGGACACCGTTTTGTCATTTTCAACTAGCTGTAAAACGACACGATCCTATCTGTACTTATAACATAAGCACGGAGCTGGAATTTCACATTAGTCAGATTGCCTGTGCTTCGAGTAATAATAACAAAATTAATAATAATTACTATTATAAATAAATATATATATGTAAAGTCAGTTAAAAGGATACAGCAAGTCACATATAGGATCAATATATTCCAGATGAGCCTGTGATTTGTCAATGTGAGCTAAGAGTTCATACAAAATAATAGTTATGTCCATCACTGCTCTAGACAAATCTGAGTTGAATCGCTGCAAAAATGGTCCAACCAAATGACATAGGAATAATAACTGAATCTCCGTTTGTATCTCTGGAGCCAACTTCTCTTTCACAAACCTGCAAAGGAAAAATGATTAACTTATTATACATATATTTGGATATTAGTGTACCCACTATTTAAGATCGTCATTTTACCTATGTTTTACAAATAAATAAATTCTGATTCTGAATATACTTCATGAAGCATATCAATGAAAATCTCTATATATTATTTCTCAGTTATATATTTATTGTATTAAAATATTTGCCGTAATACTGTATAATAGTCGGGCACGTCAAGTGTTCAAAAGATGAAACATTCTACATTAATATACTCACTGAGGAACTTGCATAATCTGACCAGCACCTGCGTGGTACCAAATCGAGTGAGTCAACGCTAATGTCAAGCTATATTTATTCTCTAACAAGGCTTCATTCGTGGCTGTCAGGTTAAACAATTCAAACGGTGTGTGTGGATGCGGCCACTCAGTCATTTCATTGTTTGTCATCAGTTCCAATAGACGATCGTGAAGCACAGTCCAATATGCGTCGGGCAGAGCGGCCATTATTAGACCAATGGCGTTGATCCAGAGCTGCATTTTTGTCTCTGGTATTACTACAAATCCCTTAGTGACTACATCCAGAATATTATTAGCGACGCAGTTAGGAGCAAGAGGTAGAGACATTAGCTCGACACAGGTAACGTATAATGCGTGTGCAGATGGATTCGGGTACTCATTGAAGCGCCAATCTGTGTTTGGGAACGGCGAGTTACCCGTCATAGCTGAAGTATATTTAAGGAAAATCGTATTTCATTCAAGAAAGATGTCTTGCAGATGACAATATGAAATTGATACTGGATAAAGATCCAATGCATTCATTTTTATGATTTTTTTATATAAAAAATTATAGCAGTAACCTTACGTATAATTACCATATAACAAATAATCTCTATATAGGTATACTTCTTAGCAGTGTATTGTGTCAATAGACTTCCTTTGAATTCCATGAAAATTTAATAAAAGGTACATCATTTTCATCAAATCTACTATAGTAATTATTATAGAATCAAATTATTCTTCATGTGAAAACATTTAACGCGGAGGGAGGGTAAAACCGGCTGTTGGCGTTTTATTTAATTATTTTTAAAGCCACCTGTTCACAAAAGCATCTAACTAGTAAGTATAATATCAATCAATAAACCAATAAGAGTTTTAATTCATCTATGGATAACGAGAGGGCTTACCAAGAATTATATAAGACTCGAAGAATATTTGAAGAAAGAAATAAAATCGATGTTTTCACATCTACGAGACGTCCCGTGACGGCTCATTCTATTTTCTTTAATTAAAGAAACAATCTCATAACGTTTTAATTTAAAAAAAACATTGAAATAAACCGCTTTACATAGGCACATGCATAACATGCTGCTGAAATATTTTCCCTTGCACAAACACTTTTAAAGGATACTCTCCACCATTCTGTTGATAAGACTTATGTAGTAGTTGAGGCCGGGCACCCATGGAGTGGTAGTGATTTCAACTTCACTCTTGCCGAGGTAAGTCTGAAAGTCTTCCGTTGTGGCCCATCCCGTTGGACATACATCCTTCAAAGATCCAAGCACCGCATTCACTAGTTTCCTCTTTAACAATGGTTTATCACGGAGTTTGGACTCATAATAGTGCAATGTGTTGTATAAAAATGTTATTGGTCGATCTGTAATTAGGTAATATTTAGTTTTTAGTTATATAGACATTTAAAAAGAAAATATCTATACTAATAAATGGAGAACCGTTTTTTTTGTTCGGTTATACTGCTTCGGTTCGGTTAAACTACTGAACCGATCGGAATAATACTTATACCATAAGATGCAGCGTGTTTTGGAGAAGGTTTTAGTATATGATATACCTATTGGTAATTACTTATCCGGAATCTATAATTTTGATGTGTGAAACATCTAATGTGGAAGGAGGGTAAAACCGGCTGTTAGCGTGGCGACTCTTATACCTAATAATAGGATTCCGATCCGTAATTGATTTTTCATAGATAATACTAGTATTCTATAAATTAGCTGCTGCCCACAACATCGTCTGTGTAGACCTCAAAACTAAATTAATATGATATAAGTACGTCACTCTATGACATTATCATTTGCAAAAAAGCCCCTAACATTTTTCCGGGATGACAGTATCTGTGTAAATCCGGTCAGCTGTTTTTGCATGATTGAATGGCAAACATCCGAAAACATACATAATTTCAATTCTACTTTTGTAATATTAGTTAGTAGAATGCGAAAGTTTGTGAAAAGGATCGTTTGTTTGTCAATTACGCCTAAACAGCTGAACGGTTTTGAATGAAAATTGGTAAAAAGATAGATGAGACACTGGATTAACAAAAAGGACATATTCTATCCTGACCAAATAGTACCTACCTATTAGTAGCAAATAGTAATTTAGTCATATAAATCTAATTATGTACTAAGATTTGAATGAAATTTGGTATACCTATATCAGGTCTTGGATAAACATATAGAATTTCTATATATTGTACTTAAACCGCTTAATGTATATATAAAATTTTTTATAGTCGACAGCAGTTGTCACGATTGCTGAATTAGCAAAGCATCTGGACGGTATGCAGGAGATGCAGGTTCAAATCCTGCTCATGACTGTTATTTTCGATTTCACATTTTCCACTTTGTGTTTAATGTATATGGCTAAGCATTTCAAATGCTAAAAAATTATATAAAAAATTCTAAATATTTATAGGGCTGCGTCATTATTAGGTAAAAATTTTAATTGTAAAATTAAGTTTATCTGGTCGGTATAATGTATGTAAATACTTCCGACAGTTGAGGCAGGCGTCACTCAGGACGTTAAGATTGGCAAAGCATCTGGACGGTATCCAGGGGATGCCGGTTCAAATCCTCCCCCTCGTGACTTATTTTCGATATCACATTTTCCACTTGGTGTTTAATGTATACCGCTTAATGTATTTGAATTTTGGTGTCCAGAAAGATAAGTCGCGGGCAAAAACTAGTCAGCCCCCTTAGAATGAAAAACGAAACGTTAGACGAACTTTCGTTTCACTTCATTGTGATTGGTCGCCTGAATCACGCGTCGAAATCTCAACTAATCAGGAATCACGCGGCGGACGGATCAATCACAATGACTCGAAACGAAAGTTCGTCTAACGTTTCGTTTTTCATTCTAAGGGTGCAGATATGTTTGTTTCTCTTATATAGGCCTATACCCTTATATACCTATACGTCCCATTATTCAATTCAATTGATTGGCACAGCTAGCCTTCAATACCATTTGGTATTGTCTGGTAGTTTTACTCAGTTACGCTACTCGCAGCACGACAACACAATTGCTATAGGAAGGATTATTAGCATGCAATTTACCATGGAATTTATAGAGATATCCAATGTGTTCCAAAAGCTGTTCCAGGTTCTTGCTAACTTGTGGTATTTCCAAATGTCTGTGTACAACAATATCTAATACTGGGATGAATCTTAAGCACACATTACTGAGATAAACTGGTATAGGTCCACCATAAGCGTTAGTTGCCTCTTCTGGTGCAAACTTCTCCGGATATTTCCTATGAAAAGCTAAGTGTTTTTCGTACCTGTAAAGATAATTTTTATATTTCAGTCGTCAAAATTTCATAAATAACAACACGGCCAGTAGGTATGTCAAGCGGCCATAGACATTTTCCTATTAAAAGGAGGTAAAAATCCTCAATGTGATTTTTTATTCCTTAATGTGATAACTCCATAAACCATCATCGAGAAGACCTCTGTTTCAACTCGGGCCACCTCAGTAGGAGTTCGGTACCTACACCGGCATTTCTTATTCTTACCACTAAACCCTGTTCACTTTATTTATTTATTATTATTGGGACATACAACAGTAAATTGCTATATTTTACATAGTATGAAGTATGAGATCAATAGTACTGAATGAGTAAGATTCATTCAGATCAGGCGGAAAAATTCTCGAGCACTGAATTGACCCTTACACACAAATATCCTCGAATAAAATAAAGTTTAGCGTGGCACAACAAGTAAACAAAACAACCAATGTTTCTCAAAGAGTCCAGGTTCAGGTAAACCAACAAAACGTCAATATAACAATAACAAAACAATAAACCACAAATAACTAAAAATGTAACAAAATAAGAAATTTCAAAAAGTAACATGAAATTACCGACATTTTAGAAATAGGACTCTCGTATTAGCAGGTTTATAAATAGTAAAAATGGCGGTTTAAAAAACCCGACCGAAAGTGAAACGTCACTTTTTAATGTAATATGTTAGCATTATCTGTACTCTATGATTTAGTAGCATTAGAATCCATTCAAACTTTGGAAATTGTGTCTTATTTAGGTTTACTTGCATGCCAACTATGAAATTTTTAATTTTATAGAAGAAATATATTTATTATCACATTAAAATGCAAAACCATTCAGAAAAATACGTAGTGTTGCATTAATAGTACCATCAAATACAACTGCCAATGTCATCTCCATCAGTTTATTACTTCCACGCTTATTTACATTAAATATTATTAAATATAAAAGTAACATTTTTATGGTTTATTTACATGTTGTGTTACGGCTGCTTGAATAGAGTATAGGTATTGGCTTAAAACCTATTTCTTTTTGACGTGAAAACGTCTTATAAATCGATGAACGCAGGCTGCACGCACGAAAAAGCATGACTCATTGTCATGTTCCGCCTGAGCCGAGCGTGCATGCGAGAGCGCGGTACAAGCGATTGAGAGGCACGATTATCACCTAAAATTCATCCATCCATCCATCAGCCTTTTAACGTCCACTGCTGGACATAGGCCTCCCCAAGAATGGGGGATAGTGCCGTAATCGCCACGCTTGGCAGGCGGGTTGGCGATCACAGTGGATGTTGTTAATACTCGAGGGAGTGCTGCTGCCCACTCCCCCGGTATTCCCTCAGTCGGCTCTTACGACTCCCATGGGTGGAGAGGGGTGGGACAATTCTAAAGCCGGCCCCACACGGCATAGTCGTAACACGTAAAATTATCGTCCGTAAACCGACTTTACAGACAACCATATTTTTTAGTAATAGAATATTTGAACAGTGTTATATCAAAATCACTAAGATTAATTATATAGTAAAATAAAAGATGTCTGTTGTATTGTTATATCATACCAATTATTTTGCTTCCAGTGCTCAGGGGAGTTTTCTTTGACGAAATCTTGTGCTCGGTTTCTTAGTTCTGATCCTTTCAATAGTAATAGCTGAATAATATAAAGGCACACTTGGCTTTCGTTCGCATCAGGATTGGGCCGGAGTACCTAAAATAAAGTTATCGTACTGAACAACCACACTTTAATCTTCATAATGAGTATGATTTGGCGTCACATTAGTATTTTTTAAATAAAACTACGTTTACTGAATCGATCGCGTTTACTTGATTTTACTACTATCTCGACGTTTCGAATACTTTACAGCATTCATGATCACGGGTGGACTTAGATGACGGACGTCCAAGGCTGATATGTTTTTTCAACGGTCTCATCTACCCACAGCATATGATTTTACAAAAAATGTTGGTATATTTATTTTAACCCACCTAATATTCATTTTTAGCTTTTATTTAGTGCTCAAAAATTCTACCATAAACTACCAATTACTACCAGTAAGAAGACAATCTTGGTTATTAGTTTATATTATTAAATATATTGATTTTGCCAAAAGCTAAGACTAAAAAGCTACTAACAGGAATGCGGCCTGACTGAGAAAGATCCGGCCAGAAAACTCAGTAGGCAACAACTGTTATGGATTATTAAATTTTGTACGGAAATACTGAAAGCTAATTAAGTTTAAATTTTTTTTAAAAGCAAGATCTAAAACTAATGGCTACTGTGGGTTTTGCCTACACAATAAGCGCTAACTGTGTCTTGCAATCTTGTGGTGTGCCTTCTTGTATTCTGTTTGGTGAGGCCTATCACAGGATTCCAGCTTGATGGTAAGACCCAGCCGTCTTCTCTATTGAAATTGGGATGTTTCTTAATTTCAATAGCCTCACGTATCATTCTAGGGCGATATCAATGTTCTTTTGCGAGGATTTGAGGTTTGTCAAACGTAATGTAATGGTGGGTGTGGTCCTGTGTGTGCTCACAAATTGCAGACTTTGTATAGCGACGGTGCTTCACATCAGCTATGTGTTCTTTGATCCGAGTTGTTATGGATCTCTTTGTTTGCCCAATGTAGGAGAGACCACAATCACAATCCAGCTTGTATATTCCTGCATCCTGTAAAGGTATATGGCACTTGACTGGTGGTAAAAATTGACTAATTCTTTTGAGTGGCTTATAGTAGGTTTTGACTGAAGCTTTTTTGAGAATGTAGCCAATCTTGTCAGTGACTCCTTTGGCATAGGGCAGGACTGCAGGGAGGCGCTCAATTGTGGGTGGCTTCACTCAGTTAGGTTAGGTTACGGTTAGGGGTTTAGGATAGACTGGAAGACTGCATTAGAATTGTATCTGAGAAACTATCAGAGAACAACATACCTATGGAATACGCTGAACTGTTAAAGTACTGCCTCACATCTGGCTACATTATGTGGAATGATGGCTTCTACAAGCAAGTGGACGGAGTGGCCATGGGTTCGCCAGTCTCTCCCGTTGTTGCTTACATATTCATGGAAGACTTCGAGGAGACTGCCCTAAAAACGTCACCTGTGGTCTACATTCTCAAAAAAGCTTCAATTAAGACTTACTATAAGCCACTCAAAAGAATTAGTAAATTTTTACCACCAGTCAAGTGCCATATACCCTTACAGGATGCAGGATTATACAAGCTGGATTGTCATTGTGGTCTCTCCAACATTGGGCAAACAAAGAGATCCATAACAACTCGGATCAAAGAACACATAGCTGATGTGAAGCACCGTCGCTATACGAAGTCTGCAATTTGTGAGCACACACAGGACCACACCCGCCATTACATTACGTTTGACAAACCTCAAATCCTCGCAAAAGAACATCGACACCTAGCGCCCTAGAATGATACGTAAGGCTATCGAAATTAAGAAACACCCCAATTTCAATAGAGAAGACGGCTGGGTCTTACCATCAAGCTGGAATCCTGTGATAGGCCTCACTAAACAGAATACAAGAAGGCACACCACAAGATTGCAAGACACAGTTAGCGCTTATTGTGTAGACAAAACCCACAGAAGTGATTAGTTCTAGTTTTTGCTTTTTTAAAAATTTTAAACTTAATTAGCTTTCAGTAATTCCGTACAAAATTTAATAATCCATAACAGTAGATGCCTACTGAGTTTTCTGGCCGGATCTTTCTCAGTCAGACCGCGTTCCGATCCGGTGGTAGCTTTTTTAGTCTTAGCTTCTGGCCAAATCAACATATTTGACAATGAAAACTAATAATCAAGATTGTCTTTTACTAGTAATTGGTAGTAATTGGTAGTTTATGGTAAAATTTTTGAGCACTAAATAAAAACAAAAAAATTTAGTTTAAAGAGGAGTATTATACTCATTTTAATATACTAACTTAGTCTCATATATTGTAAGCATAAAAATTTGAAGTAGATATTTTAATTGTGTTTCTAAACGTATATTAGGTGGCATAAAATAAATAAACCAAAATTTTTTTTAAAAATCATATACCTACTGTGGGTAGATGAGACCGTTGAAATAACATATCAGCCTTGGACGTCTATCATCTAAGTCCACCCGTGATGATGAATGCTGTAAAGTATTCGAAACGTCGGGATAGTAGTAAAATCAAGTAAACGCGATAGATTCCGTAAACGTAGCTTTATTTCAAAATGTGTAACATTCGCGTAAATATCAGAAACTATTTCACATTAGTAGTAATGTACGTGCCACTTATCACAAACCACCTACCGCTGTCTATTTTACGTCTCCGTCGGAACGAGATGTGAATGCTGGCGAACCATGTCACCACTATTCGGATGATTGTTACTAAAAATCTTCGCTGCGTTTCCTTGGGGTATGTATAGCACATCTAAATAGCCTTTTACGAATGTAATACGAGATATATTTTGCTCCTCTAGTATGGGTGTTATGATTCAGCACATCATTATTATCTGGAATAGCCTCCTCAGTTTGACTAATGTACTAGAGTGCTGACTTCCTGATCTTTGATATTTTTAAGATTATCCACAATTTTTTGCATTTCAAGAAGCAATGACACGGTATATTAACTAAGCATATTTTTAAATTGTATTTCCATTGTTACATTCCATCAGCCCCTCATCGTCCACTGTTGGACATAGGCCTCCCCAAAATTGAGGTTTTACCATAATCGCCACACTTGGCAGGCGGGTTGGCGATCGCAGTGGATGTTTTTAGTATACAGGGGAACGCTGCTGCCCGGTCCCCCGGTAATCCCTTAGTCGGCTTTTACGATTCCCATAGGAAGAGACGGGGTGGAGCGGCTTATTACTTTATTATAATCTAATAAAATATAATAGTAATGTACTACATATAATACGTAGGTAAGTGTCCCGTGGCATGCAGCATAACATGCGTATGTTTTACTAACCGTATATTGAAAGTGAAGTTGTATGTTCACATCTGGCTTCCCTCGAACTTAACCAATTTAAGTGAGAGGTCCAACTAGTGTTTTAGACCAAAACGGACCGCGTACCTCAATTAGAACCGGAGATATAGAGAAAGAAAGCTATCAAAACACAAGAAATGTACAGAAGGAAATCGCGATTAAGTAACTCTTACATCTTTTCTTTCCTTCTTTCAAATACAATTACTTTGTTTGTTCACATTTACTACATATAAATGCTCCTTTTCTTACAATCTTGTCATTGCGTCGACTAGGGTTTGCAGTTCAGTAGCGCTAACTGACGCGCCAATAGGACAGCGTCGTCAGCATAGAGCAATTAATTAACCACTAAGTCAAGTATTTGAACTCCCACATTCATTTCATTCAACCTTAGGAGACATTTAACCAGTTATAAGATAAACAGTCTGCTGATTAAACGCAGCCCTGTTTAACGCCGATATTTAGATTAAACCAGGGTGACATTCCATCATCCACCCACAAACAAGCTCTGCAGTCCATGTAATTGGAATGCACCGCTCTTAGCAGTCTACCGTTAATACCATGTTCTGGCAAAATGCTCCAAGTTCCTTTCGTACAACCGTGTCAAATGCTCTCTCCAAATCCACAATTGCCCTGAAACCTAGAACCAGATGCTTCTTCACAATATTGCGCAGAGAGAATACTTGGCCATACATTTCTCTTTCTTACTATGAGGATTGTAGAATAAATCAAGAAGGTAAATAAAACATTTGATAAAAAAGTACTCACTAGACACAGGACTAGACGATCGATGGTAACGATATTGTATTTCCATATGATGTCGTTAATAGCGTCCACACACTTGTTGATGTGCGGCCCGCCGGCCGGGTTAGTCACCTCGAACACTAAGTAGTCGCAGAATTTCCTCAAATGTGCCGATAGAGCACGAGCGCCGATGCGTTCTAAGATTCTGAAAATAAATCACAATTTTTATGGCGATTTTTGATTAAGGTTTGCAACTTTTATACATACGAATAGACTATTTGATTGCAAATGTGGGATACATTTGCAATCAAATAGTCTTGATTTGTCCAGTCGATCCTGCCGGAGAAAAAACAAAATAGCGTGTTCCGGCCTAAACCATCTAAAACCACTTTTGCAATGGGCTCTTGTGGTCAAATATTAGTGTGGATTACGATGTACCTATACAAATTGTACTGTACTCCGTAACTACAGTCCGGTCAACGAAAGAATGCGATCCTGACAGGTCGTAATCAAACATTGCCATACTAATGGATAAATTATCTTTAAAATAATTATCTTGATCAACTTAAAATAAATGTTATATTCATGCACTAAATTTAATTTTAATTAAATTAGAAAACATTTTTTTTTTAAAACGTATGCTAAAGAACAAGTGGAAAAAGATAAGTTTACTGCGAGCGAGATTCGAACTTGCGTCCCTTCCAATCCGGGGAAGTGTTCTAGACCAATGAGCCATCGCAGTCCCCGACGGCGATTCCCAATCTCCACTTCACAATTGCTTTTAGATGTCTTTACGACAAAGCGATGGCTGCGAAGTCACAAAAGATGACTGGGCGAAGGTCGTCGAAAAAACTAAATCTCTTATTTTCGAAAACTTTGACCGAGATATAAAAAAATCTGAATGGATGCTATCATTGATAATAATATAATTATACATTTAAGTGAAGACCGTACTCCCCAGACCTTGCACTAACTGATTACCACTTTTTCCAGAATTGGGACAACTTCTTGCAAGGAAAAAAATTCAACTCCGATGAGGCTGTCAATATATACTCGTATATATTTTGGAGCAATTCGAATGATTTGTCTCCGATCATCACTCGTTCATATAACAAGGCTTCGTCGGGAATAGATCTGCTTTGGAATACCTCTTAGATCAGGTGGTATATTGTCATGCACTTACTATTTCCGGATAATAAAAAAACTCACTTGAAGGCGACAGGGTTGATCCTATTAGTTTCGAAGATCATCTTCCACAACAAACATAGAAACAAGGGCGTACCCGGCACAGAAAAATGCGAAATGATATCATTATCGTTAGCCATCGATGTCCACTTGCGGTACTCCTCCTCAACTGATTTTTTCAACACTTGTTTATTTTCTTTCGGGGCAGGGTTCTATAATAATTAAATGTATTTAAAATATACTGGATGTGATAATTACTATTACAGTACCGGGCACCAGACTGCCATTTAGGCTTTCGCATCAGCACGTATTTGGTTCAGTAGATTACTAGCCTTTGTCCACGGCTTCGCCGCAGCCAAGAGCTAGTTTTTCGGTTATATCTTAGGTTCCCGATATAGTAGCGGAAAAAAATGTATACCAGTTTTTAAGTCTAATCAAGGCATTTCAAATAAAAAAAAGTTGCATCAAAATCCATTAAGTAGTTTTTGTGTGCTGCGCGAACAAACAAACAGATAAGCAGACAAAAATTTAAAAAAAAATGTTTTGTGTTTAGACACGCCTATATAGCCTATTACAGATTTTTTTCTCAAATATCTTAAATGTACAGACACAGCTCTGTTACAGTTTTATAATAGTATAGATGTCATTCGATGCTATGACTGCATAGAACAATAGCAAAACATATTTTCAATACAATGTCTTTCTTTTTAATTATAGCTTTGGCCTAGCGGCCATATTGTTTAAAGAGTTTGGAACAGTAATCCAGGAGACGCAGGTTCAAAGCTTGTACCTATAATTATCTATTTCACATTTTTACACATCAGGGGAATATGTCAAACCACCGAAGGAATGTAACATAGTTCCAGTGGTCCGCCAATAAAGGCGGAGAGACGGCACACGGCGGGTTTCTTTAGTGGGTGAGGGCCCCACACTACCCTGTTCGTTGCCCCGAACGACAGGGTGTGCGGTTAGGAACATATTTTCCCGCCTCAACAAAAAAAAAATTAGAGGAATATGTCAATGCTTATAATATACAGTTATATAAATAACAATAGCTTTCTTATTTCGCATTTATATATATATATATATATATATATATATATATATATATATATATATATAAGCTATTTACCACTCACTGACTCATCACGATATCTCCGAAACCGTACGTCCAATTGACTTGAAATTTTGCATAGATTTATCTTTCATGATGTAGACGTTAAACACAAAGTGAAAAATGTGAAAATCGAAAATAACAGTCAGGAGCAGGATTTGAACCTGCATCTTCTGGATTCCGTCCAGATGCTTTACCAATTTCGATTTTCACATTTTTCACTTTGTGTTTAATGTATAGTGCTAAGCATGTCAAATGCTAAAAATATATATAAAAAATATCTAAATATTTAAAGGGTTTGCGTCATTATTAGGTAAAATCTTAATTGTAAAATTAAGTTTACCTGGTCGGTATAATGTATGAAAATACTTCCGACAGATGGCGCAGACGTCACCCAAAGACGTTAAGTATGATGTGTTATCGAAATTAGCAGTCAGGAGCAATTGTCAGGATTGCTGAATTGGTAAAGCATCTGGACGGAATCCAGAAGATGCAGGTTCAAATCCTGCTCCTGACTGTTATTTTCGATTTTCACATTTTTCACTTTGTGTTTAATGTATAGTGCTAAGCATGTCAAATGCTAAAAATATATATAAAAAATATCTAAATATGATGTAGACGCTCACTAAGAAATAGCTTTCTTATTTCGCATTTATATATATATATATATATATATATATATATATATATATATAAGCTATTTACCACTCACTGACTCATCACGATATCTCCGAAACCGTACGTCCAATTGACTTGAAATTTTGCAGAGATTTATCTTTCATGATGTAGACGCTCACTAAGAAAGGATTTTACGAAACTCTTATCCAAAATATATATTTTTATCTGCTATCGTATTCAGAATTCTACATTCATTATCACAATAACACCAACTGTCACCAGTAACATGTCAACCGTTGCTATGGTAACTATTGATGTGGTTATTAGAGTAACATAGATAGTGCTAAAAGTTGTTTAACAAAATAATTTTAGTTATGTTTATGTTATGAGTTAATTCCTTCTTCAAGAAGCAGCCCCAGCGAAAATTGACCTGGATTAGCCCTGATGGTTCAGTGAAAAACAAGATTGACTTTATCCTGTCGGACAAACGACACATATTCAATGATGTCTCAGTGATCAGCAGGATTAAAACTGGGAGTGATCACCGACTAGTCAGGGGCATCTTGAATATTAGAACAAAAGTCGAGAGGTCGCGCTTGATGAAGTCTAAGCTCCGACCAACACCTGCCCAATACCAGAACCCCGAGAGCTTTCAGCTCGAACTACAAAATCGCTTCCAATGTCTAGATGAGTGTGAATCAGCGAGCGATATGAACAGCAGGTTCGTGCAAACTGTCCACGCGGTCGGGTCGACTTACTTCAAGGGTCGACTTACTTCAAGGCTCGTCGCGTCAGTAGGACCCGTAAACTCTCGGACCATACTCTCAAACTCATGGAGAGGAGAAAAGAAATGATAGTCCAGTCCTCAGCCGATTGGTCCTGCCTAAGGCGGTTAAACAGACAGATCTCCAAGGCTGTGCGGCACGATATTCGCCAATTTAATACTACCCGTATTAAAGAGGCGATAGAGCGGAACCAAGGATCGAAAGTGTTCGCAAGAGATCTGTCTGTTGGCCAAAGTCAGTTGACTAAACTGAGGACCAACAACGGCACTGTCATTTCTTCTCGAGATGAGATCTTGGGAGAGGTCCAGCAGTTCTATGGGCAGTTGTACAGATCCCAGAGCCCTGCTGTTGGCTTGGTCCAAGACCCCAGATCCAAGCTAACTCGGCACTTTTCCGAAGATATCACGGACGTCAGCCTGTGCGAAATCACCACAGAGCTTCTGAGAGCAGGCGGAAAGCCGGTCTTAAAGCTCTTCAGAGGCTGTTCAGTTCCGCCGTTCTCGGGGGCGACATTCCAGAGTCGTGGACCAGAAGCATGGTGGTGCTGTTCTTCAGGAAAGGTGTCAGAACCCTCTTGAAGAACTAAAGACCCATCTCGCTATGAGCCACGTCTATAAGTTGTTTTCGAGGGTCATTACAAATCGACTCACGCGCAGGCTTGACGACTTCCAGCCTCCCGAACAAGCCGGTTTCCGAAAAGGCTATAGTACCATAGACCACATCCAAACGCTACGCCAGATTATACAGAAAACCGAGGAATACAATCGGCCTCTGTGTCTGGCGTTTGTGGACTATGAGAAAGCCTTTGATTCGATCGAAACTTGGGCGGTGCTGCAGTCCCTTCAGCGGTGCCAAATTCACAATCGGTACATCGAAGTGCTGAAGTGCTTGTATAGAAACGCCACCATGTCAGTCCGTGTTCAAAATAGGAGTACGAAACCGATCCAACTGCAGAGAGGTGTTAGGCAGGGAGACGTTATGTCCCCGAAACTCTTCACCGCTGCATTGGAAGATGTCTTCAAGCTCTTGGACTGGACCGGATTCGGCATCAACATCAATGGCGAATACATCACTCACCTTCGATATGCCGACGACATCGTAGTCATGGCAGAATCGCTGGAGGACCTTGGCACCATGCTCGATGATCTCAGCAGGGTTTCCCGACTAGTGGGTCTCAAAATGAACATGGACAAGACGATAGTCATGTCTAATGTCCATGTCATTTCAGCACCAGTCCTAGTCGGGAGTGCGCTTCTCGAAGTTGTCGACCATTATGTCTACCTGGGACAAACAGTCCAGTTAGGTAGGCACAACTTCGAGAAAGAGGTCAATCGACGAATCCAACTCGGCTGGGCAGCGTTCGGGAAGCAAAGGAAGATCTTCTCCTCCAATATTACGCAGTATCTGAAAACGAAGCACTACGACCAGTGTGTGTTACCAGTGATGACATACGGAACAGAGACGTGGTCTCTGAATGTTGGCCTCATATCAAGGCTCAAAGTCGCTCAGCGGGCCATGGAGCGGGCTATGCTTGGTATTTCTGGTCAACGATCTGGTCAAAGCTGCGGGGAGTCGTTGGATGCGGTCGGCACAGGACCACTCGTTGTGGCGTTCTCTTGAGGAGGCCTATGTCCAGCAGTGGACGTTGAAAGGCTGATGGATGGATGATGAGTTAGTGAGTTGGCATTAGTTTAATAGTTTTTTTAAAGACTTATTTTAGATATTCCGATTTCTATAATATTTCAATAGGCATTAGTTTAATAGTTTTTTTAAAGACTTGTTTATTATAGATTACAAATTATTTGTGAATGTGGAAAAAGAGAACTTTAGTGCGAGCGGGATTCTAACTGCGTCCCTTCCAATCCGGGAAAGTGCTCTAAGTCGCCAAGCCATCGCACTGACCAACGGCCATACCCAATCTCCACATCACAATTGTCTTTACGACCCACGCCACCTATCAGATGAAACGTATTTTGACCAGATGGGAGACGTTCAAAAGGAAGGCCTGGTTAAGAGTAATCGAAACCAACGAGCATGCATAAAAGCGCTAATGAAAGTAGATGAAGCGAAAGATGTGTGTCAGGATCGTAGCAAGTGGAGAGATTAAAAGTGGTCTCTGCCTACCCATATGTATGATTTTATAAAATAACTACTCTTATTCTTGCTCAACCGGCGAACTTCGTATCGCCATATTTTGTTTTCGTGAATATTTTTCAATGAAAATTATTAAAGTACTAATATCGCTATTAAAAATAGGGGTTGGCAATAGAAGTGTGGAAATTTAGGGTTGTATGTATATATTAATGCCGAATCATGAAAAAAAAATTGTCCAAAAAATAAAAATATTTTTTTGGGGTAGACCACCCTTATCACTTAGAGGTATAAAAAATAGTTTACATCCTATTCTCAGACCTATTGAATATACATACAAAATTTCATAAGAATCGGTCAAGCCGTTTCGGAGGAGTTTGGCGACACTGTGACATGAGAATTTTATATATTACTAGCTGACCCGGCAAACGTTGTTTTGCCATGTATATTATTTCTAGGAAACATTTTTTTAGTTCAATAAAAATAACTATTAAAAAAAAAATATTAACAATTTTATAAAATCATATACTGTGGGTACACAGTATATGATTTTACAAAATTTTTGGTTTATTTATTTTAACCCACCTAATATTCGTTGAGAAACACAATTAAAATATCTACTTCAAATTTTTATGCTTACAATGTATGAGACTTTAAGTTAGTATATTAAAATGAGTATAATACTCCTCTTAAAACTGTAAAACTTTTTGTTTTTATTTAGTGCTCAAAAATTAAACGCGTTAGATTCCGTAAACGTAGTTTTATTTCAAAATGTGTAGCGTAAATATCAGAAAGTATTAAATTATTAATAAATCCTTCTATCAGTGTATTGGTGAAAAACAGTGAATTAATATTGTATTCGTTTACTTGTTATTTGACTTAATTTTCACAATAATAAAACAGTTATATTTATTAAACACGTACACGTTTTCGTTTTGATTTAAAACTATTTCCAAAAAAAGTTAAGTATAATATATACAGGTACGGTAATGACCGTTGTTGGCGGGAGCTCACGACACGTGTTTGTTTCAAGGACCGTACAACCCCAGTTAAGAGTTAAGCCATTCGAATGGGTAAGCCGTTTATGTGGTTACCTTTATCGTGATGTAACTCTTTGAAAGGGTTCTATGCTCAAACCCAATGAAAGGGTTACACCATCATATTGATAACCAATTCAATAGGGTTTACGGTTGAAACCCATTAAAAGTGTTACCCTTTAAAATATGGATAACACATTGAATGGGTTTTATGCTTGAAACCCAGTGAAAGGGTTATACTATCAATATGATAACCCATTGAAAAGGGTATATGCTTGAAACCAATTGAAAGGATTATCATTATATAGATAGCACATTGAATGGGTTACCCATTCATTATAATTGGGTTACCATATGGTTATTGAATGTGCTAAGTAGACGGTGAAGTACGACATCGCTGGCGGCATCGGCCGGCTTGTAGACGAAAGTAAACGAATCACGTGCTACCTACCTACTTATTAAACTATTATAATATTTAGATGCGTACATAATAAGGTGTAGGTAAATGTTCTGAGTTTCTGACAATTATCTTGTGTATAATCATTATGTAAACTTATCGTGTTATAATTGAATAAGCAATGTGTAAGTCAGAATTCTGTCTGCCTTTCATTATACCAACCTATAGTAATATGTCTTTTAAATAAATATTAGGTAGGTAATCAATCAATCATCTAATTTTCCTTCACATAATTTCATGATGTGTTTAAAACTAGTTTCTGCCCACGACATCGTCCGCGTGGAATAGTTATTTTGGTCTAACGCTAATTGGGACCACCGCTCTTCCCCCTCGCGATACCCGCCGGTCTTGCACATCATAAATGCGCGCTCAGTAGGTACTTGATCATTATTATGCTGCGATGTTATTTTAAAACTGCGATATCTCCTAAGATATTTATTGAAATCGAATTATGTAAAGGTTCTATTTTGTTTTAAATTAAATACTTGTGATGAATAACGTACCTATTTATTTGGATAAAGATTAAATCATGTTTATAAAAAAAGCACCTATGCAAATAATGCATTATTTTAGAACAAATTTGGTTAGTATAAAAAAGGTTATAGTGAGCCAACCTTAAAAGATAAGACATATCCTGTCGTGGACTTTTTTTTAAAACTTTTGAAGGGGAACAATTCTGTTATACAGGATTTTTGCAAAACTTTAACCGTTTACGCAACGCACGCAGCGGAAGCTTTCAAAAGGAACAAAAATCCCCCGATTTTGAAACATTTTTCAATGGTGCTCCGCTCCTATTGGTTTTTGCGTGATGATATATATAGCCTATAGCCTTCCTCGATAAATGGGCTATCTTGTTAGATAAAAAAATTTACTAATTTATAATTTTTTTCAAATCGGGCCTGTAGTTCCTGAGATTAGCGCGTTCAAGCACACAAACAAACTCTTCAGCTTTATCTTATATTAGTATAAGATACGTAAAAATTGTTAAAATTCATACTATTTGATGGCGTGATTTTTCAAACATTTTGATCTATATTTTAGCACTTGACGTGCTCAGCTAAAAAGAGTATTTTAGTACGAGCGGGAATCGAACCTGCGTCCCTTCCTTTCTGGGGAAGTGCTCTAATCCATTGTACTTTAGAGGGGTGAAAAATTTAGAGTAATACAAAATTTGATATAATATTTTTTATTCTAAGTCATGACAATACAAAAATAAATAACTTGCCAAAAAATTAAAGTTTATAATTAACGAAAAAAATAAGGGGTTGATCGTAGAGGGTTGAAAATTTAGGGTTGTATGTATTTTTTAATGCTATATCATAAAAAATTAAAATTTATCTAAAAATTAAAAAAAATATATGGTTGGACTACCCTTAACATTTAGAGGGATGTAAAATAGATGTTGTCCGATTCTCAGACCTACCCAATATGCACACGAAATTTCATGAGAATCGGTTAAGCCGTTTCGGAGGAGTTCAACCACGAACACCGCGACACGAGAATTTTATATATTAGACTAGCTGACCCGGCGAACTTCATACCGCCATATATTTTTTCATGAATAAATATTGCAATTATAAATTGAGATTTAAAGTATCCTATCTCTTAAGTTGGAACAAAACATACATTTTAAAAGAAAAAAAGTTAAAGTCGGTTCAGTAGTTTCGGAGTTCATCCCGGACAAACATCGTGACACTGGAATTATATATAATAGACTAGCTGACCCGGCGAACTTCGTACCGCCATACATTTTTTAAAGAACATAGCTGGTGAATCGTGGGTGTATAATACACCTCTGCCTACCTCTTCGGGGAATACAGGCGTGATGTTTTTTTTATACATCAATGTTTATAACACATATATACTAGACTTCATGGTGAGTAAGACGGTAAGTTTGCCACGCCCGGAGTGGTTGGCGTGGTCCTATAAACCAAAGGCAACCTTCCCGAGTAATCCACCCCAAGAAAAGCTATGTCCTATGGCTTTTAAGAATGAGGAATGATGATATAGAGATGAGAAAGTGGTCAGTTAAAATTGTACGAAGGGAAAGAGGGGGGGGGGGGGGGGTGTTAGTAGGTAAAACACATATTTAGACATTTTTGAATTAAGAATGTTAAATTTGATTTTATGTAAGATACACGTACATTTCAATGGTTTTATAAAATCGCGGGTAAAATAGGGGTCGAATTTAAAAATTAAATCTTTAACGCTGACGGAAGTCGCGGGTATCAGCTAGTTATATATAAAAATCAACTAATCTTTTATACCTCCGGGACCATTTTGACGTAGCTAATAATTGAACATGTCATTCATATTTTTTTTTCTTAAACCTAGCTGTAAGTGTACAAATCACAAAGCACTCGACTAACTTAGGAAACCATATCACATTTGTTATATAAAAATGTGCAATCTATAACGATGTAAATAATCAGGTTCTATTTTTTTATTTACTTTTAAATAAAAATATATATAAATAAAAACAATTTGAGCAGTTGTTCTGAGGATTTGCAGCGTTCCTGATTTATGTTATTGTAGTAATAATTATGTCAATACACAATACCTGTGCAAAAAACTCAACAAGTACTGGTGGGAAGCACTGTAGTGTATGCTGTGACCACATATGCGGCGTATTTGTCATCACAGTAGTGAGCAGCTCTTTCACTGCCGCTCCATCACCACCTAATAACATCATAATAAAATTACTCTAAAATTAGAAAAAACATCCTTTCCGGTATTTTTTTAAATCAGGAGGAATATGAAAATGGGATATAAATCCGTAATTTGGAGTTTCGTCTTAATTATACAACTTATTATTTAAACTCTGTCCAAATGGAAGACATGTTATTTACGTACCTGCACCAGTCATGTATATTCCTCTAGCTAAGGTAAGCACAAGAACACGGTTTAACTCTTCACTTTCAGAAGACACCAGAGATTTAGGCTCAGATACAACTCTTGACATTTGCAATTGTACTCCAGAACTGCCCAGACTTGTAATCAAACGTAAGGCTGTGCTCTCGAAACTGAAATAAAACGAAAATGAATATCTAGAAACGAAATAAATTATATAATGTGTGTTTGAAGGACCTATCTAAATGGTACCATGGTATCCAATTATCACCTGGATACAATATCATCCTTAGATTCTCGCAGCGCTCTTTTACCTACTAAATACTTACTTTAGATTTCAGTAAATACATACCTACATTTCCCTGAAACTAAGCATTATTTGCCCGGTAAGCTGTAGGAGTTTAGATTCATATACCACTAGTTTGCTTGCCATTACAAAGCTATAAGAAATAAAATATTTTAATTTTATTTGTTTTATTTTTTAATATTCGGATTTATATTGACAGTAAAATATACAATCTAGACTAGGTCGATTATATACTCGTACAAATTGGCAAAGGTCGTGCACGCCAAATCCAATTCAGACATGCTTTCTTATTTGTAGACTGCTAAAAATTTCACAACTTTCAATGTGTTAATACAAGCGACCAGTTCCCGATCAAAAATATTTTACTGTAAATATATTGGTTAGGGAGCTGAGTGCCATTTTGATATATGATTTGTTCGTCATTTTTCTTTCATATTAATAGGGATAAAAGTTTATGCCAATACAAACCGATTTGGTCCTGTAAATGAAAGTCGCATGTCCCTGCGTTTTCAAGTTACAGCGCTTCAAAAATGTAAAAAAAAGTGATACTAAATCATTTCTTCGCGTCTGCCTCTTGGAGTGTTGGTCAAAATCATCCCTAAAACTATAAACATCGAAGAGACAGATCTGCAGGGCTCTGTTTTATCACACGACGTAGGTGCAAAAATGTAAAAAAAAAAGCTATACTAAATCATTTGTTCGTCGTTCTCGTTGCGTCCATTCGATTCATTAGGACTCCCAGAATAGGAAAAAAAGTTGGCAGACGTCTAGGTTTTTTTGAGGAATTAAGGTAAAGCGGGTATTACGGTTTATTATTGTTATTACAACGAGTTCACGTAATAGTATATTATTTTGTCTTTTACGAAAGGAAATAAAATTTTAATTAATTAAAAATTTAAAAAGGTTTATTTAAAAAAAAAAACATAGCTTCACGCCTATATTCCCGAAGGGGTAAGCAGAGGTGTATTACACACCCACGACTCGCCAGCTATGTTTAAGTCCCATGTAATAGGGGGCGAGCCTATTGACGTTTACTAGACTACGTAATGTAATTTTATTATTGCTTGAGTCACGTACCTTCAATAACTTATAAATGTCTTCAAATTATAAGTATTTAGTTGTGATGCGATGACAGACGTCAGGCGGTAGGTCACGGCTGACAGATAGCAGTTAGTCAATTTAAAAGAGGACGTCCTACGAGGGATTCGATTGGAAAGAACGTGAACACAGTCGGTCATGGTCGCCATTCAACTAACCTGCACTCTATTTGATTATTTTGAGAGTTACATCCTAAAATATTGTGCGCATCACTTGTTATTTTGTTACTAAAACTAAACTATCCATAAAGATTAGTGTATTGAACAATAACGTCGTGTGATTTCAAGACTACCCTCATGTCTGACCATCATTCTGATGAACATGAAAATGAAGATAAGCACCTGCCTTCGTTAAATATTTAGATATATATTGTACACCATAATACATTATATATATAAGAGAGGATCACCACATAAATACGTGTACGAGAGAGCAAGACAGTACTATTCGGAGCGAACGAAGGGAAACGATCGACAGTTCTCACAAGTTTGACCGCGTAAAACAGCCGTCTATAGAGGGATTCCACGTCAAATCAGGCGGTAAAATAATTACTATAGATCAAAAATGTTTAAAATAATTACTATTTTTTTTTTTATAATTTCTTATTGTTTCTTGAAGTGAGAATACAAAAAGAAAAAAATCCTAGTGAAACTTGATTTTTATTTCTTGGTTTTAGAGTGAAACAAAAACATTTTTCGTTAATTTATTAGCCTCGATGGCCTGAAATAAAACGGATGATTCAGAGAATAAAAAAATTAAAATAAAAAAAAGAAATTGTATTGTTTTGGTTCATTCATCCATCCATCCATCCATCAGCCTTTCAACGTCCACTGCTGGACATAGGCCTCCCCAAGAGAACGCCACAACGAGCGTTCCCCTCATGGGGGATAATGCCGTAATCGCCACGCTTGGCAGGCGGGTTGGCGATCGCAGTGGATGTTGTTAATACTCGAGGGAGTGCTGCTGCCCACTCCCCCGGTATTCCCTCAGTCGGCTCTTACGACTCCCGTGGGTAGAGAGGGGTGGGACAATTCTAAAGCCGGCCCCACACGGACGTTTGGTCCATTATCGACCATAATCTGTGAAAAAATTTCGTTAATTTATAAAAGGCTCCTTTTTATGTATTTCCTCAATTTAATGCTTTTTAGCTAGGACAACCCCTAATAAAAATAAAGCAAACATTTCTAAACATTTGAAATAATATTTGGAGCCAAACGAATCCCACGATTCATCAAAATCCGAGGGGTCAGGCCAATGACCGCGTGATTTGACGCGGAATGCCCCATAGGTAAACGCCAACTACCTGGGGAATTATACCGTTGTCACTCTCTTCTCTCTAAGAGAAAAAGACAAAACTTTCGAAAAAAAAAATTATATAAAAATGCTCTGCCTTTGGAAAATCAGAGGTCTGAACGTCTGCCTCTTCGATGTTTATCGTCTTGAGGATGATTCTGACCATCAGTCCAAAAGGCAAATACGAACAAATGATTTAACATAAATTTTTTTTTTACACTTTTAAAGTTCTGTTGATTGAAAACGCAGCGCTATCATGGTGGCAGGCTATTTTTCTGTGGTTTTTTTATATCGTCATTAATCGAACAATTCGGGTCTGCCAAGCGAATAATTCATATACAATTTTTTAAATCATAAAAAATTGTTTAAATATTAATTACTTAAAAAGTCAAGGGCTGGACGTCTGCCGCTTCGATGTGCCTCGTTTTGAAGGTGTTTCTGACCATCAGTTCAAGAGGCAGAGACGTACAAATGATTTAGCATACCGTTTTTTTTTACATTTTTAAAGTGCTGTCAATTGATAACGCAGGCCTGTTATGGTGGCAGACGCGGTCCTTAATGCTTTTTATGGTACAATCATCGATATTAATAATGTCTGCCACACGAAAAGATCATATAGGAATTTTGGCATTCAGCTCCCCAATCATATCCTTTACTTTCATTATTTTACATTATTACCACTCTTCCGAGTTATTGAATTACAAATTGTAGAAAATCCTCTCCTATAAAGAAAATTATAAAATAAATAAATTGTAGTTTAAATAACTAAAATAACACGCTTTAAATAGCTAGTTGAACTAAAAAATAGTAAATAATATTACAATAAATAATGATTGTAAAATGGCTTTTTACTATATAGGTGAACTATTTGTAACATTTGATTATGCACCTCACGCTTTTTTACAATAATTATTTATTGTAATATTATTTACTACTTTTTAGTAGAAGTGAGCGATACAAATCGTATATAAATACGAAATCTGATATTGGTACAATATCTAAAAATCGCTTACTGGCTCTTTCGAAATCTAAGTATTACAATATCAGATTTGCGATGTACTGAATACTCGCTCACTCGTCTGTACCTTACGCGATACGATACGCATCGGCCACATGCGTGCGACAAAGCGCGTGAGATACAAATATTACACTAGTTAGAGCGGTACAGCGGTATCACAATATCAGATTTTTGAACAGATTTTATATAAATATTATAAATAAGTAATTTTAAATCTTAATTCTATGCAAATAAAGCTTACTTTCTGTTAAGTACTAATCATGATATCAATGATGTGTAAAATTTTAATTATTTAGCCTTGAACTTGAGCGAATTTTGGTACTTATGGACCATTATGCACGTAATAGTTTTATTAGGTAATTATTGTTTAATTGTGTCCGAATAGTTGCGGAAGAAAGTTTCGTTTCTTTTAATTTCCTTCGTGTTCTAAATTTAGAAAAATTTGTGTAATATGGACGTTGGGGATTGTTTTAATGGATTTTTTAATTAATATGTAGGTAGGTCCATATCCTCACACACTTACAATAAGTTAGTTATTTTTTTCTACGCTAGAAATTCCCTAAAAATACTCTAGATATAATTTATATGGCAAAACAACGTTTGCCGGGTCAGCTAGGGATAAATAAATACCGAATTAAACATCTATTATATAAGTACGAGTATATCTACAATACCGAATTATATTGAAATCTATGATAATGTCGTATCCTATTTAAAGATACGCATCGGATTTGATTTCTGAAATCTGAATCTACTCGTATGATGGATACGCGAACGTAAAATATCTAGATATTAAAATATAAGATTTTGAAATCTGATATTGAAAATCGAAATCTGATTCAGATAAGATTCTCAGAAAAAGCGATACGACCCACGCCTACTTTTTAGTTCAACTAGCTATTTAAAGCGAGTTATTTTAGTTTTTTAAACTATAATTTATTTTCTTTCATTTTCTTTTTAGTCTCAAAATAGTATCAAAAGTACGAAGCAAAGAGTAAAGTAATACATGAAAGTAGAACATAGATAAATAACTATACTAAAATAGAAGCAAAAATTATTTCGAAAACACTCAGGAGTATATATATATATGCCGCCAGTGCACATCTTAATATCGCGATTCAGAAACATGGGACAACGCCGGTCCACATCTTAATATCCCGATTTAGAAACTTACACATTCAAAAACTACGAAACCCTAAAAACCGATAAATACCGAATAATTTTATCAAATTAGTGTATTGTCATCGGTCCTCGATAAATCTACAAAGTTTGAACGAAATCTGGCCGTTTAAAGTAGGTCAAAATCGCGCCCAAAGGAGTCGGTTACAAACATGTATGTATGTTAACAGTAAACATACAGGTGAAGCTAATAAAAAGCGTGTAAAAAGGTAAAAATAAGAACAAATTATCAGTGAAAATGTGGAAAAAGAGATTTTCACTGCGAACGGGATTCGAGCTCTCTTCCTTCCTCCTTCGCTCGCACAAAATTCTCTTTTTCCACATTTTCACAAATAATTTGTTCTTTAAATTAGCATGTCAAATGCTAAAATATAGATCAAAATATGTAGAAATAAGACTTACCATAATTGCAGTTGCGTTTGATTTGCTTGTGGGTATGCAGCCAATGAATGGATATTGGACAACAACGTAACTCTGTAGTGCGGTTGTACATGGTGGATACGATAGGAGAACATATCCAATAAATTGTGCAATATACCCCAGGCGTGTGACTTGAATACATTTGGCAATAGCTGATCTGCAACAGAATTTTTATATTTAGTGTATACTTCTCAAGTCTTGTCAACTGCTTGGGGAAGACTGGACATGCAAAACGACACTGTAACCTTATTTGTCATAATTGAGTCCCTAGACTGTCAGTCTTTACGCTACCAAATTAAATTTATCTGTTCACTGCCATCTATACTTTCTCCACTATCTGCTAGAACATTGGCATATACTTATCTTAAATGTATTGTGATTTGTCTTGAGACAAGAGTAACAAAACAAACAACAGCAATAAAATAAAGGATTACATTCTGGGACCATTTTGTGATACAAAATATTACTGATCGAATTCAGAATATCATTAGAGATAAATAAATAAATAAAATCATATTTATATTCTTTGGTTTAAACGGCCTTGAAGCACCTTCATGTGTGTGTTGTGTTAAGATGTGAAAAATGGTGATGGCGATGATGATCACTCCCAAACCTATTCTAATATCCTACGGCAGTCCTGGTCTTGACATGGCCATGAGAGGTTACCACCTACTGTTGGGCAACGTTGCTTGTCTGCCACCATAAGCAATTAAAAAACACATTGAGAAATTAATCCTGTTTTGAAGTTGAAATAAGAAATATGTATATGCTATACAATTATAGTCATACATAATGACATAGCCCGTTGATATTTTAACACTTACAATTAGTAAAGATACTACTTACGAATGAATCCTTTGATACCCATTGACTCAATTTCAGTATAGATTAGCAAACGGCTGTACGTTTCTACTAATGCAGGTGACATCATATTGGTCCCTGGAATATTGCTCTTATTTTGTGCCAACTTTGCTACGTGTGTTACTATTGAGTGAATCAACGACATTTTACTATGTAAAGTCAAACTATCCAAAATACACATTGATAAGGGAACGGTAGGTAATGGTGTTCCTGGATTTCCATTTGTCATGGCTTTCTGGCTTCCAAACAAAGTCTCTATAATAATGCCCATTGGTCTCGCAAAATACTCTTGGTTTGTTGAATAGGCGTTACATAGCAAAGCAATGCGGTAATCTGAACCCATCAAAGTTGGAGTATTATTTGAATTCATCAGGTGCTGCAAATACCTATTATAAAATATACAGTTAAAATAACACATAACGTGTATAAGCTATACTAATTATAATACTATAAATTTAAATATATATTATCTACTGTTACAAACAAACAAACACATACTCATACTGTACTTTTAAATTTTGCGGCATAGTCAATGTTTTATGTTCAGTCTCAGCTTTTCTCAACAAATGTATCCAAATGCACACCACAGCCATTTGATGTGTACAATGTGCTTTTGTACAGTCGGGAACTGGTAGAGGTTCTTTCTCAGGGTACAATAATTCATATAGTTTTATTATCGGCAGAAAATTAGACGCAGGATTTCTTTGAATACTTCCGGATATGAATTGGAGTAACACCCACATCAGATGATCTCTGCCTTTTTTCATATCATGACCGACCAACTTGTTGTGGAGGCCCATAACAATGTTTGGGAAGCATGCAAATCCAATGAGGATTATGTAGATGACTTGTGATGACAAATGTAGCCAGCTCCAATGTGACGTTGACATTTCATCATCATCATTCTCCTGTTCACTTCTTTCCATTGGTTGAATCATAAGCTCAATTAATTGATCTTCCAAAGCAATGCAGCGTTGTTTATGCTGCTTTTGTAAACCAAGCATAGAGCACATCATATCTCTAGAATAAGGCTGCTGCAAAACATGTCTTAGTAATGCTATTTGTGGCTTCAACAGATCATCATCATAAGGCAGATTTCCCTTGAGAGAAAATTTTAATGTTGTAGGGTCTAATCTCCATGGATTAACAAGGTGATCAGCATAACCAGAAAACTCAACAACTGGTAGCATTTGTGAGTGTCCTATTATGGAAACCATTTGAGCACAAGGCTTAAAGCTTTCAACAAAACTAGTCAATAGTTTGGTGAGTTGCTGTAAATAATTCGAAATTATTAACATGTTTAATACATTTTTATTCAATTACTATTAAATTATAATGTTGATAAATGATGCATTATAATGTTGCTCTACATTATAAGACTGATAATATTTCCGATTGTGATTATGGAGACCTGCCTGCTATTTATATATGGCCGCAGATTTGCTACCATTATTTTCAATGTTACAGTAAAAAAATCTTACAGTATTGGTGCAAAATTTTGTGTTTTGACTGTCATGAATTGACGTACACGATTCACACCTTCCACTGAGTCCAACTATGAATCTAAACCGTCCATTTGAGTGGGTCCCGAGTCACATAATAATTAATGAAAATTGGCCCTGCACTTTAGGAAGAGTTCGGTGACGTACACACGTGCACGGGTCTATTAGTGCAGATGTCTTTTTAAATAAATATTAATATTTTTTTAAACATCACACATCACATTATATAGAAATTGGTTCGAGATCTGATGATGAATCATGAACAAATGTCAATGTAATGTGGGACAACCCCCATTTGAGACACAATAATTTTATCGCTGAATATAATATAAAAAATGTTTAGTGTAATTATAACTATTTCTAACCTACAGGAAAATATACATAAAAAAATAAAATTGAAGTGTCTGTTTGTAATGTCTAAATAACAACTTTTTACTAAATGTATATGAGCTTAGAGTTTAAATAATATGAGAGTAAATACGCTACCTATAACAAATTTTTAAAGTTTTTGTCTGTCTGTCTGTTTGTTCCCACTAATCTCAGGAACGGCTGGACTGTTGCTGCAAGGCGTAACTTAGGCTACTTTTATTTTAGAAAAAAAATAAAACCCATAAAATTGTGAATGCATAATACTCCAGAATTGCTGGACCGATTTGGACAGTACTTTTACTATAACAAATAGCTATTATTACAAGGAGTAATTAAGGTTTCTTTTATTTTGGAAAAAATAATTAGGGTTCTCGCAAAAATAACCCATGAGATTGTGAATGAATACATTCAATTAGATAAGTATTATACATAGTATACACATTCACAACTAAACTCCTGAACGGCTGGACTGATTTGGATAATGGTGCTGCTCACCAGCAATACAATTGCCAAGATTGATAGTATCCATGCAGGCAATCTATTGTAGGTACTTTATGACAATTTGGAGCCAGGATTATAATGAGGTTATGTACAAATTGTTAAAATGCCAAACTCAGATCAAATAAAAAAGTAAAGATGGAACTTTGCGAACAACGAAGTGAGGCCGGATTTATAAAGATGTAGTGCGTGGGTCGGTGTTGCAATCATAATTCAAATTACCCCAATATTACAAAAATAATGTTACTAATTGTTAAATGTTAAAACACTATAGAACAAGTGTCGTATCAGCTATTCGGACGCGAAGTGTATGTAAAAAATAGTGGCGGTAGTGGAAGTAAAAATAACATTTCTAAGTATTTTATTTTGTGCATTATTATTTATTTAAAAACCTTTGTGCTGAATTAATTTCTTGTAAGATTGCCTCTTACTTTCAATCGATTTGGAAATTGTTTCTAAGTTAGCAATATGGTGGAACCTAATGCTTAGGAATTTCTCAGTAACGCACCGTATTAAATTAATTTTATGTTCGTGCCCAGCATATTCGTGTTTAATCTCTAAATTGATAAAAACCTAGTTGTTGCCCTGTTGTTTCACACAAATGATGGTATGCTTTGCAAGACAGTCAAGTGCACCGCCCGTTCCCCTGTAATTTAATGCAATATACAGAAGCGATGCAACAACAAACACCAATTACACATTTATACCGTTACTTCTCTCTACACGTGTTTTGCCGCTCTCATCCTCGGGGCAACTATTACGACAAGCGATTGTATTCCGTGGGGAGACGGACTAAGAATAGAAGTGTCACCACCCCATTGTTTCCCACGTGTGTCGTATGATGCGACTAAGGGAAGTAAGCAATTATCATCCATAGCATGACTGGTGGTAGGACTGGGTACCAATTACCACTAAAGGAATGTAATATGGTTCCAGTGGCCCGCCAATAAAGGCGGACAGACAGCACATGGCGGGTTTCTTTAGTGGGTGAGGGCCCCACACTACCCTATTCGTTGCCCTGAATGACGGAGTGTACGGTTAGGAACATTTTTTCACGCCTTAACAGAAATAATTAAGAGGCCACCAATTAAGAGTACCCGTAATTGCTATCGGGCCTGCGAACGGGCTGGTAAAAAGCACATCAATGTGTTTTGGTTGTAGCAGAAGATGCCGTTTATTCTTTCATTTCATATCTGTGACATGAAATGGTGAGCAGCGGCTTCACCATACTCCAGGTATAGTAGTCCATGAGCGACGGTTACCATACGCAATAAAAAAAATACATTAGATGAAGTAATATATATAGTCACCACCGAAATTTTTCTACATAAATAGACCGATCGTTCGAATCGATCACGTCAGCTTTCAAACAAAAAAGATCTGCGTGTGATTCGTTTAGAAGTCAAGATGCCACAAACAGACACTCACGCACACAGACACCAAACAGACAGGTCAAACTTATAACATAACTCCCCCCTTTTGTGTGGGGTAAAAAAACGAGTCACATTGCCCAAAAATATGGTAAACTCTAACAGTTTATAATGGCAACACTTGTATGTTTCAAACAATAAACTCAAATTTTATTTTGATTTATTGAAAATATTGGTTTCCACATTTACTTAAGTGTGAAATGTGATTCCATCCTGCTTTTTATCTCTGGTAGTTTGGTTTTTCACACACCCTTTCACAACACAATTCGGCATTTTTACTTTGTAAATTATGATATTTTTGATGACGTTATAATCGACGCGCCGCGGTACCTGGACTGGCAATTCAAGGCGTAGTTTCGTTATACGTGTATGCGTGTAATTGTGTATGTACACGGCAAGGCGTAGTTTTAACCGGCCTCACTTCTTTGTTCGCAGAGTACCATCTTAACTTTTTTATTTGATCTGAGATGCCAAATAGTACAATAACTTACCCAATGAGGCCAATGTTGATTATCAGGATAATCCTTTTGGATTTCGGTTACTATAAAGTATGCAGGTAACAGTGATGCATTTCGATCAAAAATATACTCTATTACACTATACAGAGCTTTTAACTGAGGCATATTACTAGAGTTTAGCTTGATGGGGAGACTAAGAGCTTTTTCTCTACAACCCTGAAAACAAATATTAATTAGAAGATAATTAGGTTTAACATTAGAACAAATAAGTATAATTATAATATGGTAGGTCACAATTCTCCCGTGCCGTTCTGCCGTGTGGGGCCGGCTTTAGAATTGTCCCACCCCTCTCCACCCATGGGAGTCGTAAGAGCCGACTGAGGGAATACCGGAGGAGTGGGCAGCAGCACTCCTTCGAGTATTAACAACATCCACTGCGATCGCCAACCCGCCTGCCAAGCGTGGCGATTACGGCACTATCCCCCATTCTTGGGGAGGCCTATGTCCAGCAGTGGACGTTAAAAGCCTGATGGATGGATGGATGGAGGTCACAATTCTCAATTGGTCAACAATTACTGTTGAGGAAGAATGGTTCTTGAGTAGTAAAACCGGACATTAATGATAACAGAGTATAGCACAGTCTTCTTTTTTTAAATTGAATGTGCGATAAAATCGTTATTTTGTTCTATTTAAATTCAATTTTAGGTAATAATAAATCCATTAATTTACTCAATACTACTACTAACCGATTTACTCCAAATACCGAAATGGATTAAAACCTTCATCTTTTTTAGTCACGTTGTTAATGATTCTATAGTGACCCTAAAAACTTAATAACTTTGTAACTCATCATTGTCGACAAAAACAGTATGGTCCATATTATTACAGTTATTTGGTGACATATTTGCCCAGAGTTATCGGTATGATGTCATTTTATATAAGTATAGTAGGTACTTAATAGTCTTATTATAAAAATAATAATATTTTTTTTATTTATTTTGTTCTAAAGCTTAACAGTACCTTCATTATTTCTCTAACACCCTTATAATCTACACCACCAATAATTCTTCGAATCAAATTAAAACTCTCTATCCAAAAGTCAGCATTTTGATATATCAGCTTTTCATTAGTCAAGATGCAATCACACAACATTCTGGAAACATCAATGAATTTTATAAGAATTATTTATTACAAAGTAAATATCCATCCCAATTAGTATATTCATAAGAACAAACAGTACAGTAGAACAATATTAATTTAACAAATAATTGACTTGATACTTTATTTTTGGAGCATAAAGAGTACTGATATTTTAGAATATCTCACAGAATGTTTAATAAACAATACTATCATCGGACATTTTCCATAGGTAATATCCCTTAGGCACAATAAGGCTCACCGAAATCTGCCTTCTCACTTTTAATCTATATAAATTTTTGGGGGATGTAGCTGTTTGCGTCCGTAGGATTTACCACTTTTTCCTAGGCTCACCTTACACGTGTCCCCTGGGTGGTGCAAAACAAACAGCAACGCCGAGTAACGGGCGGCGGTAAATAACCTGTTTGAGCTTTGCCGCAAGCCTAGAGGAATAAAATCTCCCCTAAAATAGCGGCGGTATCACCTTGGGAAAGTGCTACACGTCAAACTCCCAAACCCTTTATTATGAAATGTCGAATATTAATGAATTAGATTTGTCTGGCGATCCGGCTAACCCGCGGCGCTCTCTGGTACCCGGGCCAGAAAGTGTGAAGTATGTTACCGAATACAATGCTGGAGTGGGTAACCAAGCTCCAGTAGTTGTAAATGTTATTGGAAGCAAGAAATTAGTGCAACAGGCGTTTCATCCAGGCTTGTTTCTACAACGGCTAAAAAGCAGCTTTTTGGACAATCTCTCAACCGACACTGGTGTCAGTTGAGAGATTAGAAGAAACTAATTTACTACAGGCCGCATCTGGAAAGTGATCATAGACCCATTATTTTCCCACCAGACTGGCAACACGTGCCATTAAATAGAAAAACCAAAAACAGGAAACTATCACACTCACCGGAAAGTATTGAACCACAAATCGATTTGCTGGATTATCTGTTGAAATAGATAAATGTGATCTAAATGACGCATGTGTGAATGATATAAATTCTAGCAAGAAAACCCAAAACCCCAGAAGACCAAAATACCAAGCTGTCCAAAAAATTGATAAAATCTCCCCACAAGCAAAACAAGTTACCCTTCCACAAACAAAAGAAAATACTTGTCATATTAAAAATAATAGGCAAACATATATTATGTAGAATCAGTAACAAAAAATTCTAACAAAAGTGTACATGTGAGTCGCCATCCAGACCATAAGAGAGCTCTAAATAAAGTGGCACGGGAACTGAAGTCTACTCTTATGGAAGTAGAAGACAATACAACTGAAGCTCTAACGGCCACAAGTACTACAAACTATTTGGAAAGTTTGCAGAGGATCAAACCAGCCAGTAAGCCAAAAACCACCTCTAAGGATAGTAGGTAATAAGTGGCCCAGGACACCTCAAGAAAAGGCAAATAAATTTGCAAAACATCTGGCAATAGTATTTGTTCCCAATGCAGCTCATCCTGACACAGATGACTCTGAAACATATAACATTTTACAGCAGGATTTCCAGCTCAACCCTCCTCTTAAAACAGTCACGCCCTAGGAAATAAGTAGGACAATATGGAGAATAAAAAAGCACCAGGAATTGACCTAACTGATAAACCGAGCTAAAAGAACTACCAAAAATTGCTTTAGCGTACCTCACATCATTATTTAACAGAATAATACAAATTGGTTATTATTCTATTTTATGGAAGGTTTCGGACATTATAATGATCAGTAAACCGGGAAACTGTGCACGAGGTGACATCTTATAGACTTATTAGTTTGTTACCAGTCCTATTCAAACTTTTTGAGAAAATACTTCTGCAACGATTGCTTTGCGCTATCAATACATATGCAGTGATACCAGGACATCAGTTTGGATTTAGACCAGAACACGCCACAGTAGAGCAGAAGGAATATTGTGCAGCTGCATTTATTGATGTTCAACAAGCTTTCTATAAAGTTTGACATAAGGGCCTCCTATGCAAGATAAAGAAATACTTACCGCACACCTGCTTCTATCCTGATGTCATATCTTCAAGACCAAATATTTCGAGTAAAGGAAGATAACACCACCTCTACCTTTCATGAGATTCTGGCGGAGGTCCCCCAAGGCTCTGTTCTTGGACCAATCTTATATACAATATTTACAGCAGATCTACCCGAGGCCTCTGGAGTAACAATAGCTACCTACGCAGATGACACAGTGATGCTGGCATCAAACAAATGTCCAAATAGGGCATCAGAATTCCTGCAATAGAGCCTTGACAAAATCATTGGATGGCTGGAAAAATGGCGTATACAAGCCAGTGCTTCAAAGTCTGTTCAGGTGACTTTCACATTCCGACATGGCACCTGTGAAATTAGGCAAGAACTACCTACCACACAGCAATACTGTTAAATACCTGGGAATACACCTGGATAGACAGTTAACATGGAGAAAGCATATTATAACAAAAAGGAATGAGTTGCAACTTGAAATTTAAAGAAATCTACTGGTTACTAGGGAGAAACTCGAAACTATCTATAAATAATAAGTTATTAATTTATGAAACCATCCTAGCCAATCTGGACCTATGGTATTCAACTATGGAGTTCGGCCAGTAATTCTAATACATCTGTAATTCTGAGGGCACAAAACAACATATTAAAGCAATTACCTGACACACCATGGTTCAAAAAGAACTCAAGTTCATCATAATCTCAATATCCCAACAGTAAAGGCTGAGATAAAGGCATACACAGAAAAATATAAAACTGGCTGGAAAACCATCTGAATGAATTAGCAGTACAACTAACAGTCGAGAACTGCATGAATTGTCTTAAAAGACATAAAATATTAAACACAGACGCCCAATAATCAGTAGTTTTTGAGCGATGCATGAGTAATTAAAGAAACAAACAGGATATATTACAAAAAAGTATGATTTGTGTTCCAAGATGCCTGTATAATACACAAATATCTGACATCTACAGAATGTACAGGTTCATAACAGTACAGACCATTTCATAAATTTAATTACTTGGAAAATGGTTTAAGGTCTGGTTGCCCTGGGATCATGCTTTATAATCAATTTGTCCACCATATATCATCCTTGTAAACGGGTACAAACCTTGCTGGTATTACATTGGTATTTACTAAATTCTCTAAAATTGAGAGTAGTTCTTTCATCTTATATCGATTAGTTAGAACAGCTGTTGGAGTCAGGTATTGGCGCATAGCAGCCTCTTGTAGGTCAGCACTCAAAGAGCTCATAATACCACATAGTTTCTTTTGGTATTGTGCCAACCTTTCACTTTCTTGGTCTGGTTTATGAACCAGAAAACAGCTAAATGCTTCTTCAACTGCTTCCACTCTCTAAAATCATATTTAAAGGCCATGCAATTTTAATGACATAAACAAAACATTATATTATTTCAATGATAGGCTACATATGCATATAAGCTTCTGCAGTATACATCCTAGTAGCAACCTGCAAAACAAGAACAATAAAACTTACCAAAATGTCATTAACTATAATAGCGACTGGGGAGTCGGCCATCTCCAAAAATATCATCAAAGCAACAAAATAGACGCTTGTATTGAATTAGAAAACTAATATAATGTGACTGAACGCAATTAATAATATATTCTGCTTCTTCACCAAACATATATTGATTGGCTCTTGTTTTGTATAAATTATTTAAATTTGACTAATTAGATTACTATTACTTTTGAGTGTTATAAACGTGAATACAACATATCATTCGCACCAGATAACAATTTTTATTATCTAAATTACAGCATTACAGATCTTTGGGTCAGTTTTGAAATAACCTGGATATTGAGAGTACTATTATAATCTGTAGAAATACTGTTAACGTGATTTCCTAATTAAAGGCAAAACACGATGAACAAATTATGCAGCTAGTCGGGAAAGATATAAATTTTAAATAAATCGCAATTACAGAAATATTATGTTGTATGAATTTACGCAATTTTTTTTTTGTTTTTTTAAGGCATTGGAAGAACCATCAGCCTAACAGTAACTTATAAACATCGTTATTCTCTCATCACACGTAAGTTTAGTTCATAAAACAAGTCATAGTCGAAGTCAGTCATATAAAATTAGTCAGTCAAGTCAAAGTCCCACTCCAGTAAGACGATGGCGATCTTACTGAAGCTTCTATGGAGTTTTGGAGACAACAGGAAAAAACACGTTATTTCGCATTACATCACTTGCCAACACTTATGCACATACGCAAATAGTTAATAAGCAAAAGGCCACCACTTTTACACATTAATACTTGAAATAACACTAGTTTAGGAAAATAATGCAGAGCGACGACATGATCTTCTTTGTGTTCCCGCCAAAACTCCTGAATTTACGCTAAAAGCACTACCATAGAGTAAAGTAATCATACGAGAATCATACTAAAAAGCACTACTCTTTGGCTAAAAGAATGCAGTTTGCACAGACTACTAAGAGCACAGCCATTGTGCTCTAATAAGGGGGAAAGGAAATGACTACAAATTTACCGAGCCAATTCTTTGAAATCATAAAATGGCGGATTTTCCGCTAGGGAAGCGCGTAAAAAATATCGATATCGATGCTTTTAAGGTTTTAGATCTTTATTTCTCATTAAGAACAATATTCACTTACATGAGAAACACTGATAGGCACATACAAGTACTTAACAAGGAACGTACAGATTAGCTTGTTAAAATAAACTATAACTATTTAAGTAACAATTATTAACAATAGCAATTTTTAAAATACAATTATTATAACCACTATTTAAAACATGTAGGTAAATACAGAAAAAATAATATTTAGTGCGAGGCACATGTAGGTAGTTGCGTATGCGTAGGAAGTAGGTAATAAAGCGTACTAGATGTGGCAAAGTATTCGTATGAATTTACATATTAGTGTATTTATTTTATATATTATTATATAGTGTTATATTATTATTATGTTATATTTACTAACGGTTATTAACCTACATAAGCATGTATGAGTAAATTACATTTGTGTAACTATATGAAGATATTATATATTATTTATGATATACCTAATTGGAATCAATATTATTAATATTCCCGCAGAATATGATACTTAAGTGTTCTTTTAAAAGTACTAAGAGATTGTGAATCCTTTATGTTATTTGGTAATTTGTTATAAAGTTAAACACCATCGTAAACTAAACTTTTTTTCCCATAATTGGTCCTTGGGGGACGTAGAACTATATTGTTAGCATTGCGACGTGAACGTTTTTGCACAGTTTGTCTTTTAGTAAAAATTATATTAGAATGTATATTCTTTTCTAAAATTTTTCTTACAAGGATTCACGTGTAATAAGTGTACGTTTGTGTAATATTTAACAAATTTGTTTCTCTATATATTTTTTTAGTGGATGTTCGATAGTGGTAATTGAAAAGCATTTTAATCAACCTATTCTGCGCAATTTGTAATGAATTTATAAAGGTTACACCAGCTGTACCCCAGATCTCAATCAAATAGTCAATATGTGGTTTTACAAGAGAATTATAAATCAAATATTTTATATTTTTTGGAAGACATTTTACAATACGGCGTATTGCACCTGTAAGCAATGATAGTTTTGAACAGAGTTTGTCAATGTGTGGCTTCCAGAGAAGACGATTGTCTAAAATTAATCCAAGATATTTTTCATTTTTTTTTCTGTTAATTGTAGTATTGTTTATAGAAGGTTCTTTGAAACTGCCTATTTTTTTGTTTTTTGCACTAAATATTATATAACTTGTTTTTTCTGCGTTAATAGTGAGTAAATTATGTTGGAAGCACATATTTAACAAATTCAGGTCAGCCTGTAGATCAGTCATGATATTATTTGGTGACTGTCCATAGTAAAAAAGACTAGTATCATCCGCATACAACGTTACATCAGCTTTAAGACCAATTTTATGAATATCATTTATGTTTATCAAAAACAGCAATAGTCCCAAAATTGAACCTTGAGGAACGCCATATGTGATTAGTTTGGAAGAACTTTGATAACCTTTAATTTTAACTATCTGCTGGCGATTATTTAAATAAGATTTTATGTGTATTACCAACAATACCAATTGTTTCCAATTTTTTTAACAAAATCTTGTGGCTGACTGTGTCAAAAGCTTTTTTTAAGTCTATAAATACACCAACCACTATTTGTTTTTGATCAATCTTTATTTTTAAGTTAAGAGATCTGTTGTTGCTGATAGTGTATTAGATTTACTTCTAAAACCGTATTGCTTATCATAAAGAAATTTTACAGAATCCAGAATAGTAATAAGTCCATTGTGCAATACTTTTTATGCATATAATAATGTTTGCAGTTATGCCATCTATTCCGGAACTAGTGTTTATTTTCAAATTATCTATAATTTCAACTTCATCCGTCGAGACTAGCTCCCATTCCCAAATTTGAATAGTAGTAGTTGAGACCTGAGGGATGAAGCAGCATTCATGTAATTTCTTCGGTATTTTGTTGGCTAATGAAAATAATGTAGAAAAATATTCATTGAAAGCTTCACAAACAGCTAATGGGTATTCAATGAGTGTTGAACTAATCCTGAGAATAGCCGGTTCTACGGCAGTTATAATTTTATTATTAGCCAAACTATTAATAAGATTCCACATTTTTTCTGGACTTTTTTCACAACTTTTAAACGATTTGTAATAATAATTCCTTTTGGTGTCTTGTATTTGCATAGACACTAAATTCCTAGCTTTTTAAAATCTATCTCTGCTATTTTGTTTCTGATATTTTCTTTATAGGTTAGCCACAATATATTTCGTTTATTTATCACATCTATTATTTCTTTGTTGATCCATTCCTGATTCGGTCTATTAAGTGTTTTAAGTTTATTTATACTGCTTTTGTCTATGCATATTAATAAATTACCTTCTAATTCCATATAGTCGTTTGATGTTTTATATTTGAAAAGGTTTTCAGCTGTATTGTATAACAAATCGTAGTCTATGGCTTTATAACTGATTTTAGTAACAGGCGGTGGTCTATACTGCTTAATTTCAAAATATATTTGTTTATGATCAGACATAGCAGATTCTACAATCGCAAAATGGAAATTAGTATTCTTTAAGTTGGAGCTTACATCGATCGATGATAGTTTTGGATGTTGGACTAGTACGAGTGCAGTATATTTGGTTTATTTTGTTCAGAATCTTAAAATCGTTCTCATTTAGTAGGTCTTTGTATTTGCAAGTCGCTCCATCTGATTTCAATAAGTTGAAGTTAAAGTCACCGAAAATAACCGCCCTTTATTTATTAAAGAGCTGACTGGATAGTTTTTCTAAAAAAATATCACTATACTTATCGTCGTTATCTACCTGTACCTATAATTATATCTATGTGTGTCATATTCCAATCCATTCAGTCATATGAGCTAGTGGTTGATAGATCAATCAGGCATGCCTTCTTTTTAAACAAACAGAAAATTAAGGGCGTAACACTCTATTGAATACATTTGGGTTGTAAAAAGCATAAAGAAATAAATAATAATTTAATCTTGGGTATATACGTTCATTCTAAGTCCAAATATACCTATATAAGTTTGTGATGTGATGACATCAGGAGAAAAAGATTTGAAAGTGAGGTATTACGATAACTAAAAACAAGTATATAATAATATTTTATTCCATCCATCAGTCATTCGACGCCCACTGCTGTACATAATAGGTCTCCTGCTGTACATAATAGGTCTCCCTAATGAACGCCACAATAAATGGTCCTTTTTATTTGTTAACACGGTCCAAAATACAAGTTTACGCACGTCACTGGGGTACCAACAGGATCCAGGGGGAGTGTTGGGCTTGATGTCATATAGGATCTGTTCTTGTGTCGAGTTCATGAGCCACAATACCGACTAAAACATGACCGTAACGCCTTCTTCCGTCATAATGGAGAGTCATAGGATCGTCCACAGATGTTCCACATCGACGCTCTAGTAACTACATCTAAGGGTGCCTTGCGGTTTTGTAACTCTGTAATGAAACAACGCATCCCCATTGAGTTTATACTCGTTTGATTCGACTTGACGAGTACTTTGTCTCAGATAGTATCCATGGTCTGATAATGGAGCTAGAAGGTGGCCATGAGTACTCGTTAATTAAACGTCGCAACAGATCGATTTAGGGCTAGTTTGAGTTATATTGAATAGTACCATGATAGCCCTAGATGATATTCAAGATCTGGTAATGGAGCCACAATCCCATCAACTTTGGAATCGTTTGATTCGTTTTGACAAGTATTTCGGTCCTAGATGATGTCTAGGGCCTGATGATAATGATTTATGTCCATTTCCGTTATTGTATACATGTCATAATTACACAAGCACGCATTAAAAAAGTTATAATCATTTTATTATTACTCACAATTTTTTTTTAAAGTAAATTCTTTGAATTCTAATAATAATACAATTCAAATGATTAATCAATTCGATAAATTAATAAAAAATATTTTATTTAATGGTATGCTGCTAAGCCACTGCTCACCACTTTATTACGAGCACACAAAATTAATAAATGGACGGCTTCTTCCCACTATATGAAAATTTGTGATGAATACAAATCACAAATTATTAGTGGTGGATGCCAGGTTGGAACCTAAATAGAGCAAATTAAATATTTTTAAAATAAAGGATATTTAATATACCAATATTTTTTAAAACATCGATATATCGATAGTTGTTGGTTCTTCCTGCATCCCTAATTGACAGCTGACATACAACAGATAAAGGCTTTGTTCCGATATACACTGCGAGCACTGTGATATCACGTTATCAACAGCTTCCATAATTATAACAATTTGCACTATGGAATATTATTATTATTATTGAATATCGTAAATCGAAGATACCCAAATATGGCAATTGTGTTTGCAGTGTAACACCAATACTTTGTATGAGATGAAAGTAATGACAGATCAGTATACTGGACTGCATTCCGTTATAAACAGTAACCAGTATAGCTAACTATAAAGGAACGACTTCACAGTATACTAAATTGACATCATACCTTACAGTGCTCGCAGTTTATATCGGAATACACCCAAATTACGCTGTAATCGTAACTATTAAGATGGCGGACGACAGCCGGAGTAAGTCACTTTTACTAGGTACATGAAGATTAGGGCGCCTTATTAGAGCTCAATGGAGCACAGCACAGACCGCACAGACACAGACTCTTCAGTATATACTCTTTGACACAGACTACTACCTACCGTACAACTCAGACCTTGGGCCGCAGCACTCCCTCGAGCTCAGATATTTAATCTGAGCCCTCGAGTATTAACAACATCTACAGCGATCGCCAACTCACCTGCCAAGCGTGGCGATTACGGCATTATCCCCCATTCTTGGTGAGGCCTATGTCCAGCAGTGGACGTTTAAAGGCTGGTAGATGGATGGATGGATTGTTAGGGAAGCGTGTAAAAAATATTGATATCGATACTTCAGTCCTTCAAGTGATCAATAAGTTTTTGGCCTGACAAAGGTTTTTCTTAAATGCGTAAATCTTTATATACCTGTATAAATATACCTATGTGTGTCAAATTGCAACCCAATCCATATGAACTAGTCGTTAATAAATTAACTAGGCATGCCTTTTTTTTAAACAAACAGAAAAAAATAAGGGCGTAGCACTCTATTGAACTGATTTGGGTTGTAAAAAGCATAAATATATAAATGTAATCCACGGTATAGACTTTCATTCTAAGTCCAAACATGTAAGTTCAATTGTGATGTGATGACATTAGGACAAAAAGATTTGACAGTAAGGGATTAGGATCTCAGCATTACGATAAATAAAAACAAGTATATAGTAATCAATATTTTATTTATTCCATCCATCAGCCTTTCAACGTCGACTGCTGGACATAATAGGACTCCCCAAGAGAGTGCCACAACGAGCGGTCGTGGACCGCGGAGTCTTTTTAGCGTTTTCTTTCTCTTCTGGTTCGGACACTTTTGAGCACGGAGACGAGATCCATTTGTTGGTAGGTCAATGCAAAAACCGAACAAATTTTTATTCAATTCCATATTTGGATGTTTGGTAGAATTGAAAAAAAAAAGTGAATAAATAGTTTAAATACTGGATGCAAATAATTTAACAATGAATATTTGTCTTAACTTACAACTAGGTGTATTTTTGGCAATGCATCATCACGCAACATAATCATATAAAGAGTTCATCATGTCATTTTTTTCCTCATTCATAAATAATTTGTACTTTAGTTAATCATTATTCATCAAAGTGTAGTGAACAGTCATGCAGTTTCATATGGTTGATGTTTTCCATTCCAATGACTTCAAGCCACTGCCATCGCAAAACTTAATTTTTAGAAAATCTATATATAAAGAAAAACAAATAAATTATTCCATTCTATTGCATTTGGTATAGCAGTAATACACATTCATCAACCGAACTAAATAATCAACTAACACTGCGTATATGTAATAATCCTAATGCATTGTAAATTTTTATTAGTCAATTTTACACAAAAGCAATCATGTAAAAGACAAAATACTGCAATAAACAGGTTGGCCAAAAACTTCGAGAGCAACACTAAACTTTTCTGGAGGGAGGTGAAGAAATCTCGGAGTTGTTGGTCAGCTTTCAGAATGAATAAAACAAGGTCTAAAGGTGGAGACATTCTTACGCAAACACAAGATGTGTTAAGCCGATGGAGTGAATATTTTGGAGATATCTATGCGGATCTTCAGGGTGATGCTGGAGCCACATGTGGTCTAACAGATCAGCATTCGGTACCGGCATCCTCTGATGACATTAGTATGGATGAAGTTGAATGGGCGATTAGAAGTTTGAAAAATGGTAACGCAGCGGGTATTGATATGGCGTCTGCTGAGATGATCAAGCTTGGAGGCTCATGTGTCTGGAAATCCTTTCTGATGCTTCTCAATTTATGTTGGAGCTCAGGAATGGTTCCCAAGGACTGGAGAAGCGCAGTCATCATACCCTTGTTTAAAAACAAGGGTTCACGTTATGACTGTGCAAACTACAGGGCCATAAGCTTGACCAGTTTGGCAGCCAAAGTGTATGGTAAGATTATTGAAAGGAAAATGAGGATGGTGTCTGATGAATTTTTGTGTGAGGTACAAGGAGGTTTTAGGTGTGGACGAGGATGCATGGATCAAGTGTTTTCTCTGCGCAGCATTGTGGAGAAGCATCTGGCTGTAGGCCAGAGGGTTTTCTGCAGTTTTGTGGATTTGGAGAAAGCATTTGACACTGTTGTACGAAAGGAACTTTGGGACATTTTGCCGGAGTATGGTATTAACGGTAGACTGCTACTAGCGGTGCAGTCCAACTACATGGACTGCAGAGCTTGTGTGCGGCTGAATGATGGAATGTCACCCTGGTTTGATGTCAATATCGGCGTTAAACAGGGCTGCGTTCTATTAGCTAAACTGTTTATCATATATCTGGATAAATGTCTACAAAGGTTGAATAAAATGAATGTGGGAGTTCAGATGGGTGACTCAGTGGTTAACTCTCTGCTATATGCAGACGATGCGGTCCTCTTAGCGTAGTGTGCGACTGACCTGCAAACCCTAGTCGACGTAATGGCAGAAGATTGTAAGAAAAGGGGCCTACGTGTGAATGTGAGCAAAACCAAAGTAATGGTTTTTGAAAGAGAAGAAGCCAGAATAGATGTAAGAGTAGCAATAGGAAATGGTGTGCTAGAACAAGTGGATGAATTTGTATATCTTGGATGTGGATTCAGTCAGGATGGAAGGTACACCACTGATGTAGAGAGAAGAGTGAATGTGGGAAATAGAGTGAACGGAGCATTGGGACAACTTCTCGGCAGCCACCACCTCAGCCAGAAGGCACGTGTCGCAATACACAACGCAGTGCTTGTCCCAACGTTATTATATGGAAGCGAGAGTTGGGTATGTAAAAAGGAGCATGAGAGTATAAAATCAATGCGGTCGAAATGCGATCTCTGCAGATAATCTGTGGAGTGAGGCTGACTGACCGCATTCGTAACAATGACGTAAGAGAGCGAGTAGGTATGAAAGAGAGTATTGGTGTAAAGACGCGAAAGGGAATGCTCCGATGATTCGGACATGTGGAAAAAATGCCGGACGTGCGACTGGCTAAGAAGATATACAATGCGAAAGTGGAAGGATGTAGGTACAGGGGGAGATCGAGACTTACCTACCTAGACCAAATTGGTCATGTTGAAATATGCCAATTAAGTTATATCATCTATACTATTATAAAACTGTAACATAGCTGTGTCTGTACATTGAAGATATTTGAGAAAAAATGGCTGTAATAGGCAATATAGACAAGTCTAAACTCAAAACATTTTTTTCACTATATCGGAAACCTGAGATATAACCGAAAAACTAGAAAATTATTTATAATATATTTTTTTAGAAGTTATTTAAAAAAAACTACTAATCAGATTTTGATGCAACTTTTTTTATTTGAAAGGCCTTGATCAGACTTAAAAGCTGGTATACATTTCATCCTGCTGGTATATCGGGAACCTGAGATATGACTGACTGAAAAACTAGCTTTTGACTGCGGTGAAGCCTCTGGCAAAGGCTAGTTTTCTATATATTTACCTGTGATAGGAGGGAGATCCTTTGTGATTTATTAACTTTGGTATCATAATTTGTACACTTTTTAAATACATACGATGGCATTTTTGTTATTTTTGTTACTCAATGCAAGTGACAACTCAAGAGTATATTCGTCGCCTGCTTGACGTTTTTTCAGAATTTCTATAAAGATTCAGTCTGTCCAGTTCGAGCTTTAAGAATCTTCAAAGAACTCAAAAAGCTGCGTTGAATGCCGTAAACTACAAGAAAATCGGTTTATTTATTCAAAAGTTATTGCGATTTGAAAATTCAACGAATAGTGTTTTATCAAATCTCTATCAGACTTTTGAGCTCAAAGAGCTCAAAGAGCTCAAAAGTATAGAACAGTCATCTGTTTGAGCTCGGAGAGCTCAAAATGATACGAAAATTATACTTTTGAGCTCTTCGAGCTTTTGAGCTCTTCGACACCACAAATTGAATTCAGAGACCACAAATTGTTATTTAAATATAATATTGTTGACTGTATGGAACATATTGACAGCTGACATAATAATATATCATAAAATGGTGGACGACAGCTGAAGTAATTAATTTTATTAAAAAAAATACTTTACCACTGTACATAAGAATAGATATTAGTATGATACCTATGTAGTTAGTTAATGTTGTTTGTTTCAGAGTATTTAATCATCATAGTAATTTGTTTCATTTGATACATAATCACCGGCCTTTCTATTATCACCGAACAATCTCCTTCGTTTGACGGTCTATCTCCGCCACGTGACATTGTCAAAGTTGTGGACATTCTCCTGCATCAGCCATAAAACAAGAAAAGAAGAAGAATTAAAAAATAAGTATATATTATATCTTAGATAAATAAGTATTATATGAAGATTATGCCGTCTCCTTCTGTTTCCTTGCTCTAAGAAACACATAGACATCCTCTGGTCTAATATGCTACTCTTTGACCATAGATAATATAATACGCAAGACGCAATACCATATATTATTTTACTCTTTGCGCAATACCAATCTCTCTCTTAGTAGTCTGTAATATAATAAAAATAGCCAAAATAAGTATTAGCATAGTTTCGATGTATTTGACTATTTGTATAGCATAGGTATCTTTTTACCATCATTTGTAATCTAAATCCATTTTTTGTTTTTTATTGTATCACCTGGGTAATGGAGTCACCGCCTTTCTCAACACATTCAGAGGCGCCTCCATTAAGTGAAGATAGTGGACTTATAATCACAAGTGGTTCTTTTTCGAGTGATTCTGCAAGTGGATGGCATCACGTCGCATCCGAGGTGAGCTAATCAATCGTTAGAAGTTGTTACGGTTTGTAGAAATTATAGAATATAGTTAGGTATTATTTATAGTTTTGCCTATGCTTATCTCTAGTGCACTGCATTATATATTATTTGAGGTACCTACTTATAGATAATTTTAATGTCTGATTTTGAAGGAAAATCAATGACACGATTAGAGAAGATTAACAATAATAAATTGGACTACTGATTTAGTGAAGTCAAGTACAGGTAATTTTATTTATTTATTTTAAATTATATAATATGAAGTTGCTAATGTTTGATTACATTGTTTATATTTGTTGTTTGTTTTTATTAATTATTGTTTATTGCTAGTAGTGTAAATTGATGTTTTCAACAATAGCTTAAAGCAATATTTAACAACAATATATAATAAATAAATATAATAATAAATTATTAATAGCTGAATTGGTAAAGCATCTGGACGGTATCCTGGAGATGCAGGTTCAAATCCTGCTCCTGACTGTTATTTTCGATTTCACATTTTTCACTTTGTGTTTAATGTATAGTGCTAAGCATGTCAAATGCTAAAATATATATAAAAATATCTAAATATTTATAGGGTTTGCGTCATTATTAGGTAAAAATCTTAATTGTAAAATTAAGTTTACCTGGTCGGTATAGTGTATGAAAATACTTCCGACAGATGGCGCAGGCGTCACCCAAAGACGTTAAGTATGATGTGTTATCGAAATTAGCAGTCAGGAGCAATTGTCAGCATGGCTGAATTGGTAAAGCATCTGGACGGTATCCAGGAGATGCAGGTTCAAATCCTGCTCCTGACTGTTATTTTCGATTTCACATTTTTCACTTTGTATTTAATGTATAGTGCTAAGCATGTCAAATGCTAAAATATATATAAAAATATTTAAATAACAATAGCTTAAAGCAATATTTATTCAACAATAGTTTTCATTTTACTAATTGGATTGAAATCAATGTACTCTTGATGAATGTCATAAATTACTATTTCTATACAAAATTAAATTGTTATATTAGTTCATTGATCATGTTTCCAAATTCTCTCCGTCTCCTTTCATAGTAAAAGAAATTTATTCAGTAGTTTACCACACTGGCTCAGTGGAGGATTGGAGGTTGACATATAGAGATTTTGTCTATGGCTAGGGAATAGCCATAGAGAAAACCCTCTCAGGCATGAACGTTTCTTCATAATGTTTTCCTTCACTGAGCCGTGGTTATTTGCAAATAATAATATATAAGCATAATTTTGAAAAATCTCTATCACTCAAAGATGTTTGCTATGTGACCAAACCTCAGACTGGATAACAAGTGACTTTCAGAGGATTTCTGGAGTGGTCATCTCAACATGCGATCTGCTCCTGGATCATCTTCAAATCCCTGCCTTGCTTAAAGAGGGTTTGCATTTGTAAACCATAATTTTAGCCAAGAGTCCCCATAAGCTAATCTTGCAGTATGATTTTTAACTGATTTTGCTTAGGAACTATAAAACAATGCTGTACTTGATCAGCTCAATCTTTATAACAATGCTGTACTGAATTTTATTCCCGATTGACTTTTTTGGTCAACAATAAAGAAGAGAGAAAGATATTTTAATAACAATATAGTATGTCAAATGTTGCTTGTGTGTAGTGAGGTTATGTATTTTTTTTATTTTTTGCTTTTGTATGTGTAATATATAATATTTCTAAGTTTGTATGCCTTGGCTCAATGTTATTCATAAATATATATTTTTGTTTAATTTTAAAGTGATGGTATTGTTCCAGTTCTAGTAAAAGATCCTTACATATGAATTTTAATATAACAAAATAAAAAATCTTAAATTATTTCTACATCACATTTTCAAACTTTATGTTGATTTATATGAAATTATGCATTACATCAATCATTATGTATTTCATCAATTAAACTTACTTCATTAAAAAGGTAGTTCATAGGTTAATTTGCTGAAGAAATTGTAGGAGCTAGAGTCAAAGAATCTTTGAAGACATTTTGTATCTCCTTATTCTAATTGGTTTTTTCCCTTGTAAAACATGTTCGAATTCCAGGTCAAGAGATACTCTGTTGAAGTAAGTTCTGGGGATTATGGTGGGTAGCAGAGACATTCCAATTGTAGGTCCCCTAATTTAGTGGCTGTCTGATGCACAATCTAGTCTAGTTTGTTTTAGTTGGTCTATCATTGCCCTGCAACAAAAGTGGAGTAGTGAATCGCCAGATATTTGAGATCCAAGTGGCGAATTTGCCAATTTCATGTGTAACCTTTTATTTTTATTTAGGCGGGAGTAAATGTACATAACCCTACACTCCAGCAACTAACAGGATAGTGTGGAACCCTCACCCATTAAGAAACCCGCCGTGTGCCGTCTTTCCGCCTGTGTTGACGGACCACTGGTACTGTGTTGGATTACTTCAGTGGTCCGCCGGTGGCTTACCCTTTCGGGTACCCTCTACTGAGTGACGCATCTGCACACGGATCGTCGCAACTTCGCGGGAGGGCTTGCGGGTGGCGGACGTTCCCCGTTCCATCCACCCGCAGCCTCAGCTAGGGCGGCATGAGGTGCAAGTACAAGCGCCTGCGCCGCCCTAGTCGCTGGCGGCGGTTTGGGTCAGCGGAAAAACCTCTCTCCCTGGCCCTCCGCCGCTTCCTTTCGCGAGATAACCTCCTCGCAGAAGGCAGCGACCGCGGCCCAATTCCTGTCGCAGCTGAGCATCGCTACGACGACGCTCGGCAGCTAGAGGTCTCACCCCATTGCCACGACGAGTTCACGGTGCTGTTCGGCCCAAGCCGAGCACCGGGGTCCTCGTCGCAGCCGCAATGGTGACAGCTCGGAGTCTCTCCTTTCGACTATTTGCAGATATCTGTCTCATATGTAAGGACCTAATACTCGCGACTACGTTATAAACATTGCTTATTGTTTAATTAAAAATATATCTGTGTATTTGAGCTGTTTTATATTTAGAGCTATTTATATGCCACTTGTGTGTGCAGCCCACACTAAGTACTGCGTCATAACCCCATTCTTTTCTGTGTATTTCGTTAGGGTTAATAGATGTAAAAAAAACGTACCATAGTACGTAACGTTACCTAGCGTTAAAAGGTTAACCAGCTTCACATATTATGGTGGGTTATGATTTATAGAGGTCCTCTGCTGTGTGTAGTTAAAAATCTTCTTGATGAGCGATGCCTATGCTGCTTTCAGTCCAGGATATGAATTACCATTTACCATCAGGGCATATGCCACTCTTAGCAAAAGAAAGCTGTACAGCGTAATTATGTCTTCTTAATTTTGTTGCCTTTGATATGTAAACATGCTGTGTGTCTCCGTCATGGAGTTTGTCTTACTATTGTTGTTTAAGAACATTGCATCATTAAAAGTAATTTGTTATCATGCAAAAGTATTTTATTAGAGTTGCACTGCAAAGTAAAATTGTATATGTATGGTAAGCATAAAGCGGAATGCTGTCAAGCAAAGGTTCATACTAAATATAAACTATCGTTTTTGTGGAGATATGAATTTGCCATCTCCTAAAGCACTCTATGCAGTTATATGCACAAGATACAGCATTATAAAAGTATATTATTATTTTATAAAATATCACAAGGCATTCATTTCAGTATGATTTTTTCCAGCTTCAAGAAAGTGACTTTGATGAGAAATCTTTGTCACTTTGTGAATCCACAGAAACATCGGAGCGTATGTGTGGCGATTTCTTTAATACAGTAAAAAAGGGACCAGCTAAAGTTATTGTTACTACTATAGAACCGCCACCAGAGTTTCAGGTAATAATTGGTTTTAATTTTGTAAGGGATAATGGTTTTTTTTTTTATAAATCTATATTATAAATAATGTCTTTATTTTCAGGACGTCCCTGATAATTTTGACAAATGTACTACTGTATTCGTGGCTCCTATTGTTTTTACGAATAATGTAACGGAAAAATCTATTTCATCGAATGATAAACCGCTAAACATTGTTCACCATGATGTTCACATCAGGCATATTTCGCCGATGTACCCAAGAAAATTGAAACCAGAGACATTATATGAACGGCGTCAACGATTCGCTAGTCCAAGGCTACTCCACTTGAGTCCTTGTCGCGCCAACCGATCTTCTTCTCGTAACTCGTTATCTTCGCGATTGTCTAGCAGTCACAATTCTTTAATAAATCAATTTCAAGTCGATGACTCCAATTTTATTACACAGGCTATTTCACACGATACATTAACTGCTAAAACTACTGATATAACTGATATGTACAATGTTCCATTCGATAGTGACATTTACGCAGTGCCCGTAGATATGGTGCGACCTAGCCACAGCAACATCAGAAGTAAAGGCAAGAAACTAACGCGGAACAACAAAAAACGTTGCAAAACTGTATCACAACCTATGCCTCTAAATAATTTCATTCCAATAGAAAAAGTGGATAAAACCTATAAGTCTAAAGAGACTCTTAGGCCTAAAGATATGAAAGCTAAAAGACATAGTTTGCCCAACTCGTCATGTAAAAGAAGTACCAGTGATTCTGAAACTGATTCACTTCACTTGACTTTACGCGAAATGAGGAAGTACTTACATACAATATATTCTAGTTCAAGTGATTCTGAATGTAGAGCTACTATTAATAAGAAGAATAATACAATAGTGACTAGCGTTGGTATACATGCGAAACGTACAAACAAAGACACCACCGCTACAACGGTATTTCTAAAAGAGAGCAATGAGAATTGTAAATCAATGGAAACAAATAATAATCATAAGAAATCTAAAAACTCGTTCGAAATTAATGCTAAAAATAAGAAACATAAAGAAAATATTCCTAAGGATATTATTGAATTGGACAAAAATGATAAAGCGGTTAAAAGAAGTATCGGAAATCAAAATCAAAAAACAAAGATGTCTCCAGTGAGGATATTGTCGATCAATTTAAAGCAGAGCTTTTGTAATTTATTCCGTTGGCGACGTCAACCGGTTGCACAGAATATATCGGATGTAGAGAAGCTGAATGCCAACAAGGAGGACACGCCCCCGGCGGCCGTACGTCGAGCACTACCACCATTGCCGCAGGCTTCGGATGTTCATCAGATCGCTCGTAGATCTGCCAGTGATGACGACACGGTTATGGATTTCGCGAAATCTATACAAAAAGTTAAAGATGTAAGTTAATCTGAAAATGAATAGTAAAATTAGTATGTCGAGTTGTTTAATTATGTTTCAACTAGATTTTGCCTGTGACTCCGTCGGCGTGTACTTCAGAATATAAATACATAATTCCATCCAATCCATCCAACAGCCTTTCAACGTCCACTGCTGGACATAGGCCTCCCCAAGAATGGGTGGGGCTAGTGCCGTAATCGCCACGCTTAGCAGGCGGGTTGGCGATCGCAGTGGATGTTGTTAATACTCGAAGGAGTGCTGCTGCCCACTCCCCCGGTATTCCCTCAGTCGGCTCTTACGACTCCCATGGGTGGAGAGGGGTGGGACAATTCTAAAGCCCACACACGGCTAAAACACAACACAACAAATACATAATTATGGCACCCTAATTATCTCTGTGTAAGCCGTACCCTAATTTTCTAGGATGACAAGTACTACTAAGTACTTTTTTTGGGCTCCATACTATAAGTATGCAATATTTTATGATGATTGGTTCAGCAGTTACACCGTGAAAGCGTAAAAAACAAACTCACATTCGCATTTATAACATTAAATAAGGATTTGTCTTATGTAAAAATAGGCGCGGAAGACGTCGAGTTGCGTAAAACAAGTCTTGTATCACTTAAGGATTTGTTTTTTTTTCTTTACAGTATGGATGGTACTGGGGCCCAATTTCGGTAGAGGCTGCTGAAAAGATACTGTCTAACGAACCAGATGGTTCATTCATAGTTCGTGATAGCAGCGATGACCATTACATATTCACTTTAACTTTTAAGCTTAATGGGCTTAGACATGTCAGGATTGAACATGATCAGGGTATGTATATATATTATTTTTAGCTGTATTTTTCATGTGAACATAAAAGTTATAATTGTTTTAAGCTCGCAGTCTACATCCGAACTGTGTTCAGGCCTAGGTCTTATTGTTAGAATGTGCATGTGCTGGTGTGCTATTGACGATTTAATTACCAAATGGGTATGCGTCTTCTATACTATTATAAAGCTGTACACAGATATATCTATACTAGATATTCTATAGTATTATAAAGCTGTACACAGCTGTTACAGAGCTGTGCCTGTGCATTAATATACTTACTTACTTACTTACTTATCATCACGCCATTTCCCTTGCGGGGTAAGCAGAGAGAACAGAGTGCCAAGAGGCTCTATTCTTGCATACATCTCTCGCTTCCTCAACATTCATAACTCTCTTCATACACGCTCGCCGGTTTCGGAGACTCCTGACTCCACCTTCCTTTTCTCTCTCTTCACTCTTCTTCACTTTCGCATTGTATATCTTCTTAACCAGTCGCTCGTCCGGCATTCTTTCCACATGTCTGAACCATCGGAGCATTCCCTTTCGCATCTTTACACCAATACTTTCTTTCATACCTACTCGCTCTCTTACGTCGTTGTTACGAATGCGGTCAGTCAGCCTCACTCCACAGATTCTCCGCAGAGATCGCATTTCGACCGCATTGATTTTACTCTCATGCTCCTTTTTGCATACCCAACTCTCGCTTCCATATAATAACGTTGGGACAAGCACTGCGCTGTGTATTGCGACACGTGCCTTCTGGCTGAGGTGGTGGCTGCCGAGAAGTTGTCCCAATGCTCCGTTCACTCTATTTCCCGCATTCACTCTTCTCTCTACATCAGTGGTGTACCTTCCATCCCGACTGAATCCACATCCAAGATACAAATTCATTCACTTGTTCTAACACACCATTTCCTATTGCTACTCTAACATCTGTTCTGGCTTCTTCTCTTTCAAAAACCATTATTTTGGTTTTGCTCACATTCACACGTAGGCCTCTTTTCTTACAATCTTCTGCCATTACGTCGACTAGGGTTTGCAGGTCAGTCGCAGACTGCGCTAAGAGGACCGCATCATCTGCATATAGCAGAGAGTTAACCACTGAGTCGCCCATCTGAACTCTCACATTCATTTCATTCAACCTTTGTAGACATTTATCCAGATATATGATAAACAGTCTGGCTGATAGAACGCAGCCCTGTTTAACGCCGATATTGACATTAAACCAGGGTGACATTCCATCATCCAGCCGCACACAAGCTCTGCAGTCCATGTAGTTGGACTACACCGCTTGTTGCAGTCTACCGTTAATACCATACTCCGGCAAAATGTCCCAAAGTTCCTTTCGTACAACCGTGTCAAATGCTTTCTCCACATCCACAAAACTGCAGAAAACCCTCTGGCCTGCAGCCAGATGCTTCTCCACAATGTTGCGCAGAGAAAACACTTGATCCATGCATCCTCTTCCACACCTGAAACCTCCTTGTGCCCCACACAAAAATTCATCAGACACCATCCTCATTTTCCTTTCAATAATCTTACCATACACTTTGGCTGCAAAACTGGTCAAGCTAATGGCTCTGTAGTTTGCACAGTCATAACGTGAACCCTTGTTTTTAAACAAGGGCACGATGACTGCGCTTCTCCAGTCCTTGGGAACCATTCCTGAGCTCCAACATAAATTGAGAAGCATCAGGAAGGATTCCCAGACACATGAGCCTCCAAGCTTGATCATCTCAGCAGACACCATATCAATACCCGCTGCCTTACCATTTTTCAAACTTCTAATCGCCCGTTCAACTTCATTCATACTAATGTCATCAGAGGATGCCAGTACAGAATGCTGATCTGTTAGACCACATGTGGCACCAGCATCACCCTGAATATTCGCATACATATCTCCAAAATATTCACTCCATCGGCTTAACACATCTTGTGTTTGCGTAAGAATGTCTCCACCTTTAGACCTTATTTTTTCATTCTGAAAGCTGACCAACCACTCCGAGATTTCTTCACCTCCCTCCAGAAAAGTTTGGTGTTGCTCTCGAAGTTTTTGGTCAGCCTTTCTTCTGCAATCATATTTGCTCTATCACGCTTCTCTTTCACTAAGGCTTTGGTGTCATTCTTACGTTGCCGGTATATTTCTTTCTTCTGTTCATTCATACTTGCACTCAGGTTCAAAGAAGATACATAGTCCAGCCACGCTTTCTTCTTTTGGTCTACGGAAGCTGCTACTTCCGTATCCCACCATGCATCACCTTTCACTTTCCTATTCTTCTTTGAGCATCCACATACTTCTTTCGCTGTATCTACCATACTATCTTTCAATACTCTCCAGCATTCTTCTATGTCAGATCCCGGCTGACTTGCCATTGTCAGCCGTTCACGCACCCTCTGCATACTTTGCTTTTACACTCTCATCTTGCAACTTTTCAATCTTTATTTTGTCAAGCCCTTCGAAGTGGACACGCTCTCGCCAGTGTCTCCACTTTCTGAACAGACCACTAAATCTCGCAATAACGAGATAGTGGTCCGTGTCGACAGTGCGTGTAGTGTAGGCTCTTGTGTCCAGAATTTTACTTCGGAGGCGACTGTCTACCAGAATTAAATCTATCATACTTCTCTGTTCATTCCTTCTCCATGTATACATATGGATGTCCTTATGTTGAAAAAATGTGTTTGACACAATAAGGTTTTTTCCATACATACATCCGCAATGAGCCTACCTGCATCGTTCACTCTCTTATCACCAAATGAACCAAGCACGTCCTCGAAATCTGAACCCTTGGTCCCAAACTATCCATTCAAGTCTCCACATACGATCACGCGTTCACTAGCTTCTGCCAAATCCAGAACTTCCCTAACATTATCCCAGAACTTCTCTAGATCCGATGCCACCGAAGAGCCTACGGGAGCATAAGCTGCGACCATGAAGACCCTGGTGACACCTAGTTTTATTCGGACCCATAGAAGTCTGGGATCGAACATTCCGTAGTCTTTCACACCTGAGGCCAAGCGAGCGGACAGCAACACCCCAATCCCATGCTGGCCCGATCGCTCTGCGGTACACCAGACTACAGAGTTATCCCCCGACCAGGAAGATCACAGGCGTCGCTACCCTTTCGCTTGGTCTCTGTTACACAGAGCACATCAAGCTGTCTGTCCGACATGACGGTTACCAGCTCGTGTAACTTACCTTCCACACCACCTCTTACATCCCACGTGCCTACTCGACACTGCTCCCCTCGACTCGCCAAACTGGGCAAGGCGTGATGGGTGGCGGTTCCATCGCCGCATCTGCCGTTGTTCGTACCGACGGGGGCGGGTCGGTACGCGTCGCCTCTGGGGCACGCCCTAACCCGCACTGCGGTACGCATTCGAGCCGGATTGCAGCCTGTGGGTAGGGATCGCGACGAGCACGCTCCGGACTATGATCACCCATAATATATTTGAAAAAAAAATGACTTATTAAGCTATATAATATATTCGAGAAAAAAATACTTATTAAGCTATATAAGTGTCAAAATACAAAAAGTTTTTTTTTTAGATTTTTTGTTTGTTCGCGCATCACGCATAAACTACTGAACGGATTTTGATGCACCTTTTTTTATTTGGTAGCTTAAAAACTGGTATACATTTTATCCCGCTACTATATCGGGAACCTGAGATATGGTCTAAAAACTAGCTTTTGTCTGCGGCAAAGGCTAATTAATGGATAATTGTTTACAATAATGTGTAATATAAATTGATTACCCTGTAATAAAACTCTTTAATTATTTACAGGTAATTTCTGTTTCGGTGGTTGCACTATGTTTAAGGCACATACCATAGTCGAATTTATAGAAAACGCTGTGGAGACGTCTCGAAGTGGTCGATATTTGTTCTTTTTGAACTTGAGGCCGGTACTTGGACCAGTGCGAGTTCAGCTGCTTTATCCCGTGTCAAGGTTTAAACGAGTGCAAAGTCTTCAGCATATGTGCAGGTAATATTTCTACTTCTAAATTGTGACTATGTATCAATTGCCTTAGTCAGTGGCAGACGAGGTGAGGTGTTCATGTTCAATAGGGAATCAAAATGAAGGCTAAGTAATTTTATTTTAGATTGTTAACTCATATTTTTACATATGCGCTAAGTATTGATCTTGAAGACATCTGGATAAATGATATAAAACATGAAATCTGGAAGTGTCTTCGTAATCTGGAGTTTTAGGAAACTGGAAAAATGATTTTGCTACCAGATGATTGTATATGACAACACTAGAAGGTTTGCTCCCTCATCTAGCTTCCTTACAATATCTTACACGCTAACTTAAGGCGATATTATAAGCTAATAAATAATAATTAGGTTATAAGTAATTTTATAGATTATAAGATACAATGCACAATGTGTGACGTGCTACACTACACTGATTTCCATTGCTTTCATGGTTTTTCAATATCGGTTCACAAACAAGTTTTCTCATCATAAATGATTTATCTCTGCAACATTAACAAAATTTAATTTATCATTTCAGGTTTGTGATATTAAAGTACGTGCGCCGCGATCTTATTAGTAGCCTACCTTTACCTCGGAGACTGGTTGACTATTTGAGTACAACACACTACTACTCGGAGCTTCTAGCAGATGTTTAGTCGACCCACATTAATAAACTTTAACACCAATTATTGTTAAAGACCATTCGATATTATACGATATCGAAATCTTGTACTGTAATTAAACTAAATATATTTAAGTTTATATTTATTTTATAAGAATGCTGAGCTGTATATACCATGAGTATCAGAACACCACGGGTGGGTGATCTATTTTATATTTCACAATGTAATCTAATATAGATGTTTAGTTATAGATATTTATTTATGTTTTGTTAAACGAATTTATATAACTATTTTGACTTTATGTACTTTCGGTATGTTAGTATTATAACGGCGGGGCAACACTCAGGGTTGATAATTATATTTGGAATCGTGGTTATTAGTAATGTCTGTCATACGCCATCGCTGTATTGTAACAGCACAGTATTTTAGTGATTCCTTATTTGTCATTCATCAACTGGTTGTTTAAAAACTAAATTAATTGTATTAGAAATTGATGACGCGTGAATGAATTAACGCCATCATTCAAACTGTTATCTGAGTAATAAAAAAAAAAGTTTTATATAGAAATATGGAATTACAGTCAAAACCGTTTATGGCGACATCGTTTAGAACAACTACCATCCATCCATCCATTAGCCTTTTAACGTCCACTGCTGGACATAGGCCTCCCCAAGAATGGGGGATAGTGCCGTAATCGCCACGCTTGGCAGGCGGGTTGGCGATTGCAGTGGATGTTGTTAATACTCGAAGGAGTGCTGCTGCCCGCTTCCTCGGTATTCGCCTCAGTCGAATCTTACGACTCCCATGGGTGGAAAGGGGTGGGATAATTCTAAAGCTGGCCCCACACGGCAAAACAACTTACCGGTTATATTGACCCCGAACAAAGGTCCCGGCTAAATGCTATATATGACCGCCTTATCAAAAATCGCAAAAGTAAACAAATAAGTGTCGAGTGTAGGTTCTTTTGTAATTCTTAGAAACAAAACACGTACATGCAGTAGTGTCAAAGGCCGCTTCTTCATAGTTCTTCAGTTAGTTTGTTACTTATCTGTACACAAGACGCACCAAAACATATTGTGATGTTATTTGTGAAACTTTTAACGTGTCGCAAAGAAATAGGAAACAAATAAATATCGAAGAAAAATTGCATATTATATCAAAGCTAGAGAGCGGAATTCCAAACAAAGACTTAGCAAAGGAATATGGTCAATAATACCACTTCAAAAAAAAATAGGACTTCGTATCTTGCAAATGTCACCGGTTGTTACGACTATCGGTTTTTACGAATAATATGAGTAGTTCCTTCGATGTCGTTATAATAGATTTTGACTGTATATATTCCCGAGTACCTAAATATCGAAACAGTTAAAAATTTACTAGTTTTGATGGTTTGATAGTAAGCGACTTTGCACCTGATTTTCATTTATTTCTAGGTTCACTGAAGCTGATAAAAATGTAAATATTTCACTTTTGAAATGAGTATAATTAGCGCTGCGTCTTGCCCGACTCATTCATAGTTTCCTTGCCGCCGAAATCATGATTACCTCCATGTAACTATCCACGGCTCTAAGAGAAAGTTGCTTTCCTCAAATGCACCCTTTTTGTATTTATATTTATTAAAGTCAGGGCCCATAAAATAATATCTTAATCAATTAAACTGTTTTCTAGATTAAACTATAATTAGCTCAACGCTTTATAGTAAACATATTGTACAAAATTTGTTAGGAAAGCGGAACAATTCTAAATATTTACATACTTAGGATGATATGAAGTGGAGAAAATTATTTTGTTAAAGTATTCATAAGCTTGTTATTGTTTGCAGTTCAATATTGGCTAACTTAGATGGGCGTGTGGTCTTGGAGTTAGATGTTAGTCATTATATATGTACGCAACTGTAAAACATTAACCAGTTCTTTAGTGATTTGTCAAGTTTGATAAAACTAGAAAATTTTATTTCCTAGTTTATGTAAGCAACAAGTCTTATGATGTTAGGATGACCCTAGAGTATTTATACAATAAGTATATAATTTCTATGACTACAAGCAACAGTTAATACTTGACGATATGATATGTTGTCTCGATTAATATTGTGACATAAATCAATTGTTACGCTTTAGATGTTCATAGTGATGTACAGCAATATCGATTAGAGCCTAAGGTCGTTCAACTTTATGTATATGTCTTCTATTGTAACAAATGCGTTGTGTATAACAACGAATAATATACGTCCTACGTGTTTAAAGTTTTCGTCGGAATGATACTGTTATGTGATTAAATATTTATTTTCACATGGTTATCGATATATTGTTGAGGCACTTCATAAGAAATTGTGGTTCACTTAAAAACTAAATATGTACTCGAAATCTTTTTGCCACCTGCTTGGCGTGCGCATCTGTATTCTATAAAACTAATGGGTTTTATAGGGACAGAAGTATTGGGAAATTTGACAAGATTTTAGTTAATATCTCGCTGGTGTGATCGTGATAGGTGGATAAGTTGTAATTACGTAAAAATTACGGGAGCTATGAATCCAGGATGGTGCATAACGTTACATCTAAAGATGAGACCTAAAATAATTTCCAACACACGGTTGTGTGGTGTGTTGTGTGTGTGAAAAAGTTCTTGTAAAACATGTGTATCGATATCGCGTGTACTTTAAACTAGTGAGTATCATCGGTGAAAACTGGCATAAGTTATTTAAGAGATACAGGTCTAGTAGATAATGTATCTTTATTTAATCGAGGATTTTCATTCTCGGAAGAGAAAGAGAGTATTATTTTTTATGTTTGTTATAATCGAGAAGTAGTTGCCGACCTTTTAAGTACGATGGTCGTCTCTTGTTATCCTGTAATAAAAATCTTTGCCATAGTGCGACGTGTAAAACATGAGTTTCGATAACCTGGCTGAGAAATTTACGTACACGTATAAAGAAAAACCAGGTAGTCTCTTTTTTTTCACCGTGCATACATAATACCACAGCGTGTATATAGTATTATGTAGGAGTAACATCATGTCTAATTAACACTAGATTTAGCTTAATTTAATTACTTTTTCATATTGATTGAATGTAGATTTTGTCATCTCACCAAAGATCTAATATAATAACAGACATAAAATAATATAGGAATTATTTATCGTTAATATATTAATTTTTGTATTAGTTTACTTAAGGCAGATTAAGCGCGTATGCACTTTAAACATCTTAATATTCAATACTTATTATTACCACCGTGACATCTATTTCATAAGTTTAACATTAAGGTAAAACAAAAAGTAAACATATCAACGATAAATAACGTTCAATGGTAGTTCTTGATATTATTCAATACTTAAGGTATATTAGGCATATTTTATATAAATATAACTGCAATGTCTGGCCGTATTATGTACATATTGGCTAATGTACAATAGCGTTGATTTAGTTCTTATATTGCTTGTGGAATGTGCTCGGTCAGTGGGTGCACAATGGTGTCTCTAGCAAAATTGTTAGGTGGTATGAGATAACTGGCGCCCCTCTAAATATAAATCTTTAGTGGTCCTATCACAGAACTCTGATTTTCGGAGTTCTGTGGTACTATTCAGTTGTTTATCCCGTTTGCGCGTCCAAGCGATAGTCGGTCAATAAAGAGTCAGTGTGCCTAGTGATCGTGTTTCGCGTCGGTTGATTTCAACGCCCCCTCATGACGATGACGGCGCCCAGTGCAGGCGCACCTTCAGCACCGCCCTAGAGGCACTGGGTGTAGAATTTACTTTGAGATTTAACTCTAGGCAGTTGATTGTAAACGAAGTAAGTAGTTTTAGTACGTCTGTTCAAGGCCTAATAATAATATATATTTTTTTTAAATGCTAAAATGAAAGTTACTTTTGTGTAATCTATATATATATAAGCGATTTACCACTCACTGACTCATCACGATATCTCCGAAACCGTACGTCCGATTGACTTGAAATTTTGCATAGATGCTCCTTTCATGACGTAGACGCTCACTAAGAAAGGATTTTACGAAACTTATCCAAAATATATATTTTTATCTGATATCGTATTCAGACTTCTACACTCATTATCACAATAACATGTCAACCGCTGCTATGGTAATCATTGATGCTAAAAGTTATTTTTAAACAAAATAATTTGTTATGTTTATGAGTTAAAGAGTTGGTATTAGTTTAATAGTTTTTTTAAAGACTTATTTTAGATATTCCGATTTCTATAATATTTCAATTGGCATTAGTTTAATAGTTTTTTTAAACTACAAGGTTACAAATTTTTTGAGAATGTGGAAAAAGAGAAGCTTAGTGCGAGCGGGATTCGAACTGCGTCCCTTCCAATACGGGAAGTGGTCTAAGTCGCTAAGCTATCGCACTGATCAACGGCCATACCCAATCTCCACATCACAATTGTCTTTACGATCCACTCCACCTATCGGATGCAACGTATTTTGACCAGATCGGAGATGTTCTTAAGGAAGGCCAGGTTAAGAGTACTAGAAACCAACGAGCATGCATGAAAGCGCTGATAAAAGAAGATGACACGAAAGTTGCGTGTCAGGATCGTAGCAAGTGGAGAGAAGTGGTCTCTGCCTACCCCTACGGGAAAAAAACATGACAATATGTATGTATGATTTTATAAAATAATAACAACTTTTAACTGCGTGATTGAGCTTAATGACACTATTCAGAAAGAGCGAGAGAAAATCAGACAGTCAATGAGATTTTCAAAAGAGATTTTGGTATTATTAGTTATATTGATACGTTATTTCAAGTAACATAAACGGTCTTTTTTCGCGTATAAATTGGGTGATATTATTAACTACGTTTAACACGACGTTTCAAATGCGTTGCAGCAGCCGTGGTCACGGGACAACTTTCAACTTCACCTAATTTATACGCGAAAAAAGGCCCGTTTGTACAATTCGAAAAATTTAATATGTGTACAATTCGCGAATCTTTAAAAGTTAATATTGATACGTTGCGGAAAACAATACTAAACAATGGAAGGCAGGAAAGCGTAATCTGCACTAATTTATAGTGGACACTTTTAGTGCCTAATTGTGGATCTTCTCTGTTTTATACATCAACAGCCTTTGTGGTGCAGAGGTAGTGTAAGCAACTGCAGATCATGAGGTTTCGGGTTCGATTCCCGGGTCGAGCAGTGTTATTGCACTTTTTCGTAAAAAGAAAAATTCTCAGTAGCCGCCCGGAGTTTGGAAATGTGCCCGGTAGACGGCAATAGGCTCGCCCCCTATTGCGTGGGGCTTAAACATAGCTGGTGAATCGAGGGTGTGTAATACACCTCTGCCTACCTCTTCAGGGAATACAGGCGTGATGCTATGTGTTTCATCAATGTTTATAACACATAACTTATTTGTGTGATGAACACAGACATTTGTACTGCGTCTGGGTGTTTTTCTATCTATTATATGTATGTATTTACAAAAAAAAAGTAATATATGTATTATATCCGTAATCTGGTACTCATTTCACAAGCGTTAAGCTTATAGTGTAGGACCAGAGGACGTTATGTGAAAATGTCCGTGAATATTTATTTATTATACTAGGCTGTACGGCTTGATGGTGAGTAAGACGGTAAGTTTGCCATCCCCTGAGTGGTTGGCGTGGTAGCCTATAGACCAAAGGCAACCTTCGCGAGTAATCCACCCTAAGAAAAGCTATAGGACATGAAGAGGAATTATGATATAGAGGAGATGAGGACGTGGTCGGTTAAAATAATAGGAAGGGAAGGAGGGGGTGGTTTGGTAGGATTCTAATTTAGAGATTGAAACACACATATTTAGACTTATCATTAACGCTGACGAAGTCGCGGGTATCAGCTAGTGTTTATATGAATGCCGTCTCAGGTCATACTTTTAATCTCCGATCCTAGACGGTTGCTACATTGTCTTCAGTCACTGAAGTCGTATGTCTTATCAATTCATTTGTATCTTATATGAAAAAGTAATGTTTGTGTAAAACCAGTTCTAAATATTGTTGTAGCCGGGGCTTTTCATTTTCTAAGAAGATTAAATAACGACAGCGTGAAGAAGCCTTATACTTTTGTGTTCCAATTTTTCTGTCAGATATTTACTTAAGGTGACATCTCAACTGCCTACAATATTTAGATACGAGGTAAGACGCACGACGACAAGTACAAATAAAATTCTTGCCAGTGTTGCTAAACACATGTTAAAAACCACTTAAAACATAACTTTTACAAAATTTACTGTTCTTTATAGGTACATATAAATATACTAGCCTTTGTGCAGACAAAAGCCAGTTTTTATGTTATATCTCAGGTTCCCCATATAGTAGTGGGATAAAATATTAAGTCTTATCTAGAGATATCAAATAAAACAATGTTTATCAAAATCCGTTCAGTAGTATTTGCGTGAACACAAAAATTCTTAAATAAATTGATTTTTTTTCAGTGGCGCCGAAATAGCTTAATACATTAATTATTTCTCAAATATGTTAAATGTACAGACAAAGCTTTGTTACAGTTTTATTATAGTATAGATACCGAGTTTGTAAATATACTTTGTAGTTGCAATAACATAGGTATAATAATCAACTGGATTCAATTTAGAAAGGGATACATAAAAAATATGACTAGGCATATATTCGTATGCTACTTTATAATGTGACAAAAACGATTTATTTCTTGTCGGCATTTATTTTAAAAATTAACTAAAGTAGTAGTGGCTGTGGCTATATGAAATATGTATTCTAATAAACAATACTTAACGTAGGATTATCGTGTGTAACTGATACGAATTGAAATATTTTGCTACTGCGAAAATATGTATGCATATAATGATATTTAATAAAAAATTTAGAAATGTAATTTAAACCTGGCGCTAGGGCAAGTACAAATCGGCTAACGTGTACCTTCAATACGTGGTTATTTATTAGTGTTTTCAAGCATTAGCGTTAGGGCTTAAAAAATTTAAACATTATAGTTCAATAATAATTCTTAAATTGTTGCTAGTGATTATTGTGTATCCGTGAACTTTAACTTAGTAAATTAAAGGGAATTTCACCACCCAAAATTTTAACTGTAGGCTTTTTTTGAGGCAATCATTTTAGGAGTATGATGATTTGATTGCGCTATCCCTTTAACTAATTGACTTACGCTACAAGCGGTTTTTTAGTGACACAGTCATTATCGCGGTCTATTTTTTACGTGTACGTTTTTCAGCATTATGGCAGTAATTTAGTAGTATAGTAATTTATATTAAAGTTATAAAAGGTAAAGATATCGTTATACATATAATATGTAAATGTGAATATGTATGACGACAAAATATCTGCGCTTAATTTGGGAGATTTGGCGTACTGGTAGGAACGACCTCGCAGCAGTTTTAGTGGTTTGGGCAGGATAAATATTTGCACGTTTCTCAAATCTTCTGAATGTTAGAATACTATGTGTAATATCTATGAAATATTAAAATATTCCTACAGAAAGATGAGACAGTTAATTCATTGGGGCTTCCAACATTAAGATCGTAATATAAGGAAGCGGGAACTACGGACACGGCTATATTTAAATATAATCATGATGTATTGAGGTTTGAAGAGATTTATGACACCTCGATACTCTCCACGCTACGCGTTGATTCGAGTTTGTTTGAAGTCTAGTAAAGTTTGTAGAAAACTTCACGACCGATCCGAAGTACTGCTAAGGATATTGATACACGGATGTTTGATCTAGCAGATGCATTGCTTCCCATTGTGATAGTGCTAGCCCCTCAGAGTTCATCCTTGATGTAGTAGTAGATGTCACCATGGGAAGCCATCTTACTGTCAAAGTATCTGGCAAACCAAACACTATTTGATAGATTTTATAGATTTAATTGTGCTGTTAGATCGCAATAGCAGTAATTTATTAGAATTTATAATTAAACTGTACTACTGTTTATATAAGCGTTTTTCTACGCGAAGACTGAATAGTTTTGTAACTTTTGAAATATAGTGAGTGATGATTTTCCTTCTGCCTCGAAAGATTTGACGTTCATTGTGTTGTTAGCACAATATTTGGATTGAAATATATAACCTTTGTGTGATTCGTAGTCTTTATAGCTTTGGTTTTTGTTATTTACAATGACTATATAGCTAATAGTAAGCTTGAAAATATGTTCAGACTTTTTGGATAAAATCAATTGTCTATCTACAAGGAATAGATCAGTGTGTCATCAATTGTTATCAAGTGACTTGTTAAATATGTTACATCTAATACTGAGGCAAGTACCTACGCATTAATGAAGGCCCTCTTATATGTATCAAGGCCAGTTATTATTATAAATTATAATGTTGTTCATGTTGAATTAACTAGTCATCTTTATCAGATTTTTTGATGGCTCATAACTAACAATTTAACGTTGGTATATTATTATAAAAATACAGATCTGATAATATACAGGGTCTGTCGTAAATAATGGATAACCCGTTAATCGGAGATATGCCTGATGTCAAGCTATAAGAAAATCGACTTTTTATTTTAGGATTGCCATCGGTGTGAAAACGGTAGACAATTTTGTATTTTTTTTTTAATTTTCCTTCTTTGCTCATTCATTTGGTCACCATTTCAACAAAGTAACTTATTTTAATGTATTTTTTTTATCTTAATCCTGGATACTTGTGTTATTATATTTGATTACTATATTAGACATTATTAATGTAAAATACTGTAAAATTTTACATTTTAAGCACTTAGTAATATTTTTTTCTTTAAATCAAAATTTTAACATTGTGAAAAAAAAATTCCTTATTCACAAATAATTTGAACTTTAAAAAGTGGTGGAGCATGTCAAATGCTAAGAAATATAGATCAAAAAAGTACTATGTTATAGCTGCCCATTATCATAAAAACCAATGCCAATGTTTAAAAAATCGCGCCATCAAATAGTATGAATTTTAATTGCAAAATTTAACTTACTATATTGGATAATTGCATGTAAATGCGTTTCCGGTAGATGGCGTTGGTCGTTAAGACCAATGTGATAAGGAAATTCGGATGATCGAAAGATCTGTACTATACTATCTGTGCTCAATGGCTTAGAGCACTTCCCCGGATTGGAAAAGACGCGGGTTCGATTCCCGCAGGTGCAAAAAATCTCTCTTTCCTTATTCACAAATAATTTGCACTTTAAAAAGTGGTGGAGCATGTCAAATGCTAAGAAATATAGATCAAAAAAGTACTATGTTATAGCTGCCCATTATCATAAAAACATGCCTAGTTTATGTAGATTCTAAAGGGGTATTACACATGCGTACTTTATAAGCAATATTAGTTACACAAGCAAAATAACATTTTGGTTTCAAGAAATGTGTAAAATTCCGATGATTTAGGCTCCTAATATGATTTTAATTAATAAGAATTCGCTATTTTATCACTAAATTGTTAATTTAACGTTTAACTGTGCCACAGAATTGTTTTATTTTCATAGTCATAAATTGCATGCGACTACCAAGTATTATAAAATTATTTCAAAATGTTTAATCATAACACTAGGTATTCCACATTTAATTAAAAGGATACAACATAGTAATATAATAATGGACATACACGATAACAAAGGAGCCTCAAAGGATACACCATAAAAATCAACAAACACGACAACAAAGGGCCCTCCCTGCATGTCAAAAGGGCCATTTATATTCGTTGTTACTTGGAAGAAGTGTACTGTCCCTTTCACACTCCCCTAATGGAAGAAAGACGGTGGCACATTTTGTATTTTTTTCGTTACAATGCATGTCTCTCTAGACCTGTGTGATTTTAAATGTCACATGCGCTCTTGCTTACTCTGTGCTGTGCTTTCTTTGGTTACTATTTTTTGATATCGGACTGTTTTGTCTTGTGATTTGGACTAGTTAACATGATACTCCTGACGACTCTGCTTATCTTTATCGTTTTTATGTCATCGATAAGAATAGTTAGTATATCGGGGAATGTGAAATCGACAGTGTGCTTCTTCTAAGTAACAAAGGACATCAATGGTCCTTTTCACTCGCAGAGAGGGCCTTTTGTTGTCGTGTTTGTTCATTTTTATGTTGTATCCCTTGAGGGATCTTTGTTGTCTTGTTTGTCCATTTTTATATTACTGTGTTGTATCCTTTTGAATTTGGAATACCTAGAGTTTTGATTGAAAATTTTAAAATAATTTTCTAGTACTTGCTAGTCACATGCAATTTCTAACTATGAAGATAAGACAGTTCTGTAGCACAGTTAAACGTTAAATTAACAATTTAGTGATAAAATAGCTAATTCTTATTGAATAACATCATATTAGGAGCCTAAATCATCGTGATTTGACACATTTCTTGAAACCAAAATGTTGACCTTGCTAAGTTATTTCGCTTTTGTAACTAATATTGCTTATAAGATACGCATGTGTAACACCTTTTTAGAATCTACATAAACTAGGCATGTTTTTAAGATACTGGGTAGCTATAGCATAGTACATTTTTTTCACAGTCAATGTTCCAATTTTGACATAAAGCAAAAAAAAACTTACAAAGTGCTTAAAATGTAAAATTTGATTGTATTGTACATTAATAATGTCTAATATAGCAATCTAATATAATAAAACAGTATCCAGGAGTCAGATATATAAAAAGTACATTAAAAAATGAGCAAAGAAGGAAAATTAAAAAAAATACAAAATTGTCTACCGTTTTCCCACCGATGGCAATCCTAAAATAAAAAGTCGATTTTCTTGTTGATTGACATCAAGGATATCTCCGATTAACGGGTTATCCATTATTTACGACAGACCCTCTATAATTGATTACAGATACCAGGCTATAAAATTCATACATACACTGCCTGACGACTGTGTCCCAGGGTAGGCAGATACTTCTCTCTTTTCCTTTTTTCACTCTCATTACACTCTTCATACTTGCACGTCGGTTAAAGGTACTTCTGACCTGCTAGGTTAGGCAGAATCTCATGTCTCACATGTCGATCGTATCGTGATCATTGTGATTGGTTGAAATAACCGACGCGTGATGTCGCAATAATCCGTTGGCCAATCACTGTGATTGGTTGAGAAACCGACGCGTGATGTCACAATAATCCATTGGCCAATCACGGTGATCTCTCAACCAATCACAGTGATCACGATACAATCGACATGTGAGATATGACATTCCGCCTAACCCCCCTGGTCATTCTCGAGAACGTCTCCAATATCGTTGCCCAAAACCAACCCAACTGCACCATTCACACTTAGTCTTTTTCAATCTTTCTTACATACCTCCTCTCTACGAGGCCAAACTTAACATTCCTTTTTCAATCTTTGTCTCAATATCTTTTGCACCACACCATTCTTCTTACCTTACACATTGTTTCTTACTCTATCTTTCAGTGTTGAACCACACATACTTCTTAAAGCTCTCATCTCCACTGAATTTATTCTACTTTCTTGCTTTTTCTGCCACACCCGACTTTCACTTCATATTGTTTTAAAATATTAATATTAGTTATGAACAATAGTCATATTTTCATCTAAAGATATTATAATTTTTTTTATATTTTACTTTCATCTCTGGCAAGTATTTATAAGTAGGTAATTTGGCTTACATCACAAGATCCGGCCACTAAAAAATAATGCTTGCTTTTTTACGATCCTGTGGTTAAAAACTTATAATATTTTACTGTTGTTATAATATTTATGATGATTAAAAAACTGTAGGATTGTTGAAATATATCAGGTCAGGTCATCGGTGATCCATTTATTTCTATGTAACAATTCGTCGCCATTATATATACTTATACTATGATTGTTCTGGCTTCTTCTTCGTCTTTTTTGTTCATTACCTACGTAATGATTGTCTTGGTCTTGGTCTTGATTGGGGACGGTGTTATAGTACCTACTCCAACAAGGTCCTCTCAAAATTAATATTGGAACTTGCTCTTTGAATATAACATACATTGTCTAACGAGATTGTTTTAATACGAGGATATTACAATTATTTAAAAGTTGAATTTTATATCTGCTCACAATCTAAAACGCGTCTAAAACTTATGAAGTAGGTAATCTCATAAATTTTATTACAGTTTTGAAGATAATGTACATAGGTAGCGCTTCAACTAGTACATTTTTTGGTATATTGAAATTATTGTTTTCGAAACTGTGGTTGTAAGTAGTCTTAAGTGGACACTTAATGTTTGATAGATTTCATTGAATAAGCACTTCTTTTAAAAATTAATATTTGTCTAAATGTGTTATTATAGCCACGGCTTTTGGTGCATTGTTATAAATAATTGTAAACTAAACAGACTGGATTGCTATCTACCTATCGGTTAGGGATGGCGAACCTATTGGCTGTTATTTCATTTACAAGGATGTTGCATGTGATAATTTGTGCATGAGATCGCACTAAATAACGTTGATTTATTTGGGCAAAGTTAAACTTACTCATAAAAATGATGAATTATTGAAAATTGTTATGTACCTTGATTAAACGTCGACCCCATGAACTAATTAGGCTTGCTAACGGTTCGCCATTATATGTGTAGGTTTTCTTCGCACAAAATATGCTCTTAGATGGTAAAGTTGATGTATTCTTATAATTTATATATTTAAACATTATCTTGCATAGACTAGACCAATAATCCAACAAAATTTTCTTGCGCACGGGTTTAAGGGTGTCGTGTTAAAGTTCTAGTTTTAAGTCCTAAAATATTAACGTGGAATAAATTGATTGATAATTTTAATCATTAAGTATTTATTTTCTTGAAATTATTTTGTATGTAAGTTTTTTTTATTTATTTAATATCGTAGATATGTATTGATTTTAAAGAACTTAAGGTACGTGATGTCACTTGGCTGTATCTACACTAACATGTACCCATGTGATATTAAGGACACGATTTACTTATATTTGTTATATTGTTCAATGTTGTTTCCAAATTACAGATTAATTTCGATAATATTTAGTTGATACTGTACTCTAACATTAAATTTACTATGTATTTGTTACATTAAATTATATATTATTGCGCTAGAAGTAAGGCATGTAATGCACATTTGTGTAACAACTAAAATGTAATATAAGTTAGTTGATTCTGTTTTATAAAAATGGGATGATGGAATAAATGTATTCCTAATACACAATCATTTAATTATTTCTTGCCAAACTACGCAAACACTTGAACATATATAAGCCATTTTGCAATATCTTGTCTATGGTATAAGACCATAAGCCATAAACTAAATCAGTAGACGGATAAAGGTTTCAAGGTAGATACAAAGATCTCCACTATCGATGCTAACGACAACGCGGTGGAGATATGGCACAGTGCTGGGTTTTATTGGTGAAGTGAGCTGCCATCCATCTGATAATAATATGCAATCATCACGCACTTATGGACTACCAGATTCATCGAGCGTATAAAAAACAAATGTGTCAGCTGTTTAACTGGAATAAACGGTGGTACATACTTGTATTTTCGCTTCGCCCCTGGTATTGTTAAACCAGGACTAGAATACCGTCGTGTGGCCCACCGTTCTTCTGCCACAGCAATAATTAAAAGAGGTACGTCAGGAAATTTGGCAATGTAAAACCACCTTCCATTTTTCTGACTTCAAGCTGCTATTGAGAGAAAATAAGTTTGAAAACAGCAGATACTTTTTACAAGACGTATAGCCTAACAAGCTAACCAATAGATCAATGACGAGGCAGTCAATACAGGAATATTATGGTAGGTGGTAAAATGAAGTTAGAAAGCCGCCAAGCCAAGGTCCGCGTCTGACCCTTTCCAACTCATTAGTGCCGTATTTTCGAGTAAAGTTCCTTTTTCATATTAAAAGGGATTCGGACCATATTCTAACGCGCTGGCCCTGTGTCTTGGCAGTATACACAAACCGTTGAGAAAACCTCTTAGCGTGCTAGTGGTGTTTTGTGAAAAATAGGCACATCTATCGAAAAGTCAGAGGTGCAAGCGTTGTAAAGTTCTTTGGAGATTGAGATCGGTACTTACCTCGTATTTGAGCGATCCTTGACCCTACCACCAGGCTATTGTTGCATATATAGACATTTTTTTTTCTAATTGTTAATTTTAGTAGCTGTTAAACTGCCTCAGTGGTGCAGCAGTAGTGTGAGCGACTGCTGATCATAAGATCTCGGGTTCGATCCCCGGGTCGGGCAGTGTTATTGTGCTGTTTCATAAAAAAAAACAAACTAAATAAACCCGCCGTGTGCCGTTCTCCGCCTGTACTGCTGGACCACTGGAACTGGAAGACATTACGTACTTCAGTGCTTCCCTAGTACCTACCTATTCCTACTTAGTGAAGTAAGTCATCAAGACATGCAGTCTCATCAGCACTTCTCTTTTGTTTCAATGTTATTAATAACTAGCCTTTGCTTGCGGCTCCGCCGCAACCAAAAGTTGGTTTTTAGGTTGTATATCAGGTTCCGGATATAGTACCGGGATAAAAGGTATACCAGTTTTTAAGTCTAATCGAGATCTATCAAATAAAAACTGTTTCATCAAAATCCGTTTAGTAGTTTTTCCGTGATGCGCGAGCAAACAAACAGATAAACAGACAAAAATTCTAAAAAAAATTGTTTTGTGTTCAGACACGTTTATATAGCCTATTAGGCTAATAAGTAAGCAGTAATTTTTTCTCAAATATCTTAAATGTACAGACACAGCTCTGTTACAGTTTTATAATTATTAATAAAGATCGAATACTTAAACAAACAAAAGTAAAACGTTTATTCTTGGTGGAGTCTTATGATAATTATACTATTGCGGTGCAGTGCACAGTTGGCGCTCAGTCACTTAAAAGCAGCTCTTGAGGGTGAGGCACATCTGTAGGTACCTACATATGGCTAGCTACGCCACTGCTACCTAGGCTCATGTGTAAAAGTACATAACAATAAATAATAATTATTATATAAGGTTAATTGCGATGTTTCGTGTCCATTCTGTCTCTCGGCATGTTGATACGACGTTTCTCTAAGTGACCCGGCCCACCATCACTTTATTACGCATGAATGTGCTTTATTACAATTTCAAACATCGTACTGTAAATATCTACCTACTAATTATATCCTAGCCTGGTAAATTGCCAAGGACTTTAATCATGGACATTACATTGCGGTCTCAATGATAGTCACCAGAAGTCACCAGAAAAGCTATAGGTGTAATGCGAATGTAGTAAATTCAGACCCATTACGAGTGAGTTATTAACGGCTTTAGGCTGAAGCCTAATGGCGCTTACAACAGCAAGAATGTAACCGCACTTATTCAAGCATTAATAATAAAGAAGAGAATAAAGTATCAAGAAGTTACGCCCACTACTTTTCGTCCAATCAGTGTGAATAATGTCAGGGGTTGCAAGCTTGCTCCGCCCTGCCCGACACCCTCTTATTCTATGACTTCCACCCCCAATTTGAGCAGTATGGAAAAGGTTTTCATAATCGTTTAGTATCGGTTGTTTGGTGAAGGTTACTGTCTGGATTAAGGACTTCGATTAAAAACATGTAAGTACCTTATTAGACTGTGCGTGGATAGGCGCCATGAAAAATAAAATATAACATTTGTGTTTGAAATGAAAATGTGTATTAAACAATTGATGATATACCTTACCCACGTAGGTACTATTTATGTTTCATTGAATTGATATATAGGTACTTGCATATATAGACTTTTGTTATATTTATCTATGATTGTAATAACTAATTACGATTTTGATTTACCCAAGATAAAATTGCCGTTGTTTGTCATTAACATCATATTTAAATTTTATTTTTTGGATATATGTACTTACATCTTCGTTTTTCGTTCTTTCGTTCGTCATAATAATTGAACTATTTTTAAAAGCAGCAACCAGAGATCTTAAATGTTCCCTAATATTTTTCCTTACTCTAGGTCCCTCTACCTGTGCATACAAATTTAGGTAGATAGGTACCTACTCGTTATAGTGGGGTTATCCATTAGTTTAGTCCGATTTACAGCATCTTTCATAGCTATTACACACGAGAGACGCAGAGGTTAGTCCTTGCCGAGGAACAAGATTCGTCATGACATGTGTTCTCTACCACAATTAGCAAATAATCAATAAAGTCATTTTAATAAGAAGAAGAGATAAACAAAGATCTCGGAACGATAGTCTTATTGTTACTTATAAGTAAATAACTTTTAGGTAAGCTTCAAGTTGAAGCTTACCTATACCTACTTCTTAATACTTTTACTGTCTGCTTCAAATAACTATTTCTTGAATTCTGAGGCCGTGGGTCCTATCTAACAATTCTTACAACACGCCGAGATTCAACATCTTACTTGGCTTATCCGTAACCCACTGAACTGTTCGATTTTAGCTGATACACTAGTATTTACACGGAGCTACTCCCTATCTGACCTACAAGACCCAACTATTTGGTTACTTGCATTACTCTTTAGACCTAAAGGGGCAACTGACGATCTTAGAACAAGACCAGAGAAAAAAAAATATTCCGGACTCTGACAACTTGTTACGACTGCCAAGATGTTATTTGACAGCCCATTGCGTGCCTTCCCAAGCACGGAGAAGGTTAGTTATCCTCAAATAGGTGTCATTTTTGGTCAAACATCATACTTCTGATGCCAGCTGAGCGAAAGTTGCTTAACCCTGCCGATCGTTCGAACTGCTAGTGCACAACTTAACTACGACCTCCTAGTAATAGGTATGTAATAAGAAAGTTTTAATAGGAGAGATTAGGTATCAATAACGAAAAAAATCTGGAAAACGGTTGATCCTAAAGGCCATCCCTTCAACTTCCCGCTAATTTGATACTTAAGCGCTCAAAATTGCACTTATTACGTTTTTGAGCTCTTCGAGCCCAAGCGTATAATTTTCGTGTCATTTTGAGCTCTCCGAGCTCAAAGAGATAACTGTCCTATGCTTTTGAGTTCTTCGAGCTCAAAAGTCTGATAGAGATTTAATAAAACATTATTCGTTGAATTTTCAAATCGCAATAACTTTGAATGTAATAACCGATTTTCTCGTAGTTTACGGCATTCAACGCAACTTTTTGAGCTCTTTGAAGAATCTTAAAGCTCGAACTGGTCAGACTGAAAAATTCATAGAATTCTGAAAAATCATTTTTTTCCACAACGATATCTCACGAACGAATCAACCGATTTTGACTGGACTTGCGGCGATCGTCGTAGTTTTTTGATGTTAAGAGCTGATTAGTTTCTGGAATCGATCGATAAAACCGTTTAAAAGTTATTAAAAATAACCACATTTAAAAAAAACTATTTTCGTAGTTTTTTTGAGATTTCTCAAGATCTACCGGTTCGAATTCGAAATGACGACTAAACTTAGACTTTGAATACAATTAAAACCGATTGGTTTTAATTGTATTCAAAGTCTAAATTTAGTCAAGTCATTTCGAATGACGCCTACCCCGATCACACACACACATACATACATACAGACGTCATCGCGGAAACATTCGGGGAAGCTTCCTAAAACCTCAAAACGTCAACATCCGTTGAAAAATCGATTTTCGAAAAACAGGGTGAAACCAATAACTTCACGTTTGAAAATTTTAAATTGTCTTAGCGAGAATTTTAATAAAACATATATAGGTATATAGATATTTTTTTTAGCTATAGAACTTTGTGCCTATTTTGTGAAACAGGTACCAACCTACACAGCGTTAGATACTTTTTGGCTACAATTTTAGTTCTTGCTTACGCCCATTTTCATGGCTATGTACACTTCACTTAGGTACAATTTTCTGGTTATACGTATTACTCTTTGGGTACACACAAGTGCACAAGTCGTTTGCGATTGTCACATAATTTTTATTCCGATTGTTGCTATGTGGGTACTTGTAATATTAAAACTTAATAAAACCTTCGTCCAGGTATACTTAACATCTTATCATCTTATTGGATAGCGCTCTACCGTCCTAGGAGGTTAAAGCACAATAGCATAAAGTTTGGATAATAATTTAGTAGACATCTTAAACTGGAATATCATTGGGTCACATATTTTTAGGTACTACATACAAATAAAAACCTTTCACTAGGTAATGTGCAAAAGGAAGTAGATAAAGAATTTGAAAAGCATCTGAGACGGCTTTTCAGGAGATGCAAGTTCAAACACTGCTCATGGTCATTATATCAGATTCCACATTTTCACGGTTTGTGTTCAAACTGTAATACTTACTCGTAATATAACATTATAATCTAAGGTACTTACATTATTTTCTTCATAATGTAAATAAAGTAGGTACCTACCTATTTATATTATGAAGAAATATATTATGAAAGAAAGCCTTAATCTACATGAAGACAGACCAAGTAGTCTTTATGGGCTACATCGCTTACCGTCGGCACTGTACCTACATGGAATGTAAGCAGATAATCTTTATGTTTTTTATAATGTAACTATAGATTCAGGCTACGGCTCATTCGGTAATAAGCCCTTCTCCCATGGACGCTATTCTCATTGATCAATAAATTAAGGATGCACAATTGTGTTTAGAAATCGAGGCAAAGTTCTATAGGTAAAAAAATATCTACCTATATATATGTTTTTTGGTTATAGATACCTATAATCTCTCCTATAAACAACGTAAAACTATACCATCTTACTTTTAAATGTATAGCATTCATTTCGCATAAATTTTTAGGTTATATCTCAGGTTCCCGATATAGTAGCGGCAGGGGCGTAACTTTACTATCTGAGGCCCGTGGCAAATTTTGTGGATGGAGCCCTCCCAGTAAATATCGTCACTTTGTAATTCAATTTTAATAAAATTACTGGACACAAGAGGCTATTGACTGTTGATACGGACCACTATCTTGTTATTGCGAGATTTAGGTAGTGGTCTGTTCAGAAAGTGGAGACACTGGCGACGGCTGACGGTGGCAAGTCAGCCGGAATCGGACGTAGAAGAATTCTGGAGAGTTTTGAAAGATAGTATGGTAGATACAGCGAAAGCTCAAAGAAGAATAGGAAAGTGAAAGGAGATGCATGGTGGGATACGGAAGTAGCAACTTCCGTAGAGTAAAAGAAGAAAACGTGGTTGGACTATGTTTCTTCTTTGAATCTGAGTGACAGTATGACTTAACGAATTAAATATATAGGCAATGTAAGAATGACGCCAAAGCCTTAGTGTAAGAGAAGCGTGACAGAGAAAATATGTTGAAAGAAGATAGGCTGACCAAAAACTTTGAAGGCTACACCAAACTCTTCTAGAGGGAGGTGAAGAAATCTCAGTGGTTGGTCAGCCTTCAGAATGAATAAAATAAGGTCTAAAGGTGGAGACATTCTTACTCAAACACAAGATGTGTTAAGCCGATTGAGTGAATATTTTGGGAATATGTATGTGGACGTGCGGTGTAATGCCGGTGTCACATGTGGTCTAACACATCAGCAATCGGTACCGGCATCCTCTGTTGACATCAGAATGGAAGAAGTTGAATGAGCGATTAGAAATTTGAAAAATCGTAAGGCAGCGGGTATTGATATGGTGTCTGTTTAGATGATCAAGCTTGGAGCTAATGTGTCTGGGAATAGTTTCTGGTGCTTCTCCTCTGCGGAGAATCTGTGGAGTGAGGCTGACTGATCGCATTCGTAACGAGAAAGTAAGAGAGCGAGCAGGTATGAAAGAGAGTATTGGTGTAAAGATGCGACAGGGAATGCTCCGACGGTTCGGACATGTGGAAAGAATGCCAGACGCGAGACTGGTTAAGAAGATATACATTGCGAAAGTGGGAGGATCTAGGTACAGGGGGAGACCGAGACTCACCTACCTAGATCAAATCGGTCATATATTGAAGGAAGGATAGAGGGTGGAGTCAGGAGTCTCCGAAACCGGCGAGCGTGTACGAAGAGAATTATGAATGTTGAGGAAGCGAGCAATGTATGCAAAGATAGAGCCTTTACGCAATGTTTTTCTCTGCCTACGCCACAAGTGTGATGGCGTGATGATAAGTAAGTTATTTTGATTTGGCTCATATTCACACGTAGGTTCCTTTTCTTAAACTTCTGTCATTGCGTCGACTAGGGTTTGCAGGTCAGTCGCAGACTCCGCTAATAAGAATGCATCGTCTGCATATAGCAGAGAGTTAAGTCACTAATCTAAACTCCCACATTCATTTTATTCAACCTTTGGAGACATTTATCCAAATATAAGTATGATAAACAGTCTGGCTGATAGAACGCAGTCCTTAAACAGGACTGCGTTCTATCAGCCAGACTGTACGCCGATATTTACATAAAACCAGGGCGACATTACATCATCCACTCGCAGACAAGTTCTGCAGTCCATGTAGTTGGACTGCATCGCTTGCAACAGTCTACCGTTAATAGCAAAATGTCCCAAACTCGTAACTTTCAACAACCGTGTCAAATGCTTTCCCCAAATCCACAAATCTGCAGAAAACCCTCTGGACTATAGCCAGATGCTTCTCCACAATATTGCGCGGAGAAAACACTTGATCCATGCATCCCCTTCCACACCTGAAACCTCCTTGTGCCTTACACAATAATCCATCAGACACCATCCTCATTCTCCTTTTAATAATCTTACCATAACCTTTGGGTGCCAAACTGGCCAAGCTTATGGCTTTGTGATTTGCACTGTCTAACGAGAACCCTTATTTTTAAACAAGGGCACGATAAGTGCGCTTCTCCAGTCCTTGAGAACCATTCCTGAGCTCTAACATAAATTGAGAAGCACCAGGAAAGATTCCTGGACACAGGAGCCCCCAAGCTTAATCATCTCAGCAGACACCACATTCATACTCGCATGCCTTACCATTTTTCAAACTTCTAATCGCCCATTCAACTTCCTGACTGATTTATTAGACCACATGTGAATGATATGACACCGGCATCACCCCGGACATCCGCATACATACCTACCAAAATTATTCACTCCATCGGCTTAACACATCTTGTGCCTAAGAATGTCTTCACCTTTAGACCTTATGCTATTCATTCTGATGGCTGACCAACCACTCCGAGATTTCTTCACCTCCCTCCAAAAGAATTTGGTGGTAAAAATTTATTGGGAGCTTGCGGCCTCTCGGGTCGGGGGCCCCCATCGGGTAGGGGCCCGTGGCATTTTGCCAGCGCTGCCACCCTATAGTTACGCCACTGAGTAGCGGGATAAAATGTATACCAGTTTTTAAGTCTAATCAAGGCCTTTCAAATAAAAAAAATTGCATCAAAATCCGTTCAGTGTTTTTGCGCGTGAACAAACAAACGGACAAAGAGAGTTTAGACACGCCTAAATAGCCTATTACAGTATTTTTTTCTCAAATATCTTGAATGTACAGACTGTACAGACCATAGATATAGTAACGTATAGATCACCAAAGCGTGTGAGCGAGAAGAAAATCTTATACGGCAGCATAGCAAGATGGAAGAGGAAAGCAAATCTAATGTCATTGTAACCCATTTGAATGACAGGTATTCTACAGTCTTCTAGCTTGAAATTTGCTTTGCGGTTTTTTTAATTTAATTGTGTTATAAATCTTATTTATTATAAGATTATAACTATTAAATACAATGGTTGTTTGTTCCATGAGTGCCTGTGATATAAATCATGCAAACAATCCTGATAATTGCATGTTTCACAGGTAAGTTCTCAGGATGTTATCACAATTTAAATGCTTTTGTTTTAGGTCATAATTACTGATATTTTCTGTTTCAGTTACAGATTAATTTCGATTTCATTGTTACTGTTTAAATTTTAAATAGAAATATGTCGCATTGTTACATATTTGCAAGATTTTAGTAGAAAAGTTTTTAGGTACATATACACTAGGGCTTGACTTTATCGACAAGGTATATTGTCGATATTTATCCTAAATGTTTGGAATATTTTCTCCTAACACATTAATGGAAAAAAATCAATAAAAGTTCTACAGCTGATATTGTCAGTCAAGTCGATTTAGTTAATTTAAAAATTAGGTATAAGTAGGTTTATGTTGCTAAAAGCTGAGTGTATAATTCCCTTATAAAATGCATAATATCGTTGACTGACGTTGCTGGTGAAATAAATAAAAACAAATTAATTATGATTGTTTTAATTTATTATGTCTGTTTTGTTTCATTAGTTGAAGATGATTATTTGAATGAGCGAGTTCGTTAAAGAAACTGATTTGTTTTATCATTTTATCGATAGTCAGTCTAACACTTAAAACTTACATCACTATCCAACGCATACATTGACAAATCAAAATTGGTTACGCGTTATTGAGCTGTCAGGTGATCTACATGTTACTATATTTATGGTACAGACACAGCTGTTACAGCTTTTAGTATAGATAAAAACTGTTAACGCCGTACGTGAATGTAATGACACTATTTAGAAAGAACGTGAGAAAAAGAGACAGTTGATTAGTTTTTTAAAAGAGATTTTAGTATTATTAGGTAAACGTATTGGTTATAATTATTCTCTTTGTTATTAGGCATGTTGATTCGTTGCGGGCGTTGCGGCTGCTCGTGCGTCGAAACAACACTAAACGAAATGAGTGCAGGAAAGCGTAATCTGCACTCATTTATAGTGGACACTTTTAGTGCCTAATTGTGGATTTTCTCTTTTTTATACATCAGTGGCTGCGAGCCATAAATAAACTATTGGACAGGGGCGGATCTATGTGTGGACCTTTAGAGCTACGGCCGACGCCCACGTGCCCCAATTGACGATCATGCCTAACATTATCAACAAAATAATTTGATATACCTATCCAATTATAATATAAGGCAACATTGTAGAAAATAGTGATAAAATAGTAATTAGTTCCATTAATTAAATAGCCTTCTTCTTTGCTGGTGTTAGCTCCGAGCTCCACAAAATCAGGATCAGGGGTAGATCCACTGAAAATTTATTTATATTTTAGTATTGAAATCATCATATCATGAGATGGATACATATATGCTCGAAACCCGGGTCGACGTAATCGATCCTAAACGTGAGTTACTGTCGATATTATAATAAATCTATTATTTATATTTATTAACAAAATATATAAAGAAATGCATATATTATCCAAATACGAATAATGGGGCTATTAATAAATTAGGGACAAGCAGTGTTCAAGAAAAATACGGAGTTCAAGTAAAAATACTGTCGATATATTTAAATGATGTAATTATAAGTCACCCCTTGTGCATTACAGCACGCGACTTGTAAGTGTCAATACGCTTTTCAGAATGTCTGCACGGCCTGTTATCATTTAATTTTTTTAATATAAGTACATACAAATCGCACAATATCTATATATGTATATACATTTAATAGTAATTAATGTAGGTACAACAACGCCCTTACATGTCAGTCACAAACATTGGTCCTGTAATTAAAAATAGATACAGGTCCTACGACTTTCCATTTGTTTAAATTCCTGAATATTCCATTTTAATTATATGGTGTAAATGGCGAATATGTTCTATCATTTAGACAGTTTTCTATATCAAAATTTTAAAGATGTATAAAATTGCTGCGGACTTATTTTTAGTATTTTTAAGAGGAGCTATTAATTTAAGGTGGCTAACTAGTTTAGCACCACACTCCGTGAAAGCTTTCAAGACGCATAATTATTTATGACTTAGTTAACTGCCTCGGTGGTGTAGCGGTAGTGTATGCGACTGCTAATCATGAGGTCAAGGGTTCGATCCCCGGGTCGGGCAATGTTATTGAGCTTTATCCTAAAAAGAAAAATTTTCAGTAGCAGCCCGGAGTTTGGAAATGTGCCCGGTAGACGTCAATAGGCTCGCCCCCTATTACGTGGGACTTAAACATAGCTAGCGAATCGTGGGTGTGTAAATACACCTCTGCCTACCCCTTCGGAGAATACAGGCGTGATGTTATGTTTTGTGTGGTTTTTTTTGTACTTAGTTAACGGAAATGATTATAACTAACATGCACAATCTATATATGCCTGAAACACAGGATCACCTAGTTCAGGTACAACTCTATTTCTGTACTAATTTAAGAACAACCCTCTATGTACACAATATTGTAACAAAATGATTTAATTTAATAAAATTATTATTATATAAAAGAGAATGTATGTGTGTATGTCTATGTTCACCTAAAACTCGAGAACCGTTAGCCCAATTGATATTAAACTTTTCACACACATAAAGGGGTAGGTAGTAGGTACCAAGGTACCTACCACCTCCGCTCTAGCCTTAGATGATTTTTTTCTCAATTCAATTTGATCTTCCACGTTCACCGGTCGATAACTGATCAACTATTAATCGATCTGTTATCCCCGCGGTAGACATACCGTTGTCACCTCTCATCCAGCAAACATCACGGAGTAAGGATGAGAACGAAGCCGGTCTCCTGTCTTACTCACTATACAGTTTTTAACCATTTTTTTTTTGGTTTTATTTGTGTATCGATCGTAGCAGTGACTGTTATACGTATTATTTTAATTTTTCTGTGCAACTCTCATGTTAATTTTACTCTCATCGTAAATTTATTATTAATTTCCAGTGGAATAATTATTTATTCGCAATTTATTAATAACTGATAAAGACAGTTTTAACTATTAGTTAATTAAGTGATCTCATGTAAATAAACACGTGTTGTGAGCTCCCGCCAACAACGGCCTTTACCGTACCTGTATATATTGTACTTAACATTTTTTGGAAATAGTTTTAAATCAAAACGATAACGTGTACGTGTAATAAATATACCTGTTTTATTATTGTGAAAAGTAAGTCAAATAATAAGCAAACGAATACAATATTAATTCTCTGTTTTTCCCCAATACACTGATAGAAGGATTTATTAATTATTTTAATTTATTTGAAGACAATTTTAATATATATTTTTTTACATTCAATAAAAATGTATTTGGGAATAAAGTACATCCTAAATAAAGCATACTTTCATTGCCTACAACGCTTTCGATTATAAGTAAATCCCCGCACACTTATATTAGATAGGTAGTTATTTTTAATGAACTAAAAAATTGATTCCTAGAAATAATATTCATGGCAAAACAACGTTTGCCGGGTCAGCTAGTAACATATATAAGTACCTACTTATAGGCTGGCCTTTTTTTGTACTTCTTTTTTGGGGGCACGCTAATTCTCGGAAGTTGTAAGTCCATCCGTGTGGTGACGGACTAAGAATACAAGTGTCACCACCCCATCTTTCCCACGGGTGTCGTACAAGGCGAATAAGGGAAGTAAGCAATTATCACCCATTACACTAGCGGTGGTAGGGATGGGTACCAAGTGAGAGTACTTACTTGATATCGGACCCGAACGGGTCAGTATCACCGTCTTCTGTGTGACCGGTCATGAAGCACGTCAGTGTGTTTTGGCTGTAGCAGAAGATAGCCGTTTAATCTTTCATTTCATATCTGAGCATGGGTAATTCAGCGGCTTGCCAATACTCTTGGTATGGTCGAGTCTATGAGCGACGGTTACCACTTACCATCAGATGGGCAGTAGCTCGTCTGCCATCATTAGCAATAAAAAAAACGTGTTGGTCCGTGGCGTTTTTAAGTAACCAAGAATCCACATACTTCAAAGGGTCAAAGATATTTAGTGGTGGACCGTTGAACTTGAAAACCAATAGCGATGAAACTGTTTTGTTTAGAAGCTCTTTGTGAAGTCATTATCAAGTTCATCTGCGAAAATCCTCTCTCGCATTAGCTCGTTGAAACTGCTATGGTATGGACAGTATTGATGAGCGGAGATAATTTTTTTGGCACCTTTTTGTCTACTAAACAATCGTGAAATGCCCGGATAACCTCGTACCTCAAGGCTCGGTGCTCTCCCCAATGCTGTTCATCCTGCATATTAATGACCTGCTCTCGATAGAGAGTGTGCATTGCTATGCGGATGACAGTACGGGTAATAAATTGGCAATATATTGGCCATCAAAAAGTCCCTCGAAACATGCTAGAGGAGAGACCTGCCGAACTTGTGTCTGAAGTGGAGCGCTCTCTAGGACGGGCCTCGGAATGGGGAGAAAAGAACTTGGTTCAATTCAACCCTACGAAGACACAGGTTTTCGGGTTCACTGCAAAGAAGGACACATTTGTCGAGACGCCCCAGTTCCAAGGGGTAACCCTCCGAGAGTATTGGCATTCCCGGCATCGACATATCCAGCAAAGTCCAGTTCGGGAGTCATTTGTAGGACAAAGCCAAATTGGTGAGCAAGAAACTGGGCGTCCTGAACAGAGCCACGCGGTACTTCATAACGAGGCAGTGACTTGTGATGTATAAAATAAAAGTCCGCCCTCACGTGGAGTACTCACATCTGTGGCCAGACGCACAAAAATACTAGCTACACCCACTGTACTCCCTGCAAAGGCGTGCCGTTCGAATTGTCGATGATCCCAATCTCACGGATGAACTGGGGTCGTTGGAGTGGCGGAAAGACTGGGTCTCTGTATGACTCTTCAATGGGGAGTGCTTTGAGGAGTTTATCCATACCATCTGGAGACGAATCTCGTCCAAGACGGTTGGTTTTCAGCGTTCCTTTCTACCACGTACGTGTAAGATCTAGAATGAACTTCCTGCTGCGATGTTCCCCAGCGTTACGGCTTATTCCTCTTTAAACGAGGTTTGAGAGGAGCACTTTTCTCACGGTAAGCAATGACTTGGCTGTGGCCCTGGCGTTGCCAAACTCCATGAGCGGCGGTTACTACTTACCATCAGGTAAGCCGTTTGTTTCGTTCATTCAAATGGAACTTATTTGTCAACTTGCGAATCTCTTTTTCTCCAAACGTAATGTTTATTTCAACTTCATTTGGCCATTTATCGGTTTTTTTTTTCAATCTTTTTAATTTTATTCATTATATTATTATTGCAATATTTCCGAAATTTCCTTTGGGGGCACTGCGTGTCCCCACAAAAGCAACCCTGCCTGTAGGTTAATCCAGTGTCTCATTACTCTATCATCTTGGTAGTACTTACCAAATTTCACCCAAATTCGTTCAGTGCCTAAAAGGCGTGAATAACGAAAAAACATCAAAACATCCAATTCTTTTCACAAACATCCGCATTTATTTGTTATATTGGAACAATTTAATAGTTATTGATTTTGATTAAAATATTTAATACAAAAAATCAATCAAAATGTAACTAAATAGTAAAAAAAAATGTAAATTCACTTGTAATAAAAACACTCATTTTTAGCTGAAAAGTAATAATAAAAAATAATTATTAACAAATAAAACCGTTATTAATTAAAATCAACTATATTTCATAAAAGCGTTTCTAGAATTTTTACCAATGTTATGTTATTATTATTTTTAATGCAAACATTGTCTAAGAAATTCTTGTCTCCTTGTTTATGTCGTTAGACGAATAGCCACAACTTTGTCAAAGTCCCGTACAGTCAAAAATATTCAGTTACGTTGTCCGTAGTAATAATATAATTCAATTTCTTACTCGTATTAGGAACCTCAATTTCTTAGTAATATAAAGCATATTAGAGGAGAGAGAGATTGACAGCTTCGAAATATTCTAAATGGTTAACACAATCTGAGTGTACTTATAATATAACATAACTATTTACAAATAAATTATGAACATTTATTCCCATACTGTGCAGGAAGATATTATTTATTATTTCTAGGTACCTATGTACTCGTATTATAATCATGTTCATCACTATTGTATTAGAATTTAGATTATAAATTACCCGTGCTGAATACTTCCATGAAAAAGTCACCGACGGAAGCGGTGTTTGCAGAATTACCATAAAAAAATAGCGGAAAGATTTATCGCATGTAAGATAAACATCGTACGAAACTATTACGATAAATACCGTACGTGTAAAAAGTCGAAAGCCAAAAGTTAACCAACTGTATGCGAATATTAGTTAGGGGAAACCGAGGGCAAAACAAGTAACGTTTACCATTCATAGATAATGATTGAATCGAGACCCCAGTTATTTTCACCGCACATACGGTATAATTGTGACCTGTACGTCACGCCACAATTACGAAAACATGTCAGTATTTGCCTTTAGTAGAATTGTTGTTCCAATACAATGGAAGCAGGTAACAACACTACCTTCAATTGAAAGATTCATGTATTGAAAAATTTGCCTAGAAATGTATCAATGCTATGAAATAAATTATAGCTCCTGTCAGCGTCTATGCCGCAAGTAAATGCTTGTCAAGTTTATTACTTTCAACTTTGAAGTAGATACGTACAAAGTACATGCTACAAAGTATTATATGTGCTAATACTGGTAATAAACTATATTAATTGAAAATCTCTGGAGTAGAGTAAGAAATAGTCTGGAGCCCATAAGCTACTTTTTATCCTGGAACAATGGATGGTTCCTGTGGGACAACTATTTTTGTTTAGAGATAATTAATGTATTATATTAAAGTGAGAGTTGGGTATGCATGTATTCGTAACGACGACGTAAGAAAGCGAGTACGTATGAACGAGAGTATTGGTGTAAAGATGCGAAAGGGAATGCTCTCATGGTTCGGACATTCGGAAAGAATGCCGGACCAAACCGACGAACTTGTATGAAGAGAACTATGAAAGTTGAGGAAGCAAGAGATGTATGCAAGAATACAGCCAGTGGCAGACGAGCCACGGCCCATCTGATGGTAAATGGTAACTGTCGCTCATGGACTCAACTATACCGAGAGTATCCGAGAGAGTCAAGACGCTGCTCACTATTTCATCGTCAAAACGCAACGATGTGCTTTATGGACGGTCACACGGGAGATGGTGGTACCAATCTGCTCAGGCCATCAGTTATCTGTGTTCATCACACAAATAATTGTCCTGAGTGGGAATCGAACCCACGACCTCGTGCACGGAAGTCGGTTACACTACCGACTACGCCACGAGGCCCGTCAATATACATTGCGGTATCTATCTGCTGGAACAATTAGTAACTGTTCCAGCTGTCAGTAACTGTCAGTAACAGTAATACTAGAATATATATTCCCGAATATCACCATCCACTTTATTGATATCGTTAATTGCTGCTTACTTGAGCAGCTGCATTACTATGCAGCAAAAGAAGATGGTACGTTGTATGTCTTTGCCGTAATATCCAAATGAACACTCGTATATTTGTGCTTCAGCGACTATGCAAACTTCTTGGGTGATTTGAAATAAAACTTACCTTACTACTTACATATAAATTTCTGGAATTAAGAAACAAGAGCTTTATACCTTTAAAATGACATGGCTTGTGGTATAAAATTGTAAGCCCCCTAGATGTCAACCCCGTGGGAAGAAGGACACCTGGTGCTTAACATATTGTAGGTATTATATATCTTTAGCTACGAATATTTAGAAATATGAACACTGATTTCATATATCAATGACTATGTGAGGTATTAGACATTTTATTTTAAAACTTCAATGTCCGACTCTCTCTTAAACATTTATAACCGGCTACCTGTGATTGCCGCATCGCTCATTATAACATCAGCTATTTGCCAGTGAGAGTGCCGTGTAAATAGGTCCAGCCGTTTCAGAGGTTAGCCGGAACAAAGACATAGACAGACAGATAAAAACTTAAATAATTGGTATTTTATTATAGGTAACTTATATACATTCATATGCATTGAGTAAAGAAAGTGTTATTAAGACATTACAAACAGACACTTTAATTTTATTTATTTGCATGGGTTCTTCGCATGAAAAGCCTTACTTCGGAATCCGGCCGCTTGTGGCGATTGCAATCGCGACATTGCGGCAACACTTCCACGTCATGACACTGTTGCTCGATCACAAGTAGGTACCTAGCTGTACCTAGTCAGCTGGTATATGGTCCAGACCTTGTGCATAGAATACCTGGGTGTATTTTAGAGAGTGTAGGTACACAGAAACTACACAATCTGCTCCATGTTCTTTCAAATGTGATGATCGTCGAATCTAAATCCATGATAATATCGTCATTTAAGACCGAGCGGCATAATGTTCATTTGCCTGTAAAGATAACATTTCATTCATCGTATAATACAATATCATTACCTACAAGAGATGGAAAACTCTTTTTATTCAATAAACGACCGATCTCAGTGTCTCCGTATGATCAACGTCATTATGATAATTTGATAAAAATGCTATCAATATTCCATTTACTCTCTGTGATATCTGAAGAGTTATCTTTTATATTTTACCGCACATCGGGTCCTCTTCATTTGAATAATCAATCGATTATTAATGCCTGCCGTCAATGACTTTGCGATATTCTTTTAAACTATAACAATATCTTTCAAGGGTGCATACTTAAATTTGCAAACAATTTGATTAGCTTATTGTGTTATATAAAAGCGCGTGTGTTGTACTTTTTATTTTTCTTCTATTTATGTTATCTTAATGGAAACCTTTATATTAAGAACCTAGATTCTGAAATTAGAATTATTTCTAACTATTTCTTTATTAACTACATGTAATTTAGTTTAATTTTAAAATAGTTATCTTTGTTATAAATGCGAAAGTGAGTTTGTTTATTTAGAGGTATCTGTTTGTTCGTTCGCATATCACGCAAAAATTAGAGAATTTGAAATTTTTGAGTTTTTCACTAAACTTTTTCTGTTTGATAGTTCTTGATTAGACTTAAAATATCGTCTCTTACTTTTGAATTTGAATTTAAATTACTTAATTGCTATTTTGTAATTGACGATTTACTTCGAGGTAATGTGACTAATATGTATCTTATATATGATATAGAAATAAATTCAGATACACAATGAATCTTTTTTTATAAGTAAGTATAATTTGAATGCGGTCTTCGAGTTAGATATCTATATAAATAAAATATTTGAAGCTTATATATATTCTTCGCACGAGCATCACGCAACTACTGTAGATATCTCCACTAATTACTTTTTTACCAATTTAAAAACAGAAAACTTAAATACACAGGCTACATAATACCTGAATGATTAAATAGTAGAATTTATTAGTCCAAACAAACGGACTGAACGGCTACTCATAGTTAATAGAGCTGATATTCTCCTATATAGCAAGTTCCTAATATCCAAAACCCAATCACAAAGCTTCGTCGATAGAAAATTACGACCATTATCGACACGCAGGCATATTATGACCATATTATGACCGCTATTGAAGTATTGATTCATTATTTAGAGGCGTAGAAGCATGGAGGCGAATGGCGGTAAGCCGGAGACTTTATGCCGCGTGTGCGGAGACAAAGCTTCAGGGAAACATTATGGAGTATCATCATGCGATGGCTGCAGGGGGTTCTTTAAAAGGAGTATTCGACGGTAAAAAGAAAGTTTCAGTTATTCTTTAGTAGTCAATGTTATGAGGATATTTTGATACATGAGTTTCTATAATTGAATGATTAAAGTGATATGGTGACATACTTATCATCTTTGTGATCTATATTTGTAATGTTTGTTTATCACAATATGCACAGGATGTGTGTAACACGTCTGATATAATCATTAGAACTTTTTCTTTCATGAAAAAGTTAATGTTCTGTAGAGAACCACTACTTAATAGTCTTAATATTATATGGCTATATTTTTTTATTGGCAGAAATTTGGATTATGTATGTAAAGAGAATGGTCGTTGCATCGTCGACGTCACTAGGAGAAACCAGTGCCAAGCATGCCGATTTTCAAAATGTCTTCGTGTGAATATGAAAAAAGATGGTAAGTTATGTCTTGGCACAAATACATTATTTGGATTTTTATCAATACCTAATTTTAAAATAATTTACATTGAAAGTACGTCACTGTGAGTCAGAGCTCTCCTATTCTAGATTTCATGGTCAGACCCTGAGCAACCTCTATTAATTAACAATTTATTGCGATCAATCACATTTAGAGGTTTCAGGTGTGTGTGCTACGTAAAACATTACTCACTTTTCTTAAAGTGCATACCTACTGATCTGAATGATGTTTCGCAGAAAAGAAAAAAAGAATAGTAGGTAACAAGGTCATAGCACTAAAATGGTATTTTGAATTTATGTATCTACTTATGCAATTATTTTAATACTTTTCATAACTACCCCGACCACTCATAAAAACGAAACTATAATTTTAAACTCAGTGGCATTTTAATTTTGTTTGGGGAAGGTTCACACGTTCAAATTTAAGTACCGTTATCGTTAGTTGGGTTTATTACTAAGACTACTATTATATATACTATTATGTATATATATATTATTATATATCTTATAGAATTTGTTAATCAGGCTGGCTACAAACAACCAATCTTTTCACTGTTTATTTTCCAATAAAGATGATTTCAGAGGAAGGAATATGTACTTGACATAGTTTCAAATAAAAAAAAAAATAGAGGGGTTAAACTGGGCGATCAAATTGTGTGTAAGCTTTTAGGGATAGTAATATTCAGATTTAGTTTGAATTATGTAAGAATACAAATTACATATTTGTGAATGAGGAAAAAGAGAAGTTAGTGCGAGCACTAAAGTTCACACACAATTTGTACTTTAAAAGTAGCTGAGCATGTCAAATGCTAAAAAATATAGATCAATTATGTAAGAATTTTAATTTTTGTTTTATCATAGAATAATGTGCTGCAGTAATTTTCAAAATCGTATCTCAAGGGCGCTTAATAGAGGGTAGATAAATATTCACGGACATTTTCACACAACGTCCTCTGGTCCCAAACTAAGCTTAACGCTTATGTTACGGCTACCAGATTACGGATATAATACATATATATTACTTTTTTTTTTAAATACATAGGTAGATACATATAATAGATAGGAAACACCCCGACGTAGTACAAATATCTGTATTCATCACACAAATAATTGTCCTGAGTGGGAATCGAACCCACGACCTCGTGCATGGAGGTCGGTTATACTACCAACTACGCCACAAGGCCCGTCTATATAAATATAATCGATAAATTTAATCAAAACGTAGGTATGATAGCTTTATACTGCTGACGAAGTCGCGGGCAACTGTTGGTAATTATATAAAATTGCTTGACCTCACTGATGATCAACGCACAGCTCAAGCTGTTAATAAATTATAGTTTAAAAAACTAAAATAACACGCTTTAAATAGCTAGTTGAACTAAAAAGTAGTAAATAATATTACAATAAATAATGATTGTAAAAAAGCGTGAGGTGCATAATCAAATGTTACAAATAGTTCACCTATATTTATAGTAAAAAGCAACTCACGCTTTTTTTACAATTATTATTTATTGAAATATTATTTACTACTTTTTAGTTCAACTAGCTATTTAAAGCGTGTTATTTTAGTTTTTAAAACTATAATTTATTTTCTTCTTTTTAGTCTCAAAATGGTATCAAAACTTCAAAAGTACGACGCAAAGAAAAGAAACAAGAGTAAAGTAAAAGTAATACTACATGAAATTAGAACATAGATAAATAACTATACTAAAAACTAAAATAGCAGCAAAAAGATTCTTATTTTGCATACACTCTGGAATCATTCAGTTAAGAATGTATTAGGAATGGATGATTTGTTTATGGTCCCAAATTCAAATTTTTGTTTTTATTTGTTGTTGTTAGATTGGTACAACTGTTATCCATTTTGGCGCGGAGTTTGAGTTGCATCTGTTATTTATATTAAATACAGTGCTGTTTTTAGTTATATCATATCTAGTGTGTATTGCGAATTTCATAATGGACAAAAACATCGAACAAAGAGTTTGTCTTAAATTTTGCATCGCCAATGGAATTTCGTGGTCGGAGTCACTGAAAATGTTACAGAAGGCTTACGGTGAATCGACTTTATCAAAAACACGTGCTTATGAATGAGTAGTACAAAGCATTTAAAAGCGGTCGAGATGTGATGGAAGAATTGCCTCGCTCTGGTAGGCCATCACGTCTGCAACTGAAGTTAACATTGCAAAAGTGAAGGAAATAGTGACTGAAAATCCTCATTCAACTTAGAGAGAGACATTTTAAATAATCACTTGGGTATGAAACATGTTTCCGCTCGGCTAGTCCCAAAAGACCTGAATTTTCTCCAAAAACTCAATCGCATGAGAATCGCTGAGGACATGCTAAAACGAGTCAATTCCGTCCCAACATCAATGAAACGCACTTACTACGTTACTGGTGACGAGACGTGGGTTTACGAGTTTGTCATGCAAACTAGTCAACAAGCTTCGGAGTGGAGTCGATCAAAAGTCAAAGTCATGTTGACTGTTTTCCTTGACTATCGCGCTGTTGTGCACTCGGAATTCTTGCCAGAAGGTCAAACGGTAAATAAAGAATATTATTTGAGCGTTATGCGGCGTTTAAGAGAGCAAATTCGACGAAAAAGGCCAGATTAGTGGAAAGAAAATTCTTGGATTTTGCACCACGATAATGCGCCTTCGCACAAGGCCATCATTGTGAATGAATTAACCAGATATGGCTCCAGCGGACTTCGTTTTTTTCCTAAACTCAAATTACCACTTCGTGGCACCCGTTTTCAATCGATAGAAGACATAAAGGATAGTTCGCGGCGAGAATTGAACTCAATTCCGGAAACAGCGTTTAAAAAATGTTTTGGTGATTGGATTATTCGTTGGCGTAAGTCTATCGTTTCTGAAGGAGCATACTTTGAAGGTGATAAAATAAATTTGGATGAATAACAAAAATTTTGTGTATTATTGATTTTTTCCCGGTACTTTCTTGACAGAGTAGTATATGCCGCCAGTGCACATCTTAATATCGCGATTCAGAAACATGGGACAACGCCAGTGCACATCTTTCGCGATTCAGAAACTTACACATTCAACAACTACGGAACCCTAAAAACCGATAAATACCAAATGAACGAAATCTGGACGTTTAAAGTGGGTCAAAATCGCGCCCAAAGGAGTCGGTTACAAACATACAAATATACAAACATACAGGTGAAGCTGATAAAAAGCGTGTAAAAAGGAGCATGAGGGTAAAAACAATAGGGTCGAAATGCGATCTCTGCGTAAAATCTTTGGAGAGCCCGACTGATTTAAGAAGATATACATTGCGAAAGTGGAAGAATATAGGTACCTACAGGGAGAGACGGAGACTCATCTACCTAGACCGAATCGGTCATGTATTGAAGGAAGGAGGAGTCAGGAGTCTCGAAACCGGCGAGCGTTGCGGAAGCGAGAGATGTATGCAAGAATAGAGCCTTTTAGTACATGGGGCATTACATTTTGTATGAGAGTATCGGAATAAAATAGGAAGGAATCTGAAAATTGGAATCGTCACAAATAACTAATGACGTGTTTCAGGGTTTTCTAGATTTTCATTTTTTAAGGGGAGAAATGAGTGGTGAAAGTTTGAATGGGAGTGTCGGTTTTTGCCTTAGAAATTTAAATATAGTATTTAGTTTAATATTTACGATATTTATTGCATAAGCCTTTTTTGTCGGGCACTTAAATAATAAGATGTTTATTTATAAAGGCAAAATTACAAAGCTCTGCAATTACTGAAAAATATCCATCCATCCATCCAAAAAACTGAGAAATACCTATAAACAACGAAAAATAAAAATAATACAGATTTCTTTAAATTAAAAAAAATGCTGGTCATGTTTTTTTTATTTACCAACATTAGTCAGCAGATCTACACTCTTAATTAACGAATATTTGGCAAAAAAAAAAAAAAATATGAACAGACATTTAATGATAATCAATAGCGAAAACGGCCGAGCACTTGTCTCAATAAAGTATTTATCCAGGGTGGCTCCTTGGCAGCATGTCTTTTCCATTAGGAAACATCTCGAGTATTTGCGGTAGACAAGTGTCAGTAAGTGGTGAGCCGGGAAAAATGCGGGGGCTTGAGCAGGCGAAGATTCGCTGTTCCCTTTCATGTCCCTAACATGTTGAAGTTCACACGATGTCAAACAGCGCTCCTGTCATAGTTATCGTAATATCGATTTAAATTGAACACCTTGTAGATATATTGTACACAACGAGTCGAAAAGTTATTTTAAGTTTGAACAACGAGATAATACATATTTTCAGTATGACTACTACATAATATTAGGAAGAGTTGACTTTTGACGTGCTTCATTAATATTATAAATGGTTCATTAGTATATCATTTATGTACCTCTAATTCCATAGTCATCGATACTCGATCTGCATAATAGGTATGGTTTATTTTGGCTCTTTATTAATTTCCTATTTACATAGTAAGTATAACATTTATTTATTCTAAACTTTAAAAGCGTTTCTTTATTGCTTATGTGGCAGCCAGCTCAATGGAAACTTAAGGTCTTCTTTAAATATTTAAAAAGTGGAAATAAGTCGAGCTATCAACTATCTTAATCCTGAATTAACGAGATTATAAACAAACAGAGAACATCAATAAAGGGAATTAATTAAGAAATTTTAATTGCTATTGCGTGATTAACATTTTCTTTATTCATAAATATAATGAGTAAATATTATCTTTAGTTAGGGATATAACTACCTAAAATCACAACCTTTTTATTGCTCGTTATAATTAGGTTGGCTCTCAACTTATCTATATGCACGTAAATATATGCATACCTACTTTTGATTTGTTTAGTTGGCCGAACAGGTCACTTAAGTTCTAGATCAAACTATCGGTAGATCAGAAAGTTGATAGTTGTTTATGGTTACAATTAAGTTGTAGTTTTCATGGAGGGGATAAAATGAAATTATAAGATAACACTACCATTGATTCCGTAATCGCGTTTACTTGATCTTTTTAGACCATCACCACAGGGACTAGATATATCGCAGGATACCATTTCCATAGATAGGTATGAATTATTATTTTATATTTACAGCGCTTTTTTTAAGAGTAAGCGTTTCTAACTTTGGATTTGACAACTTAAATAGTACTTTTTTTAATACTATGCACATGAGACTATAGACGCCAACAACAATAGAGGTATTACTCGTACCTGACCAATTCCAAAGAAAGGGATATAAGGGAATAGGAGAAATAATAAGTAAAGAATGACAAAGATAATAAGGAGAGGATAGGGAGGAGGTTTGTGCTTCCGGCTCTCTCACTCAACATACGAAACACACTGATAGGAGTAAGGACCTGCCATTGTTTCACGTTGATATTCAGTGAGAGGGTGGTACTTTCCCTATCGAGCTGGCCCATTCATGTTGGCTTATGTAAGGCTCTACCAACTCAAAATGCAATTCAGAAAACAATAAACTCAGGAAATAGTAAAGCTTCTGATAAAAATAATTGACTTTCATGGGAAACATTGACTTCTAATTTTACTTGACATTGTATCATTACTAACCTAAAATACACTTACTTACTTATCATCACGCTTGCGGCCTTGCGGGGTAGGCAGAGAGAACAGAGGACCAAAAGGCTCTATTATTGCATATATCTCTTGCGTCCTCGACATTCATAATTTTATTCATACACGCTCGCTTGTTTCGAAAACTCCTGACTCCACTTTCTTTCAATATATGACCAATTTGGTCTAGGTAGGTTAGTCTCGATCTCCCCCTGTAGGTGCCTACATCCTTCAAATTTTGCATTGTATTTGTTCTTAACCAATCGCCTCATCCGGCATTTTCACATATCTGAACCATCGGAGCATTCCCTTTCCCATCTTTAAACTAGTACTCTTTATAATACCTACTCGTTCTCTTACGTCGTCATTACGAATGCGGGCAGACGGAGTTAGTCCACAGATTTTCCGCAGAGATCTTTCGATCGCATTATTATACTCGTATTACTCTCATGCTCCTTTTTGCATACCCAACTTTCGCTTCCATATAATAATGTTGGGAAAAGCACTGCGTTGTGTATTATGTCTCCACTTTCAAAGACCACTATTTTGGTTTATCTCACATTCACATGTAGGCCCCTTTTCTTACAATCTTCTGTCATTACGTCGACTAGGGTTGCAGGTCGGTCACTGATTGTGCTAATAGGACAGCATCATCTGCATATAGCAATACCTACTACTGAGTCGCCCATCTGACTCCCACATTAACTTCATTAAACAAAATTTTATTTAATTTTAATGTACATTAACACACTGTTTGTGTATAAACACAAACACAAACAACTATAATATTTGTAAGAAAATAGATTCTCTACCTTCGGAATAGAGCATCTACCGTCATTCTCAGAATTTTCTGTACACCAGTTATTTTTATTGCCAGAAAGTGACGGCTTCACAATAATTACATCTAAAACTTCTTAAGTCTCCTGTAGAAAAAAACTATGAATTAATTCTGATCACAAAGGGAAGCCCTTACTGCATGAAGAGACTTATGGCGAAAATATTACTTTATAAGTTAACATCACACGCAGCCGTCGTTCACACAGATATTTATTTACATATGAAATTGATTGCACCCCGCAACTGATCGTTTGTACTTTTCGCCCGACAAATGACATCTCAATTATGCGGTGCACTCCTCCGCTAATGTATTAACAATACACTCGAGTTGTTTGTCTGCCACTTGCTATCAGATTTCAGCCCTTCCTTTTAGTATAAACCACAGAGAAAATTATTTGTTTGTTGTTTAAATAGTTACCATAAACTATAACCATACTAAGTCATTGTGAATTTTACAGCTGTCCAACATGAACGTGCGCCCAGGCCGTCAGTTGCACAACATCATTTCGCGTTACAAAAACTCGGATACAATTTTCCGCAACAGCAAACATTTTTTACTAACCCAACCCCACTATCCTTACCGACATTTCCATTTTTGAACAGTTACAATAGTTTAGGATCTCCTTTCCCAGAACCGAATGTACACAACACATTCGTCGATAGACCAACATATCAAGATTTCCCTTCAACGCAATCGCCGGAGACGCTGTCTGCTGATATTTCGCGGATTAATCCTCTTCTCGGTCCTTACGTCAGCTCGCTCAACTCCTTTAAGATTCCACTTTTCTCGACTTCCTTACATTACCCTATCCCGCATCCAGGATTTAACACAAACATTTTATATTCGCCCCTTACCACAACAAACTCAACACCACTCATCGAAAGTGAGTAAAAATTCTATTAAAATCACATTAAAATTGTAATATCGCTTACGTGGTCTTAATAATAATCTTTTTTGTAACTTAGAACAACCAGAGGCAAAGGTATCAAATAAAGTAAAAGAAGACGAAGTGTCTAGTTCTGAAGAAGCTTACAAAAGTGATTGTCAAGTGGATGGCAATAATAAGCAAGGTAATATGCGTAGACTATTCGAAGAGTAAAATTATTATATTTGTATTACTGTTAGGACACGGTTCTTCACTTAAAGTGATAGAGCTTAGCTACCACACTGTCCCAGTGTGGGTTGACCTCTTAGGCTCAGTAGGAGGTACTTCATGAAAAGATTTGTGTTAACGTGCAGTGATAACTTGACAAAAAAAATACACATAAATTCGAAAAGATAGTGGCGTATGCTTGGAATTCCGACAGTGCATCGTATTTGAACCCCTGTTTTTATACTTCTTAACCCGAGTTTATATAGGCAGTGGCAAAATTGGGTTAGTTACACCATTTATAACTCAAATCTATGCTCAAGAACTAATTTTTATACTAATTTTTAATTTTTATCTCCGCCCGGAAAACAGAATAACAAATAAAACATACGTAAAAAAAAACACGAAAAAAATTATAAAGAAAAATATTTTTTTCCTAGATATTGTAAACATAGCATGACGCCTGTATTCCCCGAAGGGGTCGGCAGAGGTCTTTTACACACCCACGGTTCGCCAGCTATGTTTATGTCCCACGTAGGTAATAGAGGGCGAGCCTATATATTGCCGTCTACCGAGCACATTTCCAAACTCCGGGCTGCTGACTGCCCGAGTAGTGCAGCGGTAGTGTGAGCGACTGCTGATCATGGGGTCTCGGGTTCGATCCCCAGGTCGGGCAATGTTATTAAGCTTTTTTCGTAAAAAGAAAAATTCTCAAGATTTTGTGTATGAAAAAAAAAAGTTTATTCTGAGGCGGTACGAGGTTCGCCGGGTCAACTAGTATAGGTATAAAATAAATAAACTTTTATTTTCTTTACAGACTTGGCAAGCGATTATTCTTCTCCAACCAGTTTAGAGGAACCATTGCAAAATAAAACAAATGCGTTAGAATTACCCTTAAGAATCTCTATTGAGAAAAATGTATATCTTCGCAATGACAAACAAAAAAACGCTCACATTACAGAAACACCTAAGGACATAACGCAAATTGCAATGAAGTTAAAAAAAATTTGCCGCAGTACCTGCAAGTCCGACGAAGGAATGTGTGACCCAGCAACAAATGTATTAGTGGCATCTGTGAAATGGCTACACGGAGTTGGTTCATTTGTTCACATGAAACCCACCGAACAAATTCACTTGTTGCGTAGTAATTGGAAAGAGTTGTTTATTTTGACTGCCGCAGAATATTCTTTTAACTTCGACCCAGGTACATAATATAATACATGCATAGCAACACGCCTGTATTCCCCGAAGGGTTTTTTATTACGAAAAAGCTCAGTAACATTGCCCGGCCCAGGGATCGGACTCGAAACCTCATGATCAGCAGTCGTTTACACTACCGCTGCACCACAGAGGCAGTTATAGTTTAGTTATGTAAATAATCTATTTTTAAATTAAATCAAAATAGCTTTAGTTTTAGTTTGCATCCATCCATCCATCAGCTTTTCATCGTCCACTGCTGGACATAGGCCTCCCCAAAATGGGGGGTTTTACCATATTCGCCACGCTTGGCAGGCGGGTTGGCGATCGCAGTGGATGTTTTTAGTACACAGGGGAACGCTGCTGCCCGGTCCCCCGGTAATCCCTTAGTCGGCTTCTACGACTGCCATAAGAAGAGACGAGGTGGAGCTATTCTTGGTGCTGGCGGCACCTAGAATAGTAGTTTGCACTAGAAAACAATCCCTGTATCGCGGGGCACTTTATAAACACTCAAGACCGTCAGTAACAAAGTACCTACTTACACCGTTATTGATAAATATAATTGCCAAAGTTCCTTAGAGTAAAAAACCAATTATTTATGGAAAAAGACAGCTTTACTGCGAGTAGGATTCGAACCAGCGTTCCTTCCAATCCGGGGAAGTGCTCTAGACCGCTAAGCCATCACAGTCACCGACGGCGACTCCCAATCTCCGCTTCACAATTGCTTTTAAATACCTTTACGCCTCACACCACCTATCGGATGCATTTACATAAATTTTTCCAATATTGTTATTTTGCAATTAAATTGATGCTATTTGATGGCGCGATTTATTAAATATTTTGATATGTGTATTTTTTTGCACTTGATATGCTCAGCTACATTATAGAATAGAACAAACTTTCATACTTTAAAGTGAAAATTGGGTGTCGCCATCGGTGATGTAAAGTCTTAGCGGTCTAGAGCACTTCCCCGGATTGGAGGCAGGTGCAAATCCCGCACGCACTATAGCTCTCTATTTACACTTTCACAAATAATTTGTGAAAAAAGTAAAAGTACCTTAAAGTAGCTGAGTATGTCAAGTGATAAAATACAGATCAAAATAGGAATATTTTGATCTGTATTAAACTACTATTAAATAATATGATGCCTATTTTATTATTAATATTATTATTTTACAGAGCAAGACGTTTGTTTAAGGCAACCGTACATTCAAGAAGAATTAAAGAAATTATTATGTGTCTTGAAGAAAATATCTATTTGCAAGTTAGATGAATCAGAGTTTGATTTGTTGAGATCTGCGCTATTGTTTCGCACAGGTAAGTAACTCTTGGGTAGCTAAACATGTTTATTTTTTTCTAAGCTAGTATAAACTAAATTACATGCATACATGTATTTGTAAATAAAACAGATACGCACTGAACTACATAGTCACACGCCTGTATTCCCGGAAGGAGAAGGCAGAGGCGTATTACACACCATTTAAGTCCCACGTAATAGGGGACGAGCCTATTGCCGTCTATAGGGTACGTTTCCAAACTCCGGGCTGCTACTAAGAACTTTTGTTTTTATCAAAAATCTCAATAACACTGCCTGACCCGGGAATCGAACCCGAGACCTCATGAGTCATGATCAGCCGCAGTCGCTCACACACCGCTGCACCACCTAGGCATTAAAACGCAGTCACCGAACTCCTTCCACTCCTTCATATAAACGTCTGCTTTATTTTGTGCTTTCGTCAGCATATAAAGCAGTAGAACCTAAATTAGCGCACTAAGACTTAGCCAACTGCTATTTCTGGATCTTACAAACATTTGTACCGTGTGGAACTCAAACTCATCAGTATTCACACTTGCCATAATCACTACGCCATAAATACCCTGAAGCTTCTTAATTTAAACAATTCTGATTTTCCAGCAATAAAACACTTGACGGGCCTCGTGGCGTAGTCGGTAGTGTAACCGACTTCAGTGCACGAGGTCGTGGGTTCGATTCCCACTCAGGACAATTATTTGTGTGATGAACACAGATATTTGTACTGCGTCTGGGTGTTTTCTATCTATTATATGTATGTATTTACAAAAAAAAAAGTAGTGCATGTATTATATCCGTAATCTGGTACTCATAGTACAAGCGTTAAGCTTAGTTTGGGACCAGAGGACGTTGTGTGACAAATGTCCGTGAATATTTATTATTATTTTTTACTTGTTTTCATTATCTTCTGCAGATACCATGGACAGTGACTCATCGGTACACATTGAGATACTACAGGAGCAATTCTTACTACTTCTTCAAAAGCACTGCGGAACAAAAAGCCCTACCCGTTTTGGGCGGATTATGATGCTGCTGCCCACCATTTGTTGTACTGCTAATCGAGAAATAATTGACAATTTACTATTTCCTTCTTCTTCTCTAGACGAAATATATACAATTCTATCTCGTATACTTATGTATACTTCGATGTAATTTACAAAAACTACTAGATAATCTAAGTTTTAACAAACACAATGATATTGTTTACTTACATTAATTTTGATATGACTATTATCTTAAAACAGCCTGTAAATAATTCTATAGTAAGTAAGTGTTAATTAAATTGAAATTGACTTAAATAAGAAAGAAAGAAAAAGAAAGAAAACTAAGTTTTATTGTCACGAATCTCAATTAGAACAATATTACATATTAGGTAAAGCTAAACATAACATAATTACATGACAATAAGGCGCCCATTCAGCAATATTGCTGCAGTGTAACGTAAATTACACTGCAACGCTGATTTTCAGCGAAATGATGGCGCCTACTTTATTGCGAGTCAGACTTTTATTTCAATCAGGTATTATTTCACTAACATTTTAAGGTAACACCATCATTTTTTATGGCGGAGAAAAATGTAGCTAACCACACACCTCATCGTTCGGAACAACAAACAGAATAGTGTGGGGCTTTCACCCACTAAATAAACCCGCCGTGTGACGTCACTCCGCCTATATTGGCGGACCATTTTAACTGTGTTTCATTGCTTCAGTGGTATAGTATTACCATCCTGCCTTAACCCAATTTAGGAAGAATATATTTTCTTATTTTACGGTCTATACTTCGTCATATTCATCATCCACTTACCTCATTTATTTGTGGTCAGGGCAGTATATATCTTATTTTTACATATACGTAGCTACATCTCTATCGGTCGTAATCTCGTCACTCAATTACTTCTTTGTCATATTGTCTCTCTCGCAGTCCATCGACCTTTACTTTTCTCTTCACTTCTCCTACAGCCCTCTACGTTCATAGGTACCTAGTTTAAACTCTTTCCCCCTAACATTGTATAAGCTCCGAATAGTTATTCAGTGTTTGTCCCGTTCTTTCAATGTCAAACTGCATATTAGTGACAGAAACAAAACACTAAATTACTATTCTGAGGTTATACAACGTTTATTAGTACCCAAGGCAGTTTATTTTAAGACTTACATCGCTCCACAACATAGGTACATATATACCACGATATACGATTGTCACTCAGCTTTTCAATTACGGTTGCAATTTCCCGTTATAGGTATACTTATTGCTAATTCGGTCCTTTCTCGTTACAAATTCATATACCAATATCTTCATCTCATTTTTATCATAACCGATATCGCTGTATATCAGTGCGAACCAGTAACGTACCTAACGCCGTCCAGCACTCCATCCATCCATCCATCAGCCCTTTAACGTCCACTGCTGGACACAGGCCTCCCCAAGAATGCAAATAATGGGGGATAGTGCCGTAATCGCCACGCTTGGCAGATGTTGTTAATACTCGAAGAAGTGCTGCTGCCCACTCCCACGGTATTTCCTCAGTCGGCTCTTACGACTCCCATGGGTGGAGAGGGGGTGGGATAATTCTAAAGCCGGCCCCACACGGCAGCGTCCAGCACTAAGGCAACAGAATTAGCCTGACTATAACCGCTGAAATCACAAAACCTTTATGTTCAATTTTAGATCTATTGATCTTTAGACTGCCAACATTCAACAACATCTCATAGGTGGATAGGTGTAAACATAGATTTAATATTAAAGGTGTAAAGCATACCTACATTAGGACAGCGATTCCTAACTTCGCTTCCGAGGAAAAAGTCCGTGCTAGAGGTTACAGCCACTAAAATAAAACCTTTTCTTTTGACGTGACACAAGATCGAGAGAGCATCGAAAGAACGCATGTGACATATTATTATGTTATGTGACCAAATCAAATCTATATCAGGTAGGTACTTATCCTGACTGACTGATTAGTATTACCTAGGGTTTGCCTCATTATTAGGTAAAAATCTTAATTGTAAAATTAAGGTTACCTGGTCGCTACAATGTATGAAAATACTGCCGACAGATGGCGCAGGCGTCACCCAAAGACGTTAAGTATGAATGTGTTATCGAAATTAGCAGTCAGGAGCAATTATCACGTTGGCTGAATTGGCAAAGCATCTGGACGGTATCCAGGAGATGCAGGTTCAAATACTGCTCGTGACTGTTTTTTCGATTTCAAATTTTTTACTTTGTGTTTAAAGAAGAAAAAGTCCTGAAATCCTATTGTGGCGCCACCTACCGGGTCCAAATGTGAATCTAAACCATCCAGAGCGCCACCCAAACGCATACAAAAAAAATCATTCAAATCGGTCCAGCTGTTTAGGAGGAGTTCAGTGACATACACACGTACAGTAGAATTATATAATATAAAAATAAGCTATTCTTAAAAAGTAATATCTTACAGACGACCTTTGCTTTCCAATTGGAATTAATAATTCACGAAACGTTAGTTTATTGGTGAATTATAACAGGATACGCACATTGTATCCTGTGCAGCGGTTTGTTTAGGTTACGAACATTTAAAGTGAACTATGAACGCCTGGCAGAAAATATTAGCAAAAAAATCTCTTTGGCGTGAGCTAATGTGAAATATATATGAGAAGTGGTTTTTAATTTATAAAATTAAAAAAAAATCCGCTTCTTCATTATAAAAAAAAAACATAAATTCAAAATGTAGGTGTTGTAGCTTAATAAATTATAGGTAACATTTTTTCAGATATAGAAATGGTAATTGTCCTTTATTACTCCATGGAATTGCTACTACGTAACTTCTAGTTTAATAAGCATAAGCAAAACGTAACTTATTAGTATAAGCAACGTAAGTTTTAGCCTTAGATAAAGGATAGTAATATCTAAGGTTTTAGCAGAATTGTGGCGTTCTCTTGGGGAGGCCTATGTCCAGCAGTGGACGTGGAAAGGCTGATGGATGGATGGATGATGATGAAGTTTTAGCAGAGCCACTGTAGATGATGAACACATTGTGGAGTTTTTGGCGTGAGATCATGGTAAGCAGTTGAAATCCTGTCATATACTACAGTAGATTTATTTAATTTCCTGAAAATTATAGAAATGTATGGGTGAAGTAAGTATTCTACTGACGTACATAGTTTACATGGTGATAAAAATGTCCGCTCCATAGTGTCCACTTAAAAATATATCGATATTTATATTCGATGTGAAACATCAAATCCCGGTATTGACATTTAGTGATATATCGCTTAAAAACATCGACATTTTTCAATATCGAAATCTTTCCACAAAAGTTTACATTGGATACCTTTCTGCAGTCAAACGTAGAAAGTTTGCTGTCTTTGATTTCGTACGTGTCAATATAAAATCAGAGATCAGAATTTCATAGTTATACAAGTAGTGTAATGATAATGGTTTTGATGATTTTCTATGAGTGTTAATGGAATAGAACTGTACTACTAAGATATTAGTGAGATGACTAAATAAGTTATTCGTTTTTAAGTGAAAAAAAAACAATCTTAATAGAAGTATGCCTTAAGGCCAAACAGCAGAAAACGGAGATAAAAGAGTAAGAGTGAGTGAATAAAATGAACCCACAGAGTCCACAGACTACATCAAGAGTGAACAGTCAATTGATCACTCAGGATAAACAATTTAGCTGCTCACTCACATGTGTCTTTTCCCGTTAAAGGATGTTTTATTTTTAAATTGGTATCTTTATGTATTCTTACAATTTACTTTTGTTTTATTGTACTTAATTATATTATATTTAATGTCAGCAATTTTGTTTTTAATAAAAAGAGACATTTGATGTTTCAATAAGAAATATATCGATTAATCAAAAAGAATAAATCATTGTCTAAACAATATATTAAACTGATCCGCAGTTTGATATATTTTATGGAAAATATTGAGTAAATTCGATATATCGATAGTTAGTATCCCTATTTGAGTTTGACATTGACATTGATTCTGTCACGTTGTCAGAATATCACTATTGTCATTTGTCAGCTTGACAGTGAAACTGAGGTGAGCAGTATGAGCACGTGAATTATGTATTTACGTTAATTCAAACATATTTTATTTGATCTTATATTGTTTTGCTATGTGTTTATTCAACTATTAGAACATATATTTTTAAAAGAATGTCTAATGAGAATTATGACGATAATACTTGCATGGTAAGTTTTATTTTTATGTTATAATATTCTTATTATTTGATTTGCTGCCCAAGCGGCTGATTTCGAATTTACATGATATTACAGCATTCAATGATATGTAATAATAACATTGTAGAGTCAGATTCACTACTTAAGCATTTTATATTTGTCATGTTTTCCAGGATATGTATAATTTAGAGATATTTTAATAATATAATTAAATATAATAACACAAATATTTCTCAGACACACGTCTTTTTCAAAACCCGGGTAGGTGTAGTTTGGCACGTACCAACCATACATAACCATAAAAACAAAACGTCAATAATAGTTAAAATAATAATTATAAAAATATATTGATAATTTATAAAACAATTCAAATTTTTTACTCCAAGTCCTCTATAAAACTCCTACGAAGAGCTCTGATTGGTGAAGTTCATTGGTGTTTGTTGATTTTGAGAAGGCATGTTAATATGTCTCTTTCAAAATCAACAAACACCAGTTGCGACAAGTAATTATAATATGAGATGTGTTGCAATACTGGTTGTAAGTTTATTTCATCATCTTATCTATGATAACAATTATGTAGTTTACAAATATGATACTAATATATTTATTATATTATACATTGCTATTATTAACATTATATACTTATAATTTTCTATCCTAAAATTTTGTGGATCATATTGTAGCTCATTTGGTGGTAGATACTACCTCTTCCTAAAATCCTCCTTTGTATTGATTTTTAGAAGATATAAATGCAATTTTATGTACCTATAAATTTTATTTATTGAGATTAAAGTGACCAGAAGTTTGGATATTTTTAGTTTCAGGAGAAGAAGCCATGGTACAAATACATAACAGTGGAACCACCAATGTTTTTCTATATGATGGCTTATATGATAACAAATGTCATAGAACAGACATTTTATGTGTTTCAAGCCTGTACTGTAAACCATGGGTATAGTGCAGAAATATGCTATAACATAAGTAACTATGATCAGGTTAATAAAGAGGCACAGGTAAGTAATAAAATAAAAGTAATTTGTAATGCTTAAATATAAAAGTATATATTATACATTACAATACAAAACACCAATTCCTAAAGTTTTTGTCTGTTTGTTCTGGCTAATCTCCGAAATGGCTAGACAGTTTTGACATTTTGACTAGCATATCACTGATGTTATAAGGAGTAGCATAAGCTACTTTTATTTTGAAAACATAATTAGGGCTCCGCACAACGGCGTCGCAACCGCGATGGGAAGGGGGAGGGCCAGCTATACGAGGCATACCACACTTCGCGGGCCGAGTTCAAGTTGGCCATCTGCCGCGCCAAAACCGAAAATAGGCAGGAGAAGCTGGATGGCCTCAACCGTGACCCCTGGGGTCGCCCGTACCGTGCGGCGCTGAATAAGCTCCGCACTCAGAACCTCCCCCCCCTCACAGAGACCCTTCAGCCCAGCCTCCTCACCGAGGTGGTCGAGGGCCTATTCCCACGACGGGCGGAGTACACGCCCCCGGTCATGGCACAGCCAGGTAGCGACCAGGAGGCCGACCTCAGCGGACCGCCCGTTACCGCGTTGGAAATGGGCGCAGCTGTTTCGCGGATTTGTTCCAAGAACACCGCCCCCGGCGCGGATGGGATACCCGCCCGGGTGCTGGCACTGGCTCTGGACCACCTGGAGCCCTGCCTCAGGGGACTGTTCGACGCGTGCCTGGCGTGCGGACGGTTCCCTGACTGCTGGAAGGGGGGGAGGCTGGTACTCCTACCGAAGCCGGGGCGAACGCCGAATTCGGTCGGGGCCTTCAGGCCCATCGTGCTGCTGGACGAGGCGGGTAAGTTGCTGGAGAAAATCCTCGCTGCCCGCATCGTCCAGCACCTGCGCGACGTCGGACCCGACTTGTCGGACGCCCAGTTCGGTTTTCGGGCTGGTCGTTTGACGGTCGGCGCGATTTTGCGCCTGAGGGCCGCGGCCGCGGCGGTCGTCTCCGGCGGTGGAGTGCTGTTGGCGGTGTCGCTTGACATCGCCAACGCATTCAATAGTCTGCCATTCAGCTGCATCAGGAAGGCGTTCCGGTATCACGGGGTGCCTGCATATATGAGGCGGCTAGTGGCAGACTATCTTGAGGGCCGCATAGGGGACGTTGTGAGGAGACCCATGTCGTGGTCGTGCGGTGTCCCACAGGGTTTAGTTCTAGGGCCGCTCCTGTGGGACATCGGTAACGACTGGGTGCTACGCTGTCGGCTCCCCCCAGGGCTGGCGGTTGCCTGCTATGCGGATGACACGCTGGTCGGGCCCGGGATGGAAACTTCGAGGAAGCGGTGTTCCTGGCCACCTTAGGGACCTCGGAGGTGGTCAGGAGGATCGGGGCGCTGGGGCTTAGGGTGGCCCTGGACAAGTCGAAGACCCTACTTTTCCATGGGCCCCGACGTCGGCCACCTGCTGGCGCCTCGATCACGGTGGACGGGGTCCAAATTGGTGTGCAGGCCCGGATTAAGTATCTGGGCCTGGTGCTGGACGGGCGGTGGCGCTTTCGCGAGCACTTCCTTCAACTGTCCCCGGGGCTCGTCGGTGCGGCGTCCGCTCTTGCACGGCTCATGCCGAATATGGGCGGACCTTACAATGCGTGCTGACGGCTTTACGTGGGAGTGGTCCGGTTGATAGCGCTGTACGGCGCACCCGTGTGGGCGGAGTCCCTGGACGCACTGAACAGGGCTCTTCTGTGGAGGCCACAGAGAGTTGTCGCGTCCAGGGTCATACGTGGATACCGCACGGTTTCAACGGAGGCAGCCTGCGCGTTGGCCGGAACCCTTCCGTGGGACTTGGAGGCGGGGGTGCTCGCCGAGGTGTATCGGCGGGTGACGCAAGCGCGGGGAGGGGTGGTCGTCCCCCACCTAGCGTGGTGGCCAGATGGCAGGGCAATGCCCGCCGAGCTGCCATGGCCAGCTGGAGAGCGCGGCTGGAGGCGCCCCGGGCCGGTCTTCGAACCGTAGGGGCGCTCCAGCCAGTGCTGTGTGCGTCCTCAGAGCGATGCTTGGCAGCGACAGGAATTGGGCGGTCGCTGCCTTCTGCGAGGTGGTAATCTCGCGGCAGGAAGCGGCGTAGAGGGCCAGGGAGGCTAATCCTTCCGCAGACCCGAACCGCCGCCAGCGACTGGGGCGGCGCAGGCGCGAGTATTTGCACCTAATGCCGCCCTAGCTGAGGCTGCGAGTGGATGGACCGGGGAAGTCCGCCACCCGCAAGGCCTTCCGCGAAGGTGCGACGCACCGTGTGCGGATGCATCGCTCAGTTGAGGGTACCCGTAAGGGTAAGCCGCCGGCGGACCACTGAAGGAATGTAATATGGTTCCGGTGGCCCGCCAAAAAAAAGGCGGAGAGACGGCACACGGCGGTTTTCTTTAGTGGGTGAAGGCCCCACACTACCCTGTTCGTTGCCCCGAGCGACGGGGTGTGCGGTTAGGAACATTTTTTCCCGCCTGAACAAAAAAAAGGGTTCTCCACAAAAAAGAACCCAACTAAAAACAATCCTTGCAGAATTAATATAATAAAATTGTACAGGATGGTGTCTGTACATTGCTGATAAATGGAATAAAAGGCATATAAAACATATAGCAGTGATAGCCTAGCTGTAAAACCAGTACCACAATGACAGTGGTATCGAGTTCGGACCCAGTCCCAAGGTACAAACATCGCACGGCGCACACCACCTCTGGACATTTCGAATAGTTTCGGAATTGTGTGTATTTGTTTACAAACCATCACTAATCGGTGGAGGAAAAAATCGCGAAGAAACCTGCATGCCTGAGATATTTTTTCGATGGATTGTGAAGTCTGCCAGCCTGCAACCGACCAGCGTGGTGGACTACGGCCTAAATCACACTCACTATGAAAGGAGACCTGTGCCCAATAGTAGGATAGTAAAGACTTGTAAAAAATAATACATAACATCATGCCTGTATTCCCCGAAGGGGTAGGCAGAGGTGTATTACACACAAACGTCTACCGGACACATTTCCAAACTCCCGCTGCTACTGAGAATTTTTTTCTTCTTTTTACGAAAAATCTTAATAACACTCCCCGACCCGGGGATCGGACCCAAGACCTCATGATCACCAGTCGCTTACACTACCGCAGCACCACATAGGCAGTCAGAAATAATTAATCTTAATAGCGGTCGGTTGGCAAACGATACAATTCTTAATTATTTAATTCGGGAATTTAGAACACTTACATTTCATGCGTCCTCGAAAAAGTGATGGCTCCTATTTACTTTACATAGAAGATATGTATATTTTAAAGAACAAACTATTTGAGCATGTCAAGTGCTAAAATACAGATCAAAATACATATATTTATTATGTATACATTTTATTCGGCTGCTTATAACCTAGACACCTAAGAATGTGATCAACCGAAAATGTTTACTAATATAAAAAGACGGACTATAAAACAGTATGAGGTATCATTATAATCATAATGTTTGTTTTCAGATCACAGTATCGACATTCCAACAATGGAACGGCATCGCCACTCACATTGTACCCTTGTTGCTTGCTTTTTTCTTGGGCTCCTACAGTGATAAACGTGGACGCAAAGTGATACTGCTCGCTGGTCTTCTTGGAAAACTGTATTTTTCTGTCATGATTACTGTTAACAGTTTCAAAGGTAAGGTTTTTGGTCTGGTCACTTGTATTGGTAATTTAAAATATTCCTTAGTGACACAATATTATTTTAAAAGAAATAAAAGACTAGTGATTTTAAATGGTCAGTAAATTTTTATTGCACTATGTAATATATTATACTACTACACTATGTATAACTACTTAAATAACCTGCGACTTTTTCCGCATGGAATTTAGTAAGTACCTATATTTTTTGTGTGAATCCCTAATTATTTTACTACTTATAATATCCAGACAATGAAAGTCCCGTACAAATCGGTCCAGCCGTTCCGAAGATAAGCCAGAACAAACAGACAGACGGAACTTTTAATTATATAATTTCATAAGTGTTAAGTATACCTAATGCTGTAATTTTTTTAGACATTACCGACAATTCAATGTCTTTTATTTGCATACTTATCTTAATAGAGAACGTAACGATTACTTATCGACCCGGTTCCGTCTACCGCAGTCTTGTGTCACAACTGTGTAGTTGAAATCTCGTTATTTTTTTTTTGTATTTATAGAAAGTTAGTTAGGGTCGCCGTCGTCAGCGACAGTCAAGACGTAAGTGACGTGATGATTTTTAGACATAGGTACCTAAACCATGCTAAATTATATCCTCACCACTGGAGTAATACTATACAGTTCCAGTGGTCCGCCAATACAGGTGGAGAGACGGCATATGGCGAGTTTATTTAGTGGGTGAGGGCCTCAAACTACCCTGTTCGTTGTCCTGAATGACGGGCTGTGCAGTTAGCTAAATTTTTTCCCGCCTTAACCAAAAAAGGCGGTGTCAAATTTTCCCTACAGGCTACTAGGCTGTTTGTTGCCCCGAGCGACGGATTGTGAAAAGGGCGTGAAATCTTAAAATTGGCATGTTTGCAAAGTTTTGTTATATTATTTAAAATGTTAGTTATATTAGTAATAACTAGATATTCATGTTCAAAATGTACATACAGCGAATAGGAATATAAGTAGGTACCCATGTACTTAGTTACATGGTAATTATGGGTAACTTGAAGCTATTTTTATCTACGATATCGCTACACTAAAATTATTACATAACAATACGAAGGCCAATTTAAATTAGCCCATTTGTGTAATGCTACTTATTTCTCGATGTCTTATCAGCGTTTTGTCAACGTCGTTTGTGTAACGATGATTACGTATACACTTCGTCTGCGTGGAGTTTGAAGTGATTCAATATAAATTAAAAGTAGCCTGCCTTTTCTGGATCCACAATTTTATGATAACGGTTGAATAGTTAGGGCGTGAAAGATTCTATTAAAGTAATGTAGCATAGTTCCAGTGGCCCGCCAATAATTCGTTGCCCTTAACGACGGGGTGTGCGGTTAGGAACATTTTTTCCGCCTTAACATAGAAGATTAATAATAAGTAACCTAAACTATACATATAGATATACATATACATATTATTTTATAAACACAGACAACCTACAAATCAATATAGTCATGAAAATCAAGCTTGTGCTAATTAAACGTAGCAGTACTTCCGATGATTTTGAGTATGGATCCATACAAGGCATGCGAAAATTTAATTCTCTTGGCATATTCAACGCGAATATGTTAAAGATCTTTTATAATCCAATATTATATCGCCACTTGAACTTTTGGACTGGAATATAGTAAAGCGCTCATTTACTTTTTCATACTAAGTGGGTCATACCACAGGTGCTGCCCACCTAATGCTATGCGGTTACCGTAGCCTATCCTATAGACGCTAGCAACACCAGCGGTATCAATCGCGTGTCACCATCTCCAAGGAGATGGGGAGGAAGTATAATAAGGATAGGGTAGGATGGACACTAAGGAGAGGACAGGAAGGATAATAAGAAAAGGATAGGAAGGGGTTCGGGCCTCCGGCGCTCTCACTCACCATACGAAACACAACGGCAGGGGTACCACCGTTGTTTCACGTGGTTGTGAGAGGGTGGTATTTCCCCCATCGAGCCGGCCCATTCATAATGGATAACCAAGGTTGCATCACTAAAATATATACCTAACAAGTCTAAAGTAAGTTATCTATTTGAAAGAAAATATGCCATGCCTGACTTTTAGGCAATCCCGAATGTTCGAAATAATTAATATAATCATGTGTATAATTTTTTGAAGTTTGGAAATGTGCCCGATAGTCGGCAATAGGCTCGCCCCCTATGACGTGGGACTTAAACATAGCTAGCGAACCCTGGGTGTGTAAAACACCTCTGCCTACCCCTTCGGGGAATACAGGCGCGATGCCAAGGTTTTTTTTGTTAATAATGTGTATCGTTTTTTTAAGCCTGGCCCTTGGAATATATGATATACACGGCAGCCTTCCCTAGTGCCCTGACTGGAGCAGATCTAGCAATATTTGCCGGGTGCTTCGCGTATATTGCCGATGTTTCGTCATTAAAGAACAGGACGCTACGAGTTGGCATATTAGATGTAGTATATTTAAGTACAATGCCATCAGGAGTAGCATTAGGTGAGTTCGTGATAGGTATATAATAAAAAATACTTCAAGTATGCCGTGAACCTATTTATATATGCTTATTTAAATATATGCCATAAAGTTACCACCAAACTGCGGCACCAGCTGCGTTTATATATATTACCTACTCGTAAATCTTTTCGGGAAATGATATCGAATCGTCACAAGTTAAACGAATGAACTTTATCGATTCGTAATTCAATTTTTAGAGAAATTCGTTAGTGTTTGTAAAAAAACTAGAATGTTAAAGTTTCTTAAATATATATAAAAAAGGTGGGAATCAATGTTTACTGTAATAAATCGAATTAAAATCATATTTTTATATAGGTACCTACTTTATCCATATATGAATTTATTATTATAAAACATAACCATAGTTAGAATATTACGATCGGTAATAATGTTCTTACTGTAATTGTTAGCCTTACAATTTCATTTGTATAATTTATTTCAGATAATAAATGAACCCAAACTCCAATCGGTTATTAATACTTAATGGTATGATTTCATTGTTCGATGTCGCACTTTGAATCGAATCGGAATTAATGTTGGCTATGTTATTTCAAAACTTTCGCATATGCGCATGAGTTTTATGTATCCTCAGTTGAAAATGAATGTTCTTCAACAACATCAAACAACACTAGTTGTAATTTTATTTACCTATAAGAAAGAAGATGTTCTTGTCTTGTCGCATGAGCGATAACATTGCATTCGCTTATAATATTTAATAAATTTATAAATGTTGATTGGAATTGTTCATCAGGCCATGCATTATGCATTAAAATGTCGAAAGCAATAATAATACTTAACAATGTAATTATCTGACCACATTGTGCGAAATTTGAAATTTAAATAATAGCTACAAGCAGGATTCAAATCCATAACAAAAAAGTCTATTCTGAAGTTGTATTAAAAATAAAAGAAACAAATTATTTGTGAATAAAGAAAAAGAGATTTTTAGTAGGGGCGGGATCGAACCACGCATCTTTTCCAATCTGGGGAAGTGCTCTAAACCACTGAGCTACCCTACTGATCCTTCGATCATCCCAAATTCTAATCACATTTGTCTTACGACTAACGCCATCTACCGGCAAGCATTACATGCATCCAATATAGTAAGTTTAATTTTGCAATTAAAATTCATACTATTTGATGGCGCGATTTTTTCAAACATTTTAGATCTATTTCTTTTAGCAATTGATATGCTCCGCTACTTTTTAAAGTACAAATTATTTGTGAATAAAGAAAAAGCGATTTTTAGTAGGGGCGGGAATCGAACCACGCATCTTTTCCAATCCGGGGAAGTGCTCTAAACCACTGAGCTACCAAAAAAGGAAGGATCAATAGGGTAGCAGTAAAATGTATAAAAGAAAATATTTGAGACGACTTAACTTATCTGTCAAATGATAGAAACATTCGTGTTCCAGGTAGTCTGTTGTGGAACAAAGTTGTTAACCGATCTTTTACGGCAATGTTTGCTATCAACACAAGCCTTATGGCAGTGGCCACTTTATACACAGTGATATTCCTTGAATGGCAGACACGTCCCGAACAAAAAAGTTTAAAATATGCCGGAGTGAGGAACCCCGTTAAAGACTTCTTCGATGTAAATAATATCGTACAAACTATATCGATACTAACCAAAAAGAGGCCACATAATAGAACCTTATTTCTGTGGTTTTTGCTTATATCAATGGCGTTTTATACATTCCAAAGAGGTAAGTTTGAAACTTATTTAACTTCTTTCATAATTCATAAATTAGTCTGTATCGTGGTGGCTGCTTCGTTATTTGGTAGATAGCTCTTGATTAGAGCCATTACGCACTGTCGACAAGTCGCCGGCGACTCGGTCTCTCGGCGACCAAAGTATAGGCAACTAGGGCCAGGAGACCAAGCCGAGCGATCGCTACATTGCTGTCTGTAACAGTACTTTGGTGTCACGGTCTTTACGACAGTTGCTCGCAGTGCGAATGCTTCCATTTGAGGCCGTGCTTCTATTGGTTGTCAGCGACTGGCAGTCGCATCGTGCGTTGCCATGCCTCTACGCGGCTAGTCATCGAGTCGCCCGGGTGAACAACAATCAAGTGCGTAAACATCTATTTAAACTATAGTAAGTCACAATCGTCTGCTACCCAGTTGCCGGCGACTAGTCGACAGTGCGTAATGGCTCGTAGAGTCAAAGACTAGACTTAAAAAATTGCCACCTCTAACCTCTAGGGATCACCGTTCAAATCTTAGGTCGTCAAAAAATATTTTTTTGTAGCAACTATTTTTTTTGTAAATAGGCACCGGTTTGTGCTTTAGTAGATGAAGTTACACGGCGAAATCTTCATGTGTTGCCAGCTCTGGTTACTCTTTGGCGGATAAAGGCGTGACACTAAAAAGGTTTTCTTAAGGTGTTCCTCAATACCCGAGGTTTGGCAATGTCTCTGCGAGGCCCAAGACTATGCTGTGCGCTCTTCCCTCGGATAAAAATGGTCCATCATTTAGTACCAACATTATGGATTTATTTTGATCTGTATTTTAGCACTACAAATGCTCAGCTACTTTTACTTCCCCGGATTGGATGGGACGCAGGTTCGAATCCCGCTCGCAGTTAAGCTCTTTTTTTCCCGCTCTCCAAGTATGTTTTTTTCTTTATAATTATGGATTTATTTCAGATGAACGGCCAACCATGTACTTGTATGCAACAAACGTGCTTAAATGGGATCCCACAGCTTACAGCAATTTCAGGTCATACTCGAGTACCCTATACGTCTTAGCTATGTTGTTTGGTATACCTATAATGACCAAGGTACTAAGATGGAGAGATACGGTAAGTAACATTAACGCTAATAATTATTATGCTCTTTTACCATAAACTTACTTATCATCACGCCATCTCCCTTGCAGGATAGGTAGAGAGAACAAATTGCCAAGTGCTTGAGTTAAGTAGTTATAAAGTTTAATCATAAGCAATACTACCTTCATACTTTCCTTAGAATGTGGTATACAAAATTGTATTGGCATAGTATCATCTCATTATGATTGATAGAAACAACGACGCGTGATGTCTCAATAATCACTCAACTAATCCCCATGACATTTCCTCTTAAACAAGTGGCATAAATGCTAGTAGAATAGAATAATCAAATCACGCTTTCTGTCTCTACATTTGCTGCCTCTTTGTGAAAAAAGAAAACTGCTTACACCGATTGTACAACGAATGTAATTACCCACATTACATACAATCGGTGTAAGCAGTAATTATAAATTACTGTAAATAATTTCACATGACTGTAATGACATAAAAACACTACATACTATTTTTAAGAGCTTTATATGTATCACTTCAATTGAATAACAAATAAAAAAGTTAAATATGGTAAGACCAAGGACTGCCAAGAAGGCTAAAGTATAGTGTTCGATCCCCAGTGCGAGATCGAGGCTCCTCTGACTTAGAATTAATGATTTGTTAATTAAATTTTGTTCACAAATTTAACACAGCTCATTGAAATAAAATGGCGAGGAAACCTGCTTCTCTCTTGGGCATGCATATATTCTCATATACATATTCTCTCGAGCGGTTGTGGAATCAACCAAACCGCACAAAGCCTGCCTACAAATTGATTTGGATGAAACTATTTCATTTAATAGTCCTTGATCAGAAAACTGGTATACATTTTTAATCTATGACAGGAAACTCAGCTGACTGAACTGAAACAAAAGAAAACTACTAAGAAAAAACCATATGGTTGTCTGTAAAATCAGTTTACGGACGATAATTTTACGTGATAGTGTCATAGGTATATATGTTTTCTGAGAGGTTCACAAACAATGTATCGGTCGCCATACATTTTTTGGAACGTGAGACTTTTTCGTGCGTGCAGCCGGCGTTCATAGATTTATAAGACGTTATCACGTCAAAAACTATATTTGACTGAGGTGAGTCTACGGGCAAAAGCTAGCATAATAAAATTACAGTCTTCCTAAACATGTGTGTATTTAATATTACTAAAGGCCCATAACAATTATGGAACTAACACACATTGGCTTGCAAACAACACTCTGCATAATGCAAAATCGTAGAGCAACGGGCTCGTGGCGTGGTCGGTAGTGTAACCGACTTCCGTGCACGAGGTCGTGGGGTGTATTCTATCTATGATATGTTATTTACAAAAAAAAAGTAGCATATGTATTATATCCGTAATCCGGTACCCATAGCACAAGCGTTAAACTTAGTTTGGGACCAGAGGACGTTGTGTGAAAAAAAATGTCCGTGAATCTACCATACGAAAGTATTGGCACAATTATTATGTACAGAAAAGACAAATAGCAGTGACAAATGTATCAACTATTATCTGCGTTATTACCACCATTTCAGATAAATATCTTTATTTACCCGTTTTTATCAGTACTTACTGTTAGAGACTACTCTTAATATTAATTTTAAAATCTATTTGATAAGTAGATATATATTTAAAGATGCGTTATTTACAATAAACATTATTCATAAATTTTTTGGTTAATCTTCTATTATTGTGTATTTTGTCTGAATCATAGAGACTAAAAAAAATTATCATTAGTTACTTACGACCCGCCGTTACTTTTGTACCCGGTTTCCCCAACTTCTTCTTTATAAGCTCCAAAAATGCCTTAAATGAGATTGTATTGGCCTAAATAATATTTAGCTTTAAACATATTATGTTTTACGCAATCTAAGTAAATATGTTTTGCGCAATATTTTAATTTTAGTTAGTATGTACTTATGACTTGATCAAGGTAAAGCGGCAATCACCGTTTTGACGCGATTGAAAGACAATCCCGGCCCGACCGCCCGCGGCCCTAGCTAGGGCAGCATCAGGCACAGATATCCTTGCCGCCGCCTCCACCGCTCCCCGAGTCCGGCCAGGGCCCGTGGAATGTACCTGTCTCTAAATCGTATCGACATCGCATCGTAATATTGTCATTGGTTAAGAGATCACCATGATTGGGTGCGCGACTATTGCGACATCACGCGCTTATGTCTCTACCTATCTCAAATAAGCAATAACTCTGTCGTTTAGGCAAGATATATGGCGGACTAACATCTAAACATCCAATCATTTTCACAAACCTTTACATCAAAATATTACTAGGATTCCAAACGTTGTTGTACACAACCCAAAATGTATTCTCAGAACCCCAAAACAAGGTAGGTATTATTTTGTTTTATTTTTATATCACGTGGTGCGATTAGCAAATAGTGATAAGAACGTTTAGTGTCTTGAGTCAGACAGTTGTAATTTTGTAATACTGGACTTTATGTAATAAGTTTTGATTAAATTTCGGCTTGACAATAGCCGCAAACTGTGTCGAATCATGTCGTTTATTGTTATTTATATAAAACTCATATTATGAACTATTAGTTAAATATAAGCATATATATATAAGGTATATCATTAGGTAAATATATATATGCTAATAACAATTAAAGGAAGCCATTGTCCTAACTAATCCTAGTTAGGATACCTACAGGTAACTTACCGAAATAAATGATTAAAAGAGAAGAGACCGTGTAAACTATATCTCAGATTATCAGATATTTATATTACTAGTAAGAGCAATATTATAACTGCGAAATTGAATTAGTTTGTTATGCTTTCACCTCGTAACTACTTAACCATTCATAATTACATTTTGCATTATTATAATCTAAAACATAAAAAAACATTTAGGTTTTACCTATACATATAAAAAGTATTTAACCAGAAAAAATGGATAGTACAGGTCGTAGGACTTAGGAGAGCTATTTTGGCATGGAGATAGAGATTATTCCACGAGGGCGAAGTCACGGTCATAATTACTTTGTAATATAACAAGTAATATATTTATTAATTTTATGTAGTAATCCTAACTATTATAAAGCTGTAACAGAGCTGTCTGTACAAACCCATCAACATACAGATAGAATCTCCCAGGTTTGCAATAGGGGTCAGCATCGCGTAGGTGAAAGCGACGCGCCGAGCGCGCAATCGTAAAAAAAAAAGAAATAATTTTAGCGCTATAAATTGACTTCATGAATTTTTGCCCGATAAAGTCTGTTCATTCTATAATCTGTGTATGATTTTTGCCTACGCCTATATATACTGTATCAACGAGAAATAATTCCCAAACGTAAACGTCATCCAGTTGCGCCAATGGACTCAAACCGTATAACCGTATAATAAAATCGAGTTTTCAAAGGGAAAGTGAAATAAAATTAAAATTTGTGGAAAATTTTCGTTTTATAACGTCAGTGTTATTATAATAATTAGTGGATAGTGTTTTTAAGTGTTTTAGTGCATAAAATAGTTATACAATAAACATGGATTTTTCAACAATGGGTAAGTAGCTTTTTTTTATAATTTTTTTCATAAAAAGTGCCCATCCGCTGCCTCGCGTGGCTTTGGCACTGTATCGCTTGGCACGCATAAGACTCCCGGGAGTCTAACGCGATTCAATCGGTAAAGATATTTGAGAAAAAATGTCTGTAGGTATATTAGGCTATATAGGCGTACCACTAAAGGAATGTAACATGGTTCCTGTGGCCCGCCAATATAGGCAGAGAGTTTATTTAGTGGGTGAGGGCCCCACTACCCTGTTCATTGCTCCGAACGACGGGGTGTGCGGTTAGGTACATGTTTTCCCGCCTTAACAAAAAAAAAGAAGTGGCTATAATAGGCGTGTCTGAACACAACAATTTTTTTTTAATTTTTCTTCCGTTTGTCGGTTTGTCTGTCTTTTTTCGCGTATCACGCAACATCTAATGAACGGTTTTTGATGATGATTTTTTATTTGATAGCTCTTGATTAGATTTGAAAACTGGTATATATTTTTATCTCGCTACTATATAGGGAACCTGATATACTATAACCTAAAAACGTGCTTTTGGCTGCGACCAAAGGCTATATGAGCAACTATAGAATCCAGCAAAAAATATAGCATCACGCCTTTATTCCCCGAAGAGGTAGGCAGAGGTGTATTACACACCCACGACTCGCCAGCTATGTTTTAGTCCCACGTAATAGGGGGCGAGCCTATTGACGTCTACCGGGCACATTTCCAAACTCCGGGCTGCTACTGAGAATTTTTCTTTTTCGTCCAGCAAAACATTTATTATAAATAATAATTAATAATAAATACATATTTACGAACATTTTCACACAACGTCCTCTGTTCCCAAACTTAGCTTAACGCTATGCGTGCAAATCGACCCTGTAGAATTCAAAACTACTTAAAAAATATTTTATTGGTCTGAGCTGCAGAAATATTAAGAGAGAGAACGTTCGAGATGTTATACTCATCACCTAGTAGTCTAACAAAAGGACCCAGTGTGGTTCGGCAATCTTCACAAATCGACTAGAAAATCTCAGACATTCAGACGTCTTCGCGATCTCTTCTGAAGGAAGTGATAATATAATTTATATTTGTTAAGTCAGAGGTTTGGTACTTGTGAGGTTTCGAACCCGGACTGGCGTACTCAATACCACGTTGCACTCCTTGGTCTCTACTAAACTCCAAGACAACAAAAATATTTATGAATCATCATTTCTATGTACTACCCCAACTGTATATTTTATTCAACAGATAATAGTAATGTTAGGAGCAACGGCTCACATATGCGGTCATCTGATATACGCGTTTGCCGACAATTACAAGTTGATGTACATCGGGGCTACCGCTGGGGCGTTTGGGCCCGTCGTAGCACCGCTTATACGTGCCATGACCTCCAAAGTTCTACCTGCGGCTGAAAGAGGTCAGTATTTTTCTTTCATATATAGATACATCTTAATTTTGAGTAATAACTTCCTCTACATCAGAAAGTTGGATCGGTTTCGTACTCCTGTCCTGAACACGGACTGACATGGTGGCTTTTCTATAGAAGTACTTCAGCACTTCGATGTACCGATTGTCAATTTGGCACCGCTGAAGGGACTGCAGCACCGCCCAAGTTTCGATCGAATCGAAGGCTTTCTCATAGTCCACAAACGCCAGATACAGAGCGTTATTATTAATTTGGCATATGTAATCCAATCGTTTAGCAGTTCAGTTAACTGCGACGGTTATTACTGTATTTATTATTACAACAGTTTGAAGGCTCAAGAATATTGTAGAAATTTTAAATTTTACCATCAGCTGGCCCTGTAGAATAAAAAATCCATAAGGTTTTTTTTTTGTTTTTAAACATGCTATTATATTATTCCAGGTGTTGCGTATGCCTTCTTATCGGTGATGGAGAATGCCGTAGCGATGTTTGCATCCGTCTTGTACGCACAGCTCTACAAAGCTACTATCAACACTGAGTTGATCAACTCATTTTTTTATTTAACTATCGGTACGCAGGTGTTCGTCTTTTTGATTTCACTGTAAGTACACCGAAGTATATATTCTTTAAAAGTGGAATGCTATTAGTGTCTTAATTATACCCTCTACTTTTACCCGTCATAAAGATTTCAAAGCTCTTGATATAATAAGGATTTTAAACTATTAACGTCTGTTAACTTTTTTTTTTCTTTGTCCAAAAATAGAGTTTTTTAAAAAAAATGGGATAATTTGTTTCAGTGCAATGGACCTAATGACGAAAGGTAGACCACTGGAACCGTGTCAAGAAAAGGAAGAAGATCAATCTTCATAGCATTTGTTATTTATGTTGTTAGTGAAATACTATTTAGAAGCTCCTAGATAATATAATAATTTCTCCACTATAGGTATAACGAAAAAGTAATGTGTCAGAATTATGTCATATAAGTTAGTCGAAATCCATAGATAGAAATGAAAAATACAGCAATTAGTATTTAATAGATGTATTTTAAATATAAATTTAGGTATAGTGTCTGGTTAAGATAGTTTCGCTCTGCTAGTATCAGATGGGTGACCTAAAAGTGGCACCTATTTGGGGATACCGGTGGGTCTAGCTAAGTTGCATTCTATGATCACTAACGCTAATAGAAAACTATTAAAATGTATGGAAATTTGAACTCGCTAATTCAAATAATCATCTTCAACTAATGAAACAAAACACATATAATAAATTAAAACAAACATAATTAATTCGTTTTTATTTATTTCACCAGCAACGTCAGAACGATATTATGCATTTTATAAGGGAATTATACACTCAGCTTTTAGCAACATAAAAACCTACTTATAATTTTTAAATTAACTAAATCGACGACTGACAATATCTGCTGTAGAACTTTTATTGCATTTTTTCCATTAATCTGTTAAGAGAAAATGTTCCAAACATTTAGGATAAATATCGACAATATACCTTGTCGATAAAGTCAAGCCCTAGTGTATATGTACCTAAAAACTTTTCTACTAAAATCTTGCAAATATGTAACAATGCGACACATATTTCTATGTAAAATATAAACAGTAACAATGAAATTGAAATTAATCTGTAACTGAAACAGAAAATATCAGTAATTTGACCTAAAACAAAAGCATTTAAGTTGTGATAACATCCTGAGAACTTACCTGTGAAACATGCAATTATCAGGATTGTTTGCATGATTTACATCACAGGCACTCACGGAACAAACAACCATTGTGTTTAATAGTTATAATCATATAATAAACAAGAGTTACGTTTAATAATACAAATAAATCAAAAAACCGCGAAGCTAATTTTAAGCTAGGTGACTGTAGAATACCTGTCATTCAAATGGGTTGCAATGACATTAGATTTGCTTTCCTCTTCCATCTTGCTATGTTGCCGTATAAGATTTTCTTCTCGCTCACACGCTTTGGTGATCTATACGTTACTATATCTATGATAAATATAGGTTCTTTATCTATGATTAAAGATGTCAAATTCCCACATTTAAATAGTTTTCTATTAGCATTAGCGATCATAGAATGCTACTTAGCTAGCCCTACTGATCTCCGTGCTTCGGAAGACACGTTAGCTCACTACTTACTTTGTCAAATAAAATTTGGCAGTCATTACAGGTTGTGAGAGTACTGAAAATAAATTTGACTTCGGCCTTTTTCTAAGATCTTTAGATCGGATTTATGCCTGAGGTGGGTCGTGGAAGTCAGATAGACAGTAGCTGCGTGTAGATACTGGTGGATCAGATAAAATGGAACAAATCGAAAGCTGACCCATAGCCGAATTTCTAGAAAGTTCCATTCAAAGTATTTTTATGCGTTATTCAAATTTACGTTAATTTATTTATTTGCAAATTTGTATATTCACAGTATGAGGTATGTAATTGAAAAATTCGTATATTTTAATGTAGGTACAATTCCGTTCGCAGAACGGGTACTAGATTTAAGCCAAAATAAAATATTTTCTCATTAGTGCGGTGATAAACATTTCATTTGTATAATCCTATTGACCTCATATCTTTATTTAAATGGAATATCATTAATAAAATCTTTTTAGTTACTTTATAGACACGCGTGGTGTTTAATTAATGTGATTTTTATTGTTCCTTATTGACTTGGTACATAATAGAACGAATTTACACTACTGACTGTGATAATATCGATACTTAATACTTATATGTGTAAATGAGTATAAAAAAAGGTTAGTTATGACAAATGTAAGTAGCTTATTTTGTGAAAATAAGGAATGTATAATTGTATAAAAATATGTATAGGTATTTATTATTAAGGACAACATGTTTGATTAAATTAATAATCTTGATCCATTTTTAATTTGCTTTTGCTCATGTGTCTGGGAATCCTTCCTGATGCTTCTCAATTTATGTTGGAGCTCAGGAATGGTTCCCAAGGACTGGAGAAGCGCAGTCATCGTGCCCTTGTTTAAAAACAAGGGTTCACGTTATGACTGTGCAAACTCCGGAGCCATAAGCTTGACCAGTTTGGCAGCCAAAATGTATGGAAAGATTGTTGAAAGGAGAATGAGGATGGTGTCTGATGTATTTTTGTGTGAGGCACAAGGAGGTTTCAGGTGTGGACGAGGATGCATCAAGTGTTTTCTCTGCGCAACATTGTGGAGAAGCATCTGGCTGTAGGCCAGAGGGTTTTCTGCAGTTTTGTGGATTTGGAGAAAGCATTTGACACTGTTGTACGAAAGGAACTGGGACATTTTGCCGGAGTATGGTATTAGTGGTAGACTGCTACAAGCGGTGTAGTCTAACTACATGGACTGCAGAGCTTGTGTGCGGCTGGATGATGGAATGTCACCCTGGTTTGACGCCAATACTGCGTTAAACAGGGCTGCGTTCTATCAGCCAGACTGTTTATCATATATCTGGATAAATGTCTACAAAGGTTGAATGAAATGAATGTGGGAGTTCAGATAGGCGACTCAGTGGTTAACTCGCTGCTATATGCAGAGGATGCGGTCCTATTAGCTCAGTCTGCGATTGACCTGCAAACCCTAGTCAACGTAATGGCAGAAGATTGTAAGAAAAGGGGCCTTCGTATGAATGTGAGCAAAACCAATGGGATGGAAGGTACACCACTGATGTAGAAAGAAGAGTGAATGCGGGAAATAGAGCGAACGGAGCATTGGGACAACTTCTCGGCAGTCACCACCTCAGCCAGAAGGCACGTGTCGCAATACACAACGCAGTGCTTGTCCCAACGTTATTTTATGGAAGCGAGAGTTGGGTATGTAAAAAGGAGCATGAGAGCAAAATCAATGCGGTCGAAATGCGATCTCTGCGGAGAATCTGTGGAGTGAGGCTGACTGACCGCATTCGTAACAATGACGTAAGAGAGCGAGTAGGTATGAAAGAGAGTATTGGTGTAAAGATGCGAAAGGGAATGCTCCGATGGTTCGGACATGTGGAAAGAATGCCGGACGAGCGACTGGATAAGAAGATATACAATGCGAAAGTGGAAGGATGTAAGTACAGGGGGAGACCGAGACTTACCTACCTAGACCAAATTGGTCATGTGTTGAAGGAAGGTGGAGTCAGGAGTCTCCGAAACCGGCGAGGGTGTATGAAGAGAATTATGAATGTTGAGGAAGCGAGAGATGTATGCAAGAATAGAGCCTCTTGGCACTCTGTTCTCTCTGCCTACCCCGCAAGGGAAATGGCGTGATGATAAGTTAGTTAGTTAGTTTGGAACTTTTCTGAGGGAACGGAGACTACACTTGTGTTTGCGCACTCTACGTTTCGTGCGTACACCGCCGTTCGTGCCGTACGCCGTGACCATAGATATAGTATATACTATATAGTATATACTATATCTATGACGGGTAAGCTGCTGGAGAGAATCATTGCAGCGCGCATCGTCCAGCACCTGCGCGACGTCGGACCCGACTTGCCGTCGGATGATTTTCGAGCTGGTCGTTCGCCGGCGTTCGTCGGCACGATTACGCGCCTGAGGGCCGCGGCCGCGGTCGTCGTCGCCGGTGGTGCAATGAATGAAAAAAGGCATTATATCAGTTTATAAACATTGAATTAGTGAGCTGTCCTGTTTTTACAGATTACTTAGATGTAAGTTACGAACATTATTTCACTTTAGTCTGCTTTCTAATGCAGTGTTTAAAGGTATAGCATTTTTCACGTTAGGTATTTCCCTGATGCAGTTGCAGATATAAGCGTAGGTACCTATAATTTTTCAGCCGGCTTCCTAAAACAGTCGGTTCAAGGTATAAGAGAAGTAATTTTCACGTTACACAGTAGCTTGGCTGTGCAACTGGTGTTCTTAAATCACTGTTGCCTTTACCACATCTCCTACAATCAATAGGTACTGGAGTGGTGGCTCGTCTACCAGCATTCAATAAAAAAACCTAAACAAATTTCTACTACTTTGATATTTTGCCAGGGTATAGGTACCTGTTTCCTAACTATTATATATAAAGCTGTAACAGAGCTGTCTGTATCTACATTTTAAATTTGTAGTGGGCTACATAGACGTATCTAAACACAAAACAATTTAATTTTAATATTTGTCCGTTTGTTTATTCGTGCATCACGCAAAAGCTACTGAACGGATTTTGATGCAACTTTTTTTGCTTGATAGCATACTTAAACCCTAGTATATATTTTATTCCGTTATTATATTGGCGGCGTAGCCGTGTGCAAAGGCTAATTAGTACACCGTAAAGTATTCATGGACTTGAGTATATAGGTTAGATAGCTTTATAGTTTTACGACGTAGAGTACCAGAGACCTGTTACAATTCAAAATTACTTATTGGGTTAGGTATTATTATAACAAAAAAACCAATGGGATTTATCTGGCCTCCACGGATGTCGGAACCGAGTTATTTTTCTTTATTGTAAATAATGTTTCTAGTGTCGTCTTTATTAGAAATAATAAAATACATTGTCCTTTCCCTGACAAGTAAAATTATTTTTTTTATAAATTTCATTAAGTTGGAATATATCCGGGTTTAATAAAGCAACAATTGTATTCAGATCTTTATTTGAAGATCCCATATTTAACAACATTCCCAACAGCAATTAAAAAATTATAAAACTAGTTTTTTAATATTTTACCCAAGCTACTTAAGATAGGTAACATAAAAGAGGATATAGATACCTTACGTACTAGTAACAAAACACCTTAAGTACTAATAACAAACAAATTGTAATTAAATGTTTGTTAAGTATATTTTGGACATGTTTTTTTGTTAAAATATATTTTATATCGTGCTTTTTAATGTGTTTAGTTCTCTTCATTCATTTCATTACACTATACACTTCACATTTGTTTTTAAGGAGTTCCTAATGTATCTTCAAAGTCCAATGCAAATGAAACTAAAATGAAAAGCGTGACTGCTTTCCAACAAAAAAAAAGGACTATAAATATTGTTCATAAACAAAGAAGTTATGCCTGAACATCACTACAGGTACAATCAAATTAAGAACCTCCTTATAGGTATTTTTAAAACAAATGAAAGGGTATAAGGATATCTGCAATTTATAAGAAAGGAAGCAATAATCTATTATTTAAATAGTGAAATCTGTAGTGCGCTGATTAATCTGTTTCATGCACATACACTTCTATTGAGAGAGCTATTATTCTAAGAGTTTATTTTAAGATAGCACCATGAAATTATAAAATAGAAGAATAATGTATATTGTATCTTTTTAAAAAGGACTAACAATTTTAAAATGCTAGGCCAAAACCGGCAACATGTATATTTAAATATACTGAGTAACAATATTTTACAACATGAGTATAAAATCAATGAGAATTTTGGTTACATAATTGAAATATTAACAAAATGTAGGTATTTAATTTTAAAAATCGATATTTATCTAATGAAGTATTTCACAGAGTATTTTATTTTTGGTAGAAAATTCCTTAAACAATATAGTTCATTCATTATTTTTACAGTAATTGTGTCTAAATCTTCAACAGCAGTTACTTATTGCACTGACAAATTTTATGTTGTGAACATTTATTTTTATTTTGAAATGGTATTTTATCAATCACTGATATTGTTTGGAGCTGGTGATTTGTATAGTTAATGATTATATTTAAAAACTATGTCTATAAAATAATCAAGTTATAGTATGAAAAGCTAAATAATATGAATGCGAACCACATGAGTATAATTTAATACAATTGCTCAATCCACTCTGCAAGATACTGCTCGATTTCCACTCGGGCTTTAATAAGATTTTGAGAATCATTTTCACTGCGTGGATACATGTTAGCACAATGCGCAGTACCTGAAAAAAAACTCACCATAGTTACGATAATGAGTTCAGCCCAATCTCGATTTTATATAAATATGTAAATAACTACATATATGTGGACTTCAATATAAATCTCTCTACACGTTAGTTGTCTCTGTGCAAGCTATTCCACAGGAACAATTAATTTCTCTGGGATGGAAAGTATATAATTATGTCTTTCTCTGAGCTTCCGACTTTATGCATGCAAAATTTCATGATTCTTAAGTAGTTAGTTTCCCAATTATAATATTACTAAGGATAACAATTTTATCCTGGTAACAACGTATTCAAGAGAACGTATATGCATTCAAAAGTCCGTAAAGCTGATATGACCACTCCGACGCTGGTGGCAGAGATTTTTATCTTTTGAACCATAGGTCGAATTGATATGACATTTTGTACGTAAATGGTAGATATTTTTAGGCGCACCGGGCACCAGCGAGTTATTACACGAGAGTTGTTAAGATGGTGTGGGCTAGTCTGTAGTAGCTTTGGATATACGTTCAATAAATAGAAATTCAATGCCTAAACCATACTTATAGCTATACTATAATATTACCCATAGTTATTGCACTACTTCACATCAGATGCTGCTGGGATCAGAACCATACAGAGACAAAAACATTCAACATGACTTAAAGGTTACAACATACTGGATACATACCTTTAATATAGATGGCAGGTGCGCTATTATCCTGGGTTTTAGTGATTCCTAACGCATGCCAAGGATCAACAGAACCATGTACAAACACCACTCGGCTCACAGCGATATCGAGAGCTCCATAATTGTCGTTAGTCCATTCGGCTACTGATTCAATAAAGGCTTCGTTGTACCTGTAATTAAATTTACATATACATACAAATATAATCACTAATAAAGAAAATCTTTAGGATGACTTGTTTATAAAACATTATTTTGCTTGGTTAGAAAAAGTGAGTAGCGTAACAGTCAGATGCAGACAGCGACTTTATATAATTAACTTTAAAAACAAAAAAAAAACACTATGATTGTCTGTAAAGTCGCATGATAATTTTAGGTGATAAAAAATATGTTGCATACATTTTTCGGAACGTGACACTTATTCGTGCGTGCTGCTGGCGTTCATCAATTTATAAGACATTATCACGTCAATAATTTATGTGTAAATATGAGGGTAAAAAATCAAAATTGTGAAAAACCAAGTAATTCATCTACGTAAGAAATTGACCATATTTATGAATACTTACATATTATATTAATAGGTATACCATGTAACAACTTACTTTTTTCCAAACACATCTTCACACTGTTGTATAAAGAAATCGAGGGTGAAAAGATTGCCGAACACCTCAGGTTCTCCCGAAGATGTCTGATAGAAACCAAACTCTGTACATGTTTGGTACATCCATTGGCGCCCTGCGAAATAAAATGAGAAAAAATGGTTTTTAAATACATAAAAACACGAAGATAATATTTTGTAGCATATCATATATCAAAGCGCCTAACCGCAAAAATAATAATCTAACATACAGTAATCATAACGGATCTTTGTGTCCCTGAAGTTGGCTGCAAGACTCGTATACTTTTTTCTCAAATCGCTCGTATTTTTTTTATTGAATATAAAATTAATAAATAGAACCTAAACAATTAGATATGAAAACATTATGATCTCATTCGATTGTTTTGTTAATTAAGTATTAACATTTGGATTGGTCAGCACTAATCGTATGATTCTGTCACAATTCTCACTTATTGTTTTGTGCCTAACTTCAGACACAAAGATCCGTTGTGACTACTATCTATACTATTATAAAGCTGTTACAGAGCTGTCTGTACGTTTAAAATATTTGAGTAAAAATTACTGTAATAGGCGTGTCTAAACACAAAACATTTTTTTTTTTAAATTTTTGTTGGTTGTTCGCGCATCACACAAAAACTACAGAACGGATTTTGATGCAACTTTTTTTATTCGAGAACTCTTGATAAGACTTAAACACTGGTATACATTTTATCCCGCTACTATATCTGGAACCTGAGATATAACCTAAAAACTAGTTTTTGGCTGCGGCGAAGCCGCGGGCAAAGGCTAGTAATTAATACAATTATTAACATAAACTTTAAATGAACATATGATGAATCTAACAAGAATTGAGGCGGAATGGGTTGTCATACTTTGGGTTTAAACACTGGGATGGGTTTACAGTAACCATAAGTACCTATAATAAACTAATAGTAGTTCAATTGCTTGGTTAGTTTTGCACGTAGGTATGTATATACATATGAACATACGGTTCTTACCGAGCCAGTAGGCTCGGTAAAAAAGCATGGAGCACTGTTTTGGCCTAGCAATCACGTGTTATTGGATAATAGTCGGGCACAGAAAACTTTTATACTGGGAGGTCGCCGGGGACCCGATATTTAGCAGTCTTATCAATATGCTTTCCACATTGAACAGGCCTCGTGTCGTAGTCGGTAGTGTAACCGACTTCCGTGCACAAGGGTTCGATTCCCACTCTGGACAATTATTTGTGTGATGAACACAGACATTTGTACTGCGTCTGGGTGTTTTCTATCTATTATATGTACATATGTATTTACAAAAAAAAAGTAATATATGTATCATATCCGTAATCTGGTACCCATAGCACAAGCGTTAAGCTTAGGTTGGGACCAGAAGACGTTGTGTGAAATGTCCGTGAATATGTATTATATTATACTTAATATAATTTATCAGATAAAATACTAGCACTCAACATTCCAGTGTTAGTGACTAATGAATCTACAAACACGCATAACCTTTATAAGTTATTTTTTTCCAATAAACAATTTGATGGCATGCAGAATAGTTGAAATACTTCATGGGTCTTTTAATATTCAACGACACATATTATTTTATACTATCTAACATTTTGTCGTAAATGAAGTGTTTTTTTAGAATTATGTTGGTACTGTTTAGTTTCCGTTTCTTTTAAAGATAGTAATTAGATAAAGGCGTTATTATATGGAAGCGAGAGTTGGGTATGCAAAAAGGAGCATGAGATTAAAATTAATGCGGTCGAAATGCGATCTCTGCGGAGAATGTGTGGAGTGAAGCTGACCGACCGCATTCGTAATGACGACGTAAGAGAGCGACTAGGTATGAAAGAGAGTATTTTGGTGTAAAGATGCGAAAGGGAATGCTCCGATGGTTCGGACACGTGGAATGAATGCCGGACGACCGACTGGTTAAAAAGATATACAATGGGAAAGTGGAAGGATGTAGGTACAGGGAGAGACCGAGCCTCACATACCTAGATCAAATCGGTCATGTGTTGAAGAAAGGTGGAGTCGGGAGTCTTCGAAATCGACAAGCGTGTATAAAGAGAATTATGAATGTTGAGGAAGGGAGAGATGTATGCAAGAATGCTTTTGGGACTCTGTTCTCTCTGCCTACCCCGCAAGGGAGATGGCGTGATTAAGTAAGTGAATATTAGATAAAGGCTGATAACAATTAAATTTACTTAATAATATGAAATAGTTTGAAGCCTTAATTTAATAATATGAAATAGAAGAATATTATGGAGTTACAACTTCTTCCTGTTGGGTCCACTCGCTATTAAATAATAGACTTTATTTACAAGAGGGAAGGGAATTAGTGTGTGAACAAAACAACAAATTCATCCATGCGATTGTATGGTTCTATGGTGTGGTGAAGATGAGCCCAAGAAAATATCTACATGCATGAAGAAGACAGAAAGGAATAGTTACCTTGTCTGCTGCAAGACCTATTATAAAACGGCTTTATCCTACCTCGCCTAGCCTTATGAATTTTACCTTTTTTTTTAATTACATGATGCCACATAGGTTTCACTTATATCTAACCTCCTTCTGAACTCCAAGTCATGTTTCTTAAATCCCTGATCATGTTGTCATAACTGTAGTCTAGACAAGTTTGATTAGTTTTGTTCAAGATGATGGAATTAAAAGCAGCCAGTTTCTTATACGCAGGTACCGAACCATCAGCAGTTAACATGTTACAGACCTGAAGCAATAAATAAACCATTTAATATGGAACGTGTTAGTTTTTTTGTTTTTATTTCTTGCCTAGTTTAGGCAAGTGTTTAATCCAGTCCTAATTGACTTGGAAGGCCTGACTTCTCGTCATATCAATATCTATATATTGTTTGGAGAACAGATATTTTACTATAATATGAAATGAGCATAGCATTACGCCTGTATTCCCTGAAGGGGTAGGCAGAGGTGTATTACATACCCACGGTTCGCCAGTTATGTTTAAGTCCCATGTAATAGTGCGCGAGCCTATTGCCGTCTACCGGACACATTTCCAAACTCCAAGCTGCTACTTGCTTCACTACAGAGGCAGTTAATAATAAGAAATGCTTGTGCCTTAACTATGCACTATAGAAAAGTTTGAACAAAACTACTATCAGCAAGGTTAAATCTACTTACAGTATTAATAGTAAGGTTCCTGTACTTTATATCTGCACTGATTCTATTGTCTTCATTATACTGGACAAGGTCAGCGAAATCATCAGCAATTGTATTGTAGAAATTCTTTACGTCGTTTGTTGATGCACCTGCAAATGGCTTACACACTCTGCAGGAAAGAGAAGCTCAGTTTTAACTCAAATTTGAAATTAATAATAATAATAAAAGCCCACAAAGCAATCTTTTTTTCCAGCAACTTTTGGTCGGCTAGACCCAGGATTTGAGCACTATCTACTACTAGACCCCAAGGCTCTAGGCACTGAGGAGGAGACATTACAATACATCATGAGATAATATTAATTAGAGACACTTCATTGACAGAATACCTGAACTCTTTTTCAACAATGGTTGGTTGGCTGTGCATCATTGAAATAATTTGGTTGTGAGCATCTTTAATTTCCTTTACACAGTCTTCATTACCGGTCTTTTCTCGTAAAGCATTGACAACAACTTCATAGTACTCTGAAAAATTGAAGATGCTTTTGTCAACAACTTTACACATCATTGGTGAAGGCATAGGTACGAAATAGTTGTAGTAATATAGTTTTCTAAATCACATTATAAGTACACTAATAACTATAATGAGATATGGAAATTTGCATGCTGATATTTTCAGATTTTTTTAAAGGCAACATCATGATCTAAGACCAATTTTTGCAACGCGGGGGAGTTTACAAACATACAATTCCACGGACACAAAGTACACCCAGACTCAGAACAACCATTTGTGGATCGGGCGGGAGGCCGGTATCTAAACCACTGCACCATCTGTGCAGTCTAAATTCTATCAAACTGTAATTAGGCAGTGTTATTATAAGGTTGTTGGTAATTCACGTTTTTTTTTTTATGATTGCCAATGGTGGCAGACGAGCAAGTGGCCCACCTGATGGTAAGTGGTAACCGCCGCTCATGGACTTTAGCAACACCAGGGGCACAGCCAAGCCGCCGCCTACCGCAACTTAAGTGCTCTTTTCAAACCTCGTTTAAAGAAGGACATGTCGTAGCACCGGGGAAACACTATAGCAGGTAGTTCATTCCAGAGCTTACAAGTACGTGGTAAAAAAGGACGTAGAAAACGAACTGTCTTTGACGAAATCGTTTCCAGGTGGTGTGGATGAACCCTACCGCGACGTCTCGTGGTTCGGTGGTAAAATGGTGATGTAGGTACCACCTCAAACAGCTCCTCCGAGCACTCCCCATTGTAGAGCCGATAGAGCACACAGAGGGACCCGAAGTCTCTCCGCCACTCCAACGGCTCCAGACCCTCCGTGAGATCGGGATCATCGACTATTCGAATAGCACGCCTTTGCAGGGAGTCAAGTGGGTCGAGTTGGTACTTAGGCGCACCTGCCCAGAGATGTGAGTAGTACTCCATATGAGGGCGGACCTGTGCTTTATATAGCACAAGTCGTTGCCTCGGCGTGAAGTACCTCTTGGTTCTGTTCAGGACGCCTAGTTTTTTACTCGGCAATTTGGCTTTGTTCTCCAAATGACTCCCGAACTGGACTTTGCTAGAGATGTCGATGCCGAGGATCCCAATACTCTTGGAGACCGGGAGAGTTACCCCTTGGAACTGGGGCGCCACGACAAATGCGTCCTTCTTTGCAGTGAACGCGCAAACCTGTGTCTTTGTGGGGTTGAATTGAACTATGTTCTTTTCACCCCATTCCGAGGCCCGCCCAAGAGAGCGCTCGACTACAGACACAAGTTCGGTCCGTCTCTCCTCCAGCATGTTCCGAGGGACTTTCTGACAGCTGGTATATCGCGCATCACCCGTACTGTCATCCGCATAGCAATGTATATTCTCTATTGAGAGCAAGTCATTGATATGCAGGATGAACAGTGTTGGGGACAGCACCGAGCCTTGTGGTACGCCAGCATTAACCCCCATGGTATCGGAGCAGCAGCCGTCCATCTAGGAAGCTGGCGATCCATTTGCAGAGTCCCTCGGGGATTCCATAAGATGGTAACTTCGATAGAAGGGCCCTATGCCAGACCCTGCCGAACGTCTTCGCGATATCCAGGCTGAATGCCAAAGCTTCACCTCCACCCTCCAAGGCCTCCGCCCAACGGTGGGTAAGATACACGAGAAGATCACCAGCAGACCGACCGTGACGAAAGCCGCATTGGCGATCATTGATCAGCTGGTGATCCTCTAGGTACTGCAAAACTCGGCGGTTTATGACTTTCTCAAGAACCTTGGAGAGCAGAGATGTCATCGCGATTGGCCTATAATTCGACGGGTCCAACCGATCACCCCTTTTGGGAATCGGGTGAACATGGGCTACCTTCCACGAAGTAGGAACCCTGCCGGTACTGTATAAGAGACGGTACAGGCGCGTTAGGACGGGGGTCAACTCAGGAGCGCACGTTCGAAGAACCACTGCAGGGATGCCATCCGGCCCGCTCGACTTATGGACGTCCAGCAGCCGCAGCTCCCTCCTGACCACACGTGGCGTAATGCTGATTTCAGGCAAGGACCTTAAACACCGCGGGATGGTAGGCGGAGTTGCTGCTCCGGCGTCCAAAGTCGAGTTAGAGGCAAAGAGTTGGCCTAAAAGATCGGCCTTCTCCTTGGCACTGTGGGCTAAATTGCCATCCTGTTTCTGCAGTGGTGGGAGACTAGATGAGAAACCATGGACGGCTGCGACCGCCTACCGGTACTTTGGTGTTGGGGATGAATAATTTCATTCCCATAGTGACCGTTTCCGTGACGCAGTCCGCACAGATGTCAGGATCCCTAGAGGAGAAGCATAGCCACTTCCAAGGGTAGGACGCGAGAAACTCGCGGAGTCCATCCCAATCTGCTGACTTATACTGCCAAAACTAACTACAAAAAGAGCAGAGCAGGCCGCGCCGTCTCGAGATGTTGATGACTGTGTAGTCCCCTAATGTTGTAAAATTCCACTGTTAATGTGGATGTAGAGTCCGCCGTAGAAAGTCTACTCTTTTATACTTCTTTCTGGCCATGGTTTTCAAGAGTTTTAGGGAGCATGGGAGAGCACGCAATGGGGAGCGACAGTACCCCAGAATCAAAAAGGAGCGGTAGTACCTGGTACAGTGCTAGGTAGTGGGTTTAGTGAGGAGCTGACACGAAGCACGGAAGGACCCCCGGTGCCCCCCTGCAAGCATCCGTCGGGTCCACTCCGGTCTCCCGCTCCAGCACAACGGCTGCTGTACAGGATTTTCGCCGGTTAGCGGGACAGGCTCCCGAGGTAGGATATCCCCGGGTTTGGGTCCCCTACTGACCGGCAGGTGGCCGGTGGAACCATTTCCACCGGGTCTCCCTGAACCCCGTACCAGCCCCTCATGCCCTCGCCAGTCACGATCCAACCACCGTCCATTCTAAGCGCTACCGCAACCCACTGCGTACCAAGAAATGGAGAATGGGATAGGGACGGAAATCTACCGCTACGACCAAAACACACCAAAATGCTTCACGATCGGTCACACGGCAGACGGTGGTACAGAACCGCTCGGGCCCGCCAACAAACAAGACTCCTCTCACTAGTTACCAAGCCCTACCACCAATAATGCAGTAGATGACAACTGCTTACTTCCCTTAGTCGCCTTATACGACACCCGCGGGACGGAATGGGGTGGTGATACCTGTATTCTTAGTCCGTCACCACACGGACTATTCTTTACGCATGTATTATTTACGCAGTAGTAATAAAATTGGAGTTCGAATTAATTCGTAGCGTTTTTCAAGATTCCATAATTACTCAGAACATTTATTTCTGACCTACCCTTATTACGATAATGTGTTATTATAATTTGCTTGTATAATTTTACTATATTTATTATTATTTCATAATTGACGGGCCTCGTGGCGTAGTCGGTAGTGTAACTGACTTCCGTGCACGACGTTGTGGGTTTGACTCAGGACAATTATTTGTTGATGAACACAGATAATTGTAATGCGTCTGGATGTTTTCTATCTATTATATGTATGTATTTACAAAAAAAGAAGTAGTATATGTAATTTATCCGTAATTTGGTACCCATAGCACAAGCGTTAAGCTTAGTTTGGGACCAGAGGATGTTGTGTGAAAAATGTCCGTGAATATTTATTTATTTTAAGATTAGTAGTTAGTACTACTGCTGCCTCAAGATTTTAGATAATTAAAAATATTATAAGTAACTTATTATGTAAGGAAATGGTTAATAAAAAAAAAAACAAACCCATGAAGTTCACTTTTGCCAGAAGGGGTCCACTAGATGAAACTGCAGCATAGACAAGATGTGGATATTTAAGACGCAACCAAGCAGCCAGTGACCCTGGGTATGATCCTCCAAAAGCAATCCAACGCACCTCTTTTTTCAACTTAAACTTAATGTTCATAGCATTGATGAATGTTGCTAAGTCGGCAAGGGCTTGGGATGACGACAAATACTGTAAGTTCTTGATACTTAGGTCCCTAAAAACGTTATAAAATCGGAAATGTGCTGATAAGTAATGATAAAATTATTTTTAAAGCTAAATAAAATATTGTTACTGTTATAACTATATAATATCAAGCAGGGATGTTATGGAGCCCCGTAACCGTATATGAAACAAAAAAAATAATTTCGGATAGGGGTGGAGTCTATATGACATATTATGACAGGCTTTTGTTTTTGTCCAGCTGTGCCGACACGCAAGTCACGCGCGTGCCCTGCATTGTGATTATTTCTATTGCTTAGTTAGAATATCGTTAAAACCCTACCTACAAATTGGAACATGCACAAATTAATGCTTTATGCAAATAATAAATTATTTCTTATCTATATTTAGTTACACCATTTGTAACTCAAGAACGGTAGGACCTATTTTTAAGATTTTTGGTTTGTTGAAAATAGAATATCAGGATAACCATTTTTTAATGTTTATCCTGCTATTGAATATCCCAATAAAAATATGAAAATAATCGATTTTCTTCTAAAATTCAGGTATTAAATTAATACAAAATATTGATTCTAGGCAGTACAAAGTTTGCTGGGACAATTAACCTATTATAAAATTAGCAGTGTTATATTTACTCTGTAGGATGACTTTCACCATAATAGCGGTGTTCTAAGTTGATACAAAGGGCTTTGAACTTCTGAGCATAATCAATCCAAGCTCCCTTTACCATCCATCTAGGATCAGCAGGTCCTTCACCACCTATCATTAGAAATACAGGCCCTTGGTTCTTAAAGTCGTAAAAACTTTCATTCACAAAATAACGCTGAAAAAAAGAATTTCTTGTAATTCCATAGCTTCGTACAGATTATATAAATAAAGTGATTTCATGCATGTTAATATGCATGCAGAAATAGTAGAAATCCTGTATTAATTTATTCATTTAAATTGTAATGTTGTGTGTGCAAGTAATTCAGATATCTGTACCTGTTTCCAAGTCCTTAAATCAGATGGACTGGAGTGATCTAATTTCTGGGTAAACCATTGGGCTGGTGGAAGAGGTTCACCATTATATCCACCAGGAGCTCCCAGATTTCCATATTTACTTCGACCTAGTCGAAAATGTTTACTACCATATACCACACTACACAAACCCATGGCTATAACCAAGACCATGGTTGCATTATAACCCAGACTGAACCGCATCGTTTTTATTGAGTAGGTATATTTTTAATCTTACTTTCACTCGAACGGTATATGATAAATTTATAATAATATTGTAAAATAAGAATTAAAAGGAAATTATAATAATAAACTAATTATTATAAGATTACAGTACACAACTCCTGATTTTTATTAGACTATACAACTAAACTTTATCAACATCAACCCAACAAAGAAGATCGTTCGGTGGCAATTAAAAGGCTCCTCCAGTATACAACAATAGCCTCTGACTACCAAAACAGTTATGATTGCATTGCATTTGCACCAGCCCACTTCATAATAGGTTAAATAAGATAGCAGGCATCACAATAGCAATTAATAAAATACAGTAAGGACACTAAGGCGACCGGCCGGCAAAGAGTAGAACACAGACTAATTAGTTCCCAGCAAAGAGTATAGTAATAAACCGGAAAGTTCCAAGTATAGTTATTTATCTATGCTAATTAGCGTGTTCCAGAGTAGAACAAAGAGTATATACTGAATAAGATACTGAAGAATAATAATAATAAAAAAAAGAATGGAGTAGAATAATCTAAAAAAGATCATATATATATATATATATATATATATATATATATATATATATATATACACATATATAATATTCTTCATGTCAAGTTTTTTTATTTTATTGTTTATATTTGTTTAAGGCATTGGCAAAACCATCAGCCTAACAGTAACATAAAATCTTTGTATAGATTTATATAGTTTATGTACCTAACCGTCGATATTGATATATTGAACAAACACTAAAATTAAAGAAAATAAATTTAATAGATCACGTTCAAATTTTAAAGAAAATTATAGTATGTATACCTCGGTCGTGAGATTTGAAAAGAAAAGAAAGAAAGAAAGTAAAGTCCAATGATTACTTTACTCTATGGGTAAAGTCGAAGCAATTTGAGTGCCCGACTTAAGAAGTAGTAATGGGTAACTCGTCACTTTAAGAGGTACACCTCATTTGAGGTGAAGAATTGAGTTTATGCTTGACGCGCGGACGGTTTTAGTTTTCATCTCATGGGCTCATGCTCCTCAGACTCAGAAAGGACGAGCATGAGGTCCGGTCTCCGGTGCGCTCGCTTACTATGTTTATGAGGTAGTTATTATTGTTAACTCCCTCACACACATTATTTTCTTTCTCTCAGTGTCCTAGGGCCAAAATAAACATAATTTGACACTCAATTATTTTCAAACTTATGTGTAAATTTATATATAATAATTTACGTAAATAATAATATAATATAATGACCACGAAATTAATATGTAAGTATGTACTTACATAATAGTTATTATTTTTAAATTCGTTACAATCGATTCATATGCCTAATCGTGACGCTGCCCTCACTCATTTATGTTATAAATGTGTCAATTCGTTCGTCGCCGAAATCCTCAATTTATCATCCTCATTCCTCATCATATCACTCGCCTTACGCTTGAGTCATGCGATGTTACGACTGGTCGGCCACAATCTCGCAACTCGCAAGTACGAGGAATGAAGAGCGAATGAGTTGGTTCATTGTTGAAATATGAGTAACTCTTTCAATTTGCTCTCGCGAGTACCTCAAATGAGGTAACTCATGAGTGAGAAGCGCATCACTACTAAGAAGTGGGTGTTGGTACGACTCACTTTGTACGCTTTCGAAATTGAGTCTAGGTTTTTGTATGAAAAACGTCGGCACTGTGAAAAGTCACGTGTACCTTCGACTTTCGAGTTCATTCAAAATATTGCATGACGTCACCGGTCGGCCTCTCAGCCAATCACAATCAAGACGTTTGTGGCTCGAAGGCAACGTTGTGAGATTCTGCCTCGCGCCGCTGATCGTAGACAGAGGATATTATAGACACGTTCTCAGCGTATGCATTACCGAGATAGCAATAATTTGATATATGATAACCGGAATAATTTTAAAAGATAACTATGATATTAAACACAAAGTGGAAAATGTGAAATCAAAAATAACAGTCACGAGCAGTATTTGAACCTGCATCTCCTGGATACCGTCCAGATTGCCAATTCAGCAATCGTGACAACTGCTCTCGACTGCTAATTTTGACAACACATTCATACTTATCGTCCTGGGTGACGCGTCATTTTACTTACAAACATATAATATAACTCATCACAGTCATCTCACCACTATCTTAGTAGTACAGTTCTATTCAAGTAACACGCATGTAAAACCTCTATCATTAGGTACACTACTCGTGTAGCTATGAAATTCTGATCTCTGATTCTACATTCACACATACGAAATCAAATACAATAGCTAGCTTTTTGCGTTTGGTTTGACTGGAGAAAGGTATCTAACGTTAAACTTTTATGGATAGTATTTGATATTGCAAAAAATACCGTAGCGATATATCAATAAATACCGATACTGGGATTCGATTTTTAAATCGTATATAAATATCGATATATTTTTTAAGTGGACAGCTCTCACGCTTGATGCTCACACCCGCACGATGGTGCGTTTGCTACGTCCAGCAAAATTATTCTGTAATGCAGAAAAACATGGAATTATCATTATTTAAATACAAAGAGAAAAATGTGAAATCGAAAATAACAGTCACGAGCAGGATTCGAACCTGCATCTCCTGGATACCGTCCAGATGCTTTGCCAATTCAGCCATCGTGACTCTTGCTAGCTCCTGACTGCTAATTTCGATAACACATTCATGCTTAACGTCTTTGGGTGACGCCTGCACCATCTGTCGGAAGTATCTTCATACATTATACCGACCAGGTAAACTTAATTTTACAATTAAGATTTTACCTAATAATGACGCAAACCCTATAAATATTTAGATATTTTTATATATATTTTTAGCATTTGACATGCTTAGCAACATACATTAATTTTCGATTTCATATTTTTTACTTTGTGTTTAATGTATGTTGATAAGCATGTCAAATGCTAAAAATATATATAAAAATATCTAAATATAAATTATCATTATTTGTGAATGTGGAAAAAGGAAACTATAGTGCGAGCGGGATTCGAACCTACGTCCCGTCCAATCCGGGACAGTGCTCTAAGCCACTAAGCTATCGCACTGATCAACGGCCATACCCAATCTCCACATCACATTTGTCTTTACGATCCACGACACCTATCGTATGCATTGCCATGCATTAATGCAATATAAGTAGTAAGTTTAATTTACAATTAAAATTTCATAATATTTGATGGCGCGATTTTTTAAACATTTTTGATATGTATTTTAGCACTTGACATGCTCAGCTACTTTAAAGTACAAATTATTTATATATGTGGAAAAGGAGAACTTTAGTGCGAGCGGGATTCGAACCTGCATACGATACTGTCAACAAACATATAGTTGTTATGTAACTACCTAAATCAAACGATATTTTGATGGCTTATAATACTTACCTTTTTTTGTTATGGCGGGAAAAAATCTAAGTATCCAATCACACACCCGTCTTTCAGGCCAATGAACAGGGTAATGTGGGGCCCCACCCACTAAAGCACCGCCGTGTCTCTCCACCTGCACTGGTGGACCACTGGAACTGGTAGACATTACTTCACTGGTGCGCCAGCGCCTTACCTTTTCGGGTATCACAGGCCACCGGAGCATCGCAACTTCGCGGAAGGCGATGCGAGCGGCGCACGTTTCCCGGTCCTTCCACCCACACCCTCATCGATTTGAATACATACTCAGGAATTTCTTAACCATTTTATTTACGCCTATAAAGTGAATAATGGTTTGATTCCCACTTAGGACAATTTATTTGTGTGATGAAAACAGATATTTGTACTACGTCTGGGTGTTTTCTATCCACAGACTTATCATATAAGGACTTATCATATAAGTCTGTGGATAGAAAAATGGTATGTATTTACAAAAAAAAGTACATACATAATGTATTATATCCTTAATCTGGTACCCATAGCACAAGCATTAAGCTTAACAGGTTCCCTGTCCCATCAATAATATGACAATTAAATTTCTACTTAACAATTAAATTTCTATTGTGTCTACAAACGGACAGGGAATGGGTTAATTTGGGATCAGAGGACGTTGTGTGAAATGTCCGTGAATATTTATTTATTTAATATTTATTTATTTATTATTATTATAAAAATAAATTTATTAGAATTTATTATTATTTCGAAAAGGCTACAGCACCGTAGACCATATCCATACTGTTCGGCAGATTGTACAGAAGACCGAAGAGTATAATCAGCCGCTGTGTATGGCTTTCGTGGACTACGAGAAAGCCTTCGACTCCATCGAAACCTGGGCGGTTTTGGATGCTCTGCAGCGGTGTCGCATCGATTGGCGCTATATCGAGGTGCTGAGATGTCTATATGATACCGCCACAATGACCGTTCAGCTCCAAGACCAAAAGACCAACCCGATCGAGCTGCGTCGAGGGGTGAGACAGGGGGATGTAATATCCCCCAAGCTCTTCACCAATGAACTCGAATACGTCTTCAAGACACTGGACTGGACTGGGCGGGGCATAAACATCAACGGCGAATACATCTCACACCTTCGGTTTGCCGATGATATCGTCATCGTTGCGGAGTCACTGGAACAGTTAAGCGGAATGCTGCATAGCCTAAATGGAGCCTCTAGAGACGTCGGCCTCGGCATGAACTTGGATAAAACCAAGATCATGTTTAATGAACATGTCGCGCCGGGACCGATCTACGTCGATGGTTCGATGCTCGAAGTTGTTCAGGAGTATGTCTACCTTGGACAAGTTGTCCAATTTGGTAGAAACAACTTCGAGAAAGAAATTAACCGCAGGATCCAATTGGGTTGGGCAGCATTTGGTAAACTACGCCACGTCTTCTCTTCGCCTTTACCGCAATGCCTGAAGATTAAAGTCTACAACCAATGCGTCCTACCTGTCATGACTTACGGGGCCGAGACGTGGACACTCACAGTGGGATTAGTCCACAAATTGAAAGTCGCGCAGCGGGCTATGGAGCGGGCTATGCTTGGCGTCTCTTTGAAGGATAAAATTCGTAATGAGGCAATCCGACAAAGAACCAAAGTTACCGACATAGCTCGCAGGCTCAGTAAGCTGAAGTGGCAATGGGCTGGTCACATCTGCAGAAGGACCGACGGACGATGGAGCAAGCGTGTCCTAGAGTGGAGACCGCGACTTGGTAAGCGTAAGGTAGGACGGCCCCCAGCTAGGTGGACCGACGACCTCAAAAAGGTCACTGGGACAGACTGGATGCGGAGGGCGGAGGACCGTGTGCAATGGCACGTGTTAGGAGAGGCCTATGTCCAGCAGTGGACTGCAATAGGCTGATTGATTATAGAATTTTCTTTGCATGCTTCTTTTACTTGTTTTATTAACTGAAGTAGTAATTTGGATCACAGAGGTCTAATTTTTAAGTACGCTCTTCAATAGATAAATGATGGTCCTAGTCGTCGCTACAACGTATTTACGAGGAGGGATCAAGTAATAACAAGTAACATAAACTACTTACTAACTATGAAATGGAATGCATCACATGTAATGATGAGCAGAAGTATTTAAAACACCTGACAATCATAACAGCGCCAGAAAATTTGCATTACTTAATATTGTTAAATTTGTTTAATTTATGTATTTCATTGCCCCAAAAGAGATTTTTACAGGCGTCCGGTGCTTTGCGTACATAACAAACGAAACTTTTAGTTGTGTATCCATTTGTATATTTTGTAATTGTGCTATGTTGTTTCTTTCAGGGTAGGTACGTACTAATCACAGTATGGTAGGTAAACTAAAATCTAGTCAATAGAATCACAAAAATACAAGTGTTACCGCACTCACCACCCATCTTCTTTCCCACAGATGTGTTACAAGACGTCTAAGGGAAATAAGCAATTGACAGCAATTGAATTGTATCACTAGGGGGCATGGTGCCAAGTAGTCACTCCATAAAGTGACGTAAAGCATGAAGCTGGACGGATGGTGCTATTAGTTATAGTCACATGAGTAAATAAAGAGCGCGCAATATTTTAGGTTTGGCAAGCGACCACTGCAGTAATGTCATGTTCCAGTGGACCGCTATTAGAGGTCCACGGAGGCTTTATTAGTTGGTGAGGGCCTCACACTACCTCACCCAGACGACGGGGTGTGCGGTTAGGTTTGTCCGTGTTGTGACTGACTAAGAATACAATTGTTACCACCCCATCCTTTCCTGCGGTTGTCGTACAAGGCGACTAAGGGAAGTAAGCAATTATCACCCATAGCATTACTGGTGGTAGGGCTGGGTACCAAGTGAGAGTAAGTACTCACTTGCTATCGGGCCCGAACACATCGGTACCACCGTCTCCTGCGTGTCCGGTCATGAAGCACGTCAGTGTGTTTTGGATGTAACAGAAGATAGCTGTTGACGAAAGATAGCCGACGTGATAACATCTTATAAATCGATGAACGCCAGCTGCACGCACGAAAAAGTGTCACGTTCCGATAAATGTAGGTATGGAGACCGATGCCTTGTGAAACTCAGAAAACTTATACATATATGACGTTATTACGTAAATTTTAGTATCGTCCATTAACCGACTTTACAGACAACCATAGTGTTTTACAAATAACATACGTAAAATATTTAATGTTTGTGGTTTCTGTTTTATGTAACTTTTAAGTGAATACTAATTTCAAAATCTAACCAAGTTTTTTTTATAACGTAATGGAAAGCATCGTCATATGGCATTTCAAATTTACAATCTTGCATACCCATAAGTACATATCACTATTAATTTTATAACAATGTTTATTTCGCCATCATAATATACATGGGATATTTGTATACAAATGCCACATAATTTTTGAAGTATTGTTACAATTGGCTTCCGCTTCAGGTAGCAAATATCCACGCTACCCCACTCTTTAGTAAAATCAGTAAAATGTCTACAGATACGCGCGCCGGGTTTGTATACAATACAGCCCGTAGCTCAAAGTCACGCACTAGCTAAGCCTGTATACGTAAAGTGTTTTTTCTCTGTAGGTACGTGACGCAAACACGTGCACCAAGCTTGTGTAAGTGTACAGCCTGAGTGAATAAGCGTTTGGCGGTGCGACCAGTGGGGTGGGTGAGCGGTTGAGTTGAGAGCACCTTACTGTACGCTTTATGGGTACCTAGCTCCCTGAAATTGTTAAGTAGGTATTTGTAATAAAACGACATATTCATTCAATTCCTAGTTTTATTGCCAATTCTTTCCACACTCGAGAGTATAAAGAATGAGAAGTTAACCATATTCATCATCATCATCATCTCATTTAAGAGCTTAGCTCTTGTCGGTGGAGCCTCCTCCAGCTCTCTCTGCATAGTGCCTTTTCCTTAATTTCCTGATACGACACGACATCCAGACTTTCCTTCACTTGCTGTATAAATGTCCTTCTTGGTCTTCCTCGCTTCCTCTTTCCCTCAATCTTTCCCTCTAGGATGGTTTTGACTAGATCATTGTGTCATATCAAATGGCCCAGCATTTGGCCTCTTCTGTTGTCGATGGTATTAAGGATACACCTTTTCTCTTCTACCATATTTAGCACCTCTTCGTTTGTCCTTCTCTCTGTCCAGCTTACTCTCTCCATTCTTCGCTAACACCACATTTCAAAAGCTTCCAGCCGCTGTCTGTCTCTTTGCGTGATAGTCCATGTTTCGCAACCATACAATACAATACTCCAGATGTACACCTTTATCAATTTTTTACGTACACGCTTTGATATTCTCGCGCTCAGTAGATGTTTTTTGTTGTTGAAGGCTTTTTTAGCCATTGCTATTCTTGCGATGATATCTGGTGAACATCTGGATTCACTAGTAATTAAGCTTCCCTGGTATCTAAATGAATTTACTTGTTCTATTGCAATATTGTTAAGAATGATTGGGTTGTAGGTATCTCTCTTGGCAACTATTAAGGTTTTGCTTTTATTTGTATTTATTTTAAGACCAAACTGTTTCAAAACAATGTCCATCTCTGTTAATATCTTATGTAGATCAGAGTTTGATTCCGCTAATACTGCTATGTCGTCAGCAAAACGTATAAATTTTACTATTTCTCCATGCATTTTGACCCCTCCTTCCACTGACCCTGTTAATTTCCTTATTGTACATTCTATGAATATGTTAAATATTATTGGCGACAGTGGGCATCCTTGGCGTACTCCTTGTCTGATCCGTGCTAAGCCTTTTGCTTCTCCTATTTCTATTATTGTTTCCTGTTCCCTGTATAAATTATATATAATTCTTCTATCTCTGTAATCTAAACCTGCCTCTTTTAATATTTCTAGCATTGTCTTCCAATTTACTTTATCAAATGCCTTCTCTAAATCTACAAATGCTATATGGGTATCCATATCATAATCCAGTCGCCTGTCAACTATAAGTCGTAATGCAAATATAGCGTCTCTAGTTCCTTTCTTTTCTCTAAACCCATATTGGTCTGGTCCTAAATATCGTTCTGATAGTGTTTTTAATCTGTTTTGTAATATTTTTAATAGGATTTTACTAGCTTGTGAAATTAGGCTGAGTGTTCTGTGTTCTCCGCATTTGAGTGTGTTAGGTTTTTTTGCTAGCGTTACGGTTCTACTCTTTTTAAAATCTTCCGGTAAAACACCAGCCATAACCATATTAACCATATTATATAAGGTTTATTTTGTATTGTTGTGCTAATTTCTTCGAACGACATTACGCACACGCTCCTCTCACCACTGCAAAATACAATACAACTGTCCACGTCGCTCGGCCTCAATCAGGACACCTATGCTTATTGGCATTGCATCATCATCACGAACACGGCACGCCCCGCCCGGCTGGAGACTCGATTTCTTCAATATCTTCATAAGTACCTGGCAATAGAGACTAAAGAATACTTAATGCCACGTAAAATAATATATATTTTTTAAATTTATTTTTGATAATTATATATAAAAAACTGAAAATGTAAAATAATGGTCGTTTTCAAATTTAGTACCCAAGGCACGTTTGTTTTAGTTTTGAAATAAAAAAGTTATATATGGTGCCTTATACATTTTATTATTCTGAAGTTATCATGTTATCATGAAGATTTTCTAACCAACCCTTTTTCTTTGCGGTCCAATGTATGAAGCTTTGTCTCTGTTCTGTTATGTGATTCATATGCTAAAAGGTAAAGAGGAGGGGCACTTTTTGGGAGTTGCCGAAATTACACAAAAATAGGGTGATCATAGTCTGGAGCGTGCTCGTCGCGATCCGAGCCAGCCTGCAAACCACAGGCTGCAATCCGGTTTGAATGCGTATCGCAGTGCGGGTTAGGGTGTGTCCCAGAGGCGACGCGTACCAACCCGCCCCCGTCGGTACGAACAATGGCAGATGCGGTGATGGGGACCGCCACCCATCACGCCTTGCCCAGTTTGGCGAGGCGAGGGGAGCAGAGTGTCGAGTAGGCACGTGGAATGTAAGAGGTCGTTCGGAAGGTAAGTTACACGAGCTGGTAACCGTCATGTCAGACAGACAGCTTGATGTGCTCTATGTAACACAGACCAAGTGATAGGGCAGCGAGGCCTGTGATCTCCTGGTGGCGGGATAGCTCTGTGGTGTGGTGTACCGCAGAGCGATCGGGCCAGCATGGGAGTGGGGGTGTTGCTGTCCGCTCGGTTGGCCTCAGGTGTGAAAGACTACAGAATGTTCGATCCCAGACTTCTATGGGTCCGAATAAAACTAGGTGTCACCAGGGTCTTCATGGTCGCAGTTTATGCTCCCTTATCATCGGATCTAGAGATGTTCTGGGATAATGTTAGGGAAGTTCTGCATTTGGCAGAAGCTAGTGAACGTGTGATATTACGCGGATACTTGAATGGACGGATTGGGATCACGCGTTCAGACTTCGAGGACGTGCTTGGTTCATTTTGTGATAAGAGAGTGAACGATGTAGGTAGGCTCATTGCGGATGTATGTATGGAGAGAAACTTTATTGTGTCAAACACATTTTTTCAACATAAAGACATCCATATGTATACATGGAGAAGGAATGAACAGAGAAGTATGATAGATTTAATTCTGGTAGACAGTCGCCTCCGAAGTAAAATTCTGGATATAAGAGCCTACAGGGGTCCCACTGTCGACACAGACCACTATCTCGTTATTGCGAGATTTAGTGGTCTGTTCAGAAAGTGGAGACACTGGCGAGAGCGTGTCCACTTCGGAGGGCGTGAAAGAATAAAGATTGAAAAGCGAAGAAGCGAAAGAAGTATGCTTAAAGAAGCATAGGAAAGTGAAAGGTGATGCATGGTGGGATACGGAAGTAGCAGCTTCGATAGACCAAAAGAAGAAAGCGTGGCTGGACTATGTATCTTCTTTGAATCTGAGTGCAAGTATTAAAGAACAGAGGAAAGAAATATACCGGCAACGTAAAAATGACACCAAAGCCTTAGTGAAAGAGAAGCGTGATAGAGCAAATATGATTGCAGAAGAAAGGCTGACCAAAAACTTTTTTCTTCTTTAGAGCAACACCAAATTTTTCTGGAGGGAGGTGAAGAAATCTCGGAGTGGTTGATCAGCTTTCAGAATGAACAAAATAAGGTCTAAAGGTGGAGACATTCTTAAGCAAACACAAGATGTGTTAAGTCGATGGAGTGAATATTTTGGAGATATATATGCGGATGTTCAAGGTGATGCCGGTGCCACATGTGGTCTAACAGATCAGCATTCGATACTGGCATCTTCTGATGACATTAGTATGGATCAAGTTGGATAGGCGATTAGAAGTTTGAAAAATGGTAAGTCAGCGTGTATTGATATGGTGTCTGCTGAGATGATCAAGCTTGGAGGCTCATGTGTCTGGGAATCCTTCCTGATGCTTCTCAATTCATGTTGGAGCTCAGGAATGATTCCCAAGGACTGGAGAAGCGCAGTCATGTATTGAAAGAAGGTGGAGTCAGGGGTCTCTGAAACTGGCGAGCGTGTATGAAGAAAGTTATGAATGTTGAGGAAGCGAGAGATGTATGCAAGAATAGAGCCTCTTGGCACTCTGTTCTCTCTACCTACCCCGCAAGGGAAATGGCGTGATGATAAGTTAGTTAGTTAGTACACAAAAATACTAACAATGTCTTGTGATTTAGACTGAAGCATTGAGCTTCCTTTTCTAGTTACAATGTGAGACAAAAACCTACCCGACTTAAATGAATTTCTTAATCATAAGATTGTTTTTTTCTTACGTGGACCGAAGGATACTCGTACTCGTATAGTACGTCATGGAAGCCTCACACCCACAAATATAACATCGAACAATATCCTTTAATGACTTGATTAAAGACTAACCTACCTATTCATTCAGGTAACCTTTAGCCAGAGGTGGGGTAGTTATACGCTCTTTGCAGTCCTGCCTTAATTTCACGGCAGGTGGGGTATTATCGACATGGCTACTGTCATTTCCATACAATTTGTAACCTGTGTAATACGCCTCCGTGTGAAAAGATTTTTTTCACCTACCTTCCCATTCACTTCTATAATATACATAACGTCGCCCTTCATTTTTTTTGTATATTCACATATTACTTGTGTGAAATGGGGTCTTAGCTACTTATTATTATCACGCGTGCGTGACTGCTGGCACCAGCTAGTTAATAATTTATCTAACAGTTAACAGTAGCCTATACGAAATATTGAAAATCTAATAGGTAGGCATGGACTTAATAAAAATTATTCGTCCATGTAGTAGGTAGGTAATTCAATAACATTGCTTTTAAAATATTGTACAATATAACTAAAACTCTCTGTGGCCATGGTACACTTTAATTGGCTGTTGACTTTAGTAAGCCAAATTAGTAGTTCTTGCCATGGTCAACTCGAATGAAAGAAAATGTTTTTAGTTCCAATATTTTCAGTATATAAGATCAAAATATGAGAAAAAAGAGGTGAGCTCCAAACAATTGAGTTCATAAGCGCATAAAGTACGTGCACAAGTAGTAAAATGCTACCAATTGTACACATTATTACGTGAACGAACACAAGTTTTGGAAAATAATATAGGCATAAATAACATGTTAGGTCATATTTGTACATAGTATTATTAACACTATGTATAAATTAATAAAAAGTGCTTATCGTGGTATAAAAATAAATGAACTACATAAAACATAAGTTAAACTATGAAAACCTATAAATATACTTAAATGTATTATACTTAGATGAATAAAACTTATAATTATTATTATACCTGAAAACCATTTATTAATTAGTCCTATATTTCACCTCTATTACTCGACTAATTAGTTGACAGGTATGATAGTTGTCAGTCCCGAACTGAGCGGCAGCAGTCAGCCAACATTCCAATTTCACTTGTAAATGCGATCGATCGCAAGGCAGGCGTGTGTAAGTTAGAGCTCGGCGGGTTTTAAAAAATGGCTCTTTTCAGGATTTCTTCTACCAGATTATTAGAATTGCAGGTAATTACAATCATCTTTGTTTTATATTGCATGCCATTTTTAAGACAAGGAATAATTTATTGCATAATTATTTTTTGAGGCGTTTTCTAACCTTGGTCAAGTAGTTCTTAGTTATGTAATGAGATTTATTTTCGGAGTATTGGACATCATTCAAGTTCTACTATCAAATATTGGTGATCTATGCTAATTGAATGACAGCGATAATAGCGTATAATAATTATAAACTTGACGGTTCTATAAAATTATTCTAAGTATATAGGTTTTGTAAATAATTAAATATGTTAGGATTATTTAATAACTTACTCGTGTTTTTTGAAAATGTAGTAAATTTTATCTAAGGAACACGTTTGGTTTCTAAACTATTAGTAACAATCAAGAAAAAAATGTGTTATAAGTCGGCAAAAATAAATATAATAGATTTAAGAAATCATCTCATAAATAATTAATTAACTACATAGGTAATTGCATATATTTGAAATATACCTTATAACCTTTGAAACTAACATCATAAGGCCCAGCTGCAGCTGAAGCTTCAGCCTTCGTAAAGATTAACTTAAATAAATTGGTAGGGGCATTGCCTTGTATTAATAATGTTGTTATTTTTGTAAAATAAAGGTCCATTTTTAAAAGGCCATATAAAATTTATGTTTTCTTCAGAAAGAAATCCATACTAATTGGTTTTGTAATATGTTAAGATCTACTGCTAGCCCACGGTGCATTCTGGAGGCTAATAATTAATTGTTTTTTTATATTATCATTTATTTTTCTCTTTATATCGCAATAGTACTAAGCTTTTGAAATAATTATTGTCAATGAATTATTTATTCATGTAAACATTAAATTGTATTTAGGCAGTCTTTACCAAAATAAGTAATAAAATGTGATAATAGTAAGTCATAGTAATTTGAATTACTTAAACTTACTATGTACAAGGCCAATTGTTGTTTTGTAAGTTCTTTATTAATTTAATTCACACAGTCAAAGTATGAGAATAGCTTTATCTGCACTTTTAATTTGGACACCCAGTACGGTGTGTTGGTGTAGTGTTTACTTACTTTCATTTAGTTAACCCATAACCTTTGCTTATTAATACCTAATTTTTATCACTGCACTTTTATCAGTGTTTACTCAAATCATATTAACAACCAGCATTGAAGTATTAACAACACATCTAATTAGGTGCAATCCATCAGGTTTTGATGCTATAAAAATATCAAATAAACTTTTAAATATTAGTACGCAAACTGTTTTTAAGACAAGATTCCAAGTGTATTGATATTTAAGTTGATAGCGGAGAGCTGAGATGGAATATGAGCGATTTAACTCTATTAACCGACACAACCATTTTGATAGCCCTGGAGTACTGTTAAATCTCACATATAGTCCTTATAAAATTTATTTGATTGATACTACATATGTGATATCTAAGGATCATATCACTATAGTCGGTACCTACATGCTTACTGTCACAGATTTATCAAATCTCTGACATTTTGTTGGATTTGGAATTGCAATGATTGATCTGCTATCAAACATTAGTAGTCATGTGAGATTAGTACACATTCTAACACATGGCAATGACCTTGAATAGTTTATTCCATGCCAGTGTCATGTACCACTGTCATGTAATTGCCGTTTAATGCTGCCACATTAGGCTGGCAAGTTGCTTCCTTATCACGAACATCCATTTATACTGATTATACAAAATTATAACCAGTTCATAATCAATGTAATTAGTTTCTAAAGTACCTATTCAATGAACGAACTCACGGAACAGCTTAAACTTGAACGAGTTGAACACGGTCACTATTCGTTAAATCACGTGACAAATTCTCTACAACATTTACATAATAAAGAAGTCAGTTGTGAGAACGTGACTATTTCATGTTAGTTGAATAATTACACGCACCGAAATGCCCTACCTACATTTTTATGATGATATCGTTATCTGTCGATTATATAAACATAAAGCCTTGCAATGACATTCAAGATACTTGTCCTCTGCTGTTTTAACTAACTCCAAAGATAACCGAGCAGGTCAGCGATGCGCTGACATCGGGCACGCGCCCAAAATCGCTTGATTTTATTATAGCTACAATCTATGGTTAACTATAGATGACTACACTAAATGCATCTCCTAGCTGCATTTAAATTAAGTAACCATTTTTCATTTAGCAATGTTTCGTATCTAAAAAAGGAAAACCGCATGTAAACGGGAAACGCGCAACTTACTCGGAGTTGACCCTGAAAATATGTCCTACCGCTCCGCTGCAGCGACGTGCCGCTAATGTACATGTACGGTTTGACCTTAATATTATACATAAGGACGTTACGTTACGCGGATCTAAAAAAAATGAAGTACGTTAGCATGAACATGACGCACATATTCAAGGTTACTTTAAGATACGGCTTCGTGTGGTAGATAATGTAAAATAGTTGAATCGACTACTTTCAATAAAATACTGTCTGTTCGTTTCAAATCTACCTACACCGGTTGTATACACGCTGTGTACGATACGTGCGTAGGTAATTTCCATCTTTCTGTAGGGGTTTTAGTTTTAGTTATAACCACTGAAGTAATGTCACATAGTTCCGGTGGTCTGCCAATACAGGCGAAGAGCGTTTGTTGCCCCGAACGACGGGGTGTGCGGTTAAGAACATTTTTACCAGCCTTAACAAAAAAAACTGTTTTATTGGGAAATAACTTGACAATTATTATTGAGCTCTTAAATTCGGTTAATTATTGTTATATTTATTTATTGCATGCATATCTAATTGGAGCAGTATTTGGTAGTAATGATATCTACTAAGGTGAATGTATATATTTGTACAGGTGTACGTACTATCGAGTACACAAATACCGTTCGCGTTCTGATAAGACCATTAATTTTTATTCTGAGACTGTAGTTTTCTTATATTTCATGAGATAGCCTCAGAGCATATACCTATAGTTGGTTAGGTTTCATGCAATGGTCGGCCACATTATTAAGTGTCCAATTCTATCATCTAGCTACGACATAATACACAGAATTAACTAAATTGAGAAAGAAGTTGGCCTGTACCACACACACTGTCTGACCCTTGAGCTGACCTAGGTTTCTTGGAAATGGTTACCATTCGGTTTTTATCGTCATTTTCTACAGGTTGCGACGGTGCAACGACTAAAAATATTATAAGTATACTTCCTAGGGACTGAATCATCTGGCATGTCCTTTTAGAAAATATTGCAAGTAAAGGGTTGTAGTTAATAGTGCTTCGTCAAGTTTCTAGAAAAGTAATACTCACACAAAACATGTAGATTGTAAGCTTGTAGGATTTATTTCATGAATATATAAAAAAGCTAGGAACCTACTTGTCAAAAGTTTGTTTAAGCCACATTTTTCGAATTTATACCGTTTACGCGACAGGGAATACCCAACCCACTTACAACACGTAAATTCTTTGTAAGTAATTTATGTAACGAATGACGTGTAGGGCAAAATTTAGGTCGCAAATTATATGCTTGAATATTGTTATCAAATAATAATATTTAAGTATAATATCCTAAAAAATAACAATGGGCAGGAAATAGTCGGGTTCACAATTATAACATGATTACGCAGAACTTTAAATAAAACAAGAGCAATATTATGCAGTCGATATTTATGTAGGTACCTCAAATATTAACCTAGTCTAAAGTATATATACTGGAGATTTATATTTATGTGGCCCCTGAGATTTCCGTATACTTATGAAAACTACGACATCACAAACTTGTTTCAATAAAATGTTTCTTGTGGTTGAAATCGTATTAATATCGTCGTCGATGAGTGTACGTGGGTTTTTATTGGGAGACCTGATTTAATTGGGTAATGAAGTAATTATTGGTTTACAAAACGCGATAATTATCGTTTAAACTCTTCTGTGTATGACATGTAATTTAAATTGAATATAAAATCAGTCTGAGCTAATTCCAAAAAGGGAATCAGATATACCTACTTATTATTGTGATAATTCTTCACCTTACAATGACCATGTTTTGTTTCATTGGTTCAATTTACTACCTTGTTCGTTGCCCCGAACGACGGGATGTGCGGTTAGGTACCTAGATGTTTACCCGTCTTAACAAAAAATGTCCTTTACGACGGATGTCAATTGATTTTTCTTATTCTTTATTTTTTGGATAGTTCTGCGAGTTAGAGCGGAGTAAGTACCTAATTATCAAGTGCGGCTGACAAAGAAGGACCGAACTATGCCGCTTTCTGGGAATTAAAAGTTATTAGAAATATATGTGTTTGATAACACAGGATGCCGTTTGTTTATATTTAATTATAATTATGTATTGTGTAGGCTTCCGAGGATATGCACTTAGGCTCTGTCGTGAATTTCTTATCAATTGTTTCGTTTTCCTTATTCTTTATAGTAGTGAATTTGTCAGTTTCTTATAGGCAAGGTTTTTTACTTAATTGTCTGTTCGGCCTTATTTCCCACTGACCTTACTGCGCATGCGCCATGTCCTCGTTAGGTAGCGACGATAAAACGCAACAAAGTGGATGCCACGACTTGTAACGGGTTTTACGAGTACTTGATATTATCATTGTGCCATTCTTTCTGACCATCATTACATGACACAGCTAAAAGAAATGCTAAATAGGTTTAATGATGTGCCCATAGCACATGTAGATACCTACTTAGCAGTTATCGTGGTACATTGGCTATAATTTAATTACTTAATAAAATTACCTACACAGGTAATATTAAACAATTACGAATAATTATAAGTAGGTAGATACCTGGATGACTGAGCTTTGCTCGGTATTTTTTTTTTGGTAAATCGTTATTTTTGGAAAATATACCTACCTATATTTAGATACGAATTACACACTGAGACATGGATTAAAAGACGTTTTCTAAAAATGAAACCTAGCTAGATCGAATTATCGCCCCCGAAATCCCCAGCATACTAAATTTCATGAAAATCGTTGGAGCCGTTTCCGCGATTCAGATTATATAATTATATGTACCTATACCAAGAATTGCCCATTTAAAGATATTAAATTTTATTATTATAGTAGGCAAAAGCACAACGAATGTAATGGTAGCACAAGGGATAAATTCCTGATTACACGTAAAATACCTACGTAGGTCTCTGTAAATGTGTGATATGTATCTCACATAATCATGCGGGAGTGAGTTTGTTTGTTACGATAAGGGAATAGATACCCTCTATTACGAAAAATTTACAAAATTATATAACCTTATTAACATAATCAATTTATATCATGCCAGTTGTTCCGTAATATAGGTTACAGACGTAGAGAATATTATATTGTGAATAGCATCAAAAATTATGTACTGTCAAATTATTCCTAAACGCTAGGAACAGTAAGTTCGTTACGTAAACCAGTACCGTCATCTTGATTGATTGACGAAGGGTTCTAAGATGAATGACATGTGAGTTCAATTATATTACACTCTGGCCCGGGCTGACCGTATGACATCTTCGATTGAATCGCTACTGCTATGATTGTATCGCACTAAACAAATTATTTGATTCGTAAAGGGTACTTAATGACTGGTAGCTACCTATTTTGTAACCTATCGTGACTATAAATAAGCAGGTGATATTTATATCACTTCAGTTTTACTTGAAAATAGAAATGTTTTTTTATAAGTAGAAATGTTTTCTTATTATATTCCTTATTTTGCACTACCCATTAGATATTGTCTCAATATTGGATACTGCTTTTATAATAAAACTGGGTTAATTCTACCACGGCTCTAATGCGATTAGGCATGCTGTTTAATGGCTAGAAACTGCTAACAACTGTCCTCAAGCAGTTCGTACTACCCGTTGGGAAGCCTATTAACAAAGTCCGCAGCTATAAGGAAGTTATTATGTCGTAAATAAATGTTTTACCAGTGAAATTTAATGCTAAAATTATGACTGTGTGTTACCTTTTTAAATAACATATAATAAAACTAGCTAAGCCCACGGTTTCGCCTGCTTGGGAATCGGGTTTTTACCACTTGTCTAAAGAGCGTGCGATTGATAAGGGTATCTTATTGATTAACACAAGACGTGTACATTTCTGCTCTTTCCGGTAATACCTACACAGTTATTTGCGGAAATTGCGGGCGATAGCTCTCGGCTCTTGTGCCATCGTACACCGCATTTATTTAATAAAAAAGAAAGCAATTTGGCAATTACCCATTTAAAGTTTTCCTTGTAGAGCGTTTCAAACGAATTGTGTGTAGAAAAGGAATCTTACAAAAAAAGTTTCAAGAGTAAAAATATTCTGGTACTTTTATAACGTCGCTGAATTAAGTGATTGCGCAACGTACACTTAGCTCGAACTGGATGACCCTGCCAACAAAAGCTGCAAAGTGGTTGTATGAATGGTTGGGTGCATAACGCTGAGTGCACGCGGAATTTTACTACACTTTGTTGCACTATATATTTTACCGAATAATTAGTGGCACATCAGTTATAGATAGACCCTTCACACGCATTTAGCGATGTGCGATATTTTGTAGTAAGTTACACATGATATGGAATCTAGCCCTAGGTTGAATGTTCGCCCGTTTTCAAAGTCCAAATAGATCTGCATGACATATTTAAATTAATTACCTTGGTTGTCTTTATATTAACATCTATCATACTTATTCTATATCCCCTTGCCCTTTAATTATAACATAAAAGCCTTGATAGACCAAGTACGTTTTTATAAACGCTTGGAATTATTTAAAGTGTCGTGTAGAGTCAAAAGTTAATTGAAAACAGCAATGAGTATTTATATTCATTATATTCAAGAGTCTACATACAAACTTGAAATAACTATCTGCGTGTTAACTTAATTATTTTGTTTCATACAGAAAATATGTCCAGTAGTGACTTCGATACAGCAAGCGAAAGGCTTAAGCGCGGAGTCATGCAATTTGAAAAGCATCCTTCAGGAGAAGATTCCTAAAGAACAGGCCAAGATTAAGGAATTCCGCCAAAAATATGGGTCCACTAAAGTCGGAGAGGTCACCATTGACATGGTGAGTACCTTTTGAATAAGGTAACAGTTTAACGTGATGCAGATAAATGATATTTGATATACCTCGTGGGTACAACACAACAAACAGTGCTGCAGCTTATTTCAATACGTTTATTCGTACGTATTTCGTTTTGAGAGGTCGACAGGGTGACGACGGTCAACGAACCGCTACGAAGTACCCTGGTGGAGTGCAAGACTTAAGTTAATCTGCATTATGTATTTTTGCGGTCAAGTACATACAGAATCTGCACAGATGGCGGAGTGGTTTAGATACCGGCCTCCCGCCCGAGTGCTGTGGGTTCGATTCCCACACAGGACAACTCTTTGTGTAATCCACGAATGGTTGTTCTGAGTCTGGATGTACTTTGTGTCCATGAAATTGTATGTTTGTAAAGTCTCCCACAAGGATTATTCCTTAGTGCAGGGTGCAATCTTACTGTAGTTAAAACATTAGCCCTTCCTATGATCTACAAAATGTCCTATATAATTGTGTTGATGATTATGTTTGAAGTGGTCTTAGTAAAAGACCTCATATTAATTGTCATTCTATAACTGTTTTTTTAATGTTATGTGTGTTTTATTTAGATGTATGGTGGTATGCGCGGAATAAAGGGCCTTATTTGCGAAACATCAGTGCTGGACCCTGATGAAGGTATCCGTTTCCGCGGCTTGTCTATCCCAGAATGCCAGCAAAAGCTGCCTAAGATGAAGGAAGGTGGGGAACCTCTTCCTGAGGGTCTATTCTGGCTTCTCCTTACCGGCGAAGTACCCACCAGTGCTCAAGTAAAGGCTCTATCCAAAGAATGGGCACAAAGGTCCGTATAACTTTTAAGTTATAATTCTTAATATCTACCTTTAGTTTTGACGAGTGTTTATTCTTTAAAATATGTATTATACTTTATTATATGAAACCTTAGATTCTGATTATAAACCATAATAACGTAAAAAAATACTTCAATTATGTTCTGTGTTTCTGTAATCGCGTACACGGACGTTTACAAAATACATTTGTATTGTACCTACATAATGTTTATTTAGATAAAGGCAAGTCACGTTTCTCATACGGAGGTGATATATTTATCCTAATAATAAAGTTTAAATTGTATTTTATATAGGGCAGAGCTGCCATCACACGTCGTTACTATGTTGAACAACTTCCCCAAGAAACTCCACCCCATGTCACAGTTCTCAGCCGCTGTGACTGCCCTCAACAGTGAGTCTATTTTCGCCAAAGTCTACTCTGAAGGAGTACACAAGTCCAAGTACTGGGAGGTAAGTTATCCTTACCAAGCATATATTAAAATTATTTGTAACATTTCAAATATTTATAATAAATTTTGTGCAGTTCATTTATGAAGACTCAATGAATTTGATCGCCAAACTGCCTGTGATCGCCGCCGCTGTCTACAGAAACACTTATCGTGACGGCAAAGGCATCGGTGCTATTGATGAAAACAAAGATTGGTCCAGCAATTACTGCGCCATGCTTGGTTATGATGACCCGCAATTCGTTGAGCTGATGCGCCTATACCTCACCATCCACAGGTTTGCACTAAAAGATTTTTTTTTATAGTTTGTCGTTGTCTTCAGTAAGCTGTGCTTGTTTCTTAAGTTTTTTTTAATTAGATCTTCTTGTTGTCTTTTAATAATACCCATACTATATCCATTTTATTTACCTCGAGACAAAATAAAGCTTTTTTTAATTTCGTCACATTATCTTAAATCTCGAGTTTGTCAATCTCGAGTTTGTGTTGACACATATGTGTTAGAAATTCTCAGTAGCTATGAGTATAACTATTTTAATCAGAGACCCCGTCTTGTGTTTTATCGTTGATCACACTGCACTTATAACAAAAAAAACAGCTTGTTGTGGTCTTTTTGGATGATGTATTGAAATCTGGAATGATATTTCAAGGCTGATACGATAAATCAAACTTAACTTAAAAAAAATGCTTTTTTTTTTTTACTTTTCTTTTGGTACCTATATTAATATGTTTGCTGTGTGTGTTATAGAGAGTATTGGAATAATATTTAGTTTACAAATATTAAATGATGGTAAATTAAAGATTCCTAAATATTGTTTCAATCTTGAACTTTCTTAATCGTACCCATATCACTTTACGGAGGAAATCCAGCTAAACTCTCGGGTTCGCAGCAAGCGGAGCGAAATGTTTTGCAATTATAATACCTTGTAATGCGAATGTTGTTATATTTTCATACTGAATGATTCAATGTTATGGTTAATGGTTATTACGAATACGAAGTGCAGATAGTTATTATAATTTCGTCTTTGTATGTAGCTGGTTGGTTCACTCTAATACGTGGTCGTTGTGAAATACCGATGATGCATGTTTACTTGAATGACATTCCCGTTATTAGTATGCATTTCCCCTTAGTACATAATAATTATTGTCTAATTATTGATTTTCCTAATGCCTGTTTTCATTTATGATGATTTTCTATATTAATTTATTTAGTAATACGGTTTTTTAATTAAATATTGTAGATCTTAGCTTAAATTAGTAAACGATCGTAAGTGAAAACGGATACTTAGAAATCTTTAATAATTTTTTTATTGCATTTAGTGGCAGACGAGCCACGGCCTATCTGATGGTAAATGGTAACCGTCGCTCATGGACTCAACTATACCGAAAGCATTGTCAAGCCGCTGCTCACCATTTCATTTCACAGATATGAAATGAAAGCATAAACGGCTATCTCCTACTACAGCCAAAACGCAACGATATGCTTCATGATCACACGGTAGATGGTGGTACCAACCCGCTCGGGCCCGATACCAAGTGAGTACTCCCACTTGGTACCCAGCCCTACCACCAGTCATGCAATGGATGATAATTGCTTACTTCCCTTAGTCGCCTTATACGACACCCGTGGGAAAGGATGGGATGGTGATACTTGTATTCTTAGTTTTCATACTACTTAAATATATATACTATGGTATAAATAGTTTCTAACTCTGTCCACTTGGTACGATATCGTATTAGAGTGCGTCGTTATATCGCGTCACATAGTGTAGTGTCTACCCGTAAAACAAAATACAGACTACATAGTGAATTATATTAAAAAACTAGCTGACCCGGCAAACGTTGTTTTGCCACATAAATTATATCTAGATATTTTTTAGGGAATTTCTAGCGTAGAAAAAAATAAACAACCACGCTGCAAACCTAGCCCTCGGTAAACCTAAGTCACTTAGGCATGCAGGTTTCCTTACGAAGATTGCCTTCAGCGAGCAGTGATAATTTGTTAACCATCCATCAGCCTTTTGACGTCCACTGCTGGACATAGGCCTCCCCAAATGGGGGATAGTGCCGTAATCGCCACGCTTAGCAGGCAGGTTGGCGATTGCAGTGGATGTTGTTAATACTCGAGGAAGTGCTGCTGCCCACTCCCTCGATATTCCCTCAGTCGGCTCTTACGACTCCCCTGGGTGGAGAGGGGTGAGACAATTCTAAAGCCGGCCCCACACGGCAATTTGTTAACAAATGTGTTTTAATTCAAAAAATCACAGGTGTATCTGTTGCGAGATCTCAACCTTAGGAACTCGAAACAGAGGTTTGTTCCTTGGTTTTATCACTACGCTATCACTGCTGATAGTCTTAATACCAACTAAATATGGTGGAGCTATCGAATATCTGCTAGATTGTATGTATGGTAATTTATACTGTCTATATCTATGAGAGAAATGAAATGAAAATTCTTCGATAACAATTCAATTTTGTAGATAATCACAGAAAACCACGCTTTATTTTCACTTTGTGCTATTGAAAGATAAGTCCAAATATTGACGCAATTATAATAGCTATTGAAAAAGACAACACAGGGTACTCTATTGTATCCGAGTAGTCAAAACATCTTTTAAAAGTCATATCAATCATCTGTGTGTCATATGTGTAATCGTATGCGGTGATACGATACAATCGTCGAACAATGAGCATTAAAGATGATGTACAATTATTTTTTCCTGTTAAAGCAACACTAATTTTGGTCAAGGACTTTGCGACAATGCATTATCCTTATTTACTTGCATTTTCTTAAACTTGGAAAACCAAGTTATTTATTTTAATACTGACCAATGCTTTAGGCAGTACACTTAGCAGACCCCCTTTTTTTGTTAAGGCGGAAATAAATGCTCCTTACCGTACACCCCGTCGCCATGCCTTCTCTCCGCCTGTACTGGGGGACCACCGGAACTTGTAGACATTACTTCAGTGGCCCACTGGCGGTTTACCCTTTCGGATACCCTATTAGGCGACTCTACCGGGCACCGGAGCGTCGCACCTACGCGGGTGGTAAACGTTCTCGGTCCATCCACCCCTGGCCTCAGCTAGGGTGGCATCAGGCGCAGTACATGCGCCTCCGCCGCCCTAGACTTAGCAGACCCCTTAGACAAGTGGCATGAACGTTAGTCGAATAGAATAATTAATTTATGGGGATTGACATTTCGAATGAGATACATTTCGTAAACTAATGTCAGTGCCATACATTGACTATTCTATGGGCCTAGCCATATTGCATACTATATTGCTATAGAAAACTATTTGAATGTATGGAAATTTGACAGCTCTAACGTTAAGTCACATGCCTGAGCGGTAAAGATTTCAAATTCCCACACATTTTAATGGTTTTAGTGTATGCGACTGCTAATCATGAGGTCTCGGGTTCGATCCCCGGGTCGGGAAATGCTATTGAGCTTTTCCTAAAAAGAAAAATTCTCAGTAGCAGCCCGGAGATGTTTTTTTTTAATAGTTTTCTAAAGCGTCAGTGATCTTAGAATGCAACTTGGTTAGGCATAGGGATTCTATTTAACTAACATTTATGCCACTTGTCTTTGGGGGCTGGACGGTTCCATGTTCCACGCAAACATTGGTTTCCGTTCTGGCCACAACTTCATCGCAATTTGGTCTATAGTCGTTTAGAAGACATGAACTCCTTATCGGAAGTAAACATTCTGTGTTTAACCAGGCCATACTATATTTGTATAACCGATTTCGTACAAATCCGTTTAGTTCAAAAAATACTTATTCATTTCGGGATAAAGAGCTTCATATACTTACCAAATTTCATCCAAATGCGCTCTGTCATTCGACGTGATTGATGGACAAACATTCAAAAATGTTCACAAATTTTCACATTTATTATATTAGTGAGATTAGTCTTGTAGCCAAGCCTTGGAATTATATGTCATTTATAATTTTACGGCCAGGAAAGATCTAGAAACACTCCCAAAGTTGCTATACGTAAAAACAGTAATTATCACCCATTCAAGGGAGACAATGCCGGCCGTGATATCTGTTTTATATAATTAAGCATATGCTTTATGTTTGCACTTGTTATCCTTTAGTTTGCGATTGTGTCATAATATGTAGTAAAGATAAACATTCGTGGTGGCGTCATTTATTCTTCAATCACGTTCTCAAATTTGATACCAAGAATAGCAGGGTGGTCAGCTTCGATAGTATGTGTTGCTTCACCACCCGAAGACCCAATTTGTCACCCATTAAAAGCAGTTTAAAATAACTGTTACGATTTGATGAAAATTAACGTTATCGGTACCAACATTCTGTTATAAAGAACAGAATTATTTAGCTTATAAGCTTGAAGCACAAGATAGCAGACAAATATAAAATGACATGAGTGATGAGACATAAGAGTGTCTCACACCTGTGCTAAAATGTTTCCCATCTCAGCTTTATGCCAGGCTAAAGTAACAGTGGGTCTAGCCAAGTTGCGTTCTATGATCGCTAACGCTATAGAAAACTATTAAATTATAAATAAATATAAATATTCACGGACATTTTCACACAACGTCCTCTGGTCCCAAACTAAGCTTAACGCTTGTGCTATGGGTACCAGATTACGGATTTATTAAATATATTACTTTTTTTTGTAAATACATACATATAATAGATAGAAAACACCCAGAGGCAGTACAAATATTAAAATTGTACGGAACTTTGACATCTCTAACGTTAAGTTACGTGACTTAGCGTTGTAGATATCGTTAAAGATATCAAATTCCCATACATTTTAACAGTATTCTATAACGTTAGCGATCATAGAATGCAGCTTGGCTAGGCCCAATGGTACTGGTTTTCGGCCAGAACCATAATTGTTAAATCATCATGGATGCCTGCAAAGTCTTTAACGTACATTAAATAATTGATAGACACTTAGCAAATGAAGATTGATTATAGTTACATATTGGTTATACAGTTTAGTTGATGTTAATAAATAATAACATGAATTACCTTTATCAAAATAATATTATATATAAAGCGCAGACATAGTATATATATTTAGTATATAGTAAATATATATTTAGTATATAGATATTTATCTCGTATGTCTTAAAATATCAATAGTAGTAATTCATACGTAGGTATAGAACAATGTAACCATGTCTACAAAAGAGCATTTACATGCTGTCATTATTATGAATTTACCCTTTCACTACTCAGGGGGGTTAGAATGTATCTCATGAAATCGTATCGACATCGCATCGTTTCACTGTGATTGGTTGAGAGATCACCGTGATTGGCCGAGGGATTATTGCGACATTACCCGTCGGTTTATCCACCAATCAGAAGCGAGACGATACGACGTCGATATGATTTAGTGAGTTACATTCTACGGGCCCAGGATTGTTATATTATTTGATTACTTCTAGACAATAATTTTAAACGTCCTCTTTAGTTGATAAAACGTTTTTTATGGATTCAATTGCCTCTGAAATTAATTGGTTGTGACCTTCTGCAGTGATCACGAGGGTGGCAATGTATCTGCTCACACTACTCACTTGGTGGGGTCTGCCCTTAGCGACCCCTACCTGTCCTTCGCTGCGGGTCTCAACGGTCTCGCTGGACCACTGCACGGCTTAGCTAACCAGGAGGTAAGTGCTTGCGTATCATAAACTAAGATAAGGGATAGATATTCTGTTATCTTTATGTATATATAATGAATTTATTGGTAACAGCGCATTACCCGCGGCATCGCTCGCCTCATCTATACTATTATAAAACTATAACAGAGCTGCGTCTGTACATTTAATATATTTGTGAAAAAATTACTGAATTAGGCTATATAGGCGTGTCTAAACACAATGTTTTTTTTTAGATATTTTGTCTGTTTCTTTCTTCACGCATCACGCAAAAACTACTGAACGGATTTTGATGCATTTTTTTTGTTTGATAGCTCTTGATTAGACTTAACAACTAGTATACATTTTATCCCGCTACTATATCGGGAAACTGAGATATGACCAAAAAACTAGCTTTTGGCTGCGGCGGAGTCGCGGGCAAAGGCTAGTAGTGATATATAGATGTGATGGTAAATGGAAAATCCATTTGGATATGATGTGCGTAAAATCCTTTTTAGTACTCACCTACGGTATCAAAGTAACACAATTTTCCCGGTCCAAGCCGTCAGGAGTGAGCTGTGCGTTGATATTTTAGTCGTTGTGCGAAAAGGACCCAACCCACATGATTTTTTTTTTTCTATTATAGGCAACACCAAGGAATAATCCTTGCATCGCAGGGACATTACAAACATACAATTTTACGGACGCAAAGTACACCCATACTCAACAATCATTTTATTTATTTATGTGCACACAGAGAGTAGATTCTCTAACGCCTTATGCGCCGAAAAATAATAAGAATAAAAATCACATTTGTGGATTGTGATCCAAAGAGCTGTCCTGTGTGGGATTTGAAACCACAACACTCGAGAGGGTGGGAGGTCGGTATCTAATACTCCGCCACCTGTGTATTTGACTATACATATGAGTAAAAATATATGTACTATAACAATTTTAACCTTCTTCATGAATCACTCCATGCATTTGTAAATTTCACATGAAAATTCATTTGCTAATTACGGCAAGTAGGCGCGGCGGGAATTTCTTTTGGGTACAAAAATAGGTTTTTAGTACTACTCATCTCTACACGAGGATTCTAATTCAATCATAATTATTTTATTCTGTATAGGTACTTATGTGGCTGGAAAAACTTCGCAAGCAAGTGGGTGACAACTGCACCAAGGAGCAACTGAAGGAATTCATCTGGAAGACTCTTAAATCCGGCCAAGTCGTCCCTGGTTATGGTCACGCTGTACTGAGGAAGACTGATCCTAGGTAAAGACAATTATACTACAATATTTTCTTTCAATATTGTTTTTCCCAGATGATACAAAACCTTTTTACTGCTGCCACAGCTGCAATTGGTTCAATGATAACACGAGCTCGTTGTGACGTTCTCTTGGAGAGGCCTATGACCAGCAGTGGACGTTGAAAGGCTGATGGATGGATGGATGATGATGTGCTAACAGGTTAACACCTAAATAACCCTTAGACATAATTATTATATTCAATTAGTTATTGCTAAATCTGTTGTTATAGGTACACGTGCCAGCGTGAATTCGCCCTGAAGTACATGCCCAACGATCCTCTATTCAAACTGGTCGCTGCTGTGTATGAAGTAGTACCCCCAATCCTCACCGAGCTCGGCAAAGTGAAAAACCCTTGGCCCAATGTAGACTCGCACTCTGGTGTTCTATTACAGGTAAAACTTTAAAATATCTTTCATTTGTACAGTGTAAAGATGGTATTTTTTCTTCATTCTTCATTTTTTCACATTTGTACAGTGTAAGTATGGATGATAATTCAATTGACATGAGATAGATGATGAATAAAAAATAATTTCACTATAATTATTTTTACTATCTGATTTTGTCTTGCATTGTATCAGTGTGGCTGACTCTATCAGATCTAAATCCATCTCATTCTGTTCTGTCACATCTGAAAAAAATTTACTAAAACATAACTTGTAATAATAAAATTATTGTTTTGTTACAGCATTACGGAATGACCGAAATGAACTACTACACAGTGATGTTCGGAGTGTCGCGTGCCCTCGGAGTACTCGCTCAACTGATCTGGTCCCGTGCCCTCGGTTTTGTCATCGAACGACCAAAGTCTTTCAGCACTGAAATGCTGATTAAAATGTATGCCAAGTAGATAATAATACGAAATAGCAGTCATTTCGTTCATACTAGGTATAGAACTGCTCATGTAGTCGAGCTAATTGTATCATGAACGGAATTACCTAACAGTTTGATTCACACAAAGCACCAATAGTCAATTTCATAGTAATATTTTTAAAAGTATATACACCCCATACTGCCATTTGTTGTATTTGATAATTTTTGTTATTAAGTTCATTAATAATTTTTAAGCTATTCTCTTTTTAATTATTTAATCAAGTAATTATGTAAAATGAAACCCTAGACTATTGTTTTTGATTTCTTTTACTTTTTGTGTTATGTTACTTAATCATTTTTATTAATATATTATATAAGGTTCCATTGTTGGACAAAGATCTTTTAGTTTAGTTGTGTTATCTGTGATAAAAATACCCAAACAAATGGATCGCCATTAGCCATCAAAACATTTTAATTTCATATTTACTGTTAAAACATATATTACTAAAATAGCTAATACATCAAGCCTGTCTTGCTTTGCCCAAATTAATTGGAACCATTATTTAAGGCTATGTAATAATTATTATCATGGGTTTTAGTGGCACATGGGGTGTGTATGCCCTCCAAATGTACGAGTAGCAAAATACTAATAAACTGATCTAAATTAATCATATTATTTATTTATTGTCATTGTAGTATTAAGTAAAAGTGATGCATTTTTAGTCAGTCATCTTCATTGTTAATAATTACATTGTAATTATTTTGAAACTATGTACTTATTTATATATGTGATTAAATCATGTTTGTAACTGTGTACATAAATGTGTATTTGTAAAACAATACAATTATTCATTTTCGATTTATTTTTTGTTGGTACATTGGAATTTAATTTTAATAAATTGACTTGAGTGGTGGTGTGACTCAACTGAAATAATGATGGAGTTGTCCGATATGAAGTGAATTGTTAATTAGTAATCGTAGTAAACGTAGTTCAGTCCCCCTGTTATTTAACGTAGAAATCCTTAGCGAATGTACAGTATGCTGTGTATACTGTCTTTCGATGACAAATGAAATATAAACTGTATGGAAACATTAACATAAATGATATACTAATAGTGCGAAACTTCGAAATCATTCAGTATTCTTCACCATTGTACTTAGCCTCAAGTGTATATTGAATTAAAGAATTTGAAGATCGCGTAAGTACTTAGATTATGACGGTTTGTTCTTACTAAACGATATGATTATACTTTGGCATACTGCAGTCATAACTTTCACCCTAAACCTATGTAGAATTACAGTAATTTATTGCAATTTACCAAAGTAATTACTAATTTTACGTAGAAGCAATGAATGAATATCACATATTTAGTATAAACAGTGTTGGAGTAAGCGAGCAATATTTATTTTATATATTACAGTATGTAATTCATTTATTTACGTTTATTATATATGTATTATACTTGGAAGTATGAAGTTTATTTATGCGAGTATTGTTTACGTATTATTACGATATGTCATCAATTTAATAAGACCAACTTTTAAGAAGAATCAATTATGTTGATCAATGAATTGACAATACTAAAATAAAATGGTATGGTGTAGTTGACAAGTTTGTTTTATTTATTATTGTTTTTGTTAACTACTGTATAGCCTGAGGCAGTTCTGGTAAATGCTTCTTACTACGGCTTGAAAGAGCACAGAGGCCAGTACTTAGGGTCATAATGAACACCAATTATACACACTATGCTAAGTACCTAGAGTTAGGATACCTATATGCTAAATACAATTCTGCGCAAACATACGGAACTTGTATTTGACCCTAATATATATAGCTGATACCCGCGACTTCGTCAGCGTTAAAGATTTACTTTCTAAATTCCACCCCTATTTTACCCGCGATTTTATAAAACCATTGAAATGTATGTGTATGCTATATCAAATATTTAAATGAAATTTAAAATTCTTAATTCCAAAAAGTCTAAATATGTGTGTTTCTATCTCTAAATTAGAAACCTACCAAACCAACCCTTATTTCCCTTACTATTATTTTAACTGACCACTTCGGGTTGCTACTAGGATTTTTTTTACGAAAATACTCAAATACACTGCCCGACCCGGGGATCGAACCCGAGACCTCATGATCAGCAGTTGCTCTCACAACTGCTTAAAATAGTAATAATTGTTAATTATTACTCTTAATTACTACTATTATTATAAATAAAAAATTATCATTGAACGATTATAACCATGCTAAAGCAACGCGTGGCCAGATCTACTAGTCTTAAGTGAAAAAAAATATTGCTTGCACTGGTACTCTTGAGTAATTTAGCAACAAATAATTCTTTGTCCAAATTCCTAATTTCCTTAAGTATTAGTCCCACAACTCGTAAGGATTAAATACAACAAAAGAGTGTATTTATGTAATAGTAGGTTATCATACTTATCATCACGCCATTTCCCTTGCGGGGTAGGCAGAGAGAACAGAGTGCCAAGAGGCTCTATTCTTGCATAAATCTCTCGCTTCCTCAACATTCATAATTCTCTTCATACACGCTCCCCGGTTTCCTGACTCCACCTTCCTTCAATACATGACCGATTTGGTCTAGGTAGGTGAGTCTCGGTCTCCCCCTGTACGTACATCCTTCAACTTTCGCATTGTATACCTTCTTAACCAGTCGCTCGTCCGGCATTCTTTCCACATGTCCGAACCATCGGAGCATTCCCTTTCGCATCTTTACACCAATACTCATCATTCATACCTACTCGCTCTCTTACGTCGTTGTTGCGAATGCGGTCAGTCAGCCTCACTCCACAGTTATCGCATTTCGACCGCATTGATTTTACTCTCATGCTCCTTTTTACATACCCAACTCTCGCTTCCATAACATTGGGACAAGCATTGCGTTGTGTATTGCGACACGTGCCTTCTGGCTGAGGTGGTGGCTGCCGAGAAGTTGTCCCAATGCTCCGTTCACTCTATTTCCCGCATTCACTCTTCTCTCTACATCAGTGGTGTACACCATCCCGATTGAATCCACATCCAAGATATACAAATTCATCCTTTTTTTTATTGTTTTTTATTGCGTGTATTGGCAGACGAGCCACGGTCCATCTGATGGTAAATGGTAACCGTCGCCCATGGACTGACTATACCGAGAGTATTGTCAAGCCGCTGCTCACCAATTCATTTCACAGATATGAAATGAAATATAAACGGCTATCTCCTGCTACAGCCAAAACGCAACGATGTGCTTCATGGCCGGTCACACGGGAGATGGTGGTACCAACCCGTTCGGGCCCGATACCAAGTGAGTACTACCACTTGGTACCCAGCCCTACCACCAGTCATGCAATGGATGGTAATTGCTTACTTCCCTTAGTCACCTCATACGACACCCGTGGGGAAGAATGGGGTGGTGACACTTGTATTCTTAGTCCGTCACCACACGGACAAAACTTGTTCTAGCACACCATTTCCTATTGCTACTCTAACATCTGTTGTAGGTTTATCATCTACTATTTAATTTCGGTGTACCATGCATAAGTTTCTCATTGAGTCTGTTATAAAGTTAATTTATTTTCACAGGTATTCAGCAGAAAAATTATCGACTATGAAAATACATAAACAGCAACATTTAATAAAGAAATGATAGAAACTTGCATTTTTTTTAACAATAATGTCCGCTGGCCTATATGGATTATGGGTATTTTTCTGTAAAAATTGTTTATAAACAATTTTTACAGAAAAATACCCATAATCCTCAATTATCCAGGATCAATATAAAAGTATTGGCAGAAAATCAGTATGCGCTCAGTCGGGTGAAATATATTTTTTTAATAATATATTTATACTTGTAAAAAATATTTCAGGAATGAAATAAAATTCTGTATTCAACCACAATTTATTGTACTCTTGACGTATTATGATTAGGGTTACACACATTTTTTCGTCTGAAAAAATATTATGATGGTTGTTTTACGAACTTGTCAATTTTAGACGATTTCGAAGATAGGTTGTTTGAGGTTGAAGAAAGTTCGAGAGGCGATCGGCTTGAATGTACAGTCAGGTCCGATATTCCTGTCTTGTCCGGTTCTATAGTATATGCCTCTCTTATTGGAACCTCGTCAGCCAAAAGGGGTGTCATATCATCAAAAGTTATGAATCTCGAAGACCATTGGGAAGTTGCCTCTGGAGCTTGTAACTTTTCCACGGAAATTGGTTTTGTTACAATTTTCTCTGTACACAATCTCCATTCATCGACTATAAGAAGATGTTTGCTGAGGTCCCAACCTGCAAGTTTAGTTCCATTAAATGAAATACAAAAAGAAACAAGTTGCCTATTAGTAAGTTAAGCTGAGACGTAGTAGTATTTACCAATTCGTGTTAAAGCCATTTCGATTAGGAGCCATTCTTTATGCGCAATTTTGTCCACATATGACATAAGTTCAATAGAAGGGTTGAATTTGAATTTCGCGTTGATATCATTCGAATCTTCTCGACTCCAATCCACTTGTTGTAACAAAGTACAAATTTGTGCAAAAGGTCTCGCAGCATTTGGGCGAAGTTTATAAACATCCTGCAAGCAAAATTTTATTTTTAGTGAATACCTACATTACATCACATCACCCTTTTTTGTTTGTTTAGGCGGGAAAAAATGTACCTAACCGCACACCCCGTCGTTCGGGGGCAACGAACAGGGTAGTGTGGGGCCCTCACCCACTAAAAAACCCGCCGTGTGCCGTCTCTCCGCCTTTATTGGCTGGCCACTGGAACTATGTTACATTCCTTCGGTGGTACATCACATCACCCTACTATTATAAAGCTGTAACAGAGTTGTGTCCGTACATTTAATATATTTGAAAAAGAGAATTACTTTATTAGGCTATTATATAGGCGTGTCTAAACATAAAACGATTTTTTAAGATTTTTTGTCTGTTTATTTGTTCGCGCATTACGCAAAAACTACTGAACGGATTTTGATGCACGCTTATTCGGTAGCTCTTGATTAGACTTAAAAACTGGTAAACATTTTATCCCGCTACTATACCTGAGATAGGTATGCCTAAAAACTACCTTTTGGCTACGGCGGAGCCGCGGGCAAAGGCTAGTATGTAAATCATTTTATGAGTCATTCTACTCAAAAGATAAGAATCAGCGCAGTTACGTTTTTCGTATAATACGTAAAGGCTACCGTTCGAAATACGAACGTAATTATGGTATTTATTACACTAAATTCTGCACGCGCCTCTGTCCGCGCGGGCGTCACAATGTGAATTAAAAATAAAGAGTAGCTTAAGTCTCTCAAACAAACAAACTCACTTTGGCAGTTATTACATTAGTAAGGATTGACCCGTACGCAATAGTGGGACAGAGTTTAAAAGTCTGCTTGTTAATTAAGGATTATTTCCAAAACGGCTGGACCAATGGAGGGCATAATATAGACTATAAGTGATTTAATTAGTGACAATAATTTTGAACTTTGGTGTTATTTCATACAATGCAAACACTTCTATTGGTCATACATAAATTGTTTTTATCAGGATGTTTACTATGTTTTTTTTCTATTGTTTATAGTGGCAGACTAGCCACGGCCCACCTGATGGTAAATGGTAACCGTCACTCATGGACTCAACTATACCGAGAGTATTTTCAAGCCGCTACTCACCATTTCATTTCACAGATATCAAATGAAAGAATTAACTGCTGTCTCCTGCCAAACAAAACACCGATGTACTTCATGGCCGGTCTCACAGATGGTGGTACCAACCAGCTCGGGCCCGATAGCAAGTGAGTACTCCCACTTGTTACCCGGCCCTACCACCAGTAATGCAATGAGTGATAATTGCTTACTTCCTTTAGTTGCCTCGTACGATACCCGTGGAAAAGACTGGGGTGGTGACACTTGTATTCTTAGTCCATCACCACACGGACTATACAGTGCATGTAGTAAAACATTGTTTATAATGAATATATATCTAACACTTGTCAGGAGTTGCTATGAGCTCAGTTAAATATTCTACATCGGTTGTCCAAACTACGACTAGGTAAATCTTACCAGATAAACACCATTTACGGCACAGATCACTATGGAAAGTAGAACAGCGTGGAAATAAGCACATAAAATATCACTTGTCGTCGCCGTGTCTCGTAATACTACATACATATTTCTTTTTTGTGTGTTAGGCAGTAAAATGTAATCTCTATGCTCATAAACTTTTCGAATATTATTCAGGTAAGATGCCTTTTGAACGTTCTTCATTATTTTTTTCATAGAGTGACCTATTTTTATTTTGAATCCACAAAAATGTAAATCTGAAATAGAAGTGTTTTAAATCTTAATTGATTTGTCTGTGTATATATTTATGCCAAATAAAATGATATTAAAAAGGTCCATCACCGACAGCCTATAAGCTGTAAGTCCTTATTGAGCAGAAGTATCTTCTTAGATACAGCGGATTTTATGAGATAATTCACGAGGCCCTGTTGAAACGACCATCGATAATACAATGGATTTGGGCTGACATTTCCTTTATTTCCAATTAAAAACATGTATATTTACGGTCAATGTAAATTAAGAACCAGATATAAAAATTTTTTTTTTCAAGTAAATCACCCGAACCAAATTGTACAGTTATGTCGCTTTATGTTACTCTTTGTAAAAATAGAAATATGTGTAAATTTACCAGTTGAACGAAGCTGTTATTGCCCTGTCTAACAGTCACATTCGCGCGAACTCCAAGGTGCTTTCCCGATCGAGCCAGCCCATTCATGTTGTGTTGTGTGTTCAATGTTATTACTTATTTGCAGTACGACTACGTAATCGTGGTTTTTCCCGTTCCCAACTATTAATAACATCAAAATTTCTCTCTCAACACACGCGAGAGAGCTGCGGAGGCTAAAATCCCCTCATTAACCTCTCCTAATTATCCTTCTTCTCCACCTATACCTTTCCTTGGAGTTAACGACGCGTGAGTGATGCCTCTGGTGTTGCTAGCGTTTATACGTTACCTTAGTAGAAGCATAATATTGTGAAATTAGAGGCGAGTGCCACATTTGATCTTTGTTACTATATGAAATGCAATATGCCCTGGTGGTAGTTGATAGAAGTATAAAGAAAATACCTAAAAGGTGTGAACCAACGTGGTACAACACTATTGGTTCAATTTTATTGATTTCACATGGAGTAGAGATTCTTTCTTCTTTTAAATAAATATTGATTAGTCCCAAAAATCTCGGTTCATTTAAAGTCCGCAAACATACAGCTCTCACAGCGAAATAATTGAAAATGATATGAAGTATAACCATTGCTACAAATATTATGATTGAGTTCCTGTAATATAAGGTAAGAGGTATATACAGAGATTAATATTAGTCCTAAGGTAGACCAAAAAGATCAAATTTGAACCAAGTAACTACTTCGCATTTTTTAAAGTGATTATACCAATAAGTATAAGATCAATCAATACAAGAAAATATTATAGAAATTTTCTATGGCTCTCTACAGCACGTAATCCCATAATAAATATATATTTTAGGCACAGATGGAGAAGTGGTTTAGTTACCGGCTGAGTGTTGTGGGTTTGATTCCCACACAGAACAACTCTTAGTGTGATCCACAAATGATTGTTCCGAGTCTGGGTGTACTTTATGTCCATGAAATTATATGGTTGTAAAGTGGGAGAGTTTATATATTTTTATGCGATACAAGGATTATTCCTTAGTGCAGGGTCTTTTATAAAAAAATAAATGATTTTTTTTTCATGAATTTTATCTGTGACAAGGTGTATTGGCACCTAATAAAACGTTCGCAGTTCATTACACATCGTAACTTTTTAAATATCAGTGTAACGCACGAGAGTTGTGACGAAAGTGGGAGAGGGGGAAGATATCCAAAATAGCGGAATTTATTGTGACGTAATTTATGAACAGCTTCACTAACAAGGATGGTAAAGAAGGCCAGTTACAGTTTCATTATATAGGCACGTGCTTAACTGTGTGAATACAGCTTATTTATATGATACTAGCTGACCCGGCAAACGTTGTTTTGCCATATAAATTATTATTTCTAGGTAATTTCTAGTGTAGACAAAAATAACTGACTCATTGTAAGTGTGTAAGGATGTGGTATATGCGTGAAATAGGCATGGAGCGCTGTGAACGATGAGAGAATATAAAAATAACAAACGCCCAACATCATTATTTTTAAGTTATTGTAGGTTATTTCTTAAAATTACATATCACTAATTAATAACGACAGTAACACTAACAAACAATATCAGTCTCTTAATGCTATAGCGTGAACAATATTTTTTGTTAGCCCATCTTTAGCTAACATAGCTGTCGCCCGCGGCTCCGCCCGCGTGCATGTCGGTTACCGCTGCAAAAAGCCTTCCCAGGAAAGACACGGTCAGCAAAATGATTCCCAGGTCAATTCACAGACACCGACACTAACATCGACGACGCAGTCATTATCCGCAGGCTGCAAAGATTGTCTTTATGAGGATGTTAAAGTTGTTAATGATGAAAATATTTAAATGTAATTAATACTAAGTTTTCACTTCTGCCGGCAGTCCCGGAGTGAAACCCGTTGTTTTAGGATAGATAACTAAAGCGATTATTGTAGAGCTTCTCTATAAACAACATTTGACGTTAAGTTATTTTCAGGTAACAAAATATACTGATGGTCGGGAGCCCCGAGCCCATGCGTAAAACATTATTTTCGTAAATCAATTCCTACTAATTTGAATGTTAGGCCCTGGGATTTGTTTATCGTTAGTGCGAAAGAAATTTCTACTGGAAATTGGAGCCTTTTGAAGGGTATAGACAAATCAGTAGGAATCATGGGTATTCTTGGTATATGAGCTAATTTACCAGCTGCAGGGCCGGTGATAATCTTCGCTACTATTAAATTATCTTTTAGCTCCTTTATAAGAAGTCTCGTGCCATTACACATGTTGGGGGGGCTTAAATTTCTGAGAAGCATTATCGGCGTGCCAACTTTTAACGACAGTTCATGAGGTGGTAGCCCAGCGGGGTTTAGAGAATTAAAAAATTCCTGGGGGTAGTGCACTGCGTCCTCGATGTTAGTGACGGTGTCTATGGATTTATAGCACTTTACTTCACCCGGTACTTTCTGCATAATTAAATTGTTTATTTCGTTGACTGTTTCATTCCTGGGAGAAACTATTACCCTACAACACAGCCAACGAAAATCATTTTGATGTAAGTTTTCGATGTCAGGATATATAGCATCTATCAGACTATCTAAATTATGGACTATTTGGCCTAGAGACTCATCCAAAGTAACTGCATAATCGGTGCCCAAATTTAAAGATGGAAAAATTCCTTCTCCAAGTTTCAGCAGCTGTTGTGGAAAATTGCTATGCGTATTTCCATGTAGATGAGCTCTCATATTGGTGCGCAAATTCAAATGTTGAACAGATGTCCAAAGTTGAGACGATTTTAAACATGCCTTCATAATATCTGCTCGCGTACCTCTGTTGACGACTGGAAGCGTTTGTCGGAAATCTCCAGCAAATACAAAAGTGATACCACCCATGACATTAGCAGAGCTTCGGAGGTCTTTTAAAGTACGGTCTACGGCCTCCACATGAGCTCTATTACTCATGGTGCATTCATCCCATATTACCAACGACGCCTCTTGCAGTAACTTACCAAGAGGCCCATTTTTCCGAATAGAACACGTAGACGTTGATCTAAAGATACGGATAGCGGGAGTTTAAACGTAGAGTGAGCAGTTTTTCCTTCGTTCAAGAGAGTTGCAGCAATTCCTGACGAAGCAACTGCAATCGCTATCTTCCCTGATTGCCGTATCTTAGCAAGTATCAAATTTGCGAGAAAAGTCTTTCCGGTGCCTCCTGGTGCGTCCATAAAAAAATAATCTCCCCATGTTATTGTTCACGCTATCCACAATAGTCTCATAAGCATGTCTTTGATGTGGTACTAATTTTGGCACATTGTCATTTCTGTTATACTGTTGTACCATTGTGTCAATAGTATTATTCTGGGTACGAACGGGAGAAGGTAATCCAAAATCACTTAAATTTTTGTCGTTTAATTCCAGTAGTTTGTTTACTATTTCAATTAATCCTTCATTAAAAATGACTTCAATGAAGGGTTGTTTTAAATAAAAAAATGGTTGTTGAGCCTCACTCGACATAGATAGTGTGCCGCGGACATTAAAAAGATAAGGACATTAGAAAGATAGAACCATAAAATTAGAACATTTTATGGTTCTATCTTTTATAGTTTAGGCAGCGTACGCAAAATAAGTAACTTTTCTGGTTGATTTTTTACACCTTGTGTCCGAAAAAACCCAAATATCTCACGGAACCCTATCTTTTTCCAAAATAAAATTTAACCTATGTTACTCGTGGATAATGTAGCTTTTGAATGGTGAAAGAATTTTTAAAAACGGTCCAGTAGTTTTTGAGCCTATTCATTACAACCAAACAAACAAAGTTTTCCTCTTTATAATATTAGTGTAGATATATTCTAAACTATGTAATTATTATCTTTATGACCATGTTACTAATAAATTATTACCCAAATGTTGTAATAATAAATAGGGCAGCAATAGAAGCAATCAGATTAACAGCAGTTTCTTGAGCTGAATCTTTAGCTGAAACATCCGCCAAGTTGCCTCTTGTAGCGTGATGTTGTGTCATAGCCACTCTAGTAGCACCACCTGAACAACAATTTTATTGCAAATTAGGGAGGGCATCATTATTTGACTAGTATGGGTAAGTAGACCAATTTCTCTGTCTGTGAGGGGAGTGTTACTGTTCCACTCTTTCCCACCGATATTGAAAAACAAACTGCAAAGACAGTAGAGTTGGGAGATTAGTTATTTCTCAATGTCGGCAATACTTATAGCCCGAGGGAAACAAACTCACGAAAATAAATGCAGGATCTGATCAAATTTATTATCTATATAACCAGCGGCTGGTTTCGGCTTCGCACGGGTAGACATTTATTTTTAAACTTTTTGGGGTAAACGTAGAGTAAATGTAAGTTTATGCAAAACATCTATTTATAGTAATAATGTAGCCTATACATACACAAATACAAATCTTTCCTCTTTTAAAGTAATATTAGTTTGTACCGGCGTTCCTATTGCATATTTTAACATGAAAACGTAGTTATTGTGACATAACTGATGTAGTTAGACGTATGGTATCCCGGACTGTTTTGTAGATATTGAAATCCTCTATAAAACTGTAGTAAGTACATCACTTTCCTCTATTGTCAATAATTTCCGCAGCTTACGCAATATAAGGATATTTTTGGTATTTTTTCCACACTGGATTACATTATCGAAGTTTTCATACGGATCCCTAACTTTTTGAAAATATTCTATCGCCTATGTTCATTAAGGATATTGTAGGATTTATTTGTGGCCGTGTGGGGCCGGCTTTAGAATTGTCCCACCCCTCTCCACCCATGGGAGTCGTAAGAGCCGACTGAGGGAATACCGGGGGAGTGGGCAGCAGCATTCCCTCGAGTATTAATAACATCCACTGCGATCGCCAACCCGCCTGCCAAGCGTGGCGATGCCTATGCCTATGGCCTATGTCCAGCAGTGGACTTTAAAAGGCTGATGGATGGATGGATGGATTGTAGGATTCTAATGGTGAGATTTTTTTTAAATCGGGTCTGTAGTTTCGAAGCCTATTCAATGCTAACAAACAATCAAATCTTTTCTCTTAAAATATGTATTAGTATAGATATAAAGTTGTATTTATTTAACTATAATTATCTTTCTAAAGCTGGTACAGTAAAAGTTAGTACATTTCTCTATAATTTTTTTAAAAGCTATACTTATGCATTTAAGCATTAAGGGCCTACGCACATCGAGACGTAATGGCAGAAGATTAAAATTTTATTAAAGGACATTAAAAGAAAAAAAAAAGAGAGATTTCTTGACACAGCATAGCCGAGTGCACTAAGGGATCCCACGGCGGGATGCCGCAGTGCACTGCGGTATGCGATGGCACACCGAAGAACGTCGTGACGAGCCGCGGGGAGAGGCAGCGCAAGCCAAACGCAACTTATAACTGAAATGTGTATCAGCCGCCGGAATGCTTCAGTATCTATGCGGCTAGTAGGGTAGTTTAGCCGGTTTTCGTCCATTTAGCGGAGTTGCCAGCCTAATGGCTTAAAAATTATGTTCTACTTGCCCAGCTCTAACAAACCAATTTTATATTGGAAGCTAATATAGTCTATTTTAGGTTTATGTTAAGTAACAAATAATTATAGTCAACATGTTTTTTATATAAAATGTTTTAGTGAAAAGTACTGATTTCGTTAGTATTCGTCCAAAAATCTTAGTTTTCGTCCACGGTGTTTAAAGAGGGGTATAATATACTTGCTAAATTAAAAATGATTTTTAATCAATTTCAAATACTTCCAAATGCGTTTTATAGAATAACATAAAAAAGTTATATAAATACAATCTGAAAATTTAAAGATAATAATTAAAACGATCTATTTTTAAAACTTCTTTTTAGAAAATCTGAATTAATGATTTTGTGTTAGTTTAATACAAGTAAGAGTATACTATTTGTTTGTAATAGACGTAAACTAAATACTTACCCAGTATTACTTTTCATCTACTTACATTAAAATATATGGACGGAAACAAAGCAATTTTCAGCGCATTTTTTAGTTTTCGTCCACAATATCATTTATGATTTATGCATGCAATACTGCTAAATTAGCGGATGAAAACTAAATATCAGACTAAATAACCATCAAAGATCATTCCATAAAGATTTCAACAGAATTTCTTCGCATTCCTAATTTTAAACAACTAGTCAAACGTTACTTGTATTGTCGTGTTTTTGTCCACGCGGACGAAAACTGAATGTTTTGCGAAATAGGTAATTCAGTTATTGTACGCCTAGATTTTGTAAGTAATTCGTTAAATGAGTGCAAAACACACATTTTAATGTGTTCTTTATGTATCAACTTAGTCATTAATGCCCTAAACATAAGAAATACTTTATAAAACAATTAAAAAAAAATTTGCGCAGTTAGCTTGTACCTCTATTTTTCAAACTTTAATGTGACGTTTTTGTAGCTTAGAAGTAAGCCGCCAGATTGAAAAAACTTTTATTAGAGTTTTGACTTGTTAAAAACTATTCTAAGTTGGTAGACGTGCAGATTTGATATTAAGGTACGCAACAAGTCTAAATTTGCGCGGTTTACTAGTTTTATGATTCTAATCTACGTAAATGTTTCACGAGGCGCGTGCTAGTGGACGAAAACAGGACCTGGACGGGAAACCGGCTAAATGACCCTATACGCAGACCACTGGCAAAATCCTTTGCGATTCCGTCCCAGTGTGCGTGCCTTTATAGGGAAGATAAAAGTATTTTCTTGGATCATAATTAAATAAATAAAGAAAATATCATGAATGTACCGCATAATCGCTAATTTAATCAATCTGTAGCAAACTTATAAGACAATAATAATTTGAATGAGAATGAGACTGAAGTCTCTGCAATACATTATTTTGTCATTTCTAAACTATGAAATCCCAAGTCTGGAGTATGTCTTTTTATATGTATGAAGCTGACTAGAAATCATGCATGTACTGCTCAATTCTTCAATCTTTAAGCAAAAATAAAATCCATACTGCTGGATACATAATAATACTTAACTTTTGGTTTTTAAATAGAATCTAGTAGTAGCATTAAGAGCCATGTATACTTCTTAGGAGCCTTGTGCAATTCATACCTGCAACTCCAACAATAGCTTTCATCACTGTTGTAATGCACAAAATCAATGTTGTGAAATTCCTGAACAATGGTAATGCTAATTCCATGCACATAGCTGCATCATTTAATGTGTCCGCATATAACCTCCATTTCTTACTATATGCATCCAAATACATGCTGCAAAATTTAGTTTCAGTTACATTAACAACAAGTACAGTAAAAAGAAGGCATAAGTGCAGATGCATAATCTATGTTCATAATGTGTGCACATTTGTAGTACACAGGAACAGAAAATTGCAAATAAGTGCCTAATATGGCACTTATTGGAGTGTTATGTTAAGTGTGCTATGTTAAGTGCTTAAATCTCGTGTTAGCTTGAGTAAATAGCAGTGTAATTTTTTCTAATACTGCCATGAAATATTTGTGGAAAAGTTAAAAGGCTTAGAGAGCCACACATCAAAATGTATGCTTCACAGTACAAGACATGTGGAAACAATGATTAGAACCATCTCAAACTGTAAGTATGCCACTCATCTCAGGCCAACAGTGTGGTTCTTTCAACAGTGTGAATGCAATCTGCAGTATTATAGTACATTTAATGTTAAACACATGCATTAGATGTTGAAATAGCTTAGTGGACGGTATTGTGATGGAAAATAATGTGAGGTGTAATTTCTAATCCAAGTCTCAATTAGTTTCGAAAGAAAATAACCTAGCTTTATGCATGAACTTATGCCCAGTAAGACATCTGTGATGAGATGTGAAGAAGATGTGGACAAAATATGATTGTGCTACTAGCTAACATATAGTAAACCAACTCAAAATAAATTTAAGATAATAACAATCTTACTATACCCATGACTATATGCAAAAAATATTCTTCCGAGATGACCACAACCATCTTTAAGGACCCAAGTGATTGTGGCGGCCAATGGTGTGGCATTAGTGTCTCCAACCCCTACACCTCTTAGGACTTCCTGAGTTGCCAGGGTACCTGCATTTACACATAAACAAAAGTGGTACAATAATTTTTGCTATGCTAGTGATGAAACCTCTAATTCGCAGATCCTCAGAGCAATAATAGATTAAAAGGAAAAAATGTAATCGCAGTAGTGTCATAGCACCATAGACATGAGTTGCATACTCAATAAACAACCTAATGACAGTGGAAGGATTGGCTATGTTAGAGCATAAACCAGGATGGTGCAATATCTAGTCAATTATAATTTCCTGCCTGCAATGTGTACATATTCCCTAGCATGAACAAAAAGAAAACATCATTCACTAGATAATAATTGGAAAAATTATTTATTAATTTGACATTTACTTTACTGTAATAGAGATGTAGTTCTTCAATAATCGTAAAGGTATTTTCATTAGTCAATCGCACCCATGTAAAACGATGGTAGGTCACTAGTTATATTTACCACCGAAGGAATGTAACATAGTTCCAGTGGCCCACTAATAAAGGGGGAGAGACGGCACACGGTGGGTTTCTTTAGTGGGTGAAGGCCCCACACTACCCTGTTTGTTGCCCCGAACGAAGGGGTGTGCAGTTAGGAACATTTTTTCCCGCATTACCAAAAAAAAAGAAATGCCCTAGTTATATTTAAAAAAGCATATAATCCAAAGTAAAAACCAATATAACAATAAGAATAGTATGTAACAAGATATTGTTGATATCTTTTTGGTTAGAGGTGATCTCACTGAGCCACGCTGCTAGAAAATCAGACAATCTGAGATATTTTTTAAATTAAATCACTGAGCTTAACAAATTAACTAGGTATTTTAAAATAATAGAATTTATTTATTAGCGCATTCATTAGGCAGCATCTATAAAAATTTTTACAATTTAAATATCAGTTTCAGACCAACCTGTGATAGTGCTACAAAAAGCTTGTGCTGTATCCCATACTTGATAACTTAAATAGTCCTTACTAACACTGTCAGGATATCCCTGTGGCAGAAATAATTTGGTAAAAATACTGGCCAATTCTTTTCTCTTATTTTCTGCCACTGCCACAATGTGATCTTGTTCTATATAAACATTAATATAATATTAACCTACATAAATGAAATACTAGTTTCATGATAGCGAGCATCACCGGTAGGTATAAGTTTTACCTGGAGGTTTCACGTACAAACGCGTATTAGCCGAAGAGCCATATTTTTCTTTGAAAATTATTTCACCTTCGTGAATCGTATACATTGTATTTGTTTACCTCTGTTGTTTACTACTCATTAAATTAAAGTTGGATGAAAATAAAATAATTACATGTATAGTAAAGGCACAGACTATTATAAGCACATACGTCATACGTAGTATCCTTAGTCTGTGATAAGCACAGAGTACTTTTTAACATAAGCAATCTTAGACGAAAGATATTAGAACATATAATATTAGCGTAAATAACGTGATTAAAAGGTTTTTTTTACGTCAATACAAAAACAAGCTTACTGATGATGGGAACGGTTGGCCACCTTATTGTTTGGACCCAGTTCATTGGGTCTAAATACAACTGACGCATACACGAAAAGGAGAAATATACTTATACCTGTGTCTCTCTCACTCTTGGTAAAACCTAGTATGTGCATCCTTTTCTTCATCCTTAATGTCAAAATAGTAGCGAGTCTATATTATTCTTCGTCTAAGTAAGCAATAGAGACCTAACTTCACAGGGTTTTATACTCGGACCAATAATACACTGGACGGAGTATTAGCTTCAAATGCGTGTCAATTTATTATGAGTGCGTTTGACGTTTTGTCGTTGTGTGCGTAATCTAGCGTTGTGGAGAACGACGCCACGATGTCGATTATCGATAACCAGATTACCAGTACTATCTTTTATTGTGCGTTTACTGCCTGGTTAAAGTTAGATTAAATCAATATTTTTTTATTTTAAAGCTAATTATTATATCTCAGGTTCGCGATATTGTAGCGGGATAAAATGTATCTCTCTGTATCCAGTTCTAAGTCTAATAAAAAAAAGTTGAGAGAGGAGCAAGAGCTACCAAATAAAAAAAGTTGCATCAAAATCCGTTCAGTAATTTTTGCGTGATGCGCGAACGAACAAACAGACAAAAAACTAAAAAAAATTTGTTTTGTTTTCAGACGCCTATATAGCCTACAGCTAAGCTTTGTTATAAAAGTATAGTTATATAGTATAGGATCCTAGTGTAACGTGCCGTGTGGGGCCGGCTTTAGAGTTGTCCCACCCCTCTCCACCCATGGGAGTCATAAGAGCCGACTGAGGGAATACCAGGGGGAGTGGGCAGCAGCACTCCTTCGAGTATTAACAACATCTATTGCGATCGCCAACCCGCCTGCCAAGCGTGGCGATTACGGCACTATCCCCCATTCTTGGAGAGGTCTATGTCCAGCAGTGGACTTTTAAAAGGCTGATGGATGGATGGATGGTGTAACGTGCACTCTGTTAGATATTATATTTAGGATATTCTTTAAATATACTTGGCACTGTATCAGATTTTACTTTCATTATTTTCAAACCATAAATGAAACAAGATTGTTCAAATTGCTCAGAGCATAGGCGGTAATATTTATTTGGCTCCCAGTTTTCTCTTCTTATGGACTTGATCCACGCTTTTCTAACTTCAGGATATTTTGGAAACCTATAAAAGAGAACAAACTTTATAAAACCATAAAAAGCAAATGTTCAGTTCAATTGGTTGAACTATCGATAAAGTGTAAATGACTATTGTCTACATCACTACAAAGGACGCCTAAACAATGGATATTTTTTTAATAATTTTAACTAATAAACGTGTTTTTATATCAATGTATAATAATGTAATCATATTGATAACATTAAAATCTTCCAATATCTATCGAATTTTTATTGGGTTTCGTAGTTATTTAAGGTGAAAATAGCTGATACAGACTTACGTGTGAAATTACAAATTTGGATTCTTTACACCTCCTTGCGTTGTTCTGGTGAACAAAAGACAGCCACAAACGATATATTTTCACTAGCGCACAAGATATTTAGCAACTTCAATGGGACTTTTTAGTATTTCACTTTTATGATGCACCAAATTGCAATGTTTTGACCTACTAGTCGGTCAGCGTGTGACACGAATTTCACATACAGTACATCATTGCCAAAGTTATATAAGCTATCTTTTTTACTCCTATTGAGACATCGAACAATAGACAGAAATAACAATACTATGTTTGACAAATGAATACAGAACGGCAACACCGCTATGGCTCCGTCCAGTAGTATACTTAGCCTATGGTTTTATGGTAATGGTTATAAGCGCCACCTGGATTTCTCCGGTCGCAACTTTATCTTTATATAGTTTATATACATACACTAACCTACGTGAGTTATATTTATTTGTAAGCTTTATGATTTCATTAACGTATGAAATAAATAAAATGTTCAAGCATATTTGTAGTTTCAAAGTTCTTCAAAACAATTAAAAATCCATAAATTAGTATTATAAATAAAACATCATAAACTGTCTTGTTACATTTTTTATTTTAACTGTTAAGGTGTGGTTAAAACATTTTATAAAATATTTTCTGGCCAATATTTGATATTTATCGGTGTCATCAATTGTATCTTGCTTTCAATCACTAAATAAGTTACCACTGGTGTAGAATCGATGCTATGAGGAGGAGCGAGAGCTCAACTCTCCGATTATAACATGAAAAAAACACAGCGATATCTTGAAGTAACAAAAATAAAGAATTATTCTGTGATACATAAAAATAACAAACCGCACTGAAGCACAAGTACAACCGAAATTTTTTCTGACAATGTGGTGATAGATCACCATGGGCCTATAATACAACAGGACTGTGCGCTCTGTATTTCTTTATATACAAAAATACACCTTATGCTCAATAGAGAAGGTTTATATTTCAAATTAATAGATCAGCAAGCCAGATGAGACCGTTAGTATGGAGTGACGGTGTCCCTTTCCTTTGACACACGAATTCTTAGGCTTAGCACATACTGCAAATTTTATTGACGCAATTTATCCACAAAATTCTGTGACATGAATGGAAATTGTATGAAGCTGCACGCACTTGCCAAAATAAAATTATGCGAGAATAATTTCAAAATATGTAAATCTGTGTTTCGCGGTAATGTTTTGTGGAATGAAAGTGTTATACCACTCATCGCACTGCGGAAAAAAATAGCGTTGGTTAGCCGCTCAGTTGCGTTCTGTCACGTCCCACTATTGAGATAGTGAAGGGCAGGAAAAATATATATTGAGAAGTTTGTAGGAGTTACTCAATATACGAATTGAGGTGTTCCACCTCATTTGAGATATGTGACAATGTATCATGATACCATCTATACACGAGGTTGTATGCTCAGAGATGAGGTGAACGTGTCAATTCTTCATGAAATAGGTACATTGTGTTGATTGTATAAGCGCAAGTTAAGATAGAACTCGGGGAATAACAAGAATAATTTCATGTGACTGTTTTTTTTCGGTTGTGCTTTTATTTCTGACTTCTTTTTTTAATGTAATTTAAAACGTTGTAATGTAAAACATATAAATATATATTTTAATCGTGTTATTTTATTTACATCGATTAAAAAAAAATCACGCAGCGAGATTTCGCAGTGCGTGCTAAGCCTTACTATAGAACAATTAGGGTAACAATAAATTTTCTTTTCCGGTTCATTCAAATCTAAGCCTAAGTTTTTAAACTCACAAAGGCTAATCAGTTCACAAAAACGAAATTAACAAAAAAACTGTCAGTTACAATAAAGTAAACTTCCTCAGCCGTGTGGGCCTGGCTTTAGAATTGTCCCATCCCTCTCCACCCATGGAAGTCGTAAGAGCCGACTGAAGGAATACCGGAGGAGTGGGCAGCAGCACTCCCTCGATTATTAACAACATCCACTGCGATCGCCAACCCGCCTGCCAAGTGTGGCGATTACGCCACTATCCCCCATATATGAGCACAGGACCACTCATTGTGGCGTTCTCTTGGGGAGGTCTATGTCCAGTAGTGGACGTCGAAAGGCTGATGGATGGATGGATGAAACTTCCTCAAATCAAATATTTTTAATATTTTCTGACTTCTAACTACCTATAGTTTAGTTGGTAGTTTTTTGTTTGTTTGCATGAGCTAAGAAATAAGTCCGATCGGTATATTTGAATGTAAGGGAGGCCTATGTTCTAGTCATGCTAATAGGTATATTAGTATTTTATTAAAGTTTAGCTTCCCTAAGAATTGGATCAAATTTCATCAAAATCGGTTCACTAAAGGAAGCGTGAGAGCAAAACCAACAAAAATTAGTTTAACCGATAATAAAAAAAATGCGTGTACTTATGTACGCGTGTGAGAAGTTATACTTCTTTGGCATCATTAATAAATAAAGTAATTATTAAATTCGTAACTGCAAAACTTGTCACAGTTATGTTTCTAAATACCTTGTTCGATAAAGTAATTATGTCTAATGTCACTAGATGACGTTAGTAAAATTTTGAAATTTCTTATAACTCAATGTTAAGAGTTTAGGTATCTGATTAAAAACCCACCATGGTAGCGTTAAACATTAAACGCTTTGCTGCTTGCGCTTGCTGGAAGTAGCATTAGAAGTAAACTAACTTCAACAAAAATAAATAAAAATGAAATTTCTAATTTGTTTTCTTTCAATCGTGGTCACCCGAATAGAGTGAGATAAATTGACCTCGTACTCAGACTATCGTACCTACTATCTCGCTAGGACCGCTTTTTGGTAACAGTGCGCATTCCAGTTGTATACATGTTACTTCCATGTAGATCACAACTATCTCGCTAGGATCGCTTTTTGGTAACAGTGCGCATTCCAGTTGTATACATGTTACTTCCATGTAGATCACACAGACTTGACTTTGACATTACTTTTCTTATATTTATATATATTTTTAGCATTTGACATGCTTAGCACTATACATTAAACACAAAGTGAAAAATGTGAAATCGAAAATAACAGTCAGGAGCAGGATTTGAACCTGCATCTCCTGGATACCGTCCAGATGCTTTACCAATTCAGCAATCCTGACAATTGCTCCTTACTGCTAATTTCGATAACACATTCATACTTAACGTCTTTGGGTGACGCCTGCACCATCTGTCGGAAGTATTTTCATACATTATACCGACCAGGTAAACTTAATTTTACAATTAAGATTTTACCTAAAAATTACGCAAACCCTATAAATATTTATATATATTTTTAGCATTTGACATGCTTAGCACTATACATTAAACACAAAGTGAAAAATGTGAAATCGAAAATAACAGTCAGGAGCAGGATTTGAACCTGCATCTCCTGGATACCGTCCAGATGCTTTACCAATTCAGCAATCCTGACAATTGCTCCTTACTGCTAATTTCGATAACACATTCATACTTAACGTCTTTGGGTGACGCCTGCACCATCTGTCGGAAGTATTTTCATACATTATACCGACCAGGTAAACTTAATTTTACAATTAAGATTTTACCTAAAAATTACGCAAACCCTATAAATATTTATATATATTTTTAGCATTTGACATGCTTAGCACTATACATTAAACACAAAGTGAAAAATGTGAAATCGAAAATAACAGTCAGGAGCAGGATTTGAACCTGCATCTCCTGGATACCGTCCAGATGCTTTACCAATTCAGCAATCCTGACAATTGCTCCTTACTGCTAATTTCGATAACACATTCATACTTAACGTCTTTGGGTGACGCCTGCACCATCTGTCGGAAGTATTTTCATACATTATACCGACCAGGTAAACTTAATTTTACAATTAAGATTTTACCTAAAAATTACGCAAACCCTATAAATATTTATATATATTTTTAGCATTTGACATGCTTAGCACTATACATTAAACACAAAGTGAAAAATGTGAAATCGAAAATAACAGTCAGGAGCAGGATTTGAACCTGCATCTCCTGGATACCGTCCAGATGCTTTACCAATTCAGCCATCCTGACAATTGCTCCTTACTGCTAATTTCGATAACACATTCATACTTAACGTCTTTGGGTGACGCCTGCACCATCTGTCGGAAGTATTTTCATACATTATACCGACCAGGTAAACTTAATTTTACAATTAAGATTTTACCTAAAAATTACGCAAACCCTATAAATATTTATATATATTTTTAGCATTTGACATGCTTAGCACTATACATTAAACACAAAGTGAAAAATGTGAAATCGAAAATAACAGTCAGGAGCAGGATTTGAACCTGCATCTCCTGGATACCGTCCAGATGCTTTACCAATTCAGCTGCTGAATTGGTAAAGCATCTGGACGGTATCCAGGAGATGCAGGTTCAAATCCTGCTCATGACTGTTATTTTCGATTTCACATTTTTCACTTTGTGTTTAATTACTTTTCTTGTTATTTTTTTTTATTCATGACCATAAGTACTGGGTCTTTCAGTCGCATACATATTAATCATTTCAATAAATAGGTTAACATTCAGTAATTCATATACTAATCAGTTATTACTGAAAAGATTAATAATATGATATTTATATAACACTAGAATTCTAGCAATACCTTTTCAACATTTAATCTATATAGATACGTCAAAACATTGTGTAAAATACATACAACATGAAAATATTAATTAACGAAATGAATTCATGTTTTTTTTCTAGAATATCTTCAATAATTAATGTGTTTTTTCATATCATTGGTTTTTAAAAAAAGCTATCCCTACGGTAGTAAATAATCATAATGTTATCCTTATAAACATTATAATCTGACTTAAAGATATTATTCTTAAATTGCCTACGAAGCTGTACATCATCTTATAAATTAAATATATTTGCATAATAATTAGTAGCGCCCTCTGCACCTGTAAGAATAAACTCACCTCCAGACTTTAATACTACTTTAGTCGGGGTGGGTCGGTGTAAATCAGTAAAACCTTTATTCTATACTTTTCTTCAATATAATCCAGTTTTATGACACTGCATAAGTTACAATTAATAGTATTTTAACACAAAAGTAATCTCTTTATACAATAACGTTAAAGTACCGCCACAATCCACAATCGTAGCAAAGCCAAATCGCCATCTTATAACCGATTGAAATGCGTTAGACTCCCGGGAGTCTCGGCTCAATGACCTCGACAATTGATAAAAAAGTCCAAAAGAATCTCCAACGCTTGCAATAAGAGTCAACATCGCAAAAAAAGGACAGAGCCGCGCGCGCAGTCACAAAAAAATTTGGCGCTAAAAATTTATTTCCTACTACTTAACTTTCAATGCTATCTACTCTAAAAATTTTGCCCGTTACAGTGTGTTCATTCTATAAGCTGTTCGTGATTTTTGCCTAAGCCTATATATACTGTATCAACGAGAAATAAATCCCAAACGTAAACGTCAGCCAGTTGCGTCTATGGACTCGAACGAGACGGTAATAAAGTCGAGATTTCAACGCGAAAGTGAAATAAAATTAAAGTATGTGAAAAGTTTTCGCTTTATAAAGTCAGTGTTATTATAATAATTAGTGGATAGTGTTTTTAAGTGTTTTAGTGCATAAAATAGTTATTATACTTGACAATAAACATGGATTTTTCAACAATGGGTAAGTAGTTTTTATTTAGATTTTTTTTAGAAAAATACGGCCACCTGCGCCTCTCGCGGCGCCGCGTGGCCTTGGCGCGCTATTGGCCGGCACGTGTAAGACTCCCAGGAGTCTTACGCTCGTTTAGAACTTGTTGAAATAATAGTAAATAATAATCCTGTCAGTTGATAGGATAAATTGGTGTTCCTTGCGACCAGATACACCTGCTATACTACTAAATAAAAATTACCCTGTTATTGACATTTCAGGTAAAATTTCGTGCATTACAATTTTACAGTGTAGTAGCTAATGTTTTACTAGCATATTTCTTAGAAGATTGAAGACCCTGATTATAAGGTATTAGATTATTCTAGATAGATAGATAGATAACTATTTATTGAAAACTTTAAATATTGTTACAAACAAAGTTAAAGGCTTAACTGTACAAGTGTTTCAATTGGCGGCCTTATCGTTCAAAGCGATCTCTTCCAGGCAACCATGCATGGATAGGAACTAAGACATAACATGCCTTACAGTTATTTATGTACAATACTAACAGCAACACGGTACCTATCTGATAAACATACTATACATATAAATTACATACAATAGATAAACAATTGAAATAAAACACACACACACACACACACAAACTTAACTTAGTGCGACGTAGTAGCAACTTCCGTTACATCATATGACTTGACACGCTGTTTGAATATGTTAAGTGAAGGAGACAATCTTATGGTCACTGGTAACTTATTCCACAAAATAACCACTTCTACGGTAAAGGAAGTGCCGTAGAAAGTGGTTTTATGTAGCGGAACTTCTAATTTGAGGTTTTCAGCAGATTTCAAAGAGAAAGAGTGAGTGTGAGTCGTGTGTAGAAACTTGAATCGTTCCCGAAGATACCGAGGAGAAGAAGAATTGAAGAGGATTGTATAGAGAAGAGACAGGATGTGACTATCTCGCCGACGACGAATGGGAAGCCAGTTAAGCTTAGTGCGAAATTCGGAAACATGGTCATATTTACGCAGACCAAATATGACCCTTATACAAAAGTTTTGAAGGCGCTCAAGCTTGTCTAATTGTTCCTGAGTTAGGTCGAGATAGCAAACATCTGCGTAGTCAAGAATGGAAAGAAGGAGGGATTGAACAAGCGCAATTTTAGTGGCTATAGGTAAGAAATTTGTCAGCCTACGTAAGGAGCCTGCAGAAGCAAATATCTTACGGCTAGTCCGTTCGAGCTGAGGGCCCCACGACAAGCTGTGATCAAATATAACACCAAGATTTTTAACAGTTTCACTTAAAGGAATAGAAATTCCATCAAAAACTATTCTTGGTAGTGCACCCTCTATCTGGAAAATTTTCCGAGAACTGCCAATGACAATTGCCTGCGTTTTCTGTGGGTTTACTTTTAAACCACGGGCTCTACTCCAGTCAGCGATACGGTGCAAATCACGATTAACCTCCACCACGGCTTCAGCTAACCATTCCAAAGGCGCCTGACAGTAAAGTTGCAGATTGTCTCTATATAGGCGGTAGGATGAAGTGAGGTTATCTGAAATGGAGTTAATAAAAATAGCGAAGAGTAAAGGAGATAAGACACCACCCTGAGGTACGCCGGCTGATATGGAACACCAAGCAGAGTTGACCTCTTCAAGGCGAATCCTCTGCCGATGACCATACTGGTAACTATGAAACCAATCAATTACCGTTGGAGATATGTTAATAGAGCGAAGAAGAGCTAGGAGAATATCAAAATCAACGGAAGTAAAGGCATTGCTAAAGTCTAAAAGCGTCAGCACGGTCAACTGACCACCATCCATCCCTAGACGTAAATCGTCAGTGATTTTAACAAGAGCAGTTACCGTGCTGTGCCCAGGACGAAAGCCTGACTGAAAAGGATTGAGAATATTGTTTCTGGTAAGATAGAAATTTAACTGTTCATAGACAAGGCGTTCAAGAATTCTAGAGAGAAAAGGTAAGATAGAAATAGGACGGTAGTCGGAAAATAACTTAGGGTTGGATTTTTGAAGTAATGGAATAATATGAGAATCTTTCCACAGGCATGGAAAAGTGCCACTGGAAATAGAATAGTTGAAAATATGACAAAGGACAAGTAATAGGCAGTCAAGTATTGGAATTACCATGTTACGGCTGATCAAGGCAGACCCCACAGCATTTGAGGATATTGAAAGGGCGCTCTTCCTAACAACACAAGCGGTAAATTGACGAAAGACGAATGGAGAAAAGTCAGGAGTTGAATAATTTAAAAGGCGATGCAGAGATGTTAGTTTGGCGTCTGCGTCCATGGTAGGAGAAGTAGAGAAATGTTGATTTCCGTTCACCCATCCACTGCTGGACATAGGCCTCCCCAAGAATGGGGGATAGTGCCGTAATCGCCACGCTTGGCAGGCGGGTTGGCGATCGCAGTGGATGTTGTTAATACTCGAAAGAGTGCTGCTGCCTACTCCCCCGGTATTCCCTCAGTAGGCTCTTACGACTCCCATGGGTGGGGAGAGGGTGGGACAATTCTAAAGCCGGCCCCACATGGCACAACAAATGTTGATTTAGCAAGTTAATATCTAAAGATTTTGGTACAGTTTCTTGTCGTGATTTACCAAAACCTAATGACCGAAAAAAATTCCAGACCTTTGCTGGGTCTGTAACCTGAACAGATTCAAAGATATGGCGTCATTGAGCATTTCTACACATCATATTGCAGCGATTCCGCAACTTCACGTACCTTGCCTTATTGAAGTCATTGGGGTGAATTTTATATTTAGTTTTTGCAATAGCTTTTTTATGCTTTAAAGACTTAATGTCATCTGTGAGCCAAGGTGCAGGAACGTGTTTAATTTTTATGGAACGTAATGGTGCATGAATATCATACAACTGAATTAAGAGGGAGTTAAATATCGCAACTTGTCATTAATCGAATTGGCACCAATGACGGGTGACCAGTCTATAGCCTTAGCATCCTTTATAAAATTGTCTTTATTCATTCCACTAAAACTACGCTGGAGGATTATAGTTGGCTTGGGTTTAGGAGTACGGATTTTAGACGAAAGATAGATGAGATCATGGAAGGAGAAATCCGCTAAAAGCTGACCGTGTTTCGCAACATGCGGTGCAGATGACACTAATGTAAGATCAATAAGAGAAGGAGCAGAATTAGGTAAGTGATGAGTTTCGTTGAATGGAAGAATGTGCATATTGTAAGCCACTTTTTTTTTGTTTACGTTGGAAAAAATGTACCTAACCGCACACCCCGTCGTTCGGGGCAACGAACAGGGTAGTGTGGGGCCCTCACCCACTAAAGAAACCCGCCGTGTGCCGTCTCTCCGACAGTGCATATTGTAAGTTTAAACCATATGCTGAAGTATCACAGGGTAAAATATTTTTGAGCTCATCTGTAAATCCATCACAATTATCCAATCTTCAGAGCCAACCTGCTAATTCTCCTTCTCATACATCATATCGCAAAACTGTTTTCTCCACCCCACGTCTACATGCTCCACTGGGGAAATCATATAATCAGGTCTCTCATCGAAATATTATTGCTACTCCATCATCATTATTGTCAAATGGATGTGCTTTGAACTCTGTATCCAATTCTTCTAACCTTCCTCAAATAACCCAGGATGACAGTGTCCTGGAAGCTCTCCTTTCTATGGTCATTAGTTTACTCTCTAAATCAAATACTAGCATACCGTCCCACGTTGCCAAGACTCTTCTTAGTTTAATTCCATCAAATTCTGATAATGGCTCCCATATCAGCTCTCCAGTGGAACATAAAAAGCATTCGACATAAAAAACATGAACTTCTACATATAGTCACTAAATTTCAGCCATCTGTTTTTGCTATCTCTCAGACATGGTTAGTTCCTGGTACCCATTTTTGGATTCCAGGTTACTCCTGTCTTCGGGATGACAGAGCAGATAGTTATGCTGGAACTGCCTTACTTGTTAGGCGTTCTTGCTCATTTTCACAAATTTCACTTCCACCCGTATCACCTGACATCAATGTTATTGCTGTAAATATGTGTAATATATCTTTTGTATCTATATATATTCCTCATCCCAATCCTTCACTAGTCTCAGATATTTTATATATAATTTCATCTGTTCCACCTCCCATTATTTTGATGGGTGATTTTAATGCTCACCACACTTCATGGGGCTCTGGTCATGATGACACATTTGGTCGCGCCCTTTTAGAAATTTTTGATGAAGGCAACTTATGGGTGATTAATAATGGTACTCCTACTCGTAGGGTGTTCCCTTCACAGAATCCGAAAAGTGTTGTTGATCTCACTGTGTGTACTCCATCCCTTGCACCAACTCTATTATGGTGTGTCTTGGAACACACTTATGGTAGTGATCACTTCCCCGTTCATATTAACATCTGTGACAGATCTACTCCAGTTTTTAACTTTTGCCCTTCTATAAAATACAGACTAAATCATAATACTGACTGGTCATCATATTCTAACTCCCTTGATAATAAATTATTACAACTCCCTTAATTTTCCGGCCACAATATTTCTGATATATACACAAAATTTGTTAAATCTATTATTTCAAGTGCTGATATTGCTTTCCCCTTAAAAAAATCTTCCAAATTCAAAATTTCTCCCCCATGGTGGGACACTGAATGTTCAGACATTATTAAGAAAAGAAAGGCAGCTGAAAAATGCTACATATCAAATATGACTTTACAAAACTTTTTGGCATATAAAAAGATAGCTTCTCAAGCAACTAGAACTTTAAAAAAGAAAAAGAAGCTTGGATGGATACAATTTTGTGAACAGCTTTCTCCCAAAACTCCATCCAGTTTATTTTGGATACAAATTAAAAAATTTAGAGCATCATGTTACAATAGTAATATCACATCTAATGATCCTTCTTTATGGCTTGAGGAGTTTTTTGATAAATTGTCTCCACCTTTTGTTCCAACTAAAGATGCGATTCCCTCTCTTCCAAATTCCCTCCCGTCTTTAAACCATTTTGACTCCCATTTCACCTTTTCTGAACTAAGTCTTGCTCTTGAGGGGCTGGTGGATACTTCACCTGGCCCAGATGGTATTCCATATTCTTTTTTAAAACATGCTTCGCAAAATTCTAAACATATCTATTTGAAACTAATTAACTCCTTTGAATATGGAATCATACCTCAGGAAATGAAAAAGCAAATAATTATCCTTATCCTCAAACCAGGAAAGTCTGCAGCTAATCCTAATAACTATAGACCAATAGCCCTTGCCTCAGTTTTAAGTAAAATTACAGAACACATGATTAAACACCGTTTGGAGTGGTTAGTAGACAATAGATACATATTAGCTAAAACTCAATTCGGTTTCAGAAAAGGTATGAGTACTATGGATAGTCTTAGTATTCTTAACTCTGATATACGCATTGCCTTTCTTAAAAAAGAATATCTAGTTGGTGTTTTTATAGATATTGCATCAGCGTATGATAATGTGTTATTACCAGTACTTCAAAATAAATTACTTTATCTGAACATTCCCATAAAACTGACCCGTTTTATATGTAATTTATTTATGGAAAGATCTATTTCTATTAAATATCAAAATTCCTGTTATACACCCACCCACCCACATCCCACTGTCTGGAAGGGTTTACGCCAAGGTTCAGTGCTTAGTCCTTTATTGTACAGTCTATATACTAGTGACTTAGACACTACAGTTCAACCATTCTGCCAAATATTGCAATATGCTGATGATCTAGTTCTCTATATTGCTACCAAGTCTTTGGAAGAAGCAGAGAGCTGGTTAAACTCTGCTCTTAGTTACTTATCCGATTGGCTCCTCAGGCATGGTTTATCCATTTCACCTTCAAAAAGTAGTGTTGTCATTTTCACCAAAAAAAGAACCATTCCCAATATTACAATTAGTATTAATGACTGTATAATTCCACAAGAAAATAAAATTAAGTTTTTGGGAGTGTGGTTAGACTCCAGATTGACAGGTACTGTTTATTTTGACTATGTGACCCAGAAATGTGAGAGAAACATTAATATTCTTCGTTCTCTTTCTGGTGTATGGTGGGGGGCACATCCTCTTACCCAAAAAATCTTATATAATGCTATTATTCGCAGTCATATGGACTATGGTTCCTTCCTTTTAGACCCTTGTACTAAATCTGCCCTTAAAAAATTGGATAAAATCCAATCTAAATGCCTACGTATTATTCTTGGCACAATGAAATCATCGCCTATTAACGCAATGCAAGTAGTGTGTCGAACCTCCTCTTTCATTGCGTAGGCAATTCCTCTCCAACAGATTTTTTTTAAACTAATTCAAAATTGTGATCATTCTCTCATTCCAAAATTAAACCCATTGGCTGCTCTTTATAACGTTCATGACCTTCTCTCATCATCAGACAAATTTCCTTGTATTCTCTGGAGTTTTCTTAAGTTTAATCAAGTATCTAATTTGTTTTATCAGACACCCATACTGCCACTATACTCTACAGATTATGAAGCATTAACTTTCCAACCAAAAGTAATCCTTAACTTTGGCATTGATAAGTATACAATTGAAGCTAATACCGTATTTCATAACAAAATTCAAAGTGAATATAAGAATTGGTACTTTTTTTACTTTATACACAGATGCTTCTAAATCAGCCGATAGCGCCGTAGGCGTAGCTGTGTGGATGCCCTTTACCAGAATCGTATTATCTTATAAATGTCCACCTGCTACTTCAATATTTACCGGCGAATCAATAGCTATTTTAGAAGCTATTTTATTTGTGAGATCACACAATTTGAATAACTCTATAATATTTTAGGATTCTAAAAGTTGTCTTCAATCCATCTTATCAAACCCTTTTAGATCTAAAACAAGATTTCCTATTTCCCTTAAAATTAGAGAGGAGTTGTTAAAGTGTAAAAAACTTGGTATTAACATTATTTAGTCTTGGATTCCTGGACACACAGGTATCTTGGGGAATGAAACTGCTGACTCATGCGCCAGATCTGCAGCGGTTGTAGGCTCCCTAGACCATTCGCAATTATATTCCCATGACATTTGTGCATCCTTAAAGACAGTCTTGTTCCAGCAGTGGACTAAAGATTGGATAGTGTCTAAAACTTTAAAAGGAAAATTTTATGGTGATATTCAAGTTGATATTCCGCATAAACCTTGGTTTTCTAAATTCCAAAAGGCTGATAAGACAAACACTTCTACCATCTGTCTTTTACGTTTGAACCATTCTTGTACCCCAGTATTTCTGGCCAAACTTAGGATTAGGGATAGCTCTATTTGTGAATGTGGACTAGCTCAAGGAAATGTGGACCATATTTTTTTAGCTGCACCAAACTTCGCTACCCATTGTATGATATTTTACCTCATGAAATTCCCCGTCCTACCTCATTTAAATCACTTTTATCACTTGTATTTACTCCATTTGTTTTAATTCTTTGTAAATTCATAAAGGTAAATAAGATTAAATTGTAAATAAATTTTAGAGGTATAATTACTTTACCACTTTACATAAGAATAGATATTAGTATGATATGTAGTTAGTTAATGTTGTTTGTTTCAGAGTATTTAATCATCATAGTAATTTGTTTCATTTGACACCATATTCACCGGCCTTTCTATTATCACCGAACAATCTCCTTCCGAAGGAGGAGAAAGGAAACGAAGGAGATACACTCCGCCACGTGACATTGGCAAAGTTGTGGACATTCTCCTGCAATAGCCATAAAACAACAAGAAGAAGAAGACAGTTTGTTACCTACTTTTATATAATAATTTGTATAAATTTAGATATAATAGGAGGATGTAAGTAATTAGCTGAATAGTTGTGTTGTGGTTAAAACTTTAAAACACATTTGCCATAGACTACCTTCATTTGGAAACCACTACAAGTTAGATAGAACGAGAAACGTCGGTAGCCTATAACCAATATTAAAAAAAAAAAAAATTAACATGGATTTTATGGACTGGGTTTACTTCATTGGCCTAGATTTTTGGAGGCGTCTTGTTCGCTCTGTTGTGGAATTCTCTTTGGCTGCTGAAGTACTGGCCGTAGCAGCGGGCGTGACCTTAGGCATATCACCGATATTATCAAGCTCCGTAATGCAGCTCACTTGGTGCCTTGTACCATCAGCTCCCAGCACATATACGAAGCCATCCCTGGTCCAGCATTTAGACACACCAAACCGCTGGCGCGCAGCCACGAAGCTTTAGTTAGAAATTCCGACATGGTTATGCCAGAACCTTTTCGGGTGCTTTTTGCAGCCCACAATTTAGCACGAAGTTGTACACCCCTTACTTTAAATAAAATAGGCCTGGGTCGTTGTCTGCAATCTACCCATCCTATGGCTGCGAATTATGTCACTGGTGCTAAAATCAACCAACTTGAGTTTCTCAGTGACAAGCTTAACTATAAAAGCAGTGGTATCCTCCGTCTTATCTTCAGGAATACCATGAAGCAGTAAAATTTTACGCCTTGTGTGTATCTCTAAATTGTCAATTTGCTTGACTAACAAATCAACCTGAGACTGTAGCGTTTGAAGAGCTTGTAAATAAACTCCTTGAAAATAGCAAATTCAGCTGCAAGATTACCTGTGTTTGGAGGCGGAGATTTTTTTGATATCTTTAGTTGCTTCTCCTCAAATTCAGCCAATCTTTGGTTAAAGGTTTGATGTAATTGAGACATTGATTCCTTAGTGGCTTCCATTTTGTGCAGTTATACTCGTAGTGATAAAAAACAGTGAGTTCAGTAAAACAATTAATTTGTAAAGTAACTTGCAAGAATAACACTTGTCGGCAGGTATTGTTACCTAATTAGTATTTATACATATATATTAATTTGTAATACTCAAGCAATAACTATTTTTTAATACAATAAATAACTTAAGCAAATTTTGTAGCTGTGTATTACATGAATACACACAGCAGAAAAACTCTTTTTTTTTCTAGTCTGTTATATATTTTCTGGTTATACGTATTACTCTTTGGTATATATCAGCCGTGTGGGGCCGGCTTTGCCGTGTGGGGCCGGCTTTAGAATTGTCCCACCCCTCTCTACCGACGGAAGTCGTAAGAGCCGACTAAGGGAATACCGGGGGAGTGGGCAGCAGCATTCCCTCGAGTATTAATAACATCCACTGCGATCGCCAACCCGCCTGCCAAGCGTGGCGATTACGGCATTATCCCCCATGACGGGACCGCACGTTGTGGCGTTCTCTTGGGGAGGCCTATGTCGATGACGCTGAAAGGCTGATGGATGGATATATCATTGAGTCTTCACCTTAGACGAAGGATATAGACAAGCTATCAGCGTTTGCAGTGTCGAGGAAAAATAGATAACCGGAATAATTTTAAAAGATAACTATGATTATAACTTTGTTGACTAATAATGTACTACCTGTTTTAGCCGGATAAAAGACACAGGACAAAAGAAATTGCAGTTATGCTTATATTTTGCTTAAAATGTATTAGAACATGTAATATTAGCGTATATAACGTGATTAATAAAGGTTCTTTTACGTCAATACAAAAACAAGCTTACATACTGATGATGGGGACGGTTGGCCACCTTATTGTTTGGACCCAGTTCATTGGGTCTAAATAGAAATACAACTGACGCATACGCGAAAAGGAGAAATATACTTATACCTGTGTCTCTCTCACTCTTGGTAAAACCTAGTATGTTAGTAGCGTAGGATGGCTCCCCACAAGGTGGACCGACGATCTGGTCAAAGCCGCAGGGAGCCGTTGGATGCGGTCAGCACAGGACCGCTTGTTGTGGCGTTCTGTTGGGGAGGCCTATGTCCAGCAGTAGACGTTGAAAGGCTGATGGATGGATGGATGGACGAATGAAATGTTATACCGGTATTTTTTCGCTCGTATGTAACGGTTCCTTCTTCTGTTCCGATGGTTATATTATGGCTTGAAAAAAAGAAAGCGCGACGGTAGCTGTCACACGTGTTAGAGAAATTTGTTTAAAATTTTTTAAATATTTTCTGTAAAAATATCAAAATTCCCATTTAAAGTAAATTAACTTGGTGTAATTATTATCGGACGGTGCAGCGTAGGACGGCCCCCCATCAAATGGACCGACGATCTGGTCAAAGCTGCGGGGAGCCGTTGGATGCGGTCGGCACAGGACCGCTCGTTGTGGCGTTCTCTTGGGGAGGCCTATGTCCAGCAGTGGGCGTTGAAAGGCTGATGGATGGATGATAATAAATAACAATAATCCTGTGTCTAAATAGTAGCGAGTCTATAGTGTACATAGGGCCATGACTTAGTCTATGTTTAGCAACACAGGAACTTTTCTGTGACCGTAAGAGATTTTTTAGATTTTTTTCTTGTTATGTATTACTCTTTGGAGATTTTCAACGAACGAACGAAGAGTTCAAGTCAATATTTTGTTTCTGTTTTTATAGCTTTACTTTATTGTTGAAATTTCATTGTAATGAAATATTTTTAATTTCACGTCAGAGCATTTATTTTACGCCAAGCTGAACCCTTGGAAAGATTCCAAAGTACTTATTTTATCAAGAATAATGGATTTCATGGACAGTATCAAAATTTAGTACTATGGTTACCTGTTCTGTTTTCATAATCTCAAACTGGTTTTACATGCTTAGATAACATTGTCAAATCTTGTTAAATAATTTCCTCAATGATTGCAATTTTGGGAAAAAAGACAATCGTTGAGACAACTTATGTTGTGTTTTCGCAATATGTTTATCTGGAACAAAATTAATATATACATACAATTAATATGCTGCTGTAGAAAATATTCATTTTATGTTATTGTTGTATAACCATTTTGTTGTTTTTATTAAAATGTCACTAAAATCGGGTGCAACTCTTGATAGTGAAGTACATGGAATTAAAATTGAGGGTGAGTTAAACGACTTCCAAATTATTGAAGAAAATAGTGACAGTGATGATGACGACAAACAAGTAAATAATAGTTCAAGGACGTGTAACACATTAGCAATTCCATCGAGCTTGGTTAAACCTGCCAGTTCACCATCAGTTTGCGGAAATGTGGCTATAACTCATTCTGAAAATGTTGTTATCGGAAACCGTACATACTTTAATGGACCTGTGACTATTAAACAGGTTATAAACACTACTGGTTTAGAAAATCCGTCATATATCAAGAGTGATGATGATGATATACAAGTACCACAATATCCAAAGAATTCAAAACAGAAACTGTCATGTAAGTATAGTATATTATAAATTTACATACCTATTTCAATTTCTGTCTTACTTTCAGTTATTTCTCACAATTTAGTATAATTGTATATTTCCTGATGACAATACCTATGTAACCTAGTAATAAGCAAATACTAATGCTATAAATTTAATATAAAAACATTGATGAAATAAAAATAAAATCTCCAATAAAGGGTTATTCTTCACATTACAATCTACTCGAGACGTTATTAAACAGTCACTAGGGCCATTATATTTACTAATGTTATTGTTAATGAAATAATGTTATGAGTCACTATAGCCGTAACTCGTTATACCAATATGTATTACTTAGATTATACATAGCTTTGATTATAAAACTCAAGTACAATATTCATGCTTAAATTATATATTTAGATACAGTCAAAATCTGTTATAACAACATTAAAGGGACTTTTAATATTTAGTCATAAAAACCGATAGTCGTAACAACCGGTGATGTTTTTGAGATAGAAAGTCCTATTTTTTTATGAAGTGGTATTATTGACCATATTCTTTTATTAAGTCTTTGTTTGGAATTCAGCTCTAGCTTTGATATAATATGCAATTTTTCTTTGATATTTATTTGTTTTCTTTTTTTTGTGACATGTTAAAAGTTTCACAAATAACTCCACAATATGTTTTGGTGCGTCTTGTGTACAGATAAGTAACAAACTAACAGAAGATATATCAAGAAGCGGGCTTTGACTCTACTACATGCAAGTGTTTTGTTTCTAAGAATTACAAAAGCCCACACTGGACACTCATTTGTTTACTTTTGCGATTTTAATAGACATTGACTATTATACTGTGCCAGATTGTGGATACCTATTCAAATTGTTAACAATACAGTTTAGCTGGTTGTTCTAATAGATCTACTTCTAAGTATTAGTTAAATGTAGTTGTAGCAATGTTGTAAAAAGCAATATTTTTGATAAGGTGTCATATAGCATTCAGCCGGGACCTTTGTTCTGGGTCAATATATATACAGGTTGTAAATTATTCTAAACGATGTTGCCATAAACGGTTTTGATTTTATTTTTATATATTTTTAGCATTTGAAATACTTAGCCATATAAATTAACACAACGTGTGAAAATGGGAAATCGAAAATAACAGTCATGAGCAGGATTTGAGCCTGCATCTCCTGGATACCATCCAGATCAGCTTTGCCAATGCAGCCATCGTGACAATTGCTCAAGACTGCTAATTTCGATAATACATTCATACTAAGCGTCTTGGGTGACACCTGCGCCATCTGTCGGAAGTATTTCAATATACTCGTGACACCTGCGCCATCTGTCGGAAGTATTTCAATATAGTCTTGATCCAGATCCAGATCTGACATTTTTACACTTTGTGTTAATACTATTACTACATAATATATCTATTTACAGCAATCAGGTGTTTCCAAATACAGAAGTGGCATAAGATAACTTTTTCAGCGGTCTGTATTGTTATACTTGGTAGTATTTTTGCGATATTATCAATTATAATTACCCACAATAATCAAGATGATACTTCATCATCAACAATATTTGAAGAAGACTCTCCTATGAAAACAAGTAAGTGAACTAAACTTGGGTTAGTAGGTATGTTGTGTTTAATACATATTAATAGTTACTTATCGTATCATCTGGGATATATCAATACATATAGTTTTACTGTATACTTAATCATTAATGTAACTGGTTTTCATTATTTACAATTTGCATTATGTATTTGTAAATAAAAACCATACTTAATGCATATTGCTATTTCTATTGTTTCCAGAACTTTCTTACAAATCTCAAACAACATATAAGTTTTCTAGTTGACTAACTGCCTTACTAATAAACGTTGTATAATTGTCTTGTAACTTTAAACACAAAGTGAAAAATGTGAAATCGAAAATAACAGTCAGGAGCAGGATTTGAACCTGCATCTTCTGGATTCCGTCCAGATGCTTTACCAATTCAGCCATCCTGACACTTGCTCCTGACTGCTAATTTCGATAACACATCATACTTAACGTCTTTGGGTGACGCCTGCGCCATCTGTCGGACGTATTTTCATACATTATACCGACCAGGTAAACTTAATTTTACAATTAAGATTTTACCTAATAATAACGCAAACCCTTTAAATATTTAGATATTTTTATATATATTTTTAGCATTTGACATGCTTAGCACTATACATTAAACACAAAGTGAAAAATGTGAAATCGAAAATAACAGTCAGGAGCAGGATTTGAACCTGCATCTTCTGGATTCCGTCCAGATGCTTTACCAATTCAGCCATCCTGACACTTGCTCCTGACTGCTAATTTCGATAACACATCATACTTAACGTCTTTGGGTGACGCCTGCGCCATCTGTCGGACGTATTTTCATACATTATACCGACCAGGTAAACTTAATTTTACAATTAAGATTTTACCTAATAATAACGCAAACCCTTTAAATATTTAGATATTTTTATATATATTTTTAGCATTTGACATGCTTAGCACTATACATTAAACACAAAGTGAAAAATGTGAAATCGAAAATAACAGTCAGGAGCAGGATTTGAACCTGCATCTTCTGGATTCCGTCCAGATGCTTTACCAATTCAGCCATCCTGACACTTGCTCCTGACTGCTAATTTCGATAACACATCATACTTAACGTCTTTGGGTGACGCCTGCGCCATCTGTCGGACGTATTTTCATACATTATACCGACCAGGTAAACTTAATTTTACAATTAAGATTTTACCTAATAATAACGCAAACCCTTTAAATATTTAGATATTTTTATATATATTTTTAGCATTTGACATGCTTAGCACTATACATTAAACACAAAGTGAAAAATGTGAAATCGAAAATAACAGTCAGGAGCAGGATTTGAACCTGCATCTTCTGGATTCCGTCCAGATGCTTTACCAATTCAGCCATCCTGACACTTGCTCCTGACTGCTAATTTCGATAACACATCATACTTAACGTCTTTGGGTGACGCCTGCGCCATCTGTCGGACGTATTTTCATACATTATACCGACCAGGTAAACTTAATTTTACAATTAAGATTTTACCTAATAATAACGCAAACCCTTTAAATATTTAGATATTTTTATATATATTTTTAGCATTTGACATGCTTAGCACTATACATTAAACACAAAGTGAAAAATGTGAAATCGAAAATAACAGTCAGGAGCAGGATTTGAACCTGCATCTTCTGGATTCCGTCCAGATGCTTTACCAATTCAGCCATCCTGACACTTGCTCCTGACTGCTAATTTCGATAACACATCATACTTAACGTCTTTGGGTGACGCCTGCGCCATCTGTCGGACGTATTTTCATACATTATACCGACCAGGTAAACTTAATTTTACAATTAAGATTTTACCTAATAATAACGCAAACCCTTTAAATATTTAGATATTTTTATATATATTTTTAGCATTTGACATGCTTAGCACTATACATTAAACACAAAGTGAAAAATGTGAAATCGAAAATAACTGAATTAATGTATAGTGCTAAGCATGTCAAATGCTAAAAATATATATAAAAATATCTAAATATTTAAAGGGTTTGCGTTATTATTAGGTAAAATCTTAATTGTAAAATTAAGTTTACCTGGTCGGTATAATGTATGAAAATACGTCCGACAGATGGCGCAGGCGTCACCCAAAGACGTTAAGTATGATGTGTTATCGAAATTAGCAGTCAGGAGCAAGTGTCAGGATGGCTGAATTGGTAAAGCATCTGGACGGAATCCAGAAGATGCAGGTTCAAATCCTGCTCCTGACTGTTATTTTCGATTTCACATTTTTCACTTTGTGTTTAATGTATAGTGCTAAGCATGTCAAATGCTAAAAATATATATAAAAATATCTAAATATTTAAAGGGTTTGCGTTATTATTAGGTAAAATCTTAATTGTAAAATTAAGTTTACCTGGTCGGTATAATGTATGAAAATACGTCCGACAGATGGCGCAGGCGTCACCCAAAGACGTTAAGTATGATGTGTTATCGAAATTAGCAGTCAGGAGCAAGTGTCAGGATGGCTGAATTGGTAAAGCATCTGGACGGAATCCAGAAGATGCAGGTTCAAATCCTGCTCCTGACTGTTATTTTCGATTTCACATTTTTCACTTTGTGTTTAATGTATAGTGCTAAGCATGTCAAATGCTAAAAATATATATAAAAATATCTAAATATTTAAAGGGTTTGCGTTATTATTAGGTAAAATCTTAATTGTAAAATTAAGTTTACCTGGTCGGTATAATGTATGAAAATACGTCCGACAGATGGCGCAGGCGTCACCCAAAGACGTTAAGTATGATGTGTTATCGAAATTAGCAGTCAGGAGCAAGTGTCAGGATGGCTGAATTGGTAAAGCATCTGGACGGAATCCAGAAGATGCAGGTTCAAATCCTGCTCCTGACTGTTATTTTCGATTTCACATTTTTCACTTTGTGTTTAATGTATAGTGCTAAGCATGTCAAATGCTAAAAATATATATAAAAATATCTAAATATTTAAAGGGTTTGCGTTATTATTAGGTAAAATCTTAATTGTAAAATTAAGTTTACCTGGTCGGTATAATGTATGAAAATACGTCCGACAGATGGCGCAGGCGTCACCCAAAGACGTTAAGTATGATGTGTTATCGAAATTAGCAGTCAGGAGCAAGTGTCAGGATGGCTGAATTGGTAAAGCATCTGGACGGAATCCAGAAGATGCAGGTTCAAATCCTGCTCCTGACTGTTATTTTCGATTTCACATTTTTCACTTTGTGTTTAATGTATAGTGCTAAGCATGTCAAATGCTAAAAATATATATAAAAATATCTAAATATTTAAAGGGTTTGCGTTATTATTAGGTAAAATCTTAATTGTAAAATTAAGTTTACCTGGTCGGTATAATGTATGAAAATACGTCCGACAGATGGCGCAGGCGTCACCCAAAGACGTTAAGTATGATGTGTTATCGAAATTAGCAGTCAGGAGCAAGTGTCAGGATGGCTGAATTGGTAAAGCATCTGGACGGAATCCAGAAGATGCAGGTTCAAATCCTGCTCCTGACTGTTATTTTCGATTTCACATTTTTCACTTTGTGTTTAATGTATAGTGCTAAGCATGTCAAATGCTAAAAATATATATAAAAATATCTAAATATGTCTTGTAACTTGTCATAAATAAACATTGCAGGTACTATAACTTAATAAAATTTGACTTATGACTGAGTAAGAAAATATATTTAAGGTTTTCTCCAATATTTACCTCTAACTATTCACAGTTAACATCATCTACTAACTAATGGGTTATCATTTCAGGCTACATGAGGGTTGTGGGTCTGTACTACGAAAATTTAAATATAATCATATTTACTATAATATTAATGCCACTGATGCTTCTGTTAATGTTGTACACATTATTAACATTGGAGGGAGCTGGTCACAAAGAGAAAAAACGGGACGCTGACGCCATAGAGGATGATTATGATCCCTACTTGAGGCCTATTAAGAAAGGTAATATGAATACTACATTAACATTAGCACAGGTACCTGTGTACACAACATATTTATTGATCTTGATTATTTATCTCTTTGTATGGTTTTGTATTAACTGGGATTGCATGTTATAGGACAATAATTATGCCTTATGGCCTAGAAGGTCATATTGCTATTTATCTATTACTGTTATAAAGCTGTAACAGAGCTGTCTGTACATTTAAGATATTTAAGGAAAAAAAATACTGTATACAACACAACAACTTTTTTTAGATTTTTTGTCCGTTTGTTTGTTCGTGCTTCACGCAAAAACTACTGAACGGAATTTGATGTAACTTTTTCTATTTGATAGTTATTGATTAGACTTAAAAACTGGTATACATTTTATCCCGCTACTATATCTGAAACCTGAGATAAAACCTGAAAATTAGCATTTGGCTGTGGCAGAACGGCTGGCAAAGTCTAGATTTTCATAAAAGTGTTAGGAAGTTTTAATTATAAAAGCAATATAGAATGTCCCATTGTTTTGCCAATATCAATAATGTGAGGAATTTTAAATGTAGTTTACAGACTGAGAATGTACCAATCATAATCTATAACATTAGTATTCCTTGAACCATTGCTCCAGTTAATATTATACAATCAAATGTAGCAACTGTCCAAGCAACACAACAATCTGGTACGCCTACAAATATTTGTATATAATATATGTATACAGTTTATTATTTCTTTGATCATCATTGTCATATACCAATTACACTATAATGACTCGTTTTATTTTATTCTGTTTGTGGTTTATAAGTACCTATCTCTAATATTTATTATCATACATATATAAGCCGCCGTCTACCGTGGGTTAAGTGCACTTATCTTATCTCGTAAAACAAAATTTCTTAGTGCTAGGAAAATATCACACTAGGAAGTACATTTTAAACTCTATGCTTAACTGATAGAAAAGAGCGCTAGGAATAACTATCTTGGATAAGATCGTTTCCAGGTGATATAGATGGACCATGCTGGTCTTATGCTTTGGTGGTCAATTACATACTTTGATTATCCTGGTCGTAGTGTATTATATTAGTAAGTCAGTTTATAATGACATGACCACGTCTTAGAAATGATCACTCCAAATTGTGGCCGATCAATGGCACCATTGAAGTAATGTCACACAGTTCTAGTGATCCGGAGGGACGGCACACGGCAGTTTGATTTATTGCCCTACTCTACCCTGTTCTTTGCTTGACTGACGGGGTCTGCGGTTAGGTACATTTTTTCCCGCCTTAACAAAAAACAGAAAGGTTTAATGTAATGGTTAGCCACGTCATTGAGTGATTAATTCTATGATCGCAGACAAGAGACAGAGACAATCCATCGTCTCTGCCACTTATATCATAAAAAGCCCTTGGTCTACTTATCACAGGGGAACTTTAAAGAACGACGATTAAAGGAATGCTATAGAATTACGTCATATTCATCAACCATGCTTCTAACTAAAATACTTTGTTATGCATTCCAGCAAATCCATTAATTATTGCGCCAGACCACCTTAGAATTGTCAGTAGGACTGACTGGCTCGCACAACCAGTAGAGAAGAAACTTGATAAGATCAGACAACCCGTGCCATGGGTAATTATTTCACACACTGCTACTGATAGCTGTAGTACACAGGTTAGTTAATATGATTTAAATTTTGTGATATAATTGTTAAAACCCATTCTTTAAATAAGTAGTGATAACTGAGTGTGAGCAAAGGCTTCAGGTAGCTGCACAAATAGTGTAGTGGCTTAGTATCTTCCCATATATACCAATTAATGGGATTCACAAAATATATACATGATTCTGGATGCTTTTTGTGTCTAGTAGGTTAATGACCTCGGTCATTAGGAAACAATGATGGGATTTTTTGAAAAAAGAAACTGCGTTCGATGTGAATATCAATATTCTTATATGAAACTAGCTGTGCCCTGTCACGCTTCGCTGTGGCACATTGTGGTTGCAGGGATGAGAAATCAGGAAGTCAAGAAAGTCTCTATGGTTTGTATGTTCAATGGTAACTTCAGAGCTGAATGACCAGTCCTTCCCACCTGGTAACAATGCAGCAGCTATTCTAGACGAAGCGAGAGAGAGAGAGAGAGAGAAACATTTTTGATCGAGCTGTTGCCAGAATCAATTTGATAAGGAACGTTTTCCCAGTTCCTCCTGGCGCATCCAAGGAGAAAGTTGGAGTTGGGCTCCGTCATTTATCATTTGCATTATGCGATCATAAATGCACTTCTGTTCACGCTTTAATTTGAGAATGTTCAATTGGACATATGACTGCAGATGACCGGTGTTGTAACTCTCATCACGGCGCAAATCCACAAAAAAATCCACATCAAATGAAGCAGTTGCAGCTCGAGTGGGTGCTGGCATTCCTAATTGATTAAGAATTTTATTTGCAATACATAGGCATTTGTCTTCAATATTTATCAATGTTTCGTTGTAATGCTCTCTGTTTTCCATGGTCATATTGGCATTTTCTAGGCGTACTCTATGCAAAATACAAGCTATATCTTTACTATAGCTCTGTGGCAGTATGGCGAGTGTTCTCCTCGCTTCCAACAGATAGCGAAGTTGCTGATACACAGCTAACCGTTTAAAAAGCTGTTTTCTTGCAGTCGCGGGTATGTTCCTGAAATGAATAAACATAATATAAATTGCAAGGGAAATGGCGTGATGATAAGTAAGTAAGTAAGTAAGTAATATAAATTTATAAAATTTGGTAAACCCCTGTTAAATGAGTTCACAACATTTAAACGGAACGGAAACTGAACTGATTTTCATGTAACTTACAGTTTTCTAATGTACATGTCATGCCCTTTTAGTTGATACCCCATTTTATATATATATTTGAAAATATTCGATCGTTCATTCCCATGACCACCTCTTGATTCCCCCTTCGTCGGGGGTTAAAAATACTTAAAGACAGTCTGTGAAGGAGGTTGTATATCGTATTGAAATTTGAGTTCAATCGATGCTCAACTTTTTGAGTTTTTGAAACTTACACAAACCAACTTAACATTTTTTATATTTAGATTAAAAGTAATCATGTCAGGATACTGGAATTAAAGGTTTAAAAAAAAAAGTTTTTTTAAGTATTTTGTAAGATAACAAAGAAATTAGGGTTCGTTATTATTTTCGCAGTAGTTATCATAGGTGATTCTTATTACATACTTATCATCATGCCATCGCATCTCCCTTGCTGGGTAGGCAGAGAGAATAGAGGGCCAAAGAGCTCTATTCTTGCATCTCGCGCTTCCTCAACATTCGTACTGGCTCGTCGGTTTCGGAGACTCCTGACTCCACCTCCTTCAATACGTGGCGGATCTGGTCTAGGTATTTATGTCTCAAGTCTCCCCCTGTACCTACATCCTTCCATTTTCATATTGTATATCTTCTTACCTAAACGCTCGTCTTTCCACATATCCGAACCATGGGAGCATTTTTTTCGCATCTTTACACCAATACCTACTTCTTTCAGACTTACTCCCTTATCTCTGATGATAATCGTTTTGTTAATACAATATTTATTGGTCACTCCAAATTTAGACAAAAGGTTTAAGTCAGCAGCTTTCACAGAGAAACGAAATCTGTACAGTACCGATTTTGTTAAGCAAGATGATATTTATCTTTCTAACAACAATTGTTTCCATATAAGGTGCATTCGGGTATTTACGAAAGGATTTTTGATGAGTTCATAGGGTTCGTGTATAATCATCAAAAAGTGAGCCTTAATAAACGTAATGCTACCAGTTTAAATTATATCGTCTTCTGAAATATGTGGGTCAAAGTTCTATATCCAAAAGATTTATATTATATTCTAAAATTATTAAATATAAGTGTTTGAAAACCTTGCTATTTTTTTAAAATCAGATTGCAATTCCGAATTATGTTCGGGTAATTCTGAATGACACTGAAAAATAGATATTATATATATTCGGCATAAGGAACAGGTTTCCTTTTTGTTCAGGTTTACCCTCACGAAATTTATGTATCAAAGTTGAGTACTATGTGGCCTAAACGTTATAAGTGTGTAACTTGAATTTCGGAATTACCCGATATCTAGCCTACGGTACTCAAAACTTTTAAACAATACAGCGTGTAATTTAAACTACGTTTGATATCGTAGCTACGTTATCGCTATCGATATCCAAATGTAACAGCACAAGTAATTTTGGGAAATATTCAATAAAAAAAATCATATTAAATATTGATTAATTAATATTTGTAAAATTAAAAAGATTTATTACCTCCGACATTCTGCGTGCAGCGTTGTATACCTACGCGCGTGGCTCCTTTGTGTTTGGGACGAAAGAGCGCCGCTAGTATTTCAGCGAACCAACTATGCCTACACCAAGGGTCATGACCTTGTCACGTGTAACTAGATTTTTTAAATTTCATCACCTTACTAGACAATTGTTTGTAACTTTTAATTTGGTTTGTCCGACAATACCACACACTATAATACTAATTTATTATCACATCAACTTGACGGTTACGGAGATGTTGTTCAATATGACCGCCTTGTAAGTCTACGCATTTTTCGCATCGTTTACGAATGTTTTCACAAACGCGTTGTAGCACTGATGTATCGGATTTAATTTGGCCAAACGCCGAGACTATCCGTAAACGCATTTCGTCCTCAGTATCGCATGCTTTTCTAAATACAGACTACTTAATGGTTCCCCAGCGAAAAAAATCCAATGGAGTGAGATCAGGTGACCGCGCTGGCCAATTAACTGGTCCACCACGGCCAATCCACCTTTCCCCATATTCTGTATTTAAATAATCTCTCACAGTCCGGGAAAAGTGCGGTGGCGCGCCGTCGTGTTGAGACCACATATGACGCACAAGATCGAGATTTAACTCATCAAGTTCTTCACTGAGTTCTTCTCGCAAGAAACGAAGGTGGTTGCTATCACTCATGGTCCTTTCTAGAAAATAAGGTCCGATAACCTTATTACCCATAATTCCCGCCCAAACATTTATCTTCCATCGATATTGGAAGTGACTGGGTTTTATGCAACGAGGGTTAATGGTAGACCATACGTGTTCATTGTGTGCATTAAAGATTCCTGTTTTAACGAAAGAGCACTCGTCAGTGAACAGTATGTGGTTCAAAAAATCTCTATCTTCTTGAACTTTATCTAAGACCCATCTGCTGTACTCCATTCTAGGCTCGTAGTCGGTAGGAAGTAGAGACTGAACTCGAAGATAGTGATATGGGTGCTGGCCATCATCTTTGAGTGCTCGCCAAACGCGCATATGGTTTACACCGAGCTGGAATCCTACTGAACGCATCTTCCCTAAACATATCCAAGATTTGTTCTTCGACATCATTGTCATGCAGTGTTGGCCTTCCTGCGTCAATACGCTGTTGTTCATGACCGTGCACACTGCCAGTATTGTACATGCGTACTTGTAAACGCTGAAATGCCATCGCTGATGGCAATGAAATGTTCCGTGGAACACTGAAGAGTTCATCGTAAATTTTGCGCGCCTCTGCATAATTGCAGTCACATTTTCCAAGACACATCAACATATTAAAATACTCCTCGTTTGAATACGACATCTCATAAACCACAAGTCACTCACGATAGATATTACGTGAACATACAGACGTCCGTTCGAAAGAAATCTGCGCGGGAGACTAAGGGGTAAGGGGCGGCTTCTAAAAGGAATAGGTACAATAGCGGCGCGTGCGAAAGGCGGGCGGCATCCTTTGATATTTTCCCGATTTCTTATGTTTAATTTTTCAAAGACTTGTTACGGAGATATTCCCTAATAATTAAATTAACAGAAATAATTAGGTAATTGATTATAAATATACGAAAAAAAAGAGCGATGAGAAATCGGGGGAAAGTGGTTCGCAACTCAGGGTTATCCTCCAAGACCGTCACCTACGGGTACTCAAATGCGGGCCGGCTGTAATTGGGCCGAAGGGCAGGCCCTCGTCCTTTAGCGTGCGCAGATATATGCCGGTAGGCGGGTGAAGCCGGCGCAACCGGCGCCGGAACCAGGGCCGCGTAGGGCAGCCGCAACCCGGAAAGTCATAACCCGGAACTCGATTGCAGCCAGGAACAGTCGTAGCCAGGAACTAGCAACTTGGAACCCCAGGAGCTGGAAAACACAGGGCGGAACGTCTCAACTCCTGGGGACACTGTTCTGGTTCTTCCCGCCGAGCCCCCTTACCCGAACTAGGTTCAGGTCCGAGGGTGTCGGCCGACCATTACAGCGTCCATATTAAATTATAAAAAAAACTATCCTCACAGAATTCATCCAAAATATAGAACATGGAGAAAGTTTAATAAAAAAATAACTCAGAACCCCCCTACATTCTGCAAATATAAAGCATTGACACCGATAAAAAAAAAAAGTTACGTAATATATGACTGCCCCCTAAGGGAGGCGTTTATTTGTGAGATGATATAGCAACATACAACAATAATTTTTAACTACAATAAAACAAAAATATAGTTGCATAATATACGACCGCCGCTAAGGGTGGCGGTGAGATGATATATATAACATCTAACGATAAAACTGTTTTAAAATGCCTGTCTGCCCCATAAGGGCGACGGCGTGAAGATATATAACATTTAACAAAAAATAGTTTCAAAATGCCTGTCTGCCCCATAAGGGAGACGGCTTGATGATGTATAACATTTATGAAAAATCTGTTTTAAAAGTGCCTGTCTGCCCCATAAGTCTCCGGCGTGATGTTATGTAGCAAGTAGCAAAAAAGCAATATTCTTAAATTATATACTGTATGCGAACTATTATATTTTACAGGTAGAAGCGAATAAAAGTCTAAATGCAGTTGTATGCTACAATCTTAAATAATTAGTATTGACAAATTTGGAATAAAATTCTATGGAATGACAACTATGTTATGAGTATTACTAGGCATTTTGCAAAGCATTTACATGTATAGATATTATAATAAGAATTCTATTGGAGGAGTTTCGGTCAACTAAATTAGCGTAAAAATTTAGCTATGTAAAATAAAATTATCTAACGTAAATAAATGACGAGTAGTAGTAACAATAAAAAGATATGTGCCAAAGGGTGAAATATTCCTCCATAAGAATCTTTAAAACACACACGAAATTGTGCAGCAGACACGGGCTATTTTTAAAGGTTAATTTGGAATTGTAAAAGAAATGACCGTTACCTTTTATTCGGGTGTTAGTTATTAATGGGGGGCGCGGTATATTTAAGATACGACGCTCGCTACAGCTCAGTTCTGCAGGGAAAGTACAGTGTCAAAACTTTTAGGAATTCTACTTTTTTTTAAACTTTATGACTTGGTGGCGTTAACCAATAAAAAATTAAGAATTATATGGTGGGTACGAAATATTGTGTAGTACTAAATAAATAGGTAATAATCTCTGTACGAACAGTATGATGTTTTTTGATAATTATATACCTTTGAAACAAATGATTCGTGGGTATGTATTATACAATACGCCTAATCATCTCGTTAGAACAAACTTTATACAACAGTTACACGTAAAAATCTACTTTTCAAATATGACTATACTAATAAATCTCGTTAAAACAACTTTATAGAACAGTTACACGTACAAATCTACTTTTCAAATATGATTATACTAATAAAGTAAAACGAAAGAAAATGAGTCCTACAATAGAATGGATTATAAAACGTACCTTTGGGGTTTCCTAGTCACACACTTTTACTTTCAAATGCCCTAGGCAAAAAATATTTTATATATATTACTATAGTAATTTACGCAGTGTTATCTGCCTTGACACACACGATAATTCAGTCAGAGAAAAAAGATTCTACCCACTCTCATCTCTTATATTTTTTCTGAGAGTATCCCTTTCTAAGATTATTCTTGCCATCTATCTCTCTCATGCGCATTGCGTCAGGCCTGCTCATTAGTAGATTTTTTTTTTGTTCTAGAACTTTTCCTATCCATACGCTTGCGATTGGAGTAGCCATGGAACGTTCTCGAACCCTGGCGTACTCTGCTCGCATCCGGGATTGCATGCTGGCCATATAATATATGGTAATAATATTTGATTCTGACCTTTGTGGGAGTGGAATCATGCGACCCATTGGCGATAATCTTACTGGGTAGGGGGCCTAGGCAACCGCGCTTATTTTAAATTTGCCGATATGGTATCCGGTATCAATTGAATATGCAACTTTATAATTTATTTATTATTAAACACAAAGTGAAAAATGTGAAATCTAAAATAACAGTCAGGAGCAGGATTTGAACCTGCATCTCCTGGATACCGTCCAGATGCTTTACCAATTCAGCCATCCTGACAATTGCTCCTGACTGCTATGACGCAAACCCTATAAATAATTAGATATTTTTATATATATTTTTAGCATTTGACATGCTTAGCACTATGCATTAAACACAAAAAATATATAAAAAAACTACACTAACTACAAAAACTTATTTTTTATTTATTTTATTTATTTAAGAAAATACAACAACTTGCAGCATAGATATAAGTCACGGGCAACCTTTTCTATAGGAACCAGTGTACCTAAATCATAACATTTATTGCACTTTAAAAGAAGTTTAAGAACCGCTGGCAACTTCTATGAAAAATCATCATTGGGTAAATGCGAATGACTATGTGATTCGGAATTGCCCTAGTCGGATAAATCAGAAAATAACAGAAAATCTTGAGCTAGACAGTTTTAAGCCCACCCAAAATTGCAAAAAAGTGATTATATAGGTAACAAATAAAAAACAATTTAAGAACTTACCAAGTTTCTTAATTATAGATCTTCGGGTAAATCTGATAATCCAAAAAAATCACGAAATCGCAGTTGTCTACAAAAAAGTTCACTTGCGCTTATATGGTCAGCAGTCGGAGGAAACGAATAGCGGGAAGCATATCTACGACGGCTCCTAGGTAAATGTGCAAGGGCATAAAATATTGCAGCGTTTGGTAGAAAATTGTAGTTATTAGAATTACCCGATTTTTGGCGTTACCCGAATGCACCTACATACATTTTTACACATTGCGACGCCCTTTATAAAGCTTATATTCTGTTCGAAATCAATATCTTGTGGTCACGGACTAAGAATACAAGTGACACCATCTTCTTAAGGGATGACTCAGAGAAGTTAGCAATCATCATCCATTCATTGTAGGTGGTCGGGTTGGGTGTCAAGTGACTACTCCAGTCACTAGTTATCGGGTCGGTAGCACAGTCTTCCATGTGACCGAGGATAAAGAACCTTGTTGTTGTTTTAGCGGGAGATATCCGTTCGCTTTACATCCGCGAAATGAAATAAGAGCAGCGGCTTGACAGTGGCCTAGGATAATTGTGCCTATGAGTGGCAGTTATCGCTTAACATCAGGTGGGCTGAGGCTTATCTGCTATAATATAAGCAATAAAAAATTGTTTTTTATCTTTTGTGGGTTATGGCCATTGAGAGCAAGCTCAACAATGGTGGCACAACTTTATTATGGGATGTGAAATAGACCTATAAATGGACTATGAAAAAAAGATAGTGTGTAATAATTATTTCTTTTTATTTCAGAGTGAATGTGTTCTGCGTGTACGTTTGATCCAGATGTTTCACATTGAGTCACGGAATTGGGATGATATTGGCTATAACTTTCTAGTCGCAGGAGACGGATCCGCTTACTTTGGCCGTGGGTGGGACTACATAGGAGCTCATACCTTGGGCTACAATAAATATAGTATAGGTATCAGTTTTGTTGGTACTTTCAATAACGATCCGCCACCGAAGAAGCAACTAGATGCCTGTATAAGGCTTCTGAAAAGAGGTGTAGCTACTGGGAAACTTGCCAAAGATTATAAACTATTTGCTCATAGACAGCTCGCATCCACGCTTAGCCCTGGTGACAAGCTGTTTGATATCATAAAAGAATGGCCCCACTTTGTAAAGAATTTTACAGATGTGTCTGAGCTGCTTCCTAACTAGTAGACAAGGATTTTTATTCTAGATAAAGTAAAAATTTTGATGGGTATTTATAGATACATATAAGCAGTGATAAGCTAGTGGTAGAACCAAGGTCTGAAAATACAGCTTTTTGAAGCTTTCCTAAATTATTTGTGTATTTGTTCGTTAATTATCACTGCTCGCTGAAGGAAAATGTCGTGAGGAAACCTGCATGCCTGAGAGATTTTCTCGACTGCATGTGAAATCTGCCAACCTGTACTGGCCCATGGTCTAATTCTATTGCACACTAATTGATCACCTGTGTGCCAAAATGGGACTACTTGGTTGAAAAAATAAATATTATCTGCAGGATAGTATAAAGTATGCACATGCCATGATTTTTGTAAATAGTAGACATAAAAGTAATTAATGTATGAAGACTATTTAAGTACAATGTGTGCCTTATAATTTAAATTTTCTCTAATATAAAGTCAAAATGTGTTTTGATTAGGTAGGTCATGAGTAATTGTTAAATAGTTTAGGGTTCATATTTTAAACATTATGTTTACACATTCCATAGTTTATTGTTGATATTTTAAGAGAAACAAATTCTCACAATATTAAGTCATAATTTTTCCATTAAAAATAACTATTTTTCGCAGTTTATATAAATAATTTGAAGGTGGTTTAATATGATATTAGTCTGTATTTAAAAAAAAAAATCAGGGAATTTTAATTATTAGTTTTTTAATTTATATATTTGTTTCGGGAATTGTAGCTTTGTTGGTAGAGCCAAGCGATTCATGATTATTATATAGATATAACAGTTATAATAGTGCCGACTAGTGACAACAGGATATTTCCTCACTTTAAAATGGCTTAATAGAATATAGTTCGAAGTTTTTGTGAGATTGTACCTTGTTGTAAGAATTGCTCTCATAATTATGTTATATGTAGCAAGAAAATGGGGCCTTGCAATTTCCCTGGCTTAATATAGTTACCATTAAAGGATTAAAAGTTTTTTTTTTGTTATAGTCAGGATCAAGGCCGGCCTTCTGCTATGCAATATTTAGTCGTTCAAAACTTGTCAATTTTATAAATTTGGTCTACCGTTAACCGATCGCGTTAATTTTACAATTATTGTTCGATTGGGAGATTGACAATCAATGTGCTTAAGTAAATATCGGTGACTAATTAATGTACGCGGTGATACCACTTGTAACTTCTAGTAATACACTGTATATTTTATATTATGTAAGTATAAGTTGCTTAGGAACTGTAGATTATACGATTAGTGAGAGTCGTAAATCTATTATTTAAGCCATCACAAGTTATTATTTACATCACTATATTTCGTTAGGTAACTAATAAATTAATTGAGTTGAGATCTCATGAAAAAATATTTTTGATATTCATTTGATGTCTGTGTACACCTACCTATGTATTGGCATTGTTAACATAAATATTGCCATAAATAATAATATTACGCAACAAAGAAGTTCAGGGCATATAAAAGAATTTTGTTGCCACCAGAAAGGCGCATACATTAAATAAAGTTGTTTATACGGAATCTATAGCGTTTGATTTATTCTATATCTATTAAATAAATAAATAAATATTCACGGACATTTCACACAACGTCTCCTGGTCCCAAACTAAGCTTAACGCTTGTGCTATGGGTACCAAATTACGAATATAATAGATACTTATGTATATTACTTTTTTTGTAAATACATACCTACATATAATAGATCGAAAACACCCAGACGCAGTACAAATATATGTGTTCATCACACAAATAATTGTCCTGAGTGGGAATCGAACCCACGACCTCGTTCACGGAAGTCGGTTACACTACCGACTACGCCACGAGGCCCGTCGATTATTTACCATTCCGACGTTTTATTTAAAAAGCCGGTCGGTAAAGCTGAAGTTGCATAATCATACAATTTTTATAATATGAAAAGCATATTGAAAGCGTGAATGTTCTCACCCAGTGCCGGCACGAGGCCGAGATTTAGGTTGGAGCGAGATCAAAGTTTGGCGCACCTACACCGCAACCTAAAAAAAAACCTCGGTGTTCTGGTATTGGGCAGGTGTTAGTCGGAGCGTATACTTCTTCAAGTGTGACTTTCATGCTAAGATTTATCAGTAGTTCATTGGTTTCTTAGCTGCAAAAAGTGTTGTGGGAGTGAGAATCAATAAAATCTTTGAAGCGGCTTTGACAGCCTCATCGGAATTGAATTTTTTTCCTTGCAAGAAGTTGTCCAAATTCCGGAAAAAGTGTTTATCTGCTGGAGTAAGGTCCGGGGAGTACGGTGGGCGTCGGAGACATTCTAATCGCGGCTCCTCTAATTTAGCGACCGCCTGTGGTGCAGTGTGTGGCATTGTCCTGAGGCAGCAGTAGGCTAGAGCAATTGACCAGTCTCGGTTGTTTAACGTTTAGCTTTTCCATCATGGTTTGCAATTGTTGACGATACAGATCTGCCGTAATCGTCTGGCCAGATCTTAGGAAGCTGTAGTGGAAGACAGCACTGGTCCACCAGACACTTTCATTACCTTTTTCGAGTCAACTTTCGTTTGAGGCAGGTTTTGGCCGGTTCCCCTGGGTTCAACCGTCGTTATGAGCGTCTCCGATTATCGTACAGGATCCATTTTTCATCACAAGTAACGACACGATTCAAAATCCCCTCGTTATTTTGACGGTTGAGTAATGTAACGCAGCACTCGATTCGTGTTTGTTGGTTTCCTTAATTCATGCGGAACCCATGCATTTTTCGAGCTTTTCACTTTTAAAATTTGTTTCAAGTGAATTAAAATTGTTTTAACACTCATACCAAAGCCTGCCGCTAACTCTGTCGTAGTTTGCGATGACTTTTAATTCTTCATTGTTAACTAGGGTCTCCGGCCGTCCACGGGATTTGTTCAGTAGGCCAATATTTCCAGAACGAAAACGTTGGAACCAAAAAACATTACGTGTTTTCCTTTACGGTAACTTCCCCAAACACATAAATCCTTCGAACTGTTTCTGCGGCGCTGGTGCCACGGTAGAACTTGTACCTATTCGTAAATAATTCGATATTATAAGTTATCCAAATTGTGAGCAGTACGATGTCACTAAAGAAAAATCAAATGGCGCGAAAACAAATGAATCGCTAAATTAGACACAAATATACAAGCCTTAATTTGAAATAAATTAGAATTTAGAATTCCTAACATAACGTCAAATATTTGAGATCAAAGTGTTCAGTTTGACAAAACGCTAATTTCATATATAGGTAAGCATACTAACAAAAAAAAAGGTAAGCATACTACGAGTATATATAGGCACCTATAGTAAGTATTTTCCATATAAGGTTGACTTAAAATGTGACGCATTTCAAGTGTACAAGTGTTCACCCAGTGGTCAATGTCACACAGTTCCGGTGGTCTGCCAATACATGTAGAGAGTCGGCACGCGGTGGGTTTATAAAGTGTGGAGGGCCCCGCACTACCCTGTTCGTTGCCCCGAACGTCGGGGTGTGCGGTTAGGTACGTCATTTCCGGCCTAAACAAAATAAAAACAAAAAGCTGTTTAATTAAAAATTTAAAAATGACTTTTTATCTAATTTTGCATACATGAGTTAAACGAATAAATGTAATAGTGTATATTTTAGATAGAGAAACGTATTATTTGCGGAATTAAACCGAACAGTTAAGCACACCACGTCGGGCAACGGACAGGGTAATGTGAAGTCTTCATCCCCTAAATAAGCCCGTCGCGTGTACGGAGCATCGCACCTTCGCGGGAGGGGTTCCGGGGGCGGACGTTTCTCTGTCCATCCACCCGAAGCCTCAGCTAGGGTGGCATTAGGCGCAAATACTCACGCCTGCGCTGCGGCAGTCGCTGGCGGCGGTTCGGGTCAGCGGAAGGACTAGCCTCCCTGGCCCTCTCCGCCGCTTCCTTCTGCGAGATGACCTCGCAGAAGGCAGCGACCGCGGCCCAATTCCTGTTCCCCCTATTGCCGCGACGAGTTCAGACGAGCTTGACCCAAGCCAGACACGACTCGAGCGTGTGCCGCACTACATCCTCGTCGCAGTCGCAGTGGTCACAGCCCGGAGTCGCTTCTGTCCTTGCAATTAATCATAGCCTGTCCCGGAATTTTTTAGCCAACTACTCGCGATGTATTATCTTACATACCTACTATGGTAACAAAAAATTTTCATGAACTAAACTGATGGGTGAAGATCGTTATTAATTTTAAATTCAAAATTAGTTTTTCAATATTTTATCCTTTGAACTGAAACATTGTTTTGACACAATTGTGTATTTAGAGTTACGCAGTACCTACACCATACACACATACATACATACATCTTTTTTTAGATTATTCTACTCTTTGACCTACACTAAAACTAAAAATTAACACGTAACTTTAACTTTTTTTTATTTCTTAACTGTGCTTTTGCAACGTTCAATAAAAAGTATTTTTTTCTAAAACACATGGCTACATTACCCGCAGAGGCCACGTGATGGCGAGCTTAGTGAGAGAGTTGTGGCTACAACAATCTATCTAAGCCTGTCATATAATGGAGTCTACAGACGTTTTCGGGAGACTATTTAGATATTTTAATAATTATATATTTTTAGCATTTGACATGCTTAGCCATATAAATCAACACAAAGTGTGAAAATATCAAATCGAAAACAACAGTCACCAGCAGGATTTGAACCTGCATCTCCTGGATACCGTCCAGAAGCTTTGCACATTCAACCATCGTAAAAAGAGATTCTTGCTCCAATGTAGGTATTACCAATTTATCTGCACACGTCCACAAGGTTAATGCGCGCTCTTCGCTGTTAATTTCGGCCCATTTGCTAGCTTGCGCAGTACCAGTCAATCCACGTTCCTTTAACCCCCGCACCGCTCCCCGCGCCGCCGCCGCCGCCGCCGCCCCGCTCCCGCTGAGTTTGTGACAGGGGCCATAAAGCTTTTCAACTACAGCAGCAGCTCCGTATTGTACGAAGGGTGGCTGTAAGTGACTCTACGATTAGAAGGTTAAAGGAACGTGGACTGACTGGTACCGGACAAATTGACCGAAATTAATAGCAAAGAGCGCGCATTAACCACGGACGTGTGCAGATAAATTGGTCATAACTACATTGGAGCAAGATTCTCTTTTTAGACGAGTGTAAAATTATGCTGTATGGTAACCACTGAAGGACGATGGTGCACAGAAGAGAAGGAGAACGCTATGCGTATTGTGGCATTCAAGAATAGGTTAGCTATGGTGGTGGTTCGCGAACGTTTTGGGGAGGCATTACTACTAAAGGTAAGACAGAAGCTCTGTCTCTGTCTTCGTTTCTGGACCACGTCTGCCTGCACCAAACTCTCATCGCTATGTCGATCAATCATATGAGGCTGAAGACATTGCACATTTTATTGGCAACGACTTTATATTCAGGGACGATAATGCTAGGGCTCACATTACGGCCGACGTAAGATATGATCTTACTGAGATGGGTATCCCTGTTATGGAATGGCCAGCAAAAAACCCTGACATGGATCCTATAGAACATTATCTATTACTATTATAAAACTGTAACAGAGCAGGGAACCTGAGATATAACCGAAAAACTAGAAAATTAATTTAAAAGTACTACTAGATGGATTTTGATGCAACTTTTTTTATTTGAAAGGCCTTGATTTGACTTAAAAACTGGTAGACATTTTATCCCGCTACTATATCGGGAACCTGAGATATAACCGAAAAACTAGCTTTTGGCTGCGGCGAAGCCGCTGGCAAAGGCTAGTATAGGTATATATAGACTAATTCGAGCAAAAAATCCTGGCCAAGAGACTCTTGGCAAGCTGTAAAATGCAAGTAGAATGGGATAACATTCCTCAACACGTGATCGTGACTCTCATCCGACCGATGAAGCACCGCATGGAAGCAGTAACGTGCATTAGGGTATTTACGAAAGGATTTTTGATGAGTTCATAGGGTTCGTATATAATCATCAAAAAATCAGCCTTAATGAACGTAATGTTACCAGTTTAAATTACATCGTCTTCTGAAATATGTGGGCCAAAGTTCTATATCCAAAAGATTTATATTATATTCTAAAATTATTAAATATGAGTGTTTGAAAACCTTACTATTTTTTTAAAATCAGATTGAAATTCCGAATTATGTTCAGGTAATTCTGAATGACACTGAAAAATTGATATTATGTATATTGGGCATAACAAGTTTCTTTTTTGTTCAGGTTTACCCTCACGAAATTTATGTATCAAATTTGGGTACTATGTGGCCTAAACGTTGTAAGTGTGTAATTTGAATTTCGGAATTACCCGATATCTAGCCTACGGTACTCGAACTTTTAAACAATATAAGTTATTAAAATATAAGGTGTGTCAAATAAATCAAATAATGAGAAAATTTAAAGTTTATTATAAATAAGTCCCAAGTTGCCTATTTGCCCCATTGCATAGGCACGGGATAGGGACATCTTGTATATATTTTGGAATCTTCTTTATTACATACGCGTTTGGTATGATTCTGAAACAATTTAAAAGTATATAAACTAAGGTCATTTCATATATTATTTATATTGGGTTACTTATAAATTTTTAACAATGTCTAAGTGCACAATCATAACTCAATAAATAAATTTAGTTCTACTATCTTAGCAGTTCGCGAATAATATTTGTAAGTACCGTTATGAAAATTTTATGACAATGTATATGAAATGTTTTGGTCACTTGTTTTTTTTTATTAAGAAACCAGAAACTTTACAAAATTACCTTAAAATATATTTAGTTGTTTTTTTAAGAAATACCGCTATTAAGATGAATCTAACAAAAAGTTGTCCGTGTGGTAACGGATTAAGAATACAACCCCCTCCTTCTTCCAAAAAAGAATATAAATTTTATATGAGGAACTTATTTTTTATTTATTATATAATTTATTTATTTACAAAAAAACTTAATAACTTGCAGCATAGATTTTTTATAGGAACCAGTGTACCTAAATCATAACATTTATTGCACTTTAAAAGAAGTTTAAGAACCACTGGCAACTTCTATGAAAAATCAACATTGGGTAAATGCGAATGACTATATGATTCGCAATTGCCCTAGTCGGATAAATCAGAAAATCTTGAGCTAGACAGTTTTAAGCCCACCCAAAATTGCAAAAAAGTGATTATCTAGGTAACAAATAAAAAAACAATTTAATAACTTACCAAGTTTCTTAATTATAGATCTTCGGGTAAATCTGATAATCCAAAAAAATCACGAAATCGCAGTTGTCTACAAAAATGTTCATTTGCGCTCATATGGTCAGCAGTCGGAGGAAACGAATAGCGGGAAGCTCCTAGGTAAATGTGCAAGGGCATAAAATATTGCAGCGTTTGGTAGAAAATTGTAGTTATTAGAATTATCCGATTTTCGGCGTTACCCGAATGCACCTTACCTAATAAGAGCCTGGGCAGGAGTTACAAGTTATTAAATAAACTGTTTCTAAACTTAAGTGTATTATTTTCCTTCATACTCCATACAGAGTAAAAAATAAACACGAAGTCTGTGAAAATTTAATGTGAATTATTACTATAAGGAATTGAAAACCTCATACTCGTACTGTCCACTATTAACCGACATTTAATATTTATTTCTAAATATTCACATTTTTATGATAATCTTTACAGAACATAAACTCCCGTGGTGTTTTGACTTTTTAATGAGAAGTGTATCTATACGACTACTATTACGAGTATAAAGCTGTAACAGAGCTGTCTGTACATTTAAGATATTTGAGAAAAAAATACTGTAATAGGCTATACAGGCGTGTCTAAGTCTAAACACAAAATATTTTTTAGAATTTTTGTCTGTCTGTTTATCTGTTTGTTTGTTCGCGCATCACACAATAACTACTGAACGGATTTTGATGCAACTTTTTTTATTTGAAAGGCCTTGATTAGACTTAAAAACTGGTATACATTTATCCCGCTACTATATCGGGAACCTGAGATAACCGGAAAACTAGAAAATTATTTAAAGTAGATTTTTTTAGAATTTATTTAAAAGAACTACTAGATGGATTTTGATGCAACTTTTTTATTTGAAAGGCCTTGATTTGACTTAAAAACTGGTAGACATTTTATCCCGCTACTATATCGGGAACTTGAGATATAACCTAAAATCTAGCTATTGACTGCGGCGAAGCCGCGGGCAAAGGCTAGTTATTATATAAATGTGAAAGTGAGTTTGTTTGTTACGCTTCCACGCCGTAACTTTTGACTCAATCATAGTGATTTTTGTCCGTATATCAGCTCAGAAAAGGACGTAACTATAACAACACTACTCTTTATCCCAGAAAAGGAATGGTTGCCGTGGGATAGATATTTTTACATAGAAATAATTAGTGTACTTTAGAGCGATGCGAGCACGGGGTTCTTATTTACGAACACTCAGTTTAGAATACGAGACCGGACCATGAATCTTTTGAATTACTATACTAAATAGTATTTCGACGCCTTTCTACTCTTCTTTTGCATTATACTTACAAATTCGTTTTATCTTACCAAATATGCTAACCGTAAATTATGATTTTATCAGTAATAATGAGTTTTTCTGTGAAAATCGAGAATAAATTACAGTTGTTGTTCCTTATCGGTCCACATCTATTGTTGTGTTTAGGGACAACCATACTTAAATATTAATAAATGTTCACATTATCTGTGATAGATCTAGTTTCATAATTACTAGCTCGTATGTTGTTGGAAAATTCACTATTTCATGGCGAATAACCATTATCATACCTACTCGTATTTAGAGTTACCAGAACAACTTATTAAGCTATAATTATGCGTCAAGCAAACAAGTCAGCAAATGCTAAAAATATGCAAACAGTCAAGAGCTCAACGCATGCTGATAATACGCAACAATCGAAGAAACCATTTTGGTTCAATACCTTCGTAGAATTTTGCAACAGGACGGATTTACATGGGTACAAGTACATTGTGATGGAAGAATTCAATAAGTATGAAAGGTTTGTTTTGCTTATATCTAATTATTCATTAACAATAAATTTATCTTCTATCTATATATATAAAAGAAAGTCGTGTTAGTTACACTATTTATAACTCAAGAACGGCTGAAACGATTTGGCTGAAAATTGGTACGGAGGTAGCTTAGAACCAGGAGAAGGACATAGGATACTTTTTTTTATCCCATTCCCGTGGAACGTGACATAAAACGTGGTTTAGCAAAACGCAACTGACATTTGAGTCACTACGCACTGTTAATGGTACAATATTCCCAACATATCGTGCTGCATGTGAAAAACTCAATTTACTAGAAAACGATACCCACTGGGATACGACAATCGTTGAAGCAATTATCTCTGCATCGCCAAATCAGATACGCACATTATATTTTATCATCATTTCGACATGCTTTCCATCAAACCAATCTAACCTTTGGCACAAATACAAGGATTATATTTCTTCGCTTCATTCTTCAGATATAATTAATCAGGTAGTCCTTTTATCATACAGGCAACTTCGCACGTTTAGATTTTTAAAATTTATTGTAAAATAAAGTACTTCCGGTTACATACTTCCGTCTACCCCACTACGCACCTTGTCGATGCCGGCCGGCCCGAGCATCATTCTTTCTTCGTGCGCGGCAACGTTAACACGTTTACTTCTACCCAAAAAGAAAAAAATAAATGTATAAAACTAAAAGATTGAACATTATAAAACGTGAAAATTGTAAAAATACGAACATATGGAGCGCCTGGCGGTTGAACGAAATTCAACACGTCGGCAATTTTTCCAGAAATTAAGGTATTTCTTATTATGGACATATACCGTCTTAAACTTAAAAATAGCATTTAAAATGCAAATACCACAAAAATATTACGAATTCGTTATTATGTTATATATAGGGTAAACTGTACAATGATTGGCACTCTAAGCATATTTAAGATTGATATATATTTTTTAAATTGATAGGTCTTTAAAAAGTCGGCAAACATTGATAAAGAGTTCTCTGGTATGGATATTATATTTGAAATTAGTCATTGGCACCATGTACAGTTACTGTTCAGTAATATTTCACAAAGGATTTTATTTAGCCTACACATGTTTGGTAGTTTTTATCTATCGGAGTTAGGAGCAAAGGTAAAGGATTTGATGTCCAACTCGTATCGAAAAGTTGACCCTTAAGCAAAACTGTTGTAAAAGATTTCTTTTAAATATAAAATCTTACAACTTTATTCCAAAAATGGGTTTTAAAATGTATGACCACCGAAGTGCCCAAATTAATATCACTTCAATGTTTCATGTCTACGTCTTTATAAGAAACATTTCTTAGTGTACCTATATACACACCTCATCATAAATATTTACGATTTTAGTTTCAAGATTATATCTCCCTCTGATACTTTACGCATTTCTAATAGTTACTCAAAATGCTTTATTAACGTTCATAAAACAAAAAGTTTGCACTTCACGCAAAAATTACTGTACGGATTTTGATGAACCTTTTTTTTTTCCATTGTTTTTGTATTGAAGGAAACATATTTTTACAATAAACAACCCGATATGTACATAACATCACGCCTGTATCCCTGAAAAGTTAAAAAGAAAAAAAAAATTGTGCTTATCAGCTAAGGTTCTCAAGTAAAAAGAGTGAACTGAAATTTCACATTAAAAACATAAAACTGCTCGCTACTTTCCTGGCCCTGAAATGTTTTGTGTTACGCTGTTGCTAACGTAGCAGCAATCGGCTATGTAAACAGGATGAGACTTATACACTCACCTGAATAACTTGAGAAACAATTGGCAATGGTGCGAGAGAAGAATCTATTTCTTTGTATATTACATCTGTACAAAAGAGAACAAAGAAGCAGATGAGCAATCACTGAAAGTTAATACCAACACAGAATAGAAGTTTTCACTGGAAGCTTCCAATTCCATTACTAGGCAGCTAGGATGACCCTCAATAGATCTCTCCGCCTCGCGAACCACTGCCAAATGCAAAGACTTAGGTTTCATGGAAACAAAATCTCTATGCTATTTGTCTAGATTCCTTTATTCATTTACAATTAATGGGCAAGACAGGTTCTTTTACATTCTTGCATTTTCATTTATCGTAAATTGTTTAAGAAAAGTAGGAAATTACCGGGCATAATATATATTGGTTTCCCGTTTTTGGCCTTCACAACCTTGGTTTGCCCTATTAATGTCTTCTAAAGATCTTAAACCTAACAAAAACCTACACGGGTCTTTTTACAAGCCTTGTCGCCCTCTGCCCCATCGTTTTACTCTGACGGCGGCCTATACTCCCCTGTACTCGCCGAGAAACTCCAGCTAAATCTCTGGAGTTAATGTTAGCCTCTGTTTCTAAAAACACATTAAGTACAGCTATATGGAGTGTAACATTAAAACTTTGGTGGGCATAGGTATTGCATAGACCACAATGTTATCTTCATAATTTCAATCCATTCGGGTTAACTTTTTTTAACACATCAGTTTGTTAAGGGCGTGTCCTATGCAACACTTAATACACACCGTTCTGCCCTGTCACATAACACACGTTCAAGCGTTCTCGATTTATAATTGCGCAATGGGTCTATAACAACCCATTACGTTTACGTTTTTACGCCATTACGATCCCGATTCCAGACTTAAGACCTCCCCCTGGTCGTGACCAACCAATCGTAACCTAACTTTTTTCTGTCAACCTTACCGTCTATCCAGATACTGTTATAGGCGATTACATATCGCTTACAAAAAATTTGAGACATAATTTTTTAGACATAATTAGGAAGGCCACCAGTTGCTTTCACTTTCCCAAACATTTACCAAATTTTGTCAGCGTTAAATAGCACAGAATTGCTAGAACAGTGTTTTTACTATTATATTAACGAATGTACCCCTGTTGAATCCCCAACAAAAGGAAGTTTAAGATACTTTAATGCAGGAAATTGATGATGGAAATGGTGGTTTATATTTTCTGGATGCCTCTGGTGGAACTGGTAAGACATCCCTTATGTCAGTAGTTTTAGCCACTGTTCGTGCGAGATCCAAAATTGCGGTTGCAGTTGTTTCTTCTGGAATAGCAGCCACATTGTTAGAAGGATGCCGTAGGTACGGCTCATTCAGCATTAAAATTACCGTTAAATCTTCAAACTATTGAAGAACCAACATGTAATATTGCAAAACACTCCGAAATGGCCAAAGTTTTATCAGCATCGAAATCATTATCTGGGACGAATGCACAATGGCGCATAAACGTTCATTGGAAGCACTTAACCGAACATTGAAAGATCTACGCAATGACTCGAGATATTTTGGAGGCGCAATGATTTTACTGTCTGGCGATTTTTTAATTCCAAGATCAAATGCTGCCGACGAAATAAACACTTGCCTTAAATCATGGCGCTATGCGAAAAAACTTCAGCTGACAACAAATATGAGAGTTGCATTGCTGAACGATACATCTGTTCGCGCCAAATCTATTCGGTGCTTATTTCTTTTTTTTCTAATATTTATGAATGTAGGTATTCTAAATTGTATCTTTATAAACTGGCTGCGCGGCTGCGAGCATTAGTACTGGACCACCGTCGGTTGCGCCCAGTCGCGGATACAAAACTCTGTGCTATCGAGGAGTTTTTATACGCCACCGCAATTCCTGGAGCAAGTGCTTCCTCAGCACGGCTTCGTCCACTAATATCGAAGAACCGCAGAAGATTGAGACCTCGTATACGAAGGGAAGAACGCGCCTGACCGGTTCCAGGGCTAAGGTAAGTGGTCGTGCAGCCTCCCTTTGTTTTTTTTAGATCTTTTTCCCCGCTACAATAAAATACCTACCTATGGAGATACAGTAGACCGAAAACACTCTTCGCGTCTACATTTTATGGTCTTCGAGCCGCATCACTTCTGGATTTAGCCGTTTCACGTCCGATATAAAACTTTCTGCTGGGCTATTATACCTACATACTGTATAATAGTTTTACGCTTTTATCCTTAGAATAACACATTTTATTCGTTTGGTTCCGTTTCCAAAGGTTTTTGCAATAAAACGTAATTTTACGTACAAATAAATACGTGTTGAATATTTTTGTCGGTTTTGTGCGGGTAACCGCAAAAACTGGTTCAACAAGGCGTACTACTTAGACGTTATATCGCACCTGCGCGCCTGTAAGGGGTAAGCAGTCGTGTTCGTCGCTATCGTTTTACTAAACTCATTTATAAGTTTACATCACGAGTAAAAAAAGATAGTGGGCAGACTTCAGACATAGATCGGAATCTTAAACTACTGTTTAGAAAACGAGATGCAGTCTTTGCACGCTTACAGGCAATTTATGAATTGTCTAAATTAAATTTCGATAGTGCAGTTAATTCGGAAAAATTTGTCGCTGCTATGATTACCATTGATTCATTGCGTAACAATTTTGAGAAAATTCTTGATGATATTAATTCGCATAGCTTATTACTGAATGCAGATTATGTACCTAATTATCAAAGTTGGTCTTCATTTGAAGAATTATATTGCCTTTGTAAATTTACGGCGGATAAATTTACTAATAAGGTGCCTGAGGATTTCTCTCCCCCTGTTAGCGATCGTACTACAAAGTGTCACATTAAACTGCCAAAATTAGAACTAGTTAGTTTTTCGGGTTCACCCACTAGCTGGCCTACTTTTTACGAAACGTTTAAAACTACTATACATGAACATCCTGACCTTACTAACAATGAACGTATCCAATATTTGATGGGTAAACTATCGGGCCGGGCACTTTCTGCAGTGTCAGGTATTACACCGAACGCTGTGAACTACGACACGATTTGGAATACGTTGGTAGCTAAGTTTGAAGATAAACGATATTTAGCATCCACATACTTAGACCAAATGTTTGATTTTAAACCGTTTTCAGTAGCTAACTCAAAAAATTTAGACTTGTTTTTGGAACATTTTGCGTCTGCCGTATCAAGTCTAAAAGCTCTCAATTTAGACGATTTACCGGACTTTATTCTTCTTTATCTTTCTTTGAAAAAAATCGAACCGGAAACTTCCCGCACATTTGAAATGTTTAATCGAGAAATTAAGTTGCCTACTTACGAAAATTTAATAAATTTTCTCCGTGATCAAACTAAAATACTAGATCGGACTTCAAACGTGGTCGTTAATAAGCTTGCAAATAATGTCTTAAGTTCTAAGTCTGTGCATTCATTTGTAGGCGCCGCTTCGCAGGTACATATGAATCACAACGATAAGTCGTGTTCATTTTGTAAGCTATCAAATCATTTTAATTCATATATATATATATTAATTCTTAATAATTATATTAATTCATATTATAATGTTTTAAATTCCAAAAGCTTACCATTGATGACAGATTTAACTTTATAACTCAACATAATGGTTGCACAAACTGTCTTAGTTTGTCCCATAAAAATTCTACTTTTAAATCTGTTCAACACCGCCGTTATTGTGGCTGTAAGCATCACTCATTGTTGTGTAGAAAACAGTCTTACGAATACTAATCCTATTGCTTCGCCATTGGGACGCCCCGCACCCCCTGTGCCGACTGCCGCGGCCCGCGCGGATCAGACCGGCATATCAGCTGATTGTTTAGCGCAAAACAGCCCGCTCGCATCGCCGCTATTTTCCGACATTTTGCTTTCAGGTCGCCTTAACGGACCACCTGGACTACCTACCGGGTTCGAAACAATTTTCGGTTACATAATTATCGGGAACACTCCAGTTAGTAACTTGACTATACTATTATAAAGCTGTAACAGAGCTCTGTATTAGGCTATATAGGCGTTCTTCCCGCATTAAAAAAAAAACAGGCGTCTAAGGACTGCCGACAGAAGTGAAAACTTAAAACTATAAACAAACAGTTGTTATTTTTAGATATCCAAATTAATTGTTCGATCTTAAATTAAAACTTGTAAATCAAAATTTAAAAAAAAAAATATCATAACTTGACAAAGTAGGTACTCCTTAACACGAATACAAACTTGATGGATTCAGGTCGTTTCATTACATTGTTACTGTGGCCTCCTTCCAGCTCCATTATCAGACCCTGGATACCATCTAAAGACAAAGTACTCGTCAAGACGAATCATACGACTCCAAACTCGATGGGGTTGCGTCATTTCATTACATAGTTACTGTGGCCACCTTCCTGCTCCATCATCAGACCTTGGATATCATCTAGGACTGGAGTACTAGTCAAGACATTTCAAACAAGCCCTGACTCGATGGAGTTGCGCTATTTAATACTCATCAAGATGAATCAAACGAGTCCAAACTCGATGGGGTTGCGTCGCTTCATTATAAGAGTTACTGTGGCCACCTTTCAGCTTCATCCTCAGACCAAGGATACCATCTAGAGACAAAGTACTCGTCAAGACGAATCATACAAGCCCAAACTCGATGGGGTTGCGCCGTTTCATTATAGAGTTCCTAGGTCCACCTTCCAGCTCCATCATGAGATCAGCTCCATGTCATCATAATAGGTATTGCATTGTCACGCGATATACATATGGGTGTAAAATTTCAGCTCAATTGGAAACCGGGAAGTGTATCAAATTTAATTTCCAATGCACACACTGTAGCTGCGTCTCGTAATGGTGTCGCGAGTCCAGAGATTTTATCTCATCTAAAAATATGCGTACCGCGCTAAAATAGGTTTTCACTTCGGGTGGCGATCTCGCATCGGGGCGCCTTCTCACCAGGTGGACCAAGGACCTGGATTCAATAGCGTAGTCATCTATTGTATGTAGACAGTACAGAACCACTCATTGCGGCGCTCTTTGAGAAGACATATGTCCAGCTGTGGCAGCTTAGCCGTGGGCCTAGCCAAGTTGCATTCTATGATCGACGTAGCCTTATAAATATCGTTAAAGATATCAAATTCCCATCAATTTCAATAGTTTTCTATAGCGTTAGCGATTATAGAACGCATTTTGGCTAGGCCCACTATTTGCCGATTAAATAAGCTATTAATTTATTAATATATTTTTTTAAATGCATACTTGTGATTCTGACAAATATTAAACACATTTTTGACTAGAATCGGCTGGGCAGTCGCTGTATTACTAAGCATGGCGGTGGCAGTGTATTTCGTGGTTACAGCCTACTACTGGTATGCGAGAAACCCTATTGTCACAGTAAGTTATAATTATAAAGGTGGTGTTAACGATAGGTATAATTTATAATTTAATTTTAACTATGAGTAAATATGGCTTATAAAGTTTTATTTATAAAAACGGAATTTAACTGTTACATGTGCATAAAAAGTATTTATCACTTTTTTTACACCCATTATACTAATTGTAACCATGTTACTAAAGAATAAATTTAATGCTACAGAATTAATTGTCACAGAGAACTTTACATTAACAAAAACTAAAAACATAAATATACTTAATCAATGTTGAGGAAGCAAGAGGTGTATGCAAGAATAGAGCCTCTTGGCACTCTGTTCTCTCTGCCTACCCCGCAAGGGAAATGGCGTGATGATAAGTTAGTTAGTTAGTTTTTTAATCAATCTTTTGTAATTTTAGGTCATAGAAAGTACTCAAGGAGCCATCTGGGACGTACCTTTTCCAGCTGTTACCATTTGTGACCTTAATATTGTCTCTAAGAAGGCAGCTAGAGAGTTTGCTAATAACTTGTAAGTTTAGTATAACCATTTTTGTTAAGGCGGGAAAAAATATACCTAACCCCACACCCCATCGTTCGGGGCAACGAACAGGGTAGTGTGGGTCCCTCACCCACTAAGTAAACCCGCTGTGTGCCGTCTCTCCGCCTATATTGGCGGGTCACTGGAACTATTTTACATTCCAGTTATTATTATTTTACAAAAACCACGCTGATATTCTGTGAGAGGATGGTATTGCCATGATCAAGCCGGCTCAGTCATGCTGGGATAAGCAACAGATACCGAAGGTTGTGAAGGTTGTGTTGGTGAGGGGTTGATGAACCCAAGATGATGGATGAAAGGTGATGATGAGTTTCAAAGATGTTGTTGTTTGAGAAATAAAAGATGCATTAAATTCACAATGAAAATTGCATGTAATGTTGCTTAAGCAATATGCAGCAGAGTTGAAGGAGAGGGGGTGCGGGTACAATTATTTAAACTTAACCAATCGCGACCGATAGATAAAGATATGGCGTTACGTTTAGTTTTATTTCTTGTTGCGAGATGCTCAAAAGCGTATTGAATTTTTGTAGATGGAGTGGGAAGTATGAACAGATATTTAGGAATAAATTACTATTACTTAAATTCCTTTAAAGTATTGTGATGATAGATTAATAATACGTTCTTATCACTGCCCTATTGTATGCATGTTGTAAGAGGAGATTATTGACTTAAAATTAAACAAAATTATCGCGAGAGAAAGAAATCTATTTGACAAGGCTGGTGAAGTAGACCTTTCAATTATGGGACTCCAACATAGTAAGGGTTGTGGAGAAAGAACAAACGTACCTTATGTATCCAATATTTATATATTGATGTCATTTTAGGACTCTACCAGCAAATGTGACAGCGGACTCGGTTTTCGAAACCCTTCGTTTGGTACCTCTACTATACTCAACGTTCATGGCTGCGGCTGCAGAAAGAGAACAACTTCAACAATTACAGTCTATATTGGATTTTAACAATGTGACCATTGACCACTTATTTAAAATGGTGAGTCACATTGTAGACATCTTTTAATTATTTCAATGTTTACGTTTATAATACTTCCATTCAGATGTTGGACGTCTAACATGTCAGTCCACCCGTGATCATGATTGCTGTACAGTATTCGAAACGCCGGATAGTAGAAAATCAAGTAAACGCGATAAATTCCGTGAACGTAGTTTTATTTCCTAATGTTTACTTTTAATATTTTAGGCTTGCTTAACAACAATTAAGCTAAGTATTAATTGTTTGTGTGTGTTATCCCCCATGACGGGACCGCTCGTTGTGGCGTTCTCTTGGGGAGGCCTATGTCCAGCAGTGGACGTTGAAAGGCCGATGGATGGATGGATGGAACTGTGTGTAATCAATTTTAGACACAAGGGATTGTATGTAATACGCTTTTACCCGTAGTTTAAGTTTATAGTTATTTTTTAACAAATTAAGGCCCACTTGCGCGTTTCAGAGTTATTGTATATAGCTCAGAGCGTACTGCTAACGCAGGGCTAAATAATTATTTTTGCTTGCACTGCTAAGAGTTAACCCTATACCATGCGTAAAATAACTAACTATTAAACCCGCTAAAGTTGGAGGGTTAAATGCCTATCTCTGGGTTTATTACGTCAAAATTGTGAGACTATGCTAGTTTGTGCTTTGTATTTAAAAAACAACAACAGAATAACATTGCATCGTTTATTTTTATTGTCCTGTTGAGTGACTTTTTGGTTTCTGATGATGTGTTCATGTATGTTCAGCTCCCCTAGACAACGGGATATGCTTATTATGTCGTCGTAATCTTGTGTCAATCCCATACATTGATTATTACAATAATTCTTCTATTTTTCTATTTTATTCTGTACTACTAGCGTTTATGCCACTTCGTTATATATAGTACATCATCTATGATGCCACTTATCTACAGGGCCCGGTCAGTTCACGATAGCACCAGCAGTTTCTTATTTATTTTCAATGACATGTTTACCTATATTTGGTTATTATATCACAAAGAAGTACTGTTACAACTTGTAAATATAGGGCCACACTATATGATTTCCTACATATTTCACAAAATAAACATAGCATCACGCCTGTATTCCCCGAAGGGGTAGACAGAGGTGTATTACACACCCACGACTCGCCAGCTATGTTTAAGTCCCACGTAATAGGGTGCGAGCCTATTGACGTCTACCGGGCACATTTACAAACTCCGGGCTGCTACTGAGAATTATTCTTTTTAGGAAAAAGCTCTATAACATTGCCCGACCCGGGGATCGAACCCGAGACCTCATGATTAGCAGTCGAATACACTACCGCTACATCACCGAGGCAGTTAAATTTTCACAAAATAATACAGATATATTGTCATGAAATACACAATTCAATTCTTGATTTAATGGCGTTGTTAGACTTATAGACACAACTTTGCCAATGTCGCGTAGAGATATCGAATAGACCGTTATACGAAGGAGATTGTTCAGTAACAGATAAAAGGGCCGGTGATTATGAGACTAACTACCAAGATGAGTTACACTGAAACAAACAAAATAGTACTAAATACAACAAATTCAATAAAAAATGTGGAACGCTTCACGATTTTGCGTGTCATCCTTGCGCAGGGGCCATGCTAATCTTCTCTGTATCGTTCCAATTTTAGTATATGTACTGCCGAAGCAAGTACCATAAAATACATTCGAGATAGTAAACAAACAACAATTTGACATAATGACATATCGCCCTTCAACTTATACTACCAAAAACACATGGCGTCAATTCAAATCTGACATTAAACAAAGACTTATGCAAGTAACTGTTGTGTGAATGAGAGAAGAATACTTGTGTCGTTCATCATTAATTCCTTTTGGATATGGCTGGGATCTTAGATTATTGATATATCCAGATGGAGCCTCGGCGTTGTAAACGCGTCAAAAAAAATTGTGGTGAACTTTTCACCCCAATGCTGTTCTATGGCTGTTAGTGTCAATCGTGACGTCACTTGACAAGGTCGTATCCAGGAGCAATAGTGTGTCATTTAAAATGTCAACGTGTGTAATTAGAGTGTGCCGAAACTACAAAAGTCGGAAAATGAGCACTAAAGATATCTGTTATCATCGGTTAGTAACACTATTTCATACAATAACTGCCTAAATAAGTCATTTAAATATATTAATTTTAGTTCGTATTTTTTTATGTGATACCAGTTTATGAACTTAAATTTCCCGCGTAATCTTGCAAAGTTGATGATATTTTAACAATAGAGAGTAGGTAATAGAAATATTTATACCTAACATAATGATTAGCGCTTTTAATGGATTCATAAAGCTGCACAGTCGTCATTTTTGGAATTAGTTACAATATTACTATTTGTAATATTATTATTTATTAAATGATGAAGTTTGTTTACATTTTTAAATTTATAATTATCGTGGGTTATAGTAATATCTCATTAAAGAAGAGGTTATATATAGTATATATTTTGAATATATATTAAGATTATGAGAGTAACTAGAAAGAGATAATTAACTATATACCTACGAAACATTTTGTACAAGAATGTCTTGAATCTATGATAATATAATTTTCCCATAATTTAATACCACCATTGAAACTGGTATCATTATGCACGCACACAAACACAAATTGCACAAGCGTTATGACAGCTGTCACGCACACTAGTATAATAATTCCCGCCCGATTTTTATGACGTTTTTATGAGTGATACTCCATCTGGATAAATATTTAATCTAAGGCTGGGATGTAAACGGAATAAGGTTAGTAAAACCTGGATGAATTTTCTTACGTGCAAGATAAATTTTGATTTAGATAGTTATTCATGGTAACCTAAGTTAGTAAACGCAAAGGTATTTAGTTATCTCAAAATTTCCGTGCAAGTGGCCCTAAGTGTTTTTTTTAAATACATGTCTGTGTGGTGACGGACTAAGAATACAAGTGTCACCACCCCATTCTTTCCCACGGGTGTCGTATGAGGCGACTAAGGGAAATAAGCAATTATCATCCATTGCATGACTGGTGGTAGGGCTGGGTATCAAGTGGGAGTACTCATTTGGTATTCGACCCGAGCGGGTTGGTACCACTATCTCCCGTGTGACCGACCATGAAGCACATCGTAGCGTTTTGGCTGTAGCAGGAGATAGCCGTTTATATTTCATTTCATATCTGTGAAATGAATTGGTGAGCAGCGGCTTGACAATACTCTCGGTATAGTCGAGTCCATGGGCAACGGTTATGGCCATTTACCATCAGATGGACCGTAGCTCGTCTGCCACTACATGCAATTAAAAAAAACTCCCCAATTCTTTTTATTTATAAATTCTAAAATTACAGTTATAACTAATATTTTAATTAGTCGTAATATGCAAGAAGTTTCAACATAGGTACATAATTGTTTTTAATGTAAGTTGAGTACAGATTCATTTCTTACTATCGTTTAGACTAGCTTTATGTCCGCAAGTACGTTTGCGTGGAATTAGAAATTCAAATCCATTAAATCGTTTAGGCTTATTCCACGAGAACTACTTATCGGGATAAAAATATGTTGGGTCTAACCATGCATATACATATTATATACAATCTTACTAATAAAGAATTACGAAGCAGGTGTTTTACAACTGTATTTATGTTATACTTGTAAAAATGTTTTTTATATTGATTAATGTTTGTCTTGTTTATAAACGATAATTGTGTTTTTAATAAACAAAGAAATGAATGGATTACTTTAGGTAACTAAATAATAGTTATGGGTTGGAACGATCCCTTCAAACTTGAACGTCATGAGAATGTAAACTTCAAAGCAACTTCAAAGTTGCAGATAACTGACATCCGATCTCCGCTTTTTAAAATTGTCTACCTCTAATTCACGAAGTTAAATTGAATACCTGATATTCTTATTTCGAAATATTGGCCAGTGATTTGATAAATATAAAGAAATAGACATGCTGTTAAGTGCTGAAGAAAGTGAGCTAAAAAGCTCAAAAATATGAATAAAAATCATGGTTTAGCTACAGAAGAGCACAATATTCCAAAATAAAACATATGTTAGAAGTACACAAACTTTTAATAAAGAAGAAATTTCAACTAAAAATTGAGAAAATATTCAATTAGATAACATATATCCACTAAAATCAATAATAATAATTAATTATCATAATTAATATCATTATATTATTATCACTGTTTTTCTCTCAAATCCTCACATACTAACTACATAGTAGCGACAATTGCTTTCATTTTAATTATTTATAATGATAGGTAGGCACTTCACATTCAAAAAGCCATAGATGGCAAGAAGACGGTTTATTTAAAATGTGTTTTAATAAAAAGTCTTCTCGAAGCTTGTCCAGATTATACTATTTAAAGTATGTCTATGTCTTGGCGGATTTTTTTGTCCGCGTGGACTGCTGTATAAAAATGTCACTCTCATCCATTCATCCATTCATCAGCCTTTCAACATCTAGGACATGGCCTCCCCAAGAGAGCACTACAACGAGCAGTTATGTGCTGACTGCATCCAACAGCTCCCTGTGGCTTTGACCAGATCGTCGGTTCATCTGGTGGAACGAACGTGACCGGCCATGAAGCACATCGTTGCGTTTTGGCTGTAGCAGGAGATAGCCGTTTATATTTCATTTCATCTGTGAAATGAATTGGTGAGCAGCGGCTTGACAATACTCTCGGTATAGTCGAGTCCATGGGCGGCGGTTACCATTTACCATCAGATGGACCGTGGCTCACCTACCATTAAATGCAATAAAAAAAACAAACGACAAACGATCTGGTGCTACGCTGTCCCAAACCACTCGCCACTCGAGAACCCTTTTTCTCCAATTGTCGTCAGTTTGTCGAGCAATGTGTCCTGCTCATTAACACTTTAGCATGCCAACCCGGCGAGCAAACAGACTCACTTTTATATCTGTTTCATATATAAAATAAGGATAACAGGCTGTCCAAAATCAATATCTTACTTCATGTCAATGGCGAAATTGTACAATAGGAGATTAGGGCAACACACTGAAACCATAAACTGGTTGGTGGTATGTTTAAGTCATAGCAAGAATCCCACAATAATAATAATCCTATGTTGAATCTACTACCATTAGAGGTAATTTAGTATAAATATTTTTCTCTTGGTACTTGTTCCATCAAAAACTTCGAAATGATCTAAATAATTAATTCTCATTTGAATTTAATGCATACAATTTTAAGCTAGATAAACTAGGGTCGCGGAGTGTTTAGTGGTTGTGTAAATTCTCATACAATTTATCCATTCGTTATAACAGACGTATACAACAGAACTGTCAAAATATTGTTATTATACGTCGTGTGTAAAATTTTATTAGTAAGACGGTACATAAACAACAGTCGCGAGGTGTATAGCGGTTGGATAAATGTCATAGAGTTATGCACGCGTTATAACCTGTTATAACAGATGTATACAACAGAACTGCCAAAATATTGTTTATTAGTAACATTGATGTTATACATCGTGTATACGCCGTGTATAAAAATTTATTAGTAAGACGGTATAATGTTTAGTCGTTGGTTTCGTATGCCAATATCCTATTAATTTTTTGGGTAGGTATAAGATTCTTTTGTTATTACAGTGTTTCACTTATCTAACTATCAATTTCCATCCAAATCGGCTCAGCGTGATTGATGTATAAACATCCCTTTACCTTCACATGCTTCCGAATTTATAAATTTGGCATTGTTTCACCCTTTACACGGTACAATTCGGGTTGTCTGGCAGAAATTGCTATTAGAAATAAGACCGCCCGTTGTGCATTTACTTGTAACTTCCAAAGTCTAAGTTTCTTTTCATGTATTTTGGTGTACAATAAAGTATACATTCATTCATTCATTCATTCAATGATAACCCAGTACGAAGATATGGTATTTTAGGCCATTTTACATCCTTTAATTGTTTTTAGATGAAAAGTAGTCTTTGCCCGCGGCTCCGCCGCAGACGCTGCTTTTTAGGTATATCTCAGGTTCCCGATATAGTAGTGGGATACAACATAGCATCATGCCGCGCCATATTTCCCGACGGGGTAGGGGGAGGTGTATTACACACCCACAACTCGCCAGCTATGTTTAGGTCCCACGTAATAGGGGGTGACCCTATTGGCGTCTACCGGGCACATTTCCAAACTCCAGGCTGCTACTGAGAATTTTTCTTTTTACGAAAAAGCTCAATAATATTGCCCGACCCGGGGATCGAACCCGAGACCTCATATCAGCAGTCACACACTACCGCTGCACCACCGAGGCAGTTATCGACAGAAGGATACAACGGTTTACATTGATAGTATATGCTGACATAGTTCTGTTACAACTTTATAATAATCTAGATTCAAGTTGGTACTAGGTATTTGTAGTTTAAGGCTAATAATAGTTAGTTGCGTGTGAAATTAATCATTTATGAACACAACCGTGTTTCGTTTGTAATTAACCATAATTATAATACAGACTAGTTTATGCTTTACTAGTGATATGAAAAACTAAGTGACAATAATTTATTAATTTGCTATTTATATAGGGCATATAATTTGTTATTTAAAAATTAATCTCAAAACTAAAATGTAGCCTAATGTACAGGAACTCCTTTAACGGGATAAGAAATAATGTTGTGTTTATTCAGGCCATAATTTGTATATGAAAATCTGTTTAGTTATTGCCTAGTTTCATATCGCAAAAATAATAATAATAATAATTTATTCTTCAATTTAAAATAAGTACAATAATTTCACTATAACATTTACACAAAACATTTTTTTCATAGTGGTGGCGATCAATGGCGATTAATTCTACGCTAGGACGGAATCCTGTGTTGTAGGATACATGTAACCGTCTGTTAACCATACATGTAATTGTACACTTACTAACTAAATTTTTAAGCACATAAAGGATTGCATTTTTTTATGTTAAAGTGGGTACTTACATAAAGTTTGGCATGAGTGACAAATAACAATGTGTTCATTGTCAGTAATACCGTGTCATCAGCGTATGCTACAATATGTGTGGACGGAAGAATGAGTTGGCATGGCTCATTAATGTAGATCTGGAAGAGAAGGGGAGAGAGTAAGTTACCTTGGGGTACGCCGTATTCTAGCGTTTCGTCTCTACTGATATAATTGCCAATTTAAACACATTGTGTACGGTCGGTTAGAAAATCTTTTAATAGATCGTAAGGCTTACGGCGGATACCTATTCGGTCTAACTTGCGCAGTAACGTTGATATAGAAACCGTATCAAATGCTTTGGAAATATCGAGGAATATTCCTACACATTTTTGTTTATCATCAAGTTTCTGAACAATAACATCCAACAGGGCAGACATGGCGTCCTCTGACGATACACCCTTTTAAAACCCGTATTGGTTGTCTGCTATTAAATTGTATTTATTAACAAAGTTAAGAAGGTTTTGATGTATTATGCGTTCTAATACTTTTGAAATGACAGGTAGAACGGAAATTGGTCGGTAGTTATTTACATTATTTCTATTCCCTGATTTATGAATGGGGTGTACAATAGCTTTCTTTAGGGCCTTCGGGAAAATACCAGCTTCTAAAGCCATATTACAGATGTGCGTAATCGGTGGTACTAAAATGTGCCTTACTGCTTTGAGGAGTTTTGGAGAAATTCCGTCCCAACCAGATGCGCTATCTGTACGTAAATCTCTTATGATCCTGTCTACTTGTTTCTCATCCGTTTCCATCATCACTATTGAATTTAGTAAAGGCGCTGAGTGGGAACTCAAGTGACAGGTGTTTGAATTTTGAGGGATATTACTAGAAACGGTCATGCCTACGTTTGCAAAAAAGAGGTTCACACAATCAACGGATTCGGTTTCGTTATCTAGTATTTTCAACAGATCATCAGATGAGTTTGCGTTTTTGATAAAATATAAATAGCTATGAGAACTTTTTTTTTCAGAGAAAAAGTACCTTATACTAGTATATTAACCCAGTGTCACAATTTTTATACGGACGAACATCCAAACATCTAACAATTTTTCACGTTTCATCCATCCATCAGCCTTTTATCGTCCACTGCTGCACATAGGCCTCCCTTAAATGGGGGTTTTACCATAATCGCCACGCTTGGCAGGTGGGTTGGCGATCGCAGTAGATGATTAGTACACAGGGGAGCGCTGCTGCTTCGGCTTTTACGACTCCCATAGGAAGAGGGGGTGGAGCTATTTTTGGTGCCGGCCTCACACGGCATTTTCACGTTTATAAGACCTATATTTTGATTTTTAATTGCTTTGGACGGGTTTATTTTTATGATACCATTGTCTTTGTGGTTCTTGGTTTTAACACTAGGCTCTCACTGCTTATTCGGGTTTGTTAGTATTTAAAAAAAATAAAGATTACATTGTGGAGTATTATCCGGATATATAGTACGATTCTGCCGTGTGGGGCCGGCTTTAGAATTGTCCCACCCCTCTCCACCCATGGGAGTCGTAATAGCCGACTGAGGGAATACCGGGGGAGTGGGCAGCACCACTCCCTCGAGTATTAACAACATCCTCTGCGATCGCCAACCCGCCTGCCAAGCGTGGCGATTACGGCACTATCCACCATATGAGCGAAACACATGTTGTGGCGTTCTCTTGGGGAGGCCTATGTCCAGCAGTGGAATTCTACAGTGGATATAGTACGGATACCGATTTATAATTTACGGCGTCCTATATTGTAGAATGTTACTGTTATGATAAAACTAGATGGATGTGTAATAAGTAGGTAGGTAAGTACTAGTTTTACGCGAAATACAGAAAATTGTCTCTTTCCAGTTATCGCCGGCTGTGTCATGCAACCATCTGCTGCAAAAGTGTACGTGGAAGAACAAAACTTACAATTGCAACGAACTTTTTCAGCAAGTTTTCACACTGCTCAGTATGTGTTGCATCTTCAATTACTACGCAATTAATGATAATGAGTAAGTATTTGAACTATAATTAAACACAACAGCGCGTAATTTTACTATTTCACGATATCTAAATCATCAAATATTGTCTGTTTATCAGGGAGAACGGAAAATATGATCCCTTGTGTACATTTGTGTAGAATTTTTGTATAAAGGAGTTCAACTTCTAGACCTAAACTTACTAACGTTGTTTGGTGTTGCCGTAGTTTTAGAATATAGTAACACATAGTCATTTAAAGATGGCATAACTCATATCCCGACCATGAAGATGTCATATATAATAAATGTGAAATATTATCTAATATTCTAAACGTATTTAGTATTATAAATGTAAACGTTTTTTGACGTGATAACTTTGTGTTTGGTGTGATAACGTCTTATAAATCGATAAACGCCGGCTGCACGCATGAAAAAGTCTCACTTTCCGAAAAATGTATGGCGACCGATGCATTGTTTGTGAAACTCTCAGAAAACATATATTTTATGACGTTATCACGTAAGATTATCGTCCGTAAACCGTCTTTACAGACGTCCATATAGTTTTTTTTAAAGTAACAACCTGCACTAAGAAATAATCCTTGTATCGTGGGGGACTTTACAAACATAATTTCACGGACACAGAGTACACTGTTACGATGTAACCGATCAAATTATTAAATAAATTGTAAAGTCGCATATTCAATCAATACCGGATACGATATCCGCAAACTTAAAATGCGCGCGTTTGCATAGACCCCCTACCCAGTTAGATTATCGCCAATGGGTCGCATGACTCCACTCCCACAAAGGCCAGAATCAAATATTATTACGTTATATGGCCAGCATGCGATCCCGGATGCGAGCAGAGTGTGCCAGGTTTCGAGAACGTTCTATGGCTACTCCAATCGCAAGCGTATAGATAGGAAAAGTTCTAGACTTAAAATTTTCAACCAATGAGCAGGCCGGATGCAATGCGCAAGAGATAGATGGCAATAATAATCTTAGAAGGGGGTACTATCAGAATTAAAATATAAAGATGATTCGGGTGGATCTCGTTTTCTGACTGGGAATTATCGTGTGTGTGTCAAGGCTGATAAAACTGCAATTATAATTTTGCTAAAAGTTATTAAGGAAAAGTAATTTTTGCATATAGTGAGTGACTAGCGAACCCCAAAGGTACGTTTTATAATCAATTCTAATGTAGGACTCATTTTCTTTCGTTTTACTTTATTAGTATAATCATAATTGAAAAGTAGATTTTACGTTTACGTACTGTTCTATAAAGTTTGTTCTAACGAGATGATTAGACGTATTGTATAATACGTACCCACGAATCATTTGTTTCAAAGGTATATAATTATCAAAAAACATCATACTTTTCGTATAGAGATTATTACCTATTTATTTAGTACTACACAATATTTCGTACCCACCATATAATTTTTAATTTGTTAACGCCACCAGGTCATAAAGTTAAAAAAGTAGATTTCCTAAAAGTTTTGACACTAAGTACTTTCCCTACAGAACTGCTGTAGCGAGCGTCGTGTCTTATATATACCGTGCCCCCATAAATAATTAAGATCTGAATAAAAGGTAACGTACATTTCTTTTACAATTCCAAATTAACCTTTAAAAATAGCCCATGTCTGCTGCGCAATTTCTTGTGTATGTTAATAATTCTTATGGACGAATATTTCACCCTTTGGCACATATATTTTTATTGTTACTAATCGTCATTTTATTACGTTAGATAATTTTATTTTACGTATCAAAATTTTTACACTAATTTAGTTGACCGATACTCCTCCAATAGAATTCTTATTATAATATCTATACTTGTAAATGCTTTGGAAAATGCCTTGTAATACTCATAACACAGTTGTCATTCCATAGAATTTTATTCCAAATTTGTCAATACTTTTACATCTTTAATATATTTATTCGTAAGAACCTACCTATTGGTCTACTGAGCAATAAATAATTATATATGATCAAACGAACTTCTCGAGTGAAGTTCGATCATTATTATATGAGTCGCTTCATTCGAAGATATAATTAACAAGGTAGTCCTTTTAACATACAGGCAAATTCGCACATTTAGATTTTTAAAATTTATTGCAAAATAAAGTACTTCCGTTTACATACTTCCGTCTACCCCACTACGCCCCTTATCGATACCGACCGGCCCGAGCCTCATTCTTTTTAGAGACTAAGTAAATCAAATCTACCTAGCCAAACTTAAGGGATTATGGTGGGTGGTTGATTATATCTTCGAATGAAGCGACTCATATAATAATGATCGAACTTCACTCGAGAAGTTCGTTTGATCATATATTATATTTCTTCGCTTCATTCTACAGATATAATTAACAAGGTAGATGTTTAAGTTTTGCTACGAGTGGTAAAAAATTCTTATGAGTATGTACTTGGGACTTAAGACAAACGTTTATGTTTAAAAACAATCTGAATAAAGTGCGATGCCAACTTATATAGTCAGTCATGATGATGTAATGAAGTACTTATAATAAATAACCTAGTTACATCTATAGGTATTTTAAATTCTAAATTATATTAAACACAAAGTGAAAAATGTGATATCGAAAATAACAGTCACGAGCAGGATTTGAACCTGCATCTCCTGGATACCGTCCAGATGCTTTGCCAATTCAGCCATCGTGACCCTTGCTCCTGACTGCTAATTTCGATAACACATTCATACTTAACGTCTTTGGGTGACGCCTGCACCATCTGTCGGAAGTATTTTCATACATTATACCGACCAGGTAAACTTAATTTTACAATTAAGATTTTACCTAATAATGACGCAAACCCTATAAATATTTAGGTTTTTTTTACATATATTTTTATTATTTGACATGCTTAGCAACATACATTAAACACAAAGTGAAAAATGTGATATCGAAAATAACAGTCACGAGCAGGATTTCAACCTGCATCTCCTGGATACCGTCCAGATGCTTTGCCAATTCAGCCATCGTGACCCTTGCTACTGACTGCTAATTTCGATAACACATTCATACTTAACGTCTTTGGGTGGCGCCTGCACCATCTGTCGGAAGTATTTTCATACATTATACCGACCAGGTAAACTTAATTTTACAATTAAGACTTTACCTAATAATGACGCAAACCCTATAAATATTTAGATACTTTTATATATATTTTTAGCATTTGACATGCTTAGCAACATACATTAAACACAAAGTGAAAAATGTGATATCGAAAATAACAGCCACGAGCAGGATTTGAACCTGCATCTCCTGGATACCGTCCAGATGCTTTGCCAATTCAGCCATCGTGACTCTTGCTCCTGACTGCTAATTTCGATAACACATTCATACTTAACGTCATTGGGTGACGCCTGCACCATCTGTCGGAAGTATTTTCATACATTATACCGACCAGGTAAACTTAATTTTACAATTAAGATTTTACCTAATAATGACGCAAACCCTATAAATATTTAGGTTTTTTTTACATATATTTTTATTATTTGACATGCTTAGCAACATACATTAAACACAAAGTGAAAAATGTGATATCGAAAATAACAGTCACGAGCAGGATTTGAACCTGCATCTCCTGGATACCGTCCAGATGCTTTGCCAATTCAGCCATCGTGGCCCTTGCTCCTGACTGCTAATTTCGATAACACATTCATACTTAACGTCTTTGGGTGACGCCTGCACCATCTGTTGGAAGTATTTTCATACATTATACCGACCAGGTAAACTTAATTTTACAATTAAGACTTTACCTAATAATGACGCAAACTCTATAAATATTTAGATATTTTTATATATATTTTTAGCATTTGACATGCTTAGCAACATACATTAAACACAAAGTGAAAAATGTGGTATCGAAAATAACAGTCACGAGCAGGATTTGAACCTGCATCTCCTGGATACCGTCCAGATGCTTTGCCAATTCAGCCATCGTGACCCTTGCTCCTGACTGCTAATTTCGATAACACATTCATACTTAACGTCTTTGGGTGGCGCCTGCACCATCTGTCGGAAGTATTTTCATACATTATACCGACCAGGTAAACTTAATTTTACAATTAAGATTTTACCTAATAATGACGCAAACTCTATAAATATTTAGGTTTTTTTTACATATATTTTTATTATTTGACATGCTTAGCAACATACATTAAACACAAAGTGAAAAATGTGATATCGAAAATAACAGTCACGAGCAGGATTTGAACCTGCATCTCCTGGATACCGTCCAGATGCTTTGCCAATTCAGCCATCGTGGCCCTTGCTCCTGACTGCTAATTTCGATAACACATTCATACTTAACGTCTTTGGGTGGCGCCTGCACCATCTGTCGGAAGTATTTTCATACATTATACCGACCAGGTAAACTTAATTTTACAATTAAGACTTTACCTAATAATGACGCAAACCCTATAAATATTTAGATACTTTTATATATATTTTTAGCATTTGACATGCTTAGCAACATACATTAAACACAAAGTGAAAAATGTGATATCGAAAATAACAGTCACGAGCAGGATTTCAACCTGCATCTCCTGGATACCGTCCAGATGCTTTGCCAATTCAGCCATCGTGACCCTTGCTACTGACTGCTAATTTCGATAACACATTCATACTTAACGTCTTTGGGTGGCGCCTGCACCATCTGTCGGAAGTATTTTCATACATTATACCGACCAGGTAAACTTAATTTTACAATTAAGACTTTACCTAATAATGACGCAAACCCTATAAATATTTAGATACTTTTATATATATTTTTAGCATTTGACATGCTTAGCAACATACATTAAACACAAAGTGAAAAATGTGATATCGAAAATAACAGTCACGAGCAGGATTTCAACCTGCATCTCCTGGATACCGTCCAGATGCTTTGCCAATTCAGCCATCGTGACCCTTGCTCCTGACTGCTAATTTCGATAACACATTCATACTTAACGTCTTTGGGTGTTAAGTATATATAAAAATATCTAAATATTTCTAAATTATAAGTATATAATAGTAAAAAAACTGTTCTAGTAATTCTGTGCTATCTGACGCTGATAAAATTTGGCAAATGTTTGGGAAAGTCCAACCAACTGGCGGCTTTCCTAATTATGTCTAAAAAATTATGTCTCAAATTTTTTGTAAGCGATATGTAATCGTCTATAACAGTATCTGGATAGATAGTAAGGTTGATACAAAAAAGTTAAGTTACGATTGGTTGGTCACGACCAGGCGGAGATCTTAAGTCTGGAATCGGAATCGTAATGGCCGGGGTTGTTATAGACACATCGCGTAATTGTAAACCGAGAACGCTTGTTATGAGCAAGTAAAATAAGTTTTTTGGTTATTTGCAGAACGGTTTAGTTCAGAGTTTGGATACCAGTTGAGGGTGTCCATATATGTACTTTATGGATATTTAAAAAAGTTAAGCCTACTGTCTATACGCACCCTAAAGGAGGCGTTTATATTCTCGTCCGGTCTTAGATTATTTTCTAGTAAAAGAGACAGGGCAGAACGGTGTGTATTAAGTGTTTCCATAGGACGCGCCCTTAGTAAACTGATGTGTTAAAAAAAAGTTAGCCAACTACAAACAAATTCCAACCCTTTCGAATTATGAAGATAATCAACATTGTGGTCTATGCATTATGTCCACCCACGTTTTAATATTACACTCTGTATTGCTATAATGTATTTTTAGAAATGGAGGCTAACATTAACTCCAGAGATTTAGCTGGAGTTTCTCTGAGAGTACAGGTGAGTACAGGCCGCCGTCAGGGTGAAGCGATGGTTCAGAGGGCGACAAGGCCTGTAAAAAGACCTGAGAAGGTTTTGTTAGGTTTAAGATCTTTAGCAGACTTTAATAGGGCAAACCAAAGTTGTGAAGGCCAAAAACGGGAAAACAATATATATGTTTCCCGGTAATTTCCTACTTTTCTTAAACAATTTACGATAAATGAAAATGCAGGAAAGTGTAAAAGAACATGTCTTGCTAATTAATTGTAAATTAATAAAGGAATCTAGACAAATAGCATAGAGATTTCGATTCCATGAAACCTAAGTCTTTGCATTTGGCAGTGACTCGCGAGGCGGAGAGATCTTTTGAGGGTCAACCTAGTTGCCTAGTAATGGAGATGAAAGCTTCCAGTTAAAACTTCCATTCTGTGTTGGTATTAACTTTCAGGGATTGCTCATCAGCTTCTTTGTTCTCTTTTGTACGGATGTAATATGCAAAGAAATAGATTCTTCTCTCGCACCATTGCCAAATGTTTCTCAAGTTATTCAGGTGAGTGTGTAAGTCTCATCCTGTTTACATAGCCGATTGCTGCTGTGTTAGCAACAGCGTAATAATATAACAATCCGTACAGTCGCGTTCAAAACATTTTAGGGCCAGGAAACTAGCGAGCAGTTTTATGTTATTAATGTGAAATTTTTGTTCACTTTTTTGACTCTAGAACCTTAGCTGATCGCACCTTCACCGGTACCCGATGCTACTGAGAAAATTTTAAAATAAAATTTTTGATGTACTTATGTGAGCGTGTAATATACCTCTGCCTACCCCTTCGGGGATACAAGCGTGCTGTTATGTACATATATATGATGAAAACCATCGGAGGAGGTCACCACATATTCAAAAATTAAATAATTTCTTTATTAGAATACTGTGATCGATTCGATCGGACGCCTTGCTGTAATCGGTATAAATAACATCCACTTGCTTGCCATTGTCCATGGCATTAGTAATATAATCATTTATAATTATCAAGTTAGTGGCTGTAGACCGTCCTTTCAAAAATCCGTGCTGAGAGGGGCTGAGTAATTTAGATATGGCAGGAAATAGTTGATTTTAAATAATCTTCTCAAATATTTTGCCAACAATGCACAATACATTAAACACAAAGTGAAAAATGTGAAATCGAAAATAACAGTCAGGAGCAGGATTTGAACCTGCATCTTCTGGATACCGTCCAGATGCTTTACCAATTCAGCCATCCTGACAATTGCTACTGACTGCTAATTTCGATAACACATCATACTTCACGTCAGGATGGCTGAATTGGTAAAGCATCTGGACGGTATCCAGAAGATGCAGGTTCAAATCCTGCTCCTGACTGTTATTTTCGATTTCACATTTTTCACTTTTGTGTTTAATGTATAGTGCTAAGCATGTCAAATGCTAAAAATATATATAAAAATATCTAAATATTTAAAGGGTTTGCGTCATTATTAGGTAAAATCTTAATTGTAAAATTAAGTTTACCTGGTCGGTATAATGTATGAAAATACTTCCGACAGATGGCGCAGGCGTCACCCAAAGATCCAAAGAAGCGTGATGCCGTCTCGCTTATGGGGCGGACAGGCATTTTTAAACTATTTTTTGTTAAATGTTATATATCTTCACGCCGTCGCCCTTATGAGGCAGACAGGCATTTTAAAACAGTTTTATCGAGACGTCACTTTTGAAGGGCAGTCATATATTATCCAACTGGTTTTTTGTTTAAATGTAGTCATATAATTATTCTGTTTGTATGTTGCTATATCATCTCACCGCCACCCTTAGGGGTCGGTCATATATTATGCAACCATTTTTTGTTTAATTGTAGTTAAAATTATTCAGTTTGTATGTTGCTATATCATCTCACCGCGACCCTTAGGGGGCAGTCATATATTACGTAACTATTTTTTTATCAGTGTCAATTCTTTATACCTGCAGAATGTAGAGGTTCTATTTAATTTTTATTAAACTTTCTCCATGTTCTATATTTTGGATGTTCCCCCACATTCTGTGAGGATAGTTTTAAACATACATACATAGCATCACCCTTTTATTCCCCGAAGGGGTAGGCAGAGGTGTATTACACACCCACGACTCGCCAGCTATGTTTGAGTCCCACGTAATAGGGGGCTAGCCTATTGACATCTACCGGGCACATTTCCAAACTCCGGGCTGCTCCTGAGAAATTTTCTTTTTAGGAAAAAGCTCAATTACTTTACTCGACCCGGGGATCGAACCCGAGACCTCATGATTAGCAGTCGCATACACTACCGCTACACCACCGAGGCAGTTAGATAGTTTTTTATATAATTTAATATGGACGCTGTAATGGTCGGCCGACACCCTCGGACTTGAACCTAGTTCGAGTACGTGGGCTCGGCGGGAAGAACCAGAACAGTGTCCAGTTGAGTACCCGTAGGTGACGGTCTTGGGGAATACTCCTGAGTTGCGAAGCTCCCCCTGAGTTCTCATTTCTCTGTCTCTTTTTAATTGATTGATTAATTATTTTATTATTTTTGTTAAATATATTTTGTTTATCGAATTACGAGTATATTGTAATTTTAAAATTCTTCTTTTATTTTATTTGTTAGGGATTTTCCCCGTAACAACACCCAGACTGAGAACAACCATTTATGGATCACACAAAGAGCTGTCCTGTGTGGCATTTGAACCCACAACACTCGGGCGGGAGGCCGGTATTTAAACCGCCATCTGTGCAGTCATCGTTTGTAAAGACGTTTAGATGTTTGTGAGTCAATCACGCCTAAACAACATACCTATAGGATGAGACAATATATTAATAAACCCTGAAAAAATACCAGTTCCTATGGGATACCAATTTTTATTGCAAATGACCTTACAACTAAAATGTATGTGTGCGAAATATTGTATTCAAATAAATGTCGCGGGCCAAAGCTTGTTCTTGATGTGCAATTCCTAAAAATCAAAAATGTTTATCCTGTAAGATTCGAGATTCAGCAATGTTTTTTTTGTAAGCAGATAGTGGTTGACGGTAAACTTGGTTATATAAAAAATAATCTTCCACAATTTTTATAGCATGGGAATACTCACAGTAGTCGCAGTATTTTTTGTGATAAATACTTACTAAGCACTACTAAAGTCAGAGCAACGATGATGCCGATGCCCAAATCGCCCCTCTATATAAAATTCAATGCATATATTATTAAACGACTGTATCACATCGGTTGTAAACAAATACTACTTTTGCACTGAGTACTATTTCGTCTTGTGATATAAAGTCGCTAATCTGAACATGAAATAATAAGTACCATGAAATAGATGACAATCATAATGTATTAGGTATATAAATCAAGCTAATCCTTGTTACTGTAACTTTTGTTTCAATTTAACGTGTGTCTAAAACACCTACAAAACTATAATAGCGATAATGCGACCATGGCTTTTGTACTTATGCAGTTCTTGATTTATGTCTAATTTATTTTCTTGTTTCGAACTTTTTAGATCACTTTTTTATTTCCGTAGTCGGGTTACAGTTTTTAAACTTTATTTTTTTATTGAATATTTTGCAAATCTTACTCATTTTTATTATGCACATTATATTAATAATTGTTTATAGTTTATTTTAAAAGTAGGGCAGGTAGGTTACATTACCATCCTTATCTAGTCTATTGTATAGTGCGTCTGATTTTTTTTAAGAAAATTTGTAAATTATTGGAAATTCACGATATTCTAATTGTACGAACATAATTATATTATATTGTTTTTAATAATATAATTCTTGTTGTTCTGATTGTGTCTGGGTGTACTTTACGTCCGTGAAATTGTATGATTGTAAGGTCCCCCGCGATACAAGGATTATTCCCTAGAGCTGGGTGTTCTCTTATAAAAGAGAAAAAGTAATTATCCAAGCATTTTCATAATACATTTATAATATATCAGCAAGTATAAGCAGCAAAGTTATACGCATAACATTTTACATTCTGGTCAGTAGATCCACTGGATATCTGGTGTCAGAATGGATTCCGTAATGGAATTTTATGTGCTCATTTACACATTAAAAATATGAATGTGTGTTTCTTCATACGATTTTATTTCGCAGAGGAGATGAGGCATCGGAGCTGACAACGCCTCGACGAGTAGCATCTTGTGGTTATAAGACAGCCCTCACAGTACTCATATACACTAATTCCGACGATTACTACAGCGCCTCTATCGCAACGAAAGGAGCTTTGGTTTGTCTATCTATACTATTATAAAGCTGTAACAGAGCTGTGTCTGTAAATTTAAGCTATTTGAGAAGAAAAAAATACTGTATTAGGCTATATAGGCGTGTCTGAACACAAAACTATTTTTTTTTAGATTTTTTGTCTGTTTCATCATTCGCGCATCACGCAAAAACTACTGAATGGATTTTGATGCATTTTTTTTGCTTGATAGCTCTTGATTAGACTTAAGAACTGGTATACATTTTATACTATATCGGGAACCTGAGATATATCCTAAAAGCTAGTTTTTAATGAATACACATTACTTATGACCACCTATATCTGCTGACTCCCACTGCCTGATATTTTAGTAGGTAGAAAATAAGGAACACTAAATATTTATTTGTATGTTCCATACCATTTTTTCCAGAACCTTCTTTGACGTTATAACGCAATTTCGCTGATGGTATAAAAGTTTGATAGGGACATACAAACTTTTATGCTGCGTGGTCTCATAATGGACCGATATTTTCCCAGGCGTATCATTATGACTAACCAAATTTCCACAACAACCGTATGATTCGTTCAGGAGCCCAAAAGTGTTCAAATATTCTAATTGGTCGTATAGATTAGCATATACTGCTAATAAATGTATAATTAATATAATTATCTCGAAATATTACTTATTATTCATGTTAAATTCTGACATCAATCTTGTTGTGAGTCTTGGAGGCCAAGCAGTCGCTCAGTGTAAAAAGAAATATTTGTGATCAGCTAAAACTAAACATATCGGAAGCTGATCTTAACGAAGTTTGTGAGAAGGATAAGAAAGAATATGTTTGCTGAGGAATGTAACATAGTTCCAGTGGCCCGCCAATAAAGGCGGAGAGACACATGGCGGGTTTCTTTAGTGGGTGAAGGCCCCACACTACACTGTTCGTTGCCCTCGTGGGTGTGCGGTTAGGAACATTTTTTCCCACCTTAAAAAAAGTAGGTACCTAGTATCTTTGTCGGGATCGGATTTGCGTGAAATCGTTTCTTAGTGCTCACCTACAATATAAAGAAACCCATACGTACAATTCTAGCCCCAGGGGGGTTAGGTAGAGAGTATGAGAGATCACCGTGACTGGCCAACGGATTTTGATGTAACTTTTTTATTTGATTGTTCTTGATTAGACTTAAAAACTGGTACCTATACATTTTATCCCGCTATTGTATTGAGAACCTGAACTGCGCCAAGGGTTGGTTTTTAGGTTAGGATATACCTAAAAACCAGCCCTTGGCTGCGACGGAGCCGCGGGTAAGGACTAGTTCTTTTATATGTATAGACAGACAGAAAATCGATGTCATCACAGTCTATAGCGTAAAAAACTAAAAAATAACACTTCAAAAACTATATAGTTGACTAGAAATGTTTGTTTTTTTGCCTTGACATCAATGGTTACAAATAGTTCTGATGTAGTAAAAAGCACCCCACCCTTTTTTACAAGCATTATTTATTATAATATTATTCTACTATTCAGTTCAACTAGCTATTAAAGCATGTTTTTTTAAACTAAGTATAATTTATTTGAAACACATTGATATTCGACTATATCCAAAACATATATTTGGTTTATGCATGCATTGACATAGCAACCCATAATTATTTACCTACATTTCTGCGACAATATTATCGTGCAACAAAAACCTGTGGTGCGCGCTAAGCCGTATTATCTTTTTATTACCCGGTTATTATCTTCATCTACTTTATAAAAAATCCTACGAGAGGTTCTTACTAATATTATTAAGTAATAAATAATAAAAGGATTTGCCTTTGACATTCGAAAATTTTTATCCATCCATCCATCAGTTTTGACGTTCACTGCTGGACCCAAACCCCTCCAAGAGAACGCCACTACGAGCAGTCCTATGCTGACCTCATCTAACGGTTCTTTTGCCGGATCGTCCGCCCATTTGGTTGAACCAGGCGGGCTATGTTGTTCCATCCATCCATCAGCCTTTCAACGTCCACTGCTGGACATAGCCCTCCCCAAGAGAACGCCACAACGAGCTGTTACATCCCTGGCATGTATGGGGAAATGATTATTAAGCAGCCTAATCAGCACAAGCTCCTTTACCATATTGTATTCAGAGGCTAGGCTCCTCAGTTCGGGTCAGACAATTGAGAAAGTGGGACGCTTACCGAATTTTCCCCATTTACTCTAATTTTGTATACTATTGTTTTTAGTGGAAATAAATAATTATTTTTTAAAAAGACTCCGGCCTTTTTCCATTCTAACATTTGGTAGCAGCGGTGGGATCGGATATATCCCCAGTGCATATCGTGATTGCTGCGGAATCAAAACAAAATATTGATATGAAAAATTCATATATATCTTGCTTCTTGAGACCGGAACGATTCGATGTACAACCAGATACGAATGCTGCTGATGCTGAATGGACACATTGGCGGTATAAATTCACCAAGGCCAAAGTGTATAAAAGTGTGATAAATGATAAAAAAAAAAATCCAAGGAACCGAACTCATTCCATCCAAAATCTAAATATTCGTGTTAATCCAAGTCGCATTTATATATCCAGTGTGTGTCTCTGAGTGTGTTACCGCCTTGGATCCATTGCGTAGTAAGTGTTACCGAAAAGTTGAGTGTCACCAATCGCACCCAACCTGCCCTGTATCCAGCGCCGACGTGACGGTGACCATCACCATTTATACGTCTAAGGTAGACGTTGTCCAGACGATCCAGTGAACGCAATGAGCTATTCCTGCAAACTAATCCTGTAAGTGCTATAAATATTATATCCAGTGAAATCATTCAGTGTTATGCGTAAATCCTGTGTATTATCCTGTGTACTATTCTATCAAGTGTATTCCGTGTAGTGACTTTAATATCTAGATGTTAATAGTATACTTAATTATAACATTTTATTTATAATAATTTAATAAGAGGCATAAGCTTCAATCTCAGTCGTTTTTATCAGTTGTACCAAGACTAAACATTGCGCGCTGCAGCGCAGCCCACGCATTTCTCAGTATTTCTTAGCAACTTAATATCGAACTATACAAGCCATATCCCGTGGTTTGTCCTTTGAATTAATTTTATTCATATTAAACTAGTAAAATGGCAAAATCTGAAGGTAAAAAGGACGTTAGGGAATTAAGAGTTGACGAAGAAATCTCATTAAATGTAGTTTTAAAATTTATTAAACCTTTTGACGGCGATAGATCAAAATTTACAGCTTTTCTTAGGAATTGTGACAGTGTCATATCATCCCAGCAGGAGGAAGTCGTATTCAAGTATATCCTAAGTTAATTAGAGGGTAAAGCTGAGAGCGCGTGCTCAATTAAAGATTTTGAGTCATGGCCATCATTAAAAGAATTTTTGACAAATCAATTTAGTGAACGGAAACACTACGCACACTTGCTCACCGACTTACAAGACTGTCGGCAAGGAAACCAAGAAACAGTTAGCGAATTTTCATTACGAGTGGAGACTTGTTTACAAAAACTCCTTACCGAGGTCACAGTGTCTAACTCCAAGAAGAGCGAGCTTACCGGTCGGTTAGCGGCTATGGAGGACCTCGCCCTCCATACATTCACATTAGGCTTAAATCCTAGGATAGCTAATATTGTCAGATGTAGGAACTATAAAACTTTAAATGAAGCTATAAATGCAGCTATATCAGAGGAGAAAATTCAACAGTTTTCCTTACGCAATAATATAATTAAATCGAAACCCGTTGAACCATTTCATAGAAGAACCGAACCCAATTATAATAGATTCGAGCCTAAACCGTCATTTAATAATAATAACAACTACTATAATCATCAACCCAACACTCAATATAGGAACCCTCCGTTTTGTAGATATTGTAAAAAACCAGGACATACTCTCGAAAATTGTAGGCTCCGCGAATATAATAATAAAAGATTCTCACATGGACCTCAACCTTTTACTCCGATGCAACCATCTACGTCTAATTCTAAACAACCTAATTTCAAGTATAATCCTCGTGTGAACCTCACTAACAATTGTGAAGACGAAGGCAGGGACGAAACTGATAACAATGATAATAATGATTTAAACTATTAGCCGTCCCGTATAGGTATCGCACGGGGCAGGTTTCTCCCGCTCAAGACGATACTGTTTTAACTACCACTAAGGCCAAGCCGCAGGGTAAACAGCCCCACAAGGAAGGCCTCAGCTCCATCAAAAGTAGGACCACGCCACAGGGTAACCAGCCCCACAAGGAAGGTCTGAACCTTACTAATCATAGGACCACGCCGCAGGGTAACCAGCCCCACATGGAAGGTCTGAACCTCATAAATCGTAGGACCACACCGCAGGGTAACCAGCCCCACAAGGAAGGTCTGAACCTCATAAATCGTAGGACCACGTCGCAGGGTGACTAGCCCCACAAGGAAGGTCTGAACCTTATTAATCGTAGGACCACTCCGCAGGGTAACCAGCCCCACAAGGAAGGTCTGACCCCTAATAATAGTAAGACCACGCCGCAGGGTAACCAGCCCCATATGGAAGGTCTGAACCTTATCAATCATAGGACCACGCCGCAGGGTGACCAGCCCTACAAGGGAGGTCGAATCCCTAATAAAAGTAGGACCACGCCGCAGGGTAACCAGCCCCATATGGAAGGTCTGAACCTTAATAATAGTAAGACCACGCCGCAGGGTAACCAGCCCCATATGGAATATCTGAACCTAATGAACTGCAAGACCACGCCGCAGGGTAACCAGCCCCATATGGAAGGTCAAGATCATCAAACTCGCTGTAAATCTGAAACAGAAAATGACATATATGAAATAATTACTCAAAAAAGATACTTACCTTACGTTAAAATACATACCTCTGTGAATCAAGATCCACTTACTTTCCTGATAGACTCCGGAGCGTCGATTTGTGTCCTGAAAAAGAAATGCATAAATAATTCCTCACTACAGTTGAAAGATAAAACAATTAAAGTTAAAGGTATAGGATGCTAAAAAGGGTACTTTAAAGAGCATAGGCTGTTTAGAATTACAATTACGGTTCAATAATCAACTAGAAGTACCACATACCTTCCATGTATTCGATGATATGGAATTACCTTATGATGGTATAGTAGGTAACGACTTGTTTATGCAACACCAGTGTAAAATTAATTATCATTCCGGTTTCCTAGAAATAAAAAATTATAATGTTAAACTGTGCTTCGACGAGCCATCCTATACACTTCAACCTCGCACTGAAACTATAATAGAGTACTCAGTAAGAAATCCAGAATCGAAAGAAGGACTCATTTTAAATCAACACATCTCTGATTCTCTTCTTGTATCAAACTGTCTCGTCAAAGTTAAAGACAACAACAGAATAAATTTAACTATTCTAAACGTATCCGATGAGCCAGTTCATTTGAATGGTAATTTAATGCCTAAATAAAATGTTAGACCAGAAAATCATCACTCCTTCAAGATCTACATGGTCATCTCCCATCTAAAAGTAGTACTAGTACCTAAAAGGGATGACTCCACTGGTAAGAAGAAGTGGCCAAAGTAAATATTTTACAACCCTAGATTTAGCTTCCGGTTTTCGCCAGATCCAAATGAAACCGGAAGATGCACCAAAAACAGCATTTAGTGTTCCCCAAGGGCATTTTCAATTTAATCGCATGCCTTTTGGCTTAAAAAATGCACCGGCTACCTTCCAACGAACAATGAATACAGTTCTATCTGGGCTATAGGGCGTACATTGCTTTGTTTATTTGGATGACGTTGTTGTGTACTCCCACGATCTTCCATCACACATAGAAAAACTCCATCTCGTATTTGATAAGCTCAGAAAATTCCAACTTAAGCTCCAGCCGGACAAATGTGAGTTTTTAAGGAAAGAAGTCGCATATTTGGGCCACGTCATCAGCAGTGAAGATGTTAAGCCGAATCCACACAAAATAAAAGCCGTTGTACAGTTCCCGGTACCGAAGTGTGCGAAGGACATAAAATCATTCCTAGGTTTATCATCATATTACCGAAGATTCATTCCCGAGTTCTCTAAATACGCAAAGGCACTTACCGCTCTCATTAAGAAAGATGTTCCGTTTAACTGGACAAATACCCAGCAGCTATCATTTGAGCAACTCAAAGACAAACTAGTAACCGCACCAGTTCTCGCCTATCCTGACTTCACAAAACCTTTTATTTTAACTTGCGATGCTTCAAACTACGCTATTTCAGCCATATTATCACAAGGTGTTATTGGAAAGGATCAACCTATAGTTTTTGCATCCAGAGCCCTTAATAAAGCGGAATGCAACTACAGCGTTACAGAAAAGGAATGCCTGGCTATCGTTTTTGGAACTAAAACATTCCGCCCTTATATTTTCGGCCGTCGATTTATTATTCTTACAGACCATAAACCCCTTAACTGGCTTTTCAATTGTAAAGATCCCGGATCCCGATTAATTCGTCGGCGTCTTAAGTTAGAAGAATATGATTACGAAATCCAGTACAGAAAAGGAAAAACTAATACCAATGCAGATGCCCTTTCGCGGTATCCTGTAAATCCGTTACAGCGCGAACCTGAAAATGATCCAGAAAATACGTTACCTGCAAGTCATCCTGCAACTGCTCCTGAAAATTCTGCTGTTAATCCTGACGAAATACTTACAGATGAAACGCATCCTCCTCAGCACACACAGCAGTTAAACCCTGAAAATATTGACAAACCTCAATTAGAATTACCAGATGATTTGATCCTCCCTGAAGACCTGGACTTACCTGAAGATTTTAATATACCTACTCCGCCATCTGTCGAAGTCGACAATGATGAAGACTCTTACTCCAAATGCCTGAAAATAGTAAACAATAAATCAATCACACTTGACACTAGAATACATGAATACAATGAAAATCTCTTAAAGACAAAATTAAAACATATCGTGATACCTACCTCGATTGATCTAGATGAGTCAAATCATTATGTTCCTGAAATAATAGCTAATATGTCCGATTCCAAAGAATTTCCTGCATAAGAAAGAAGCTTGCATACGTTTCTCACATGTGAAAGAGATAATATTAAGTACTACTTCTTATTTGTTAAAGTCTACCACTATGATAGAACCACCTATGAAGATGTCTTCAAGAGTCTGAAAAACCTGAAAAACTACTTCGTAACAACAGATATATTAGAGTTTAGTATTGCAGATTTCTCCCGACTCCCGTGGGTAGAGAGGGGTGGGACAATTCTAAAGCCGGCCCCACACGGCACGTATGTTGTTCACTTCCATTCATTCTCCTATTATAAATCTCTGTATTACGTATTATAAATCTGTGTATTCGATCACGTGGAGAAATACGGAGCATAGCCCGCTCCATGGCAAAACGACTTTGAACCGAGGTTCGAGATACAAAGTCTACATTTAGAGAAAACATCCCTTTTCTATATGGTATAGTACTGGTAACACACATTGTTTATATCATACACCTTCCTTTAAACAGAATAATATATTCGAAAAATATGGTAGTTGGTAAAACCGGAGCTTTCTTAATTTATTTTGAAAAGTTTTGATAACTGCCTAAAGATTAATATCTTGTTTATAAAGGCAGCGGAAGCTGCTGTATGCCCCACACTCAGCCTCAAATATACAAGCCAGGCTTGAAAGGAGGCTGTGGCTAACGCTAAGGTATAGCTAGCGATAACCATGAGCAATGTCAGACGCTTGCCTCCATTTAAGCCGAGGGTAAAGCCAACTTTTTACGAACTTTATAGGTAGTTTACGTTTGATAATTCCTCTTGAGATATTGTCAGTTGGTTAAAACAACTTATACCAATGCAATCTTTATTGGGTATATGGTACAATACCTTACAATTTGGTATGTACGAGTATACCGATTAGTTAATAATTCTAACACCCCTATGCATCAGGGGCGTATTAATAATCTGTGAGGCGACAAGCTGACGCACCGATGGTACTTCTATTGTGTTATTATTCAGAGTTCTGTGGTTTTGCTGATGATAACAGCTCTGACGACGATTGATAATGGCAGACGCTTTTATTATTTCGGCGCGTTCCAGAGGCTGAACCAAGCCGAGCATATATTGTGCGGTGTTCTCGTTGGAAACGCTTCGGTGACAATACCCCTTACTGCTCGCGTGCAATTTTTATATTGGTTAATCTACAAAACCTGCATAATTTAAGGAGTGCTGCCACCCCGTCCCTACCTACATTATAAGCTGGAATCTCTATAAGTGTATTAATGGGAAGAGCTCTTCCTGCTTAAAGAGGCGCCTTCTGAATATTTTTGTGCGTTTTTCAAAATAATGTTGCGCTTTAACGGTTATGACGATCTATACCTCGATTTTTGATCCGATTATATTATAGGTATATATTTTTACTCGCATGCTATAAATAGTATTAGCGCAAAAAAATACGTTTACATCAGCTGTTTAATTATGCGATTACGATAGTTGGTGATAATTGTCATTATTGATTATTATCAGCTAACTAATATTGTTAACGAAATCCGCAGTATCTGATTATAAAGTACTAGCAAACCCGGCCACGTGTTGCTGTGGCTCAGTTATTGCAGACAATCCCACGGGAACCATCAATTTTTTGAGATTAAAGTACCCTATGCTCATTTTTGTAGACCGCATTATATTAATTTTTTTGTAAAATTTCATGATGACAGGCCGAATGGTATGGCAGCTCATAAGATACGAATAAACAAATAAATAATTATGTTTATACCTACTACTAGATACTATATAGATGTAGGTAGGTATAGATGTAGATCCTTATTAGAGCTCAATCATGTAGATATACACAATTCTGATATATTTAGCATTTGACATGCTTTTAGCCCTTTTAGCCAAATACTCGTAATTTAACAAATTTGCGAATACGTGAAATCGAAAATATTATTATTTATATTGATGGTTATTTTCGATTTTGTACTTTCGCACTTTGTGTTAAGATTTACAATTATTCCTAAACTTTATATAAGAAACTTTAATATTAAATTTCATGGGTTTTCCTTCAAAAGTGACTTCTCTCTTTCTCTTTTCTTTCTTTCTTCTCTTATCTTTCCATAAATTTTCGTCCCTAATTCACATGTTTCGGAACACACACGAATGAAAAATAAAACGTATTCTGAAATAAAACTACGTTTACGGAATCTATCGCGTTTACTTGATTTTTAAACTATAAATAAATAAACCAAAGATTTGTAAAATCATATTATTGTGGGTAGATGAAACCGTTGAAACAACATATCAGCTTTGGACATCTACCATCTAAGTCCACCCGTGATCATGAATGCTGTAAAGTATTCGAAACGTCGGGATAGTATAAAAATCAAGTAAACGCGATAGATTCCGTAAACGTAGATTTATTTCAAAATGTGTAAAATTCTCGTAAATGTTACAAAGTATTACACGTATTCGTTTATTTTTAACCAGAAACAGATATACCTATTACAATTTCATGCTTCTTACTTTAGATTGCTTTAGATATTATGCCAGAATGCCGTACATTCCATATCTGTGACATTTGCCAAAAATCTTTTATGTGTCATCCACATATAGGCAAACAGACAAAAATTCTAAACAAAATATTTTGTGTTTAGACACGCCTATATAGCCTATTAAAGTAATTTTTTCCCAAATATCTTGAATGTACAGACACAGCTATGTTACAGTTTTATAATAGTATAGACTAGCCTTTGCCAGCGGCTTTGCCGCAGCCAAAAGCTAGTTTTTCGGTTATATCTCAGGTTCCCGATATAGTAGCGGGATAAAATGTCTACCAGTTTTTAAGTCAAATCAAGGCCTTTCAAATAAAAAAAAATTGCATCAAAATCCATCTAGTAGTTCTTTTAAATAAATTCTAAAAAAATGGAGTTTAAATAATTTTCTAGATTTCGGTTATATCTCAGGTTCCCGATATAGTAGCGGGATAAAATGTATACCAGTTTTTAAGTCTAATCAAGGCCTGTCAAATAAAAAGAGTTGTATCAAAATCCGTTCAGTAGTTTTTGTGTGATGCGCGAACAAACAAACAGATAAACAGACAAACAGACAAAAAATCTAAAAAAAATTGTTTTGTGTTCAGACACGCCTATATAGCCTATTACAGTAATTTTTTCTCAAATATCTTAAATGTACAGACATAGCTCTGTTACAGTTTTATAATAGTAAAATTAATATAGATTAAATTCCATGTTTATAAAGTCGCTTGCTGAATCAGATAATAATATTCCAAAGAGCGCTCTGCTGTAGTATTCGTATATGAAAAGAATGCCGGACGCGGCTGGTTAAGAAGATATACAATGCGAAAGTGGAAGGATATAGGTTGTAGGTACAGGGGGAGAACGAGACTCACTTACCTAGACCAAATCGGTCATGTTTTGAAGGAAAGTGAAGTCAGGTGTCCCCGAAACCAGCGGGCGTGTATGAGGAGAATTATGAATGTTGAAGAAGCGAGCGATGTATGCAAGAATAGAGCCTTTTGGCACTCTGTTCTCTCTGCCTACCCCGCAAGGGACATGGCGTGATGATAAGTAAGTAAGTAAGTAATTTGTTTTGCATCTGTTCGCTATTACGAATAATTTAATGTGTTCCATCCATCAGCCTTTTAAAGTCCACTGCTGGACATAAGCCTCCCCAAGAATGGGGGATAGTGCCGAAATCGCCACGCTTGGCAGGCGGGTTGGCGATCGCAGTGGATGTTGTTAATACGAGAAGGAGTGCTGCTGCCCACTCCCTCGGTATTCCCTGAGTCGGCTTTTACGACTCCCATGGGTGGAGACTCCCATTTACAATTCTAAAGCCGGCCCCACACGGAAAATCGATTCAATGTGTTATCGTAAACCAATTACTGATACATCTGTCTTACTACAAGGTTATTGCCATTGTTATTTATTCTGATTGTAGAATTAGCGACTTGATAGTGATTTATAATTGATAAGGATCCTGCCGACTAATATTGTGATCGCACTAGCTATTAGAAATTATGATATTGTTTCGACAATTTAGTTAAGTATGCTTAGAATAAGGTTTGACTGTACAGATGGCGAAGTGGTTCAGATAGCGGCCTCCCGTCCGAGTGTTATGGCTTCGATTCCCACGCAGGACAACTCTTTGTGTGATCCATAAGTGGTTGTTCTGAGTCTGGGTGTACTTGATGTCCGTAAAATTATATGTTTGTAAAGTCAAGCGATAACAGGATTATTCCAAAGAGCAAAGATACTTGTTTAAAAAAAAAAATAAGGTTGAACATTTTTACAGATTTGTATACTCTCTCATTACACTTTTTAGAGTTGGTAATTCTATAACCTAAAAGTTATATGGTTCTCAAAGATAGATACAATTACGAAATATTTTTCAAGTAATATTTTTTTATTATCGATTGGAACTATTTTATCTATGCGCTTAAGCCTTAAATATTAGCGAATATTGAGAAACAATACCTTAACTAACAACCCGGGATGATTGTCCTATCTGACCTCATACTACAAAATTTGTTATTTCTGTCTATGACTGGTACCTTGTCCATTACCGGTGCATTTCATATACTTACATATAATTATATAGGTATTTTAGAATGCAGGTGAGGCAATTGCTTAACATTGCGCTAATATGCAACAAATAATTAGTATTGACATTTATTAATGTGTAATTTTCTTAAATTCATAGGTGATTATAGACAGTGCCTATAATATGCCTGATATTGACTCGCCGGTTCGGATGATTAATCCTTCCACAGAAGTGTTGATAGCGTTATCTCCAGAAAGAACTTACACAACAGGTGGGATCAGAGATTTTGCACCACACGTGAGGCAGTGTTATTACAATGACGAGGTAAGAGCGTTTTGAATTATGTAAAAACTAGTAAATGCCGGAAGATTTGCACCTTATGCCTCATAGCCTTTGTCAGCGGCTTTTTCAGATTATATCTCAGGTTCCCGGTATAGTACCACTTAAGGCATGTAATATAGTTCCGGTGGCCCGCCAATAAAGGCGGAGAGACGGCACAAGGTGGATTTATTTAGTGGGTGAGGGCCCCACACTACTTACCCAGTTCGTTGCCCCGAACGACGAGGTGTGAGGTTAGAAACATTTTTTCCCGCCTTAACAAAAAAAAAAGGTTACCGGTATAGTAGCGGAATAATGTATACCGGATTTTAAGTTTAATCAAGAGCTTTCAATTAAAAGCATCACCAAAATCCGTTCAATAGTTTCTGCGTGAAGCTCGAACTGATTTACAAGTCGATCTGATAAGGGATAGTCCATTAATTTAATAAAATAATATTTTAATTAATTCAGATATTAGGAAGATAAATTACAAGCAGTTAGGTAAATACTTTCTTAATGACGCACTCTAAGTTGTGCGTCATTAACAAAGCCAAGGAGATAATCGTATATATCTCGCAATAATAATTATATAAGCATTTATGCAGATAAGTAGATAATTATTTGCTGTTTCTCTTATATATACAGGAATAAACGCTATAGATAATATAAATTAAATATTTGTAAATTAATTATGCCGCTTTTATTCGGAAATCTTTTGCAGGATTACAATAAATAATAAAAATTACATTAAAATTTTAAAGAAACCTCAGACACAAAACCTCTAAAAATTAAAACATAATATCTAGATATTGTCCCTAGAGTTACCTTTGTTTCTTATTATAAGTGAGAGCCCCGCAGGCCTACACTCCTCTCTTCATCTCATCCTTTTCTATCCTTTCTCTATACTTCCTATAATTTTACTTGGCGTTGGCACCGCGCGATTGATACTTCTGGTGTTGCTAGCATCTCCATAGGCTACGTTAACGGTAACCACAAGGTGGGTAAGCTTGTTTACCCCCTCATAGCATTAAAAAAATTACCTACTTACTGCCTATCCTAAATAGATGTTCTTGAAAGTCAATACAATGCATCACTTTTTTGTTACTTCCAGATTCGTATTGGCAAATTTCGACGATACTCCTTTCATAACTGCATTTCGTATCAAAAAACTATATTAATCCTGACGAGATGTAACTGTGTGCTGCCTTTCTTTCCCATAGAAGGTTGGTACTTATTTATTTCAAAATACGGAATGCAATTAAAGTTATAAAGGTGGAGTGAAAGTGGGCAGGAAGGTTCATCCGGCTTTCGTAATTATTACTAACAGTGTAGCATTGAGCATAACATCATAGTAACGACGGCCTTTGACGTAAGCCTGCTAACAAAAAGGTGTTCTGAATCCCTCTTAGAGAACAGTTTAAGACCCAACAAAGAGACACTTATGGGTTGTTAATTTGCATTAAATTCAACAATAGGTTTACTATACACATAGCCTGTGTCAAATTATACATTACAATTTTGAGTCGAAGTTCACATATTGTACTCTAGACGCTTCGCATTGAAGATCAAGGTTAAAAAAGTGTGATTTCAAGCGTTGGTAAGTACTTGTTACAGTTGTGTGTATACACTATGCCGTTAATACCAGGTGTAAATGACATCATACAGATAATCCCGGCAAATATGTCTACAAATAACTCTAATAATATGCCCCATACCATTTTCGTCGACAAAGACGGGTTACAAAGTTAACAATTTTTTAGGCGCCATCGAATCATCAACGCGACTAAAAAAACATGACGACGTATCTATTGTATTTTTTGTGGTAAATTGGGTATATTACCTAAAATCGAATTTAAATAGAACAACATAATGATTTTACCTCGCATTTAATTTAAAAACGTTAAAAAGAAATTGCAATTTTGATAAAAAGTTTGATGCATAATTTCCATCACCTGGGGGTTAAGTATCGATCTGAACCCATGGTTTCAATTATCGGTGCGATGTCATTTACACCCTGTATAATACATAATGCATGGCAAAAAGATTAGACTATAAAATCTTCTTTCCCTTTTAAGAAAACGTTTCTTTCTTAAACACAAGTGAAAAATGTGAAATCGAAAACAACAGTCACGAGCAGGATCAGGATCTTATTTTTGGAGAATTTAAAAAAAAACCTTACAATTCGCGTTACACAAGTTGGGTGCATGAAGTGTGAAGTCTCATGTCGTGATAGGTGCAGGTAAATTCATGAACAAAATGTGAGAAGGCTACCACTACACCCCACGTAGACCCCCTTTGACACCATAAAGTGTTTCCATCCATCCATTAGCCTTTAGTAAAGTGTTTACTATGATTTTCTGCCAGTGAGAGAACAGAGAGTACAGTTATATTAGCGCACACATTCGTGCACTAAAATATCATCTGCGTAGGTACTTTGCTAGTGTTTGTTAGCACTGGCTGCCATGGCCAAAAGCGGTCTGGGAGAATATCATCATCACCAACATTTTGAAAAAGAGATTTTTAGTACGAGCGGCAATCGAACCCGCGTCCCTTCCAATCCGGGGAAGTGCTTTAAAAGTAACTCAGCATGTCAAATGCTAAAAAATATAGATCAAAAATATTTGTGACATATAATTTAAATGGCTAATTGTCCTTCAGGAGACTATAAAATATCTATTAAAAGCCAGTCTAGTCAACGTATATGGAAGGCCAATAAAGTTCAGGCGGGTAAGAATGTATTTCACTAAATCGTATCGACGTCGCATCGAGTCATTGTGATTGGTTGAGAGATCACCGTTATTGGCCCAGGGATTATTGCGACACCACGTGTCGGTTTCTCTACCAATCACAAGCAAGACGATACGATATCGATACGATTTATTGAGTGACATTCTACGGGCCCTGGGTATGATACTTTTTCTGATAAAAATTTACCTATTTTATAGGCGAAAAAAGACCCGTTTATGTTATTTTATATATGTACCTATATGAAAATAATGCCCAATTTGTTATAGTAATCGTTTACATTTTCAGGTAACTATCGTTTATGCAATTTCAAGGATATGGACTGTATGGGAAACGCTATTAGTAAGTTATTGTAATTATCGACAGAGAAATTATGGATATTTTTTAATTTTCTTATTTTTTTTTGCTAATTAGCAGTCCAAGAGGAAATTAAAAGCAGTAATGGAATAAAGAATTTCAAATGCTTACCTGAATGTGAACATTACGATTACCCTTTTGAAGTGGCATTAGGTAAATTAGCTGATAACGTTCACGTCAGCAGAGTACCATTTTTGTAAGTATCTATTCGTTTATATATATCTGTCTGGATGGTGCCGGACTAAGAATATAAGTGTCACCACCCCATTCTTTCCCTCAAGCAAACCAACATACACACACACGAAATTATCACCCATTGCATTACTGGCGGTAGGGCTGGGTACTAAGTGGGAGTACTCACTCTCTATCGGGCCCGAACGGTTTGGTACCACCATCTCTAGTGTTTATCTCATTTAGTGCAATGGTAAAACCGTAGAGGCAATTCGATACCATAGTGAAACAAAATCAACATTATAATGAGCGAACACATATGTTTATGTAGCTCATAGTTGAGGTGCTCGCCGACTGGAGTGCAATTTAAAGTGTAAACGCACTGTAGTCCCAGCAGCGCTTCACTACTAACAGCGAAACGATGTGACATAAATATTATTTCCATAGCTTTTTAGCTCTCGTGTAGAGTATAGCCGATAAAGGTTTTTTTCACTAATTAGTACGGTATGGTGAACTCGTTTTAACTGGTAAAGCTTAACTAATAAATAATTAAAAAAAAGGAAACTGCCTTCAACAACACTTAGGAACTAAAAAGCAAAAATAACTGGTATTTACATAATTTACGATTGCCGTGTTAAACACCTTACTTATGTAAGTACAAATTATTTGTGAATAAGGAAAAAGAGATTTTTAGTACGAGCGAGAATCGAACCCGCGTCTTTTCCAATCCGGGGAAGTGCTCTAAGCCACTGAGCTATCGTACTGACCTATTCGGTCATCCCAATTTCCTCATCATATTTGTCTGCACGACTAACGGCATCTATCGGAAAGCATTTACATGCATTAATCCAATACAGTAAGTTTAATTTTGCAATTAAAATTCATACTATTTGATGGCGCGATATATATATAATATATATATATATATATATATATATATAGACGCGGGTTCGATTCCCGCTCGTACTAAAAATCTCTTTTTCCTTATTCACAAATAATTTGTACTTAAAAAGTAGCGGAGCATGTCAAATCCAAAAATAACAGAAACAATACTTATGTTCATATTATAATAACAAAAACAATACATTTATATAAATAACATTAACATCAAGGATTTGAAAAATTCTTCAAGCGTCTTCGAGTAATCAGTGAACATACATAAAAAAAATATACAGTGGAACATAGAACCTCCTCCTTTTTTGAAGTTTGTTAAATACGGGCAGTTACAACAAGCAAATATATCCGATAAACGATTTTCAAATATGGAACAATATTTTGTTCACATTTGTAATGTGACCCAGCTTTCTGGTAGAATTGCGGAGAGAGGTTCAAAAGGGTCGTAGTTATCGACAAATAATTTGGTTGGCAATAGACCCGAAGATTTAATTTAACACTTTAGTTACAGCTAGTTACAATTGAAAGTAATACTTTATAACATTTGCCATCGAGTCTCACGTTCTACTTCTGCGTTTTTTATATTGCACTTCAGATAAAGATTTGGTATTAATTGAATGACTATTTATAAATACTATAACTATTTTAGTTATAACACGATTGTTAATTTATTATCGCAGTGTTAGTTTCTAATTCATTATATGTTAGATAATCTCATAATCGCAATATTTTATTACAGCGACGATGTAACATTGATGAATCGATCCATATTGAACGTGTTCTTTAACGATTTGGTATCAACAATGTACAGGAGAGACGTTTACTTAAACTGGCAAAATCTTTTGTGTGAGTATGTGCTATACCTTAGTGTAAACTAAACAAAGGTAAAAGATATCGTTCTAAATATATTTATAAATTGTTACATTACATGAAAAAAGTGCATACACGTCGCTTAATGTCTTTATACCTAAGTACCTATATATAAAACTACGGCATCCGCGTAGACTTCACTGGTGGTAGGGTACCAAGTGGGAGTACTCACTTGGTATCAGGCCCGAGCGGGTTGACGACCATCTCCTGTGTGACCGGCCATGAAGCACATCGTTGCGTTTTGGCTGTAGCAGGAGATAGTCGTTTATTCTTTCATTTCATATCGGTGAAATGAAATGGTGGGCAGCGGCTTAACCATCAGTGAGCAGCGGCTTAACCATGAGTAACGGTTACCATTTACCATCAGATGGACCGTGACTCGTCTGCCACAAAATGCAATAAAAAAAAAGACTTAAAGGTGCTGATACATCACTAAGCTTAACGCTTGTGCTATGGGTACCAGATTACGGATATAATACATATATTACTTTGTAAATACATACATATAATAGATAGAAAATATCCAGGCGCAGTAGTCACATGAATAATTGTCCTGAGTAGGAATCGAATCCACGACCTCATGCACGGAAGTTGGTTACACTACCGACTACGCAATATTAATTACTTACCTCTATGCCAAATAGTTATCTCACATAAACATTCGGGGGTAAAAGGTGACCCATGTAATTTTTTGGGCTGCTTCAGACTATTACCTATGTATTATACAAAATTTGATGATAATTGGTTCAGTAGTCACGGCATGATAGCGTAATATTATACTCGAAGTAAGAATGATTACCTATTCATATAAAAAAATCTATGTAAGTAAATTATAATTTATACAAAATTATATTAAACAAAGAATAAATTATTAGGGAAAGTGGAAAAAGAGAACTTTACTGCGAGCGAGAAATTCTCTTTTTCCATTTTCACAAATAATTTGTTCTTTAAAGTAGCTGAGCACGTCAAGTGCTAAAATACAGATCAAAATAATGCATTATGAGCTATATAAGGTATATATAATATACTAGTTGACCCGGCGAACTTCGTACCGCCATATATTTTTTCATGAATAAATATTGCAATTATAAATTGAGATATAAAGTATCCTATCTCTTAAGTTGGAACAAAACACACATTTAAAAATAAGAAAAGTTAAATTCGGTTCAGTAGTTTCAGAGTTCATCCCGGACAAACATCGTGACACTGGAATTATATAAGTATAATAGATAAAATCGATCGTGTTATCGAGTTCGGAGTTCAGTCTTGGATCCAGACCTCGCACGTATTTGTTTACAAATTATCACTGCTCGGTGAAGGCAACCATCGTGAGAAACCTGCGTGCCTGAGAGAGTTTCTCTATGCCTTATGAAGTCTGCCAACCCACATTCGACCAGCGTGATGGACTAAATCGAGCTAAATCCCTCTGCCTGTTAGAGGAGACGTGATTAGGGACAGTAATAGCATTGATAAATAAATGACAGCGTAGTTATGCAATAAAATGATGATTCTAATATTTATTGGTTTATTTTTCAGCTGCCTTTGGAGGTCTTCTAAGTCTTATGATCGGCTTCACTCTTATATCTGGATTGGATGTTATTTTGTTTTTTGTAATTAAACTAGGCCACTGTTTAAATTATTGGTTTTGTAAAAAACAAAAAATTGACAACAAAATAGATGCGCAGGTGTCCCATAAAAAGGATAACTGGGTGTACAACCAGAAGAGTGTTAATAAATACAACAGCCATTATTATGAACAATATAGATATTAGATCGAGGGGAGGCTTTTTGACGTGATAACGTCTTATAAATCAATAACGCCGTCTGCACGCACGAAAAAGTCTCACGTTCCGAAAAATGTATGGCGACCGATGCATTGTTTGTGAAACTCTAAGAAAACATATATGATGTTATCACTTAAAATTGTCGTCCGTAAACTGACTTTACAGACAACCATATATTTTTTATGTAAAATTATATTGCGTACAAATTATAGGTTATATCATTCACTTCATCAAAGAAACCGTGATGTTTCAATCTGATTTTCTATGTAAGCTAGTTTATACAACACTTACCATCCTCAAGTAGAGTATCTCGTATTCCCCGAAGGGGTAGGCAGAAGTGTATTACGCACCCACGATTCGCTTGCTATGTTTAAGTCCCACGTAATAGGGACGAGCCTATTGCCGTCTACCGGGCACATTTCCAAGCTCCGGGCTGCTACTGAGAATTTTTCTTTTTACAAAAAAGCTCAATAACTGCCCGACACGGAGATCGAACCCGAGACCTCATGATCAGCAGTCGCATACACTACCGCTGCGCCACCGAGGGAGTTAAATAACAAAATAATTTCTGTAAAAATAGCCATCTCACAGGAATCCTTTCTTTTTCGGAATATACCTATAGTAGCCAATGTCCTTCGCTGAACTCAGGATCTAATCCTCAAAACGGGTTACGAAGGTTCAACAGCAGCTATTCCTCAGATAACTTTATATCCGCCATAATTTAGTTGTACTATAAAGTCGACCCATATTGAATTGGAAGTATGCGTTGGGACGAAGATGTTGATTGAGAATAAACCCAAGGAGAATTACATGTGTGGTGTCTTAAACAATAACAAAAGTTTTTTTTTTTATTATAGCTATATTATATATTATGTTTGCTGCTAATTATACGAGCTGTATTTACATCACGAATGCACGCGTGTGATATATGTATTAATATGTGTTTGAAAGTACATAGTATAAAAAGTGTTTATGATTAAACAGTTTCTTGACATTTGAATATAAATAAATATTAATAGAATTTATATTGTAAGGAAAGCATTCTATAAGCTAGTCGATAATAGCAAAATGTTTCTTCTTATGTACCAATTCTTGAGATATAAAATAAATATACCTACATATGAATCTATATCTTTCGTGTTATTTGCCTTGAGAGACGTATACTAGAAATTTGTTGAAAAAAATAGGCCTTAAAATTTATAGCGAAATAAGCAAGTCATCTCGTAATGGAATGGCAGCATAACGTGTTTTTTGAGAAGCTATTATTGTCCCACTATTGAGCATGTAACTCACAAAATTGTATCACGGTGATCTCTCAACCAATGACAATGACACGATACGATATCGATACGATTTAGTGAGATATACTCTATAGGCATAACTAAGCCAGTAGCTTATTTTTTGATAATCAAGTGGAATATTAACTATTTCCTTTGCTGTCCCTAATAAAGGAAACAGAAAAATATATTGTCAATTATCGTGAAGTAGTCATATCGGGGTTAAATAACTTTATCAATATGTAAAGATTCATGATTTATGACTACGACTTGTCAAAAATTTAAAGACTATAATAGATATTTAAAATCGGTATCAAACCAATATGGTATGATCGCAAAATGCAATGAGAAGGTACATTGTTTTTATTAGTGGGTGAGGGACCCGCACTACCCTTTTTTTTTGTTTAGGCGGGAAAAAATGTACCTAACCGCACACCCCGTTGTTCGGGGCAACAAACAGGGTAGTGTGGGGCCCGTCTCTCCGCCTTTATTGGCGGACCACTGGAACTACATTACATTCCTTCGGTGGTGCCCCGCACTACCCTATTCGTTGCCCCGAGCAACGGTGTGTGGGTGTAGGTACATTTTTTCCCGTTTTAACAAAAAAAAAGGTAGGTACATCGTTTCATTTTTCTTACTTAGTTGATCATGACAATATACTATAGTTTATTTTTTTACAATAAGGATTATCTTTTACAGATTGTGCATTAATATACAAATGAAATATGTGCAGATTTTTAATATAATTACAAGGAAGTTAACATGGACTTAATAAAAAGAACGGTAGCCGATTATTATCAGGCGGATCGTATGCTTGTTTATGCGGCGGTTTGCACAAACCGAGAATTATTCAAATTTTTACTATTAATAAACTTTCTTGTAACTTCTGAACAAAACGTCCGGTTCAATATAATTTAAACAGGAATTTACAGGTACATAAATATTTAATTTGATAAGGATATCATATACAATATAGTCATGATACAAATGTCAACAATACAAATTTTTAGGGTTCCGTAGCCAAATGGCAAAAAACGGAACCCTTATGGATTCGTCATGTCTGTCTGTCTATCCGTCCGCATGTCACAGCCACTTTTTTCCGAAACTATAAGAACTATGCTGTTGATACTTGGTAAGTAGATATATTCTGTGAACCGCATTAAGATGTTCATACAAAAATAGAATCTATGGATAGGTCTTCAAAAATGATATTGAGGTTTCTAATATATTTTTTTTCTAAACTGATTAGTTTGCGCGAGAGACACTTTCAAAGTGGTAAAATATGTCACCCCCCACTGTAAATTCTAAAAAAAGAGAATGATAAAACTAATAAAAATATATGATGTACATTATAATGTAAACTTCCACCAAAAATTGGTTTGAACGAGATCTAGTAAATAGTCTTTTTTTAAAACGTCATAAATCGTAAACCGCATTTTACCTTTCATACACTATTATTAAAACATCGATCAAAGTTACAACGAACTACAAGAACTTTTATATTATGTTACTTGCTGGTACGGAACCCTTAATGGGCGAGTCCGACTCGCACTTGTTGTAATTTTTAATATTGGTGAAGTAATTTTTGAGTTTATCCATTACAAACAATTTTACAAATTTGCATACAATGAGATCTTTCCTCTTTATAAAATTTTGTGTAGATTATATAGATTTGTCGCTCCGGTGCTGTGGAAAATGAACAGCAATAACAACATTGTTTCTAAGGAATTGTTAGGAACTACATTTTGTTCAATTAATTTCGATCAATTGTATGTATTTACATTTGTATTTACAAACGTATCGTGTATATAGTTATATTCATAGTTAATCTATATTATTGTAATGAATAACAATATATCAATAGGTTTATTAAGATATAATGCGATGATAAGATTCAAGTGAAGATATCAAGTAAAATGTTTTTACTATTTGACAGTCTCAATCTATATATGTACATAAAAATAAATTGCTGTTCGTTAGTCTCGCTAGAAAATTGTTTTTTGTTGTGTTCGCTCTAATACATGGTAGGGTTCCAAAGTAAAAAAAGGGAACCCTATAAAAAAGTAGAAAAATTATAAATCCACTAGGTTGGTTGTATTGGTAACTTTAATAGGTATTTGGCTTATTACCCAAATAGACCACAAAATGCCAGATAGGTACTGTCGTTCTTTCTAATTCATTTGCATTACAATCAAGTTTCATTTAAAAATCTAAATCTTAGACGATGCATTTATCAGGATTGATAATCGCTGATAAAATAAATTGTAGGTGATACGAAGTTCACCGGGTCATCTAGTTTGGAGATATAAATACAATGTCTATAGGTACATATACCAGTTTTGGTAAGAACAATTGCTTTAAATATGCTTATTATGACATTTTATAACATTAAAATAATGTAGGTAACATATTTTAATTGTGTAGATCAATGTTTTACTATCTACCTATATTAATAAAGAAATCTTGAAGGAAATATGAATGCTCTAGCATTTGAAATTGAAGATCGATTTGCTATATTCAGATAAATTTTAGATTAATTTGCTAATGCTTGTTATTATTGTCGAACCTTATTTATATAAGAGAAGTTTACACACTAAACTTCTATTTTTTATAGTCACAAATAAGTTGTTCATTAAAGTTCCTGAGCATGTCAAGTGCTAAAATAAAGATCGAAATGTTCAATAAAATTCTTTACATCTAACTGCGCTATATTTCCTACAGTTAATTAAAACATTTATAATTATTACACATTGATTTACAATTAACAAATTAGAATTTATAAAATACGACTAAAACAGGGACTTAAGACAGTCCAGTGTATAGATAGTATACCTCTTAGTCTTTACTATCAGATATCTGACAACGCAATGAAGTACGGCCTGCCAAAGTTGTAGAACACCTTTGGATGCAGGCGGCATAGGATTCCTTGTTGTGGCGCTCTGTGGAGAAGGCTTACGCTCAGCCGTGGATGTAGAAAGGCTGGATGGATGATGAGTTTACATGAAGGTTCTATTTAATATTAGTGAACATAGAACAACGACACACATAATCTCAAAAATAAATTAGATTGGGGATCGATGAACTCTAAAGAAACACCGCGTGGTTTTATCTGTCTACTGATCTACTGGGAGTCCGGCATAATTGCTCCGTCTGCCCGGCGGGATCCATAAATAGAAGATTTTTTACGCGGACAAAAAACTTACTTTTGGACATACTTATTAAAATTTAATAAAAATACACAAATTTACAAAAAAATACTATACTTAATGAGTTTCTAAACAGCGGCTATTTAAAATAGACAAAAAGGGGTCAAACTAATATTGAGTATTCTTATTTTATCTATCAGCCTATTGACGTTCATTGTTGGATATAGTCTTCCCTAAGCGAGTGCCATAATGAGCATTCCTATACCACCTGCAACCTACGGCTCCCGATGACTTTGACCAGATCATTGGTCCAATCCTGATGGAAGACAGTCCCATGCTGCACTACCCAATATATGGTCACTACTCGAGAACGAAAATAAAAATAAAAATGATAAATTTGTAGATGAAATCTGCATTAATATGCAGGTGCAGGCGGGAGCTGGGGCTGTTGGACATCCATATGTCGATCAGGACAGTGGTTCTACGAATGTTTGCTTTGTGTTTACCCCCGTCCTTACAAACCTGTACCACCTTTCATACAGTAGATACCGGCGGGGTTCACCCGAATCCCGAAAGGTGTGCCGGGTTAGACCAAACCAATCGGAATAACATTCTTACTTTCCAAGGTGCTGGAGCAAGCTGGAGCATTACTCGCAGGGCTCCGCAGTACCTTGACGATTACCAGCTGATTACTGATCGCCAACATGGTGAATTCACTGGTAATCTTGTCATGTACCATACTCACTATTGTGCAGAGGTGTTAGTGGGTGGGAGTGAGAGTTTAGCATTCAGACATAAGAAAGTGTTCGATGGGATCTGACATAGGGCCTTTCTATCAAAGTTACCATCCTATAGAATCCTTGAGGCACTCTCCACGTGTATCACCGGCTTTCTGCATGATCGAGGCATCAACTACCGCTTACCATCAAATAGGATGCCATCGTTGCCAATAAAATAAGTTTTTGGATATGAGTGCTTAGTTTTCATAAAAATACAATTCATCCATCAATAAGCCTTTTAATGTTTACTGATGGACATAAGCCTAATAGGCCCCAACGGGCGGTCCAGCTAGAACTGCTTTTTTATCCCGGAAAAATAAATGGTTGCCGCGGGTTAGTCATTTTTGCATAGAGATAATTGATGTACCGTAAAGCGAAGTATATTCTAAAGTCCATGTGGACGAGTTCGCAGGTAGAATCTAGTATTACGTAAATCCTAGTTAGTCTACAGGCAACCACTTTAATATAATCCATGTGAATCTTGTAAGTACCTATGCATAATAATCTAATTAAACGTTTCATGAATTACATAAATAAGCGAGGAATCCACACTATTTAGCGAAGGCGTGGTGACGTTACCACTAAAAGCACTCTATTCGTAAAGTGAATGGTTTTTCTTGACACGCAATAATGTTTTGTGTATCAGTTTTTTTATTGTTCACAATATATCTGTACCTGGACAAGACAAAAACATACAGTACACAAGCTTAGTGTTGAGTTCAAGTTATTTTAAAAATCATCGTTGCAGTGTAAGTTCCATTACATTGCAGCAATATTGCTCACCGCTGATGGACATAGGCCTCCCTAAGAGAACGCCACAACGAGTGGACCAGCGCCGACCGCATCCAACGGCTGCCCGCGGCTTTGACCTCGGTCCATCTGGTGGGGGACCGTCCTATGCTGCGCCGTCTGATACGTGGTCGCCGCTCGAGAACCTTTCTTCCCGGACGTTTGTCGGTTCGTCGAGCGTTGTGGCATGCCCATTGCCACTTCAGCATGCCAACCCGGCGGGCTATGTCGGTCACTCTCGTTCTCCTACGTATCTCCTAATAACGGATTCGATCACGTAGGGAAATATCAAGCATAGATGGAGCGGGTCCATGGCCCGCTGAGCGACTTTGAGCCTTGATACAAGGCCAACATTCAGAGACCACGTCTCTGTTCCATATATCCTATGTGAGACTTATTGTCACTAAATTGTTTTATGTATAGTCTAACTTACTGCATAGGTATTGCCAGTTTGGATTCGTGACAAACATTTTTTTTTCTGTTATTGAAAATCAAAATACGAGAAATCCTCATGAAATTCGTTGGCAGATGAAAGCAATTTTAATACCTTTGCGGCACGGTATTCGTTGTATACACACAAATGCACAGCATTTAATGAAATTGTAAGTTACCAGCGCAGCGTCGATATTGCAGTCCTATACCTAGGAGTAAACAGAATTAAGTGAACTAGGCGCTTTACCATCTAAGATTATAATCACTACTATTAACAAATACGAAATAGTTCAGCGCTTGCTTAGAGATTGTGAAAAGAATCACTTTTTATTTAACTTGAGCTACTGTAAATATAGCACATATTTGTCTATATAATTTGATAACACATTTAGTTATTAATTAACTATCAAAACAATGCCATGATATACTCGTATTAATGTATCACGTGACGGCGTTTATCACGTAAAAATTTCTTATATTATGCTACTTTTAATAGATATTGTACTTACGCCCCAACATTAACATGTAGGCAGCTACTTCATCAGATCGCTACTAATCCAACTGAATGGGCCGCGTTTGTTCGGTTAGCTCATAAAAGGCTTGAGCAAGATAATAATTGTGATAAAGAAATTATTGTTTATTTTATCATTTATCATTCGCATATTCGAAAATATGAAAAAGAATATGAGAAAATATGGTCTAATAGCATGCACCTGATTGTTGCACATTTGCTAACACGTTGCTGCGTCAGTTGCGGCTTTTGCGTTTTTAAAGAATAAAACTTATTAATTTAATTTAGTTTTAAAAAAGATTTATTTTATTTATAAATATATATGGCATGTATATATTGTGGTTGAATTATACAAAATTATAATTGCTTTATAGATAATAAAAATAACTAATGCGTAGTAGTCTAGACAGTTTTGTTTACCATCGAGGAGAGCATGATTAAAATGTGTGGTCATCATTGCATTTGGAATTGCAAACACTGCTCGTCTGACGTGAAAAATAGTGATTGAATTCTATTAATCGCCATAAATAAGTCTCTTATCAAATACGATAATCTACTTAAAAACCTCTGACATTGATATTTTTCTTTCAGTGTCTTGAAATCCTTAAAGGGAGCTATCACACTAATGAAGTATATATAATATCAATAATGTTTCACCAATGTTAGACACATTCGGCGCTACAAGCACCAAGATTTTTTTTTATATAAATATTTCTAAGGGCGGGTCGATCTTAAGTGAGTATATTATTGTTGTATAAAGTGTAGTAATGTATATCTAAGATACATTTAACATTAAGCAGTAAATAGGCCATCTACTTGTTAGCACAAAGTGTATCTACGATTACTATTGGTGTAATGCTTGTGTTGTTATCTCTCATTGTGTTCTGTGCGATTCTGCAATAAGCGTGAAGAAGATAAAATAACCAATGCAATTAACAATTTAGCGTTAATTTTACGATAAGTGGTGTTTTAATATTACCTCTATTTTTATATCTCTATTATTAGGTTTCTTTCATCAAATTTATAATGAAATAAAACTTAAGTAAAATATAATACAACAGACTGATTTAAAGATAGCAAAGCGACTTTTAACTGCTCAATCAAATAATTTCCTCTTTTTAACGTGTGTAGTCAGTGAAATATCAATAAAATAGTACATATATCTAATTAGTCATGTAACCATAAACTAAAGTCCACCATAAACGTGTGTTCGTTTTATTTATGCGTATTTATAAACCGATGAAATAGATTCTTGGAGATAGTTCGTATTTTTTGTATTGCACAGATGGAAGAATTCATTAGGTTTTGGACTCGGTAATTTTGAATGACCGATGGCAAAGGGTGGGATGGGAACATTGTATGAAAACCGTACGAAGTAAAACATAATCAAGCTTAATCAATATATTACTTAATAATTATTTGTGAGAGATCAAATATTTGAGCTGCAGAAGTTGACAATCAATAGTAGAAGCAATTATAGAATAAAAATACATATCTACTTACTGAGAATTTTTCTTTTTACAAAAAATCTCACCTACGATGTTCATCTGTCGCTCACATTACCGCTGCAGCACAGAGGCAGTTTTCTATATATGATAGTATAATATATGTATGATATTATATTAATCCTATTAATATCATAATCATTAACATTGTTGTTTGTTCAGGACAGAAAGGGTCTGTTATGTTTAAAGTATCTTTACTTTTTGACAAACAAAGAACTGAATTTAATTAATTTTGTAAAATTGAATTGCGTCGTATAATTTAGAAAGATTTTATGTCCAAATATATAAAATGACAGGCGGTTTAATTAATTAAAGAAGTGTAGGCTAACTAATGAGTTTCAAAGAAGTTAATACAACTGCAATTATAAAGCATTAGTCTTTAATTTTCTTCGTAGGTGTAGTTTGAAACACTATTTATTATTTCGGAGTAAAAGCGGTTTCCAAATTGGGTGTATTAAGCAATCAACTAGGCATACCAATAATAATTTATATAGTTCGCATCCCAAAGAATACAGAATGTTTAGACACGCGTTTCTAAAAGTTTACTGTATGCAATAAAATAGATATTTCTACCAATTGTGATAAAAGTAACCACTATGAATGACAAAATTATTTAGTCCGCGCTGTAATTAAACCCGTTTATCTCGACGTGGTTCAAAATCAAGATTATCTTGTGGTCATGATGAGTAAGGCCACTTTATGGTTATAGTTTACGTTAGAAAGAAGATGACCACAAGGTACTAAGCATGTCTAAATTATTTTGCGCATGATTGTTATCAAGATCGTAACAGATTTATGTTGATATATAGTAGTCATTACGATAGTAGCCCCTTATTATAATTTATGCAATCAATCATACCGATACGCAACCCACGTGAACAGAGATAGCGATATAATTATTTGATTCGGCGATTTTAAATAATGGCGAAAACTAAAGATGCGGAAGTATATACTAACTCTCAATCTAGCTGGACTGATTACATTAATAATAGACATAGTTGTACTTAGATAAGATATATACTTCTCTTATTTTATTAAAAATAACAGTTACTTTGACTCAGTTTGTTAAGAATTCTGTTTGCATAGTTGACATTAGTTTTATGGTGTTTAAACTTTAGGATTTTATTTGTACTGTTCTGAGTCACCGTGCCGAAACATAGACACTAACTATATATAGTAGGCTATGCTTAGGGTTCTTTTAAAGCGTATACTACGCAAATTGAAGTGGAAATGATCTGGCTTTATTTGCCTTAAGATCAATGTCACAAATGCAGAAAGGGCCTATAGTGTATGCAAAACTTAGGGGTAAGACGCTTGCCCCCAAGATGGCTGATGTCCTTAGAAAGGCGATGCAAATAGACTGGATGTGGCACGCGGAGCATCAGACATGTGCCGCAAATAGGAGGAGAATTGTGTTCAGCAGTGGACTGAATAGGCGTACTAATTGACTGATTAATATTACTTAATTCCAGGTCTATAATTTTACTATAGTCGTATAGAAGAGGTTTAACATCATGACACGTAGCTTATTAACTGGAGTTTTCTTTGGGACAGTGTTACTCTCTTCTTGCTGCTCATTCGCTACAGCCTTTGATGGTCACAGTAAGTAATCTGTACTCGGGATTTTAAATTTGAATTTTAGTACTATTCATGATATTTTAAAGACTTTGGTTTTATGCAATAGTATTAAAGTAGTTTGATGTTTTCATGTGGTGACAGAAGAAATATTAAGAATACTTACACATAATACCCCGCCTGGTCTGATATGATAGACTACTTTTACTCTTAAGCAAAGGGGCTTCATACTTAATAAAAGTGCTCTAAAGTTAATGGTTTTTTAGGATATGTACCTATTTTGAGACAGTAGCATGACAATAAATATACTAACAATTAATATTTAGAAGAGAAGATAATTTGTTTATATTTTGATGTAAATACGTCCGAAAGATGGTGCAGGCGTTGAGAATGAATGTGTTATCGAAATTCGCAGTCCTGAGCAATTGTCACGATTGTTGAATTGGCAAAGCATCTGGAACGGTATTTCAGGAGATGCAAGTTTAAATTCTGCTCGTGAATGTTATTTTCGATTTCACATTTTCATACTTTTTGTCTGTTTTCTTATATTATAATTTACATTTGATTGAAATGTGTTTGTATTACCAAGGGTGGCTGATTAGCCAACAGACAATAATAAATCCAATGGAAAGTGGTGACAATGACATTAAATCTGTATAAAAACAAATACAATATTGTTGATTTACTTTCACGTCTAATTTAGTCCAGTGATCGTATCCAGTACCGATTAGCCCCTACAATATTTATTATCACATTATCATAACACGGGATCCTCACTCAATCGTTATCGCACTGTACAATATAGCATAAAATATTTCATAGTCGTTGTGACTTGTTGTGTTTAACCTGCGTTATTGACACAGATGATTCCCTGCTGGTAAGTACATTTAGAAGAAATGGCGAAATAGTTTTAATGCATGAGCAATTGATGAAGAAGCTTGAAGACGAGCAAGAATCATGGCACTGGACTCCTTGGTTACGGACGAGGCTGGAGGTTGTTGATGGTGTCTTTCGGGAATTAGATTGCTTGACTAGAGATTCCATTGAGAGTTTTCCCGATGGCATATTCGACGGTGAGTTAAGAATGTATAATGAAATATTTATTTCTATGATTTTGTGCTAAATAAATAATTATTGTATTTTTTTTTAATTGCCTTTTTGGTGCTGCGTTAGTGTAAGCCACTGCTGATCATGAGGTTTCGGGCTCAATCCCCGGGTCGGGCAGTGTTAATTGAGGATTTATAAAAAGAAAAATTCTCAGTAGCAGCCCGGAGTGTGGAAATGTGCCCGGTAGACAGCAATAGGCTCGCTCGCCCCCTATTACGTGAGACTTGAACATAGCTGGAAAACCGTGGGTGTGTAATACACCTCTGCCTACCACTTCGGTGAATACAAGCGTGATGCTATGTATTTTTTTTTACTATTACAAGAATTCTCTATTGAGACCTACCACCAAAACCCTCAGTTGTGTATCTGTTATGTTCTCTCAAATATTCTTTTCTTCTTCATTAATTTTGTCGTTAATTTTATTAAGTGCCATTTTTTCAGAATATATTTAATGTTTGATCGGAAATTACAGATGAGCAGTTGAGGCAAGGTGCAGTCGTTTTGTACGCTCTGTTTGGAATTTATGCATTTACGCTCCTGGCAATTGTTTGTAACGACTATTTTATTCCTTGTGTGGAACTCATTTGTGAAGATTTGAAAATACCTCAGGTATAATTAATATTAATACTTAGTAATAGTTATACTTGTATAATTAATTACTATAATTAATAGTAATTAATTATACAAGTACGATAACATAGCTTTCTAACTTGAACTAAATATTTTTAATCGAGTGGGTTTTGATTTGTAGATAACATACTTCCTGATATTTACGCGAATGTTACACATTTATGAAATAAAGCTACTTTTACGGAATCTATCGCGTTTACTTGATTTTCTACTATCCCGACGTTTCTATATATAACTGTGGTTATACGAAATTGATGAAAATCAAGTAAACGAGATTCCGTGGACGTAGTTTTATTTTATAATTGTAAATAACATTTAAGAGATACATCAAGAGTACCGTTAGGCTTATGTATTATATTAGTCACTCGTATATTGATCTATCACTTACGTAAACGCACTTTTCTCGCTCATCCAGCAAGGGTTTATTTTTTCCATAGCATGTCACGGATGTAGTAATAGTTGTCTAAGGTTACTTATTTACCATCACGCTATCTCCCTTGTGGGATAGTCAGAGAGAACATAGTGCCAAAAGGCTCTATTCTTGCATACATCTCTCGTTTCCTCAACATCCATAATTTTCTTCATACACGCTCGCCGATTTCAGAGACTCCTGACTCCACCTTCCTTTAATTACATGACCGATTTGATCTAGGTAGGTGAGTCTCTATCTCCCACTGTACCTACATTTTTCTAATTTCACATTGTATATCTTCTTAAGCAGTCGTTCATCCGGTATTCTTTCCACATGACCGTCGGAGCATTCCCTTTCGCAACTTTACACTAATACTTTCATTCATACCTACTCGCTCTCATTCGTACCTACCCGCACTCGTCAGTCCTAACTCCATAAATTTTCCGAAGAAAAGCAATTCCACCGCATTGATTTTACTCTCATACTCTTTTTTGCATACACATTTTCGCTTCCATATAATAATGTTGGGACAAGCACTGCGCTGTGTATCGTGACACGTGCCTTCTGGCTGAGATGGTGGCTGCCAAGAAGTTGTCCCAATGCTCCGTTCACTCTATTTCCCGCATTCACTCTTATCTCTATATAAGTGGTGTACCTACCATCCCGACTGAATCCACATCCAAGATAAACATATTCATCAACTTGTAGCACTTACTCTGTATGCTGAGGTAGTCCATCCATCCATCCATCAGCCCTTCATCGTCCACTGCTGGGCATAGGCCTCCCCAAAATGGGGGTTTTACCATAATCGCCACGCTTGACAGGCGGGTTGGCGATCGCAGTGGATGTTTTTAGTACACAGGGGAATGCTGCTGCCCGGTCCACCGGTAATCCGTTAGTCGGCTTTTACGACTCCCATAGGATGAGATGGGGTGGAGCTATTCTTGGTGCCGGCCCCACACGGCAAGCCGAGGTAGTAATATTAGGCAGATAACATCGCTGAAAGAAATAGGGAAACCCAAATATAGCCCTTTGCCAGAATTACATGTACCTCATCCATCCATCTATCCATCCATCAGCCTTTCAACGTCCACTGCTGGACATAGGCCTCCCCAAGAGAACGCCACAACGAGCAGTCCCGTCACGGAGGATAATGCCGTAATCGCCACGCTTGGCAGGCGGGTTGGCGATCGCAGTTGATGTTGTTAATACTCAAAGGAAGTGCTGCTGCCCACTCTCCTGGTATTCCCTCAGTCGGCTCTTACGACTCCCGTGGATAGAGAGGGTTGGAACAATTCTAAAGCCGGCCCCACACGGCCTACATGTACCTACAGTCAGCCAATTTCTCCTGTTGTGCAAGAAGGTCAATCCGTTACTGGGACGTATATGAGTCGTAAAGAAGGAAGCGTTTAATGTATATTATAGCTCAACAAAATATAAGTAGGGTAGGACTAACTAATCTAACGGAATTTATCTTCATCTTTGGTAATTGCAAGATATTAGAAATGAGCTGATGGACTAAGAATACAAGTCACACCTCATTCTTTTCTGCGGTTGTCATACGACTTAGGGAAGTAAGCAGTTGTCAACTATTGGATTATTGGTGGTACGCTTGGTTACTAAGTGGTCAACTTGGTCGGATAGTACTCGATCGGTCGGTATCACCGTCTGACCTGTGATAGCCGTTCATTCATTCATTTTCCATTTGTAAAATGAAATACTGAGCAACGGCTTGGAAGTAATCACAATATTGTTGAGTCCATAAGCATTGCTTACCACATACCACCTAACAATATTAAATATTTCATACATCTTTTGCCAGAACGAATTTGGGTCTTCAATCCCCTTAAATAGAATTTTTGACGAATATAATTGTACGTTGATATCTTTCATGACACATTCAGTAACTTCAAAAGAAGCCTGCATGTCTCGTGTAACGAACTAATGTTTTAAATTAATATCTTTATTTTTATTACTTACATTTTCATTTTCATTACATTCATAGGTTTTTAAAATACGATCTTGTTTTTTAAATTGTTTTTGCCAATGCTATAATTAAACCTTTTTTTTGTGTTTAAAAAAAATAATGTATTTATATGTATGATGAGGTAGTACTTATAGAATAAATAAATAAATAAATAACAAAAACGTTCTAATGAGCAAATACGTGTATGTGTAAATTCAAACATTACTTTGCAGAATGTTGCCGCTGCTACGTTCATGTCGGTTGCCACTTCATGTCCTGAGTTTTTCGTCAACGTGATTTCAACCTTCCTCACTGAATCAGACATGGGTATTGGTACCATTGTTGGCTCTGCTATTTTCAATGCCCTTGGAGTAGTTGCCATAGGGAGTCTTGCTGCTGCAACGGTGATTAATTTTGCTAAATATCATTGATAATATTTATGATAGAAATTTTTGACTGGCCTTGTGGCGTAGTCGGTAGTGTAACCGACTTCCGTGCGCGAGGTCGTGGGTTCGAATCCCACTCAGGACAATTATTTGTGTGATGAACACAGGTATTTGTACCGAGTTTGGGTGTTTTCTATCTATTATATGTATGTATTTATAAAAAAAGGTAGTATATGAACTATATCCGTAATCTGGTATCCATAGCACAAGCGTTAAGCTTAGTTTGGGACCAAAGAACGTTATGTGAAAATGTCCGTGAATATATTTTTTTTTCTGCAGTAAATGATGTTGAATTTTTTCGTTTCAGCCTATAGCGATAGAAAGGCGGCCCGTTACCAGAGATGTGATAATCTATATGTTTAATGTTAGCGTTCTCGTAATATTTGTATGGGACGGACAAATAGACTGGTACGAGGCGCTCGTCTTGGGTATTCTTTATGTGTTATACTTTGTTATTATGTTTAACAGTATGAGACTATTCGCTTTATACGATGTATATATGGACAAAATGTGCAAGAAGAATACATTAGGAAGTAGGTATATTATTGAGTGTTTTTTTTTGTGCAATTGCAATTCAATTTAATATGACTAATTAAATACTTCTTATTTGAACCTTAGTTTCGGAAGACATGACTACACAAACTCGAAAATCTGTTGAAGAGGGTGATAGCAAAGAATCCTCTGACAAAGGCAATGTTGAAAATTCTGAGAAAGTGACCGTTGTAGATGGAGGTAATAAGTATTAAAATACACTTTTTTAATTGGAAAGAAATTAATGCCTTTTTAATTTTATTTGTTTTGTTAAGGCGAAAAAAATATACCTAACCGCACAAACAGTCGTCAAGGGCAACGAACCATAATGTGATAACGTTTTTTTCGGATATATGGATTCATATATTATGGAGGGAAAAACAGCGTTAATTTCTTTGTCCGATGATAAAAACGAGTAATCAAATTGTGAAATTGTTGTTTTTTTTTTCAGGAGATATAAACGTGAAACCAAAGAAGAGCATATTTAGATTTCCAGGAGAAAAATCAGTGATATACAAAATATGGTGGCTCTACACTTGGCCCTTGAAATTGGTATTGGGTACAACTATTCCATCACCTATAACGTACAGGAAACTTTATCCTCTTGCCTTCTTAATGTGTATCGTCTGGATCGGAGTCAACTCTTACTTTGTATCATGGAGTATGACGGTTATAGGTATGTGTAGTTATTTATATTTGTATCTTGTCCAATGATTAATATTAAGATTACATAATAAATTAATTACATATGAATTGGATCGTGTTGTGCAGAAATGATCCAACCAACAAACTGCACAATATTAATGTTTTAATGCCAAGCAATCGAAAATAATCTCTATTTTTATGTCACGAATACTCGTTTTATTCTGCCAACTAAATTTTTTTGTTATGATAGGTTATACAAACCCAATACTACAAATAACACTGAACAAATAAAGCAGAAATAGTTCAAATCAACATAACTATTATGTGGGTTAGCTAATTTTTACACAACACGGTCCAATTGTCCTCATAAAATAATGCTTGTTATTTTAAAATCCTGGTATATCTACATGTATTAATTATTCTTCAACTCTCTCTATTAATGACCCACTATTGGTCACGGGTCTCCTCTCATAGTGAGAGGGGTTATGCAGTAGTCCACCACGCTGGCTTAATACGTCGATTTTACAAACCCTTGATACAACTGCCTCGGTGGTGTAGCGGTAGTGTATGCGACTGCTAATCATGAGGTCTCGGGTTCGATCCCTGGGTCGGGCAATGTTATTGAGCTTTTTCCTAAAAAGAAAAAAATTCAGTAACAGCCCGGAGTTTGGAAATGTGCCCGGTAGACGTCAATAGACTCGCCCCCTATTACGTGGGACTTAAACATAGCTGGGAAATCGTGGGTGTGTAATACACCTCTGCCTACCCCTTCGGGGAATACAGGCGTGATGCTATGTTGATACAATATTTTAGGAACGCAGGTGCCCTCTGTTTTAATTCACAAAGCAGTGATAATATGTAACAGACACAACTTCGACAACTTCGAAAAATATCGATAAGTACGAGTGGCGTTGCCTTGTGAGTTTACACTAGACGCCGTTGTCTTTGCACAGCAGGGATAGTTTAACGGTTAAACCAAGGACTGCAGTGCTGAAGACAGTGGGACTTCGTTCCCCAGTCCAAAGTTCAGACCTCTTACGGCCTAAACCTCTGACTTTTCGAAATTATGTGTGTGTTTGTTTATAATTTATCACTGATCGGTTAAGAAAAACATCGTGAGGAAACTTGAATGCCTGCGAGATTTATTCGACGGCTTGTGTAGTCTGCGAACCTGCATTGGGACAGCGTGGTGGACTATGGTCTAATCTCTCTCACCATGAAAGGAGATCCAGGCCCAATAGTGGGACAGAAAAAGGGTTAAAAAAGAGAAGAAAAAGATTACTGTCCTTGCAATCCCTGGTATCACCGCTACACCGCTAGACTATTACTGCTATCTATCTATATGTGTATTTAAGTAAAATGTTATGTAATATGACATATTTTTTTAGGACATACTTTCTTTATCCCTGAATCAGTGATGGGGATGACATTTTTGGCGTTTGGAGGATGTTTGCCAGAGGCCTGCTCCATCTTCATTATGTCAAGACGAGGTAGGTATATCTAACCAAAATTCATAACTGTAAGCATAGTATTCACAACATGTCAACTTGCGAGCCTCGAGCATAAATGCTGTCCAAAGTAACCCATTGGGGCTTAAATATAATTATAAATAGCTGAATTATTATATAACTAAAAAGACCTTGTAACATATCATCGCGTATAACTCGTCTACATTAAATTGCCAAGGTCGAACACGCACGAGTAATATGCGATGCTATAAAATAACAAAATTTTAATTTCCCCGTAGCCATCAGTTAGGCATGCGTGGGAAATTCATTGTTAAGCAGTTATCAAAACAAAACCGTATAAAACAATATTTTTTTACGATCCACGTGCTATTTGATATCGGTTTGACGTTTCACGTCGCCAAAATAAAAACAAAACTATTAAGTATAGCTTGTTTTATTTGATATTTTTTTCGTCTGTGGTTGCTTTGCGAAAGCTTTTTTATTTGCTATGTAAATTCAATAATTTATGTGATGTTATCATAATTATTTGACTGCCTCTGTGGTGCTGCGGTAGTGCAATCGACTGCTGGTCGTGAGGTCTTGGGTTTGATCCCCGGATCGGGCAGTGTTATTGAGCTTTTTCGTAAAAAGGAAAATGTTCAGTTGCAGCCCGGAGTTTGGTAATGTGCCTGGTAGACGGCAATAGGCTCGCCCCCTATTACGTGGGACTTAAGCATAGCTGGCGAACCGTAGGTGTCTAATGCACCTCTGCCTACCCCTTCGGGGAATACAGGCGTGATACTATGTTATTTTTGTGTTCTGATATCTATACATACATATAAAAATCCATTGCAGTTTTTTAGTTTGCTCTAATAAAGGGATGGTATAAAAAAATTAAGGGGAACTCTTAAAAAAAAGTAGAACAATGCAATATTGGTAACTTTGTATGGGTATTTAGCTAACAGACGACAACATGACAGTACTGTCATTATTTTTAATTCATTTACATTATAAGCAAGTTTCATTCAATAACTATCAATTTCTAAATCTGACGATGCAGATTGATTAGGATTGATAATCGCTGATAAAATAAATTGTAGGTGATACGAAGTTCACCGAATCATCTATTTTTCATATAAATAGTTACGTAAGATTTCTTAAGATTTTCACTCTCTATTGTTTATGAGACATTTATTAAAATTGAGTACTTTGAATGAAGAAAACTTCTTCTCCTTGACTTTCAGTCTCACAACCACTTTCCTCGCCAGGTTGGAAGACGTAATATCTGTTCAGGTTATAAACTAAGATTTGATGAGACAACTTTAATGTGTACATAAGTAGTAACTATCTAGATTATTAATTTCAACATAGTATGAATAAACTACATCGCTCTAAATAATCTATATAAGTAAATATTTTTATGTTTCTTGTATTCTAATAAAAGAAATTTAATCGTCAATATGAGTATTAAGTTATCTAGAGCTGGTGATTGTAGAGGCCGTTATCTATTAGGTACGACTAACGTTCAACGATATCATTATATTCACATTGCAATACGATTACGGGTGTTTTCGTATAAAATCTTACGAATTTGCTATATAGGATATTGCGGAATTGCCCATAAAACAGTATCCATCAGCCTTTTATCGTCCACTGCTAGACATAGGCCTCCCCAAGAGAACGCCACAGTGAACGGTCCTGTGCCGCCTGCATCCAACGGCTGCCTGCGACTTTGACCAGGTCATCGGTCCACCTGGTCGGAGGCCGTCCTACACTGCGCCGTCCGTTACGCGGTCGCCACTCGAGAACCTTTCTTCCATAAAACAGTAAGCAATAGCATATCAATACCGCAAATCGGGCAATTCCGCAATATTCTAAATAGCACGTGAAATACTGTATTATAGTCTTTTAGAGGTCAAATATAATAACATTATTCCTAGTAGATATGTAAAATTCCAATTACACGTGACAATCGCTACTTATTGAAATTCGCGCGATTACTTATCAGAATAACATTGTACAGGTACTCAATACGATTTGTGTCATGACTATAATCTAGCTACTTAAGTAACAAAACGATCGAAGTATCTTATACTTTAAAAAACAACTTAGAAATATACTATTGGACCGAGACGCTATAACGTTTAGTATACCTACTTATTATTGAGCCTTAAAAAGATAAGTTTCGAAGGAAACATTGCTGTTGCCACCTGCTTAGACTATTACCTAAGCTCTGCGAATAAATTTATCTTAAAAGTTGATATTCAGTAATTTTATCCTACTTCATACTCCATCCATCCATCCATCAGCCTTTTAAAGTCCACTACTGGACATAGGCCTCCCCAAGAAAAGGGGATAGTGCCGTAATCGCCACGCTTGGCAGGCGGGTTGGCGATCGCAGTGGATGTCGTTAATACTAGAAGGAGTGCTGCTGCCCACTCCCCCGGTATCCCCTCAGTCGGCTCTTGCGACTCCCATGGGTGGAGAGGGGTGGGCCAATTCTAAAGCCGGCTCCATACGGCACACTTCTTACTAATCCCACTAATATCATAAATGTGAAAGTGGATGAAAAAGAACACAAGGTGCAAAAATGTGAAATCGTAAATAATAGTCACAAGTAGGATTCGAACCTACATCTTCTGGAAAACCGTTCCAGATGCTTTACAAATTTCGATAACACATTTCTTTTTAATGTCTTGGGTGACACCTGTGTCATCTGGCGATTGTATTTGCATACATTATTCCGAGCAAGTAAGCTTAATTAAGCTAATAATTATTACAATTAAGATTCATACCAAAGCCTCTGTAAATAATATGCTTAGACATATAAACGAACACAAAGTTCGATTTCACCTTTTCGCAGTTTGTGTTTATTTGTACGCTTAAGCATGTAAAGTGGTTAAAAGATAATAAATAAGTATAAAATATCAAAATAGTTTATGAAGATGTTTGGACGTTTATATGTTTATTAAATCCGTCAATCACACGTGTAGTGCACGATAAACATAAAACGTCCAAACTTAACAAAGCGAGAGCTTTGGATGAACTTTGGTAGTTAGATAGGATCCATGAAAAAATAATAGATACTGTAAAATTACTAAAAACTATGTAGGAAAAGTACGCAGAAAAATATTCCCTTGATAAATACATAAAATGTTTTTAACCCGATAAAAAACTCCCATGTGAATACGCCTAAACAACTTTATGAACCAAAAGAATTCGATACAGACGACATTTAAGGCAGATTGCTGTTGCCTATTAAATAGAACTGTTCTGCCTAATGTTAGTAAATAGTTAGCGAAGTATCTGGCTTCGATCCAGTTAGATGTGACAAGGCGACAGTAGTTCTGACTAGAAAGGTCATTGCCACTTTTACGCTTTAGTTTACTTACTACCTATTTTTATGTCTATACGTATGTTTAGATATTATCATCGAAATCGTATTTCATATGAATAACTTCATCGTATAAAGATAGTTACGAATAGATATCGGTACTTATATGAATTTAAGGTAAAGACACTTATTTAAGAGAAGGTTTTGATCTATATTTCTTAGCATTTTGACATGCTCCGCCACTTTTTAAAGTACAAATTATTTGTGAATAAGGAAAAAGATATTTTTTATACTAGCGGGAAAAAAATATCTCTTTTTCCTTATTCACAAATAATTTGTAATTTAAAAAGTGGCGGAGCATGTCTAATGCTAAGAAATATAGATCAAAATGTTTAAAAAATTGCGCTATCAAATAGTATGAATTTTAATTGCAAAATTAAACTTACTATATTGGATAATTGCATGTAAATGCGTTTCCGATAGATGGCGATGGTCGTTGAGACAAATGTGATAAGTAGATTCGGATGATCGAAAGAACTGTACTCGTACTATAGCTCAGTGGTTTAGAGCACTTCCCCGGATTGGAAAAGACGCGGTTTCATTTTCCGCTAGTACAAATAAATCTCTTTTTCCTTATTCACAAATAATTTGTACTTTATGAGAAGGTTTCTTTAAAATATATAGTCCTAAAAAAAATTTAACGCGTGTGAAAAAATATCTCAAGCAATGTATAAAATAGTTTATGATAGCAAAGATACACGGCATATTTAAAAATAATAAGTTTGTCATATAAGTGTCTCGTAATTTCATGGCCCTCTTTATACGTAATGATTATTTTAATTATTTTTTACTTACATTACAATAAATTAGCAATTTTGATTCAATAATTGTGAAGTAATTGTATAACATAATTTATCCTTACTTCGTAAATATTAATACAAAGGTGCGTTTATTTGTTTGTTTGTTGCGCTTTCTGCCGTAACTACTGAACGAATCATCATGAAATTTTGCATACATATAGTTTGGAGACCAGGGTTCAGACCCAGCATAGGCTACATTCCTCTCGAAAACTACTTTTACATAGAGATAATTAATGTACTTTAGAGAGATGTATTTATATTTTGAAGTCCACGCGGACGGAGTCGCGGTCAGAATCTATTATTGCATAAAGCGGCAATGTTCACCTGTCTTATAATGTATCATAACAGGGACTTTTACCTTTGCTTTAAATACAGTTTCATAAACTTATACCTACTACCTTACTAATAAACTTTGTATCTCTGAATAGTTATTCAGTGGTTTGTCTTTGTCACTAATATGACAGTTTGACGTTGAAAGAACGGAACAAAACACTGAATAACTATTCGAAGCTTATACAATGTTTATTAGTGAGGGGAATAAAGTTTATTATGCATATATAAAGATTATTATATTTTAGTACATATAGGTTTAATTATTGGTTTAATTGTTTTAGGTGAGGGTGGTATTGGAGTATCAAATGCCCTTGGAGCCAACACCCTGGCAATCTTGTTTGCGTTGGGGCTGCCATGGCTTATCAAGACAATCAGTCTAGTGATTCAAGGCGCCGATCAAACGGCTGTTCTCATCAATTCTGCTGGCATTGACTTTGTCGTTGGATCTCTGCTTGTTGCCGTCGCTAGTTTATGGATAGTTTTATTCATTGGAAAGTTTGTATTGAGAAAGAGCATTGGTTTTGTATTTACAATATTATATCTTATTTTCATTACATTTGCAATCCTTGTTGAAACGGGCGTCATTCTTGATAGAGGTTTAGAAGATTGTTGTTGATAAAAATATGTATCATGAATTACAGGGATAGTCCTTGGCGGATACTTTCTGTTTCTCTGCAATTTGCTTGGTTTCAGAAAAAAAGTAACCAAAGGCAGCCTAAAGCCTTATCACCTAATTAAACCTACCGTGGTATACCGTCAACTAGTGTTACTTAGATACTGTACAAAATATATTTATTTAAAGGATGATGTTTTTCTCGTAGTATTTATTCGTGATATCTATTTTGTCTTCTCATGAGTTATTGCGCAGAAACTTGTATATTACCATACCTATTTAACTGTAGCAATAAAGTATGTTATCAAACGTGGTTCTAATTATATATTTACAGAAGAATTTATGAATGGTATGCCATATAATAGTACTGCGAAATATTCCTATATGATTACACCAAGATAAATAACTATGTACTTAACTAGAGATTAGGATCTGATAATTTTTTTCTAGCTAAAGTATGATTAATTATATTATTTGCATGGCACGTTCTTAAAAGTTTGAAATTCTAATATAATTAATGTTTTTGATATTTCTAATCTATTCTATACTGTCCCTCTATCAAATCCGTAGCTGTTAACGAACTCGCACTCTTTTTCTATTCTAACTCACATGTACAATATATGAATGTATTTTGTTTATTGTATATGGTTAGTAGATTATAAGTGAAAAATATGTATCTTATCTAATATATTTAAACGAGCAATTCTTGTATATAAACTTATTTTGCATATCTCGGAAATGGCTCTAATGATTTGGATTAAATATTGTATTTTGAAAAAGCAAGGTGTTACGAAAAAAAAGCATTTATAACGCCATCTCGTGGATCATCGAGGCTTGTTATGCTGTTATTAGATGTTAGAATTAGAATACTGGTACCTACTTTAAAACTCTACGAGATGGCGTTAAAAAGTACTTAGTAAAAGATTTGCTTTTCAATTTTTGCTTCATCGAAAAATCACAAAAAGGGCGAGCTAAACTCGGCCGACCAAGGTACAAATTTATTGACTCGCTTCATTATTTACTGATTATGCTATCACTTTCCATTAGTATGGAAGTATGGATAATATTTTTTTATGATAACAACTTACATTTACATAACATTTAATGTGTTATTACATTATATTTTATAGTAGAACTGAAAGCTAAAGGCTAGTTTTGTTAGTCCGTGGGACCTTAAGTTTAAAGAAGTGCCTAGAATTGAAATGTTTTATAATCATCAGTAATAGAAGACTACGATTCCACCTAATGCTACATGACCACGGAAGACCAAGAAACACCAAGCTTACAGCTAATACATAGGTACCATTACGGTCAGGAGCAGAATGGTGATAAGAACGCCTGTGCTATAAACAGAATCACTCCAAGATACCTTCATTTTAATTCATAACCTTTTGAAAATCCGTTTCATCATTTCTTCTAAGAGAAACGCTGTGGAATCCATTAAATGAAAATGATCTACATTTTCCTGCTCCTCTTATTTATAACAAATTCAACTTCAATAAAAAAAAAAGCAAAAATAGCACTAATGTCATGATTGCATCTTTATCATTGATGGCGAGACCGAATAGTCATCAGAAGTACTCGTTTATGACACTGACGCATGACTCAGCCATCATCCCCTTCGCCATATTATAGGGAAGGGTACGATGTCGCCACAGGCAATGACCTTTAACCGAGCTTGACCAACACATGAAGACTGAAGATACTACCGAAGTAATCGTTACCTAAGCCTCTACAAAATGTGTAAATTAAAATATCGTATATATATCACTGAAATACCTGTACTGTATACCTACTTACAATTTAACATTGTTAAGAAAAACAGTATTTTGAAAATTATCAAGCAGCTCAAGCTAATATTGGTTTATCTTCAAGATAATCTGAAATTGTATGATAACCTTTACTACAAAGTCTAATATTTATAGCTTTTTAAACTTGCCCATTGTCATACGTGGAGCACACACACACACGAAAATATCTTAAAAAATGTGCTTATCAAACAAGGGCCAATAAAACTCGTGTCATAACATATAAATTGAGGTATATATTTACCAGACATACATCATATATTATGTTTAGCTTATAATGTAGAACAATAAACTAACTTATATACATAACATTGTAAACATCATATTACGATGTCTCTTGTATTTACTAAACTTTCACCCCCGGTTACACCTGAAAAAATTAAAATAGGCTTTATTCACTATGTGGTAAAGTATACCGTATACTTCCAAGTTATTAAGAATTAGAAGATGAAAATGTTGTACGTTTTTCAGTAATGAACAATATTGGTTGTATGATGAAACGAGTGTGCGCGTCTTAAAATATTCTTAATGTGTAAGGACTTCAAAGTAATTTTGTTCTTCTAAGTACGTAACACAATTTGTATGTCTACATTTAAATATATTTTATGAACATTAATGAAAGATCCTATTGTCTGAATATTTGTTATCTATCTATATTATTTTATGGCATCATAATCTGAGGAATAGTTATAATTAAAATACAAGTAGGTTTGCAATAACTATTTTAAAAACCAATTTGCGCCTTCACAAAAGAAGTGGTTGTTGTCATTAGTGATTAGTTAGATGTATTACAATACAAGTAACTATGTTTACCTTAAGTATCTACATCAATGATGATTTTTGATACATTTGTATTATTTACGTAGATATAATATTATGATTATATGGTAGTACAAAAAATCTTTATTAATATATTTAGACTTTTATTTTGTGACCGAGACAATTAATAAGTACCTACATATTTTTTTATATATAACAGCGATGATGGATTTTATTTGGTGTTCATTGATTGTAATGTGTGAATTAATGAAATGTGATTCGCAGTTTAGTAATGTTAACAACAAGAAGATAGAATGCGAAAACACATATAGTAATAAAACGTATATTAAACCGACCCAGTTAAGGGGTAAGTGTTACCAGTCATAGCAATAGCCTCGTTTGCTCTTCGAAATCGCGATATATGCGTCTTAGTAGCGACCATCACATCATGGTTGGTGAAGCAGAATAGTACGGCCACGCACAAACCCTGTTAAAATACAGTGTAATGTAATATTAATTATTTATTAATCCTAAGATGAAACTCGACCACGCTGAGGTTGGGTTATCACGAAGTGAATATTCAATGTTTTGTTATTCCCAATGTTTTATCGGAGTGGGCAGTTTCATTTGGTCTAAACTCACAAAGTATAACATATACATATTATATATTACGCGTGTTGTGAGGTTTATATACAGGACAAGTCTTTGTGTGATCCACAAATAGTTGTTTTGAGTCTTGGTGTACTTTATGTCTATCAATTATAAATGTTTGTAGTCCCGCTATACAGGAATCTTTCCCTGGTAAAGGGATTCTGTCATCTTTTAATAAAAAAATAAGAGGGGTCTTAGGGACCCCCAGTTGGAACGGAGTTCCTTTAGCCAAATCTTTTTTCTTTTTATATAAAATTCTCGTGTCACAGTGTTTGTCACCATTCTCCTCCGAAATGGCTTTGTTCCTATGAAATTTTGTGTGTATATTCAGTAGGTCTGAGTATAGGATGTAAACTATTTTTCATACCCCTAAGTGATAAGAATGGGATCAATCCAAAATTAAAAAAAAATTTTTTGTTAGTTATTTTTTTTGTACGTTAGAAATTCCCTAAAAATCTCTAGAAATAATTTATACGGCAAAACAACGTTTGCCTGGTCAGCTAGTGATTACATATACCTATAAAAAAATAGGTCTGTTCAGAAACTGGAGACACTGGCGAGAGCGTGTCCACTTCGGAGGGCTTGAAAGAATAAAGATTGAAAAGTTGCAAGAAGAGAGTGTAAGAGCAAAGTATGTAGAGGGTGTCCGTGAACGGCTGACAATGGCAAGTCAGCCGGGATCTGACATAGAAGAATGCTGAAGAGTATTGAAAGATAGTATGGTAGATACAGTGAAAGAAGTATGTGGATGCTCAAAGAAGCATAGGAAAGTGAAAGCTGATGCATGGTGGGATACGGAAGTAGCAGCTTCCGTAGACCATAAGAAAAAAGCGTGGCTGGACTATGTATCTTCTTTGAACCTGAGTGCAAGTATGAAAGAACGGAAGAAAGAAATATACCAGCAACGTAAGAATGACACCAAAGCCTTAGTGAAAGAGAAGCGTGATAGAACAAATATGATTGCAGAAGAAAGGCTGACCAAAAACTTCGAGAGCAACACCAAACTTTTCTGGAGGGAGGTGAAGAAAACTCGGAGTGGTTGGTCAGCTTTCAGAATGAATAAAATAAGGTCTAAAGGTGGATACATTCTTACGCAAACACAAGAGTGTATGTTCAGGGTGATGCCGGTGCCACATATGGTCTAACAGATCAGCATTCGGTACCGGCATCCTCTGATGACATTAGTATGGATGAAGTTGAATGGGCGATTAGAAGTTTGAAAAATGGTAAGGCAGCGGGTATTGATATGGTGTCTGCTGAGATGATCAAGCTTGGAGGCTCATGTGTCTGGGAATCCTTCCTGATGCTTCTCAATTTATGTTGGAGCTCAGGAATGGTTCCCAAGGACTGGAGAAGTGCAGTCATCGTGCCCTTGTCTAAAAACAAGGGTTCACGTTATGACTGTGCAAACTACAAAGCCATAAGCTTGACCAGTTTGGCAGAAAATGTATGGTAAGATTGTTGAAAGGAGAATGAGGATGGTGTCTGATGAATTTTTGTGTGAGGCACAAGGAGGTTTCAGGTGTGGACGAGGATGCATGGATCAAGTATTTTCTCTGCGCAACATTGTGGAGAAGCATCTGGCTGTAGGCCAGAGGGTTTTCTGCAGTTTTGTGGATTTGGAGAAAGCATTTGACACTGTTGTACGAAAGGAACTTTGGGACATTTTGCCGGAGTATGGTATTAGAGGTAAACTGCTACAAGCGGTGCCGTCCAACTACATGGACTGCAGAGCTTGTGTGCGGCTGGATGATGGAATGTCACCCTGGTTTGACGTCAATATCGGCGTTAAACAGGGCTGCGTTCTATCAGCCAGATTGTTTATCATATATCTGGATAAATGTCTACAAAGGTTGAATGAAATGAATGTGGGAGTTCAGATGAGCGACTCAGTGGTTAACTCGCTGCTATATGCAGATGATGTGGCCCTATTAGCGCAGTCTGCGACTGACCTGCAAACCCTAGTCGACGTAATGGCAGAAGATTGTAAGAAAAGGGGCCTACGTGTGAATGTGAGCAAAACCAAAGTAATGGTTTTTGAAAGAGAAGAAGCCAGAACAGATGTCAGAGTAGCAATAGGAAATGGTGTGCTAGAACAAGTGGATGAATTTGTATATCTTGGATGTGGATACAGTCGGGATGGAAGGTACACCACTGATGTAGAAAGAACAGTGAATGCGGGAAATAGAGTGAACGGAGCATTAGGACAACTTCTCGGCAGCCACCACCTCAGCCAGAAGGCACGTGTCGCAATACACAACGCAGTGCTTGTCCCAACGTTATTATATAGAAGCGAGAGTTGGGTATGTAAAAAGGAGCATGAGAGCAAAATCAATGCAGTCGAAATGCGATCTCTGCGGAGAATCTGTGGAGTGAGGCTGACTAACCGCATTCGTAACAATGACGTAAGAGAGCGAGTAGGTAGGAAAGAGAGTATTGGTGTAAAGATGCGAAAGTGAATGCTCCGATGGTTCGGACACGTGGAAAGAATGCCGGACGAGCGACTGGCTAAGTAGATTTACAATGCAAAAGTGGAAGGATGTAGGTACTGGGCGAGACCTAGACTTACCTACCTAGACCAAATTGGTGATGTATTAAAGGAAGGTGGAGTCAGGAGTCTACGAAACCGGCGAGCGTGTATGAAGAGAGTTATGAATGTTGAGGAAACGAGAGATGTATGCAAGAATAGAGCCTCATGGCACTCTGTTCTCTCTGCCTACCCCGCAAGGGAAATGGCGTGATGATAAGTTAGTTAAGTTGGTATAAAAAAAAAGAGTCAGTAAATTTGTAGAATGTTAGTAAAAAAAAATATATCGCTATTTTATTATTTCTTATAAATATTTAAACACGTTATAATTGTAGATATACTAAAATTGTAAAATTTTTGGTGTCGTATTTCATTTTTACACTTTATTCGATCTAGCCCCAGAACGATAACGTGCGATAAGGAACTCCGTTCCAATAAACATATATGTATTATGATCAACGCAGCGATTTTGAAAGTGATACTTATATGACTGGGTACAACAAAGACCAGAATGCTGAGGATTAGCTTATCCAAAAAGAAATTGTGAACTACGCCAGTCTGCTTTACGTTAATCTATAAAAGTTATATGGGCATCGTAATCCTTGTGTTATACTATGTTTTTCTTCAATCTTATTATAGAAGAGGAAATCATTCGTTGCCGATCACTTATCGAGGTTACAAGGACACGAGAATTAAGGCAGGAAAATATATAAAACTAAAGCTAAAGCCTTTGCGCGCTGCTCCGTTGCAACCAAAAGCTAGTTTTTAGGTTATATCACAGGTTCCCGATATAGTAGCGGGATAAAACGTATACCAGTTTTAGGTCTAATCAAGAGCTATCAAATAAAAAAAAGTTGCATCAAAATCTGTTCAGAAGCTTTTACGTGATGCGCGAAAGAACAAACAGACAAACAGATAAACAGACAAAGATACAAAAAATTTGAAAAAAAAATGTTTTGTGTTCAGATAAGCCTATATAGCTTACCTAATGCAGTATGTTTGTCTCGACACAGCTGTGTTACAGCTTTATAATAGCATAGATAGATTAGGTTGTCAAGAAGTGCGTAATTCCAAAAACCTGTTTAAGAATTATATTTAAGAAAAACTGCTTTTATTTAGATATTTTCTGTGACAAAACATTTATACTTTCCTTCTTTTACCAGCAATTGAACAAATACTCTCTCTCTAAAGGGTCGTTTTTAATTTTGGTTATTGCCAGCTATTACGGTACTGTCATGGAAGCCAAGCCATTTTAATTTTGAAGCTGACATTTATTATAAATTAGATTTCATACATTATCTACAACGCTTATATATCCAATTATTTTTTGCGTTACATGATTATTTTACTAGATTATTTTTTATGTTATTAATTTGTAGGTATTGGTACTATTATAAAGCTATAACAGAGCTGTGTCTGTACAAAGTCTGTGTATTAGGTATATATATATATATATGTATATATATATATATATATATGTATATATATATTTATCTGTGTATTATTATTAGGCTATGCGCGTGTTTTCGAAGCTAATTTTTTATTTAGAATTTCTGTCTGTTTGTCTGTTTATCTATTTGTTTGTTCAAAACAAGGCAAAAACTACTGATGGGATTTAATTAAACTTTTTATTTTATAGCTCTTTATTAGGCTTAAAAACTGGTTATATATTTTAGCCCGTCTATTATATCGGGAATCTGAGATATAACCTAAAACTATGTTTTTCTTGCAGCAGAGTTGCGTGCAAATGTTAGTACTATTATAAAATTGTAACATGTTTTAAGATATTTGAGGAAACATTACAGTAGGTTGCGTAGGCGTCTCTGAATACAAAAAAATATTGTTAGAATTTTTATCAGGTTGTCTGTTCGTTTGTGTGTGCATCATGCAAAAAACAGATGAAGGTATATTGATTATTTTTATTGTTTGGTAGCTCTTGATCATACTTATAAGCTGGTATCCATTTTATCTCGCTACTATGTCAAGAACTTAATATAGAACCCAAACAACAAATACTACTGTAAAATTAAGTTTACTTGGTCGGTATAATGTACGAAAATACTTCCAACAGATGGCGCAGGCATCACCCAAAGACGTTAAGTATGAATGTGTTATCAAAATTAGCAGTCAGGAGCAATTGTCACGATGACTGAATTGGCAAAAGCATCTGGACGGTATCCAGGAGATGGTTCAAATCCTGCTCGTGACTGTTATTTTCGATTTCACATTTTTCACTTTGTGTTTAATCCTTGTATTGCGAGGGAGTTTGCAAACATACAATTTCACGGACACAAAGTACACCCAGACTCAGAACAACCATTTGTGGATCACACAAAGAGTTGTCCTGTGTGGGAATCGAACCCACAACACTCGGGCGGGTGGCCGGTATCTAAACCACTCCGCCATCTACTACGTACTAGAAACAAGAATGTAATCCTGTAGACTGATTGATTACCTGTAAGCTTGTCAACAACGCCGATGCTACTTGGTATACCTTTTCGCCTGGTGTGTCAGGCAATGGCCGTAAAGGTATCAAAATGAAGTGCAGCCCAAACAAAGGAATCTGTGTACAAAAGTTAATTATCTAGCAAGGTGTTTTTTGTTTTGTGAACAATACAATGACATAGGATATTTTATTCGTGAATGTGGCGTTTATAGTAGGGAGGGGTAAATAAGTCGGATACTCTCTATCTGTGCCAAGCAAATAAGTTCAAGCGACAAGCGAACATAAAAAATTCATCGGCGCAATTATATGTTGATTGTAATTCTTACATTAAATAACTAAGGGGACCTAAACTCTGTTTAAGGACATCATAATAAGTGTTATCTATTATAAAAAAATATATAACTATATTGTCTGTGCTATTACTTAATGTTGTATACTATATTACTTAATATTAGCAAAACTCTCGATTATATAATATAATTACCTATATTAAAATAATTATATATTTTATAAATATTAAAATTCTCATACTTAAATCTAATCCAATACCATAGATACCTACTATAATCCTAAATCAAATTAAATCATCTTTGTGTTGTGAATATAGGTTTCAAAAAATACTCAAAAATAGATTCTACATTCTGCCACTCCTACCTACCTAAGTAGAACGTGTATATTGGGAACTTTAGTTTTATAATATCAAACTCTGTTGTCTCTTAATATGTTTCGGTTATGATTTAGAACGAACTTTTACTAATCGCTTGAGCTAGCGGTAGATAAAGCAGTCAAGCGGACTGCCGACAGAGGTGAAAACTTATAACTATAAACAAACAGTTGTTATTTTTGGATATCCCAATTAATTGTTTGATCTTAAATAAAACTTGTAAACCAAAATTATTCATTCTATGATTAAAAAAAATATATTTTTTTAAATTATTTATTTCATGAAGAAATAAGTAACTGATACTATTATAAGAGGAATATATATAGCATTATCGGTAACACGTCACGTGACGACTTAGTTGAATTTACTCCCTACCCAAACCTTTCTATAGAAGTTTTCACTTCAAAAATTCATTCTTACATGAAATAATAGAAAAAATACTTTAAGAGTAATAATTTTATTCAATGTAACTTATCTGCTCAAAAACTACTTGATTTGATATCGATCGTTAAACTTTTTTGGCTTTAAGTCTTGTTCTCAGAGCGGCCGAAATATATTAATGTAAATAATAAGTAAGTAAGTATATAATTATTTTACTTACCAATATAAGTGCAGCTCGTGCAGCTTTCTTGGCGGCAACGGATACGTGTTGGTTTGGCGCTGGGTGCAGTTTAGTAAGTAATACCCGTACCACATTAATCAGGAATACTACAAATGAAATACTATATTAGTGCTCCAAAATGTCAGATAAATTTTTAAAAACTTGAATGATTTGATTGCATAAATATTATACTATGTTTAAAATCGGTAGCATTCTAAATGCAAAATGTTTGTGCTACTGATTTGGCGGTAAAATAAAATGTCATATTCGTGTTTACCCACCCCAGCTTTAATAACGGATTTGTTTAGTTAGATTCAACAAAAAAATACAATATTGGACCTGTCGTCGTTCGAGTTCCAGTTTAAAATACGTAATATCTCTACTTTCTAAGAGATTATCTATTCTATTAATAGTTTGTTAACGACTAGGTACATGAGCTTAGAGCATTATGTTTCACTGTCTTTAGTACAAATACCTGGACTTCCTTGCCTATTACCCATGATTATTGGCTTCTGGTTACCTAATTTGTAGTTCTGAATTCGAGTAAGTATCTCATCTATTATTAGGGGAACAGCGTCGCCAAATACAGCAAATAACTTGTTTACTCTGTGTGCGTAGCTTGTAAATATGGCCCACTGAAATTACTCTGTGTTAACCTTGGGAGTTGTTTCTAATGCCATTTGCGTACATATATATAAAGAATTGGCCTTTAAAATTCTAGTAAAATAGCTTAATATTCGTTTTGTTTATAGTTTTACTGCTCTTAGAATTTTGCTACACTCGTAGAATGCAGCGGGTAAACAACATTAGGTAGGCTATTGGTTCTAGGACCGTAAGATTATTTGATACTGTAGGTGAGCACTAATAAAGGATTTTACACAAATCCTATCCTAAACGGTATTTTTTACGAAAGTAGATGAACGCTTAACGTTTGGTTCAGTGTTATTACAAAGAAAGAATGGCACATTAAAACACACAAAAGCATCAAACTCACGGGTAATGCACTTGTGATTAATTTACAGAACTCAATACTTTAACTCCATTTATTCAATTGTATTTGCTTACCAAACGACGCTAGCAAAGAAATCACCACCGGTATGATGATAATCCAAAAAGTGTCACTCTGATCCATCCAGCACCTAAAATATATAAAATTGTTTCAGGTTTATTTAGATACGCAGTGATAAGGCTCTGTATCATACCAACCTACAGACTAAAGCTACGCGTCCATTTATCCGCGCCGTACGCAACGCAGGCAGGCATTTTCGTTCGCTCTGTATGAATTTGTTTAGCACTACGTTCACTGTTCCGCAAGCATGCGCCGCAGTCAGGCATATATTAGCTATCTGGTAAAATGCGGATGACGTCATCAGCATTTTTCAAAAATGCGGATGACGTCATCCGCATTTTTCGCTTAGGTTCACCTAGGGTTGTCGTTGTTCTGATTTCCAGATGGTTTTTTTTAATTTATTTATCTCAATGACATATTACATATTGTAAGCTTCACGTACATGTGTACTCGCCAAACTTTAACGTTTATTGGCAAGACGCGCCCATAAACTTAATAATTAGTTTATAATCTAGGCCATGGGTCGGCTACCTTTTGGCCTTCAGGGGACACAAGGGGACTATATAAAGGAAAGCGGGCTGCAATTGTCATATTATTTTAAATTTAAAGAAATTTTATTGTAATTTTATTATGAGAAATGACGAAAAATAACGAGAAACAAACAAATAAAAAAACGAATTAATCTGTCGATACTTACTCGGTATCGAAACGTAACTACTTGGTATCAAATCAGACTACGTGACTATTACTTTTTAATTTCTCTCTCGCTCCTTTCCTGTACTTAAGTTATAAAAACGCGCCAGCTGAACCCGCTCGAGGTCATTAATCTCCATAAATTTAAATTCAAATTAATAATACCTTTATTTCACAGGCTTATTATATAGGTAGCACTTGAAATCGTCAAAGTTACTATAAACTAACACGATGGTAACAAGATGAAAGTTGCACCATTTGGAAGCTTACATCGTAACATTTCATAATATAAAATTTTGTTAGATTTAGCAATCTAGGAACCAAGATATAGAAGATTATATAAAAGTGAAGTTAAGTATCAAACTACACCCACTAAGTGTCATCATAACATTTAAAAACCATACATTTAAAGTAGTTCGTTTCGCTAGGTGAGTGACAGCGCCGGAGCCACAAACCCTCTCCCTATCCTCTCCTTGTTATTGCTAATTATCCTTCCTAACCTCTCTTCAGTATCCTTTAAGAGAATACTCTTCCTAGTATCCTTCTTCTGCACCTCCTAACCCTTTTCTTGGAAATGGCAACGCGCGAGCGTTGACTCTGGTATTGCTAGTGTTTGTAGGCCACGGTAACCGCTTACCAGATGGGTCGCTTATCAGCTGCACCATATGCTTGTTTGCCACCCATGTAGTATAAAAAAGGTAGCACCTTTCTTAGGTACATTTACCAAATAATTAAGTAAGTATTTAAGGTAAGTAGTGTTATCTACTCAAATAACACTAAAAGTCTTATTTAATAAACCTTCCCACTGCTAGGCACAAGCTTCTTTGAATTTCAAGTAAAGGAACCGTAGTCAAGCAGATAGATTATTTGAAAATAACAAGGCCAGGACCATTGTGTAGGCAAGTTCTCAGTGTCCAGTAACGAAGCAAGAGTCAATAAAATAAGCAAAACAGTATAATAAATAACGTTAATAAAGCTGGAAAAGATAAAATTAAACTGCCAAATGTAGTGTTGCTGTGGTAGCGTTTAAAAAAGAGGATTTCACTTGTGTATCAATTTAGTATATCAATCGATATAGTGATATAAAAATGTTCTATATTATTTTTCCTCGAATATAATTTTTTTATTAATTCATTCTTTTGAATAGAAAGAAAGAAAGAAAGGAAGAAAATATTTATTGCAACGAGTTATTAAAAGAATATATATATAAATAAACTTAGAAAAAATTAACAATCGTTACAAAACGACCCCAACTCAGCAAAAAAGCAGGTCAAAAGACCTGCGCTGGTCTTCCGTTGGGGCGTCTTAGTGATGGCACGGACGTTGACATGCAAAAAAATTATAATAAAAAATAACAAACAAACTTAGATAACTAACCTAAAACAAAGTTGACTGTGCTATGGCTACAACAGAGAAAAAAAAATCGACTAATCTATGAGTATTATATAAATGTTAGGCAAATGGTCCTACTAAAGCCTGCAAGAAGCCAAACACAAAAAAAAAACAAATTTATACCTAAAATACACGTGTTGACACCTCATTGAAAAAACGTACTTTAACGTACTCTTTGATTGAAGTAATTTGAAATGCAGAAATGGTAAATCTCGCAAAGACGAATTGTTTTTTATGTAATAAGTGGTAATAAGTTCAGTAATGGTTCTAGGTGATGTTTATATACGTACATATAGCTGGAAGACGCAAATAATGACATATTTTAAGTGTCCTGGATACAGAAATAAAATATAAAAAAAAAACTGTAAGGTAAGTAGTAAAGCATTGAATATGATGTTTATATGCCTTGTAAATATGATACGCATACGATAAATAAAAGAAATAGATAAATTGTAAAAGCTGTTACTAGCTAAGAATGATTAAAATCTTCTAAATGGCACTATGAATAAATGATTAATAATGAAACTAAACATTTAGTTTTAATTTTATTTATTAATCCAAATAAGCATTCATTCTATTGTAAATCCACTACAGTAATCGATTTCCTTCATAAATTTTTTCGATTTCTAAATTGCAAAATAAGCTAGATTTTTGAATTTTATATTAGAAAAATATTGCCAATTTTTTAAAGAATATTTCAACTTGTTAACTTCATGCCCAAAAATCCCACCACTGAAGGAATGTAACGTAGTTCCAGTGGCCTGCCAATAAGGCGTAGAGACGGCACACGGCGGATTTATTTAGTGGGTGAGGGCCCCACACTACTCTGTTCGTTGCCCCGAACGACGGGGTGTGCGGTTAGGAAAATTTTTTCCCGCCTCAACAGAAAAAAGAAAGGCTCAAAAATCCCATTCTACTTTCTTATAATGTTTAAATTGTTATGGTACTTAATTGTAATGGGAAACCAGCTTAATATGCCAATAAACCCTTGCTATCCAAAAAGAGTACTTATAACGTAAAACACCATTATGATACCAAGCATAAAATTAAATTTGCATTTTCAAATTTTATATTATGAAATGTTTCGATGTAAACTTCCAAATGGTGCAACTTTCATCTTGTTACCATCTGGGCCCAAAAATGTATGGAAGCGTTTCCATCTCCATTGAAATTTCATTTTCATGACGCATTGGCTCATAAGTTTCTTGCCGGGCTCTTCTCAAGAAAAGCCTTACTACGGAATCCGTCCGCTTGTGGCGTTTGTAGTCGTGATATTGCGGATCCACTTGCCGCAAGCTCTCGTGTTAGGTTTTAGTAACTTTGACGATTTCAAGTGCTACCTATATAATAAGCCTATGAAATAAAGGTATTTTTTAATTTGAATTTAAGTTTATGGAGATTAATGACCTCGAGCGGGTTCAGCTGGCGCGTTTTTATAACTTAAGTACAGGAAAGGAGCGAGAGAGAAATTAAAAAGTAATAGTCACGTAGTCTGATTTGATACCAAGTAGTTACGTTTCGATACTGAGTAAGTATCGACAGATTAATTCGTGTTGTTCATATTATAATTTTTAAAAATAGCTATAAAATAAAACAAGTCAAAAGAAGGATCGATTTTGGAAGATCGCCTTTTTGAACTCTATTTTTTTGGGTATTCAACGTTATTTAATAATTTAAATAAAAATAAATCTTTTGCCAGAAGAATCGCCAACCCTAAACCACACAAACTAGACGTATGCCATCCAGTGTTGCCATTGACATGAAAATTACCGTATTATACGGTATTTGGTGCCATTTGAAAAAAACACGGTACAAGGCATTATAATCGTCAATCAGGGGACTCTCACAAAACGCATTAAGTCGCGGGATACAGCTACTCAATAACGTAATTTAATACAACCTTTAGCACCATTGGACTTCACACTTTAGTTGATTATTGAATTTACATCGCTAGTATGATAATAATGGACATGGCACTAGTAGAGAATTCCCCGGAAGATTAGATGATGACGAAAACGATCGATTCTTCAATCGATCGTTTTCGTTCTTTCATACGTGCTTACGATATTCATTCTACTGTTACGAGACTTACAAGCATGTACAATAATAGCGAAAGAAGATTGTAATATAAAAACAGTGACACCTAACAGCCTACTACCTCTAAAATCTGTCCGTTAATCTGAAATATTTTTATGAATTTTGTATGGATATTATATATTTGTATGTAATATCCTTTAATCACTATAACTATAAGAACACTATCCATTTGTATGTTTAAGTCTACATTTTGATTAAATTTGTATGAGACACGCCAATTTTTCAGGTTTTACCACAAAATACGGCAACCAATTTTTAAGTAATGGCAACCTCATCAGCAAAAGTTTGACATCAGCATAATGCTGAAGCAATGGACGCACCCTTTCGACAAATGCGTTCAATGCGATGCGTACGGCGCGTGCGTGCGGACTAATGGACGTCCACCATAAAACTGACCTACGTATGCAAGGAGCGCATTATTGTTTAGAAATGTTTGCCTGAAAAGGTGCAAAGTAATCCTGGTAATATGTATAGTGTGTATATTCGTCAAGAAAACAATATTGATGAAACTTCGTGAAAAACTAAATAAAGAGAGGTAATAGAGAGAAATAATCATAAAATACCTTTCCGTAGCTGCGGGAGTGTAGTATCTGACGGTTGCATAAATTATGGTGATGACGAACGATACACCCCAACCAAGAGTTATGAACCACCTCATGGCCACCTCGTCCTTCACGAACACCTGCGTATAGTTTACATTAACGTCATGGATTCATAACACCGTAAACAAGATTGAACAACACAACGTCGAAATTTATACATAACACTTCAATTATGAACGTTTTGTTTTGATCATTAGGGTGAGACTTCACTAGAGATGTGCTACGTTAATAGAAACGCATGAATCTATAACTCATCTGGTACTCAGATAAGAAATTAAGCAGACTGTCATCTTTGATCTGTATTTTAGCAGTTGACATGATCAGCTACTTTAAAGAACAAATTATTTGTGAAATGTGGAAAAAGAGAAGTTTAGTGCGAGCGGTATGCGGGTCGTAAAGACTATTGTGATGTGGAGATTGGGAATGGTTGGTCAGGGCGATGGCTTAGCGGTTATAGCACTTCCCCGGATTGGAAGGTACGTACGTTTCCCGCTCGCAATAAAGTTCTATTTTTCCACATTTCACAAATAATTTGTTCTTTAAAGTAGATTGTCATCTTTGCTTACCTATCAGTCATCAAATTATTAGTGGAGAAAATTTTCTCAAGATGATCAATTAAAAGTGATCTGTAAGTACTATGATTCGTTTTATTATGCTATTTTACATAAATAATAAAATCAAAACAAGTACAAATAGACGTGCTGCGCCGAGTATAATGTGCCGAAATTTGAACATACCTATTATCGAAATTCACCAACTCGCTTGCACCCCACTCGTTTCTACTTTTATTGTCAATCGTTTATCTAGCTAGCACTTATACACAGGCATATCATGCAGACAAAAACTTCATATTCGCGCAGCTCAAAGTCATGTCTGTATAGACATGTATAATAAAAAGTTAATCACAGCGTAGCTCAGCAGTGCTCAATTTTAATTACTTAATCGTCGTTTAGTTTAGATTTGATTTTGTATTCAATGTTAGAATCATATATTGCAGGACGACATTAGTGTTTGTCTTTAATATCCACGGAAATAATGTTTCCCATCCATATATGAATGACTGTCTGTACAGACTGATAAATACATATATATATAAATATCAAACTAATACTAGCGTTATCCGTAGTGTTGTGGTTTGCTCATGAAATGGGCGACTTTAGCTCCATTAAGTCTATTGTGTTAGATATGCTAGTACAGGGGATTTACATTTTATTATTATGATGACAATACAAGTATAGGCAAATGCTGTCATGTGTAATATTAGTAATGATGTGCATAACAATTTCGTCACGTCAGAAGGGAATGTAATCATGCCATAAGCTATTAACTTGCGAAATTAGATGTGGTGCCTAAGTACCTCCACTATTATCCTATAATAATGTAATATATTTTTACATTAAACGAGGTTCACATATCTTGTATACTGATGTTTTATAATATGTTGATGTGACTGTGTTATTTACCGTATTCATTATATTAATCCCAATTATGTTGTGGTTGTTTTTCAGTCTAATTACTTTCGCCAATATATCAACTTTCGCTTTAAATGACATGAATGGAACAAATTGAATACTGGATAATATAAGCTTATTAAAAATCTACATGATACAAAGATCAGACACAAAGTATTAAACGACGTCAATAAATGGGTGTGGTGGTGGTAATAGTGAGTTTATGGTACCCTAACAAAGTGTGCCATTGTATGGGCCTTGATTTATTCAATCTACATAAAAAAATAAGAGCAACGGCAGGCCAAAATATACCTACATCTTAATGGAGAATAGAGCTTTGCTTATCCAAGCATGAACGGGCCAGGTCGATCGGGTAAGTACCAACCTCTCACGAAAGATCAGCGTGGAACATCGATAGGTACTTACTCATTTTTTTTTTGTTTAGGCGGGAAAATGTACCTATCCGCACACCCCGTTGTTCGGGGCAATGAACAGGATAGTGTGGGGTCTCACCCACTAAAGAAACCCGCCGTGTGCCATCTCTCCGCCTTTATTGGCGGGCCACTGGTGGTGGTATCGATAGGTACTCCTACCTTTGTGATTCTTATGGTGAGTGAGAGCGCCAGAGGCCCAAAGTCCTTCCCTATAGGCGGGTGGGCCGTATGCTTGTTTACCACCCACGTAGCATCACGTAGCATAAAAAAAAGAAAAAGACGGAAACGAAGTCCCGGTAATAGATTTCGCAATAAAAAAGATTTGTTTTGCGAGGGTTTCCGAATAGAGATTAACGTCGTCGTAATGAGGTGAGAAGAACCTTACACTTCTAATGGAAGTGTATTCACACATTGATGTAGTAGTACACAGATCTTTCCAACCTCATGTAATTAGGGTCAAGTACCTGTAGACTGGTTTACTTTTTGTTGAGGCGAGAAAATATAAACTGGCTTACCTCAACTTTTATAACCTTATAAATATATAACCTTATTTTTGTTAAGTTGAATAAAAGTATACCTAACCGCACACCTCTTTGCTTGGAGCAATGAACAGGCCAGTGTGGGGCCCTTAACATCTAAATAAACCTTGTATCAAATCTCCTACCTACCTACATCTATCTTCCAACATAACCTATTATTATATCTGTGTTTTAAAGATACAACGGAAGACACTATTCAACCAAATTACTAGCGCCAATTTGATAACATTAGCTATGCAGCTGACGTAGTACTTAAAGCGACCACAGCACTTCTACAGAACATTGCCGACCGAGTTAGTGAGTGTAGTATGAGACCTCTCGTAAGAACATCAACCAAACGAAGTATACGATAACCTCCAACTTTCATTGGCTACTTATGCTCAATGTAATAGAGCACAAGAATAGGTCTTTGGGTTTATGGACAACGGAAGACTAGGATAGTAATATGGAAAGTCCTTATTTAAATTAATGCTAAGAAGACCGTTTTTCTTCATCAAAACTTGAAGAACAACTTTCGTCCCATACACAATAGTTGATCGTTATCAGATACGGATGCGAGTCTTGGTCACTAGAAGAAGTTCTCGGATATAGGGTCATGTTCAATACCATGACCCTATATAGAACAGATGCATATCACGGTTTAATTTATCGCAAAAGGTACCTAACCAACGTAGAAGTAGTTCAATGGAAGAAGGAACTATATCCACTTTGCATTGCAAGTAATCAATACGCGCAAAAACCCTGTTAAGAGGCCAGTACTACTTATCCGTCTTCGTAATATCTGGGGGCGGACAAAAACCGCAAGCGCATCTGTACTTTTTCGCGTAACCGTTAATGAATCTGATTGTCAATTTCCATTAGTTAGCAGATACATGGAATGACAAAGAGAGAATGGTTGTGTCTATGGAGGTACTGTCCACATAGATTCACTTTATGGATACGTAGATACTAGTAGCCACCCAAAGGGTCAGATAGCTACGTATGTATAAAATATATGTTTGGATAAGATCTACATCTCATTTCCCACGTTACCGGATTACGTACGATCTTGATGTTTGCAGAGTCTCCAGAGCGTTGCCCCGTACGTGACTATGTCACGTTAAACTTTGAGATTTAGTTTAAATTAGCATGTTCATCAGATGTTATACTAAATATGGATTCCAAATATTGCTCATGGTATGATAGAATTGCAGTACAAGTTCCGTATATCTATTAGAATGATTAAAACTACAATTAAAAACATTACGAGATACAAATCTTATACTTTGTACATTTTTCTGAAATGCACTTGATGGTATTGTGTGCGTAAACAATGTTATTAGGTTTCAATATTCAAGGATATTATAAAGAAAGATAAGATAAAAGGTTGTATACTTACAACTACTAGGGCTATATGCAAGTGGAGTCCCTCACAGAACATCCAGAAGTAACTCGTGACCATAAAATAATTAGTGACAATATGAAGCCATTGACACCATTCCTATAAAATGAATAAATAGAGCTTTTGTATAACTTATGTGTAATACTTATTAGTAATAGTACTGTATATATAATGTTCAAGGTTACTTATGTCTATCCCAAGCGGGGTACTGTATTATACCAATTAAGAATATGTGACTAAGGGTTTGTACACAAAAGTGCGAATCGGCGCAATGGGAATTCGCAACGCAGAAAACTGCGACACCAATTGCAGAGATGCGATTTCCCTTCCACGATTCGGATGCCCATTCCTTCGATGACGGTGTGACGTAACATCGCAGGAATGCGCGATGCGAATCATTGCGCAAGTTCTTGCGATGCGTCGTAGGAGTTTGTAGATTTTTACGATGCGACGTCGCATCGCAATTTTGTGTGCAAACCCTTTTTTTTTGTTTGAGCGGGAAAAAATGTACCTAACCGCACACCCCGTTGTTCGGGGCAACAAACAGGGTAGTGTGGGGCCCTCACCCACTAAATAAACCCGCCGTGTGCCGTCTCTCCGCCTTTATTGGCGGACCACTGGAACTATGTTACATTCCTTCGGTGGTCCGCCGGCGGTGTGTGCAAACCCTAAGGTGGCGGTTGCTGTTACTATTTTAAAGAACGTGGCGGAATTGGGATCTTCGGGAAGACTTCTGGATCGTCTGTCTATACTGCAAGGCCAGACTTGAAATTTCGTTTAAATTTATGCTGTTAACTGCTAACCATACCATACATATGTTTTTATTTATGTTCAAGATATAACTAAATTATTGTTTAGTCGCACTAATATTTAGTCTTGATCCGAAACATAACCAGTACATTATACAGCTTCACGAGGAAAAAGACTCCGTTTTGTTCGATTGCTAGTACCTAGTTCTACTACCTAGTGCTACTACCAGACTAGATTACGAAATAAATGTTCTCAAGTAATTATACATTTTAAACTGAACAAAAAGGTACAACAAAATTGGATTAATTTGGATTACCTTGTTTTCCTGGACTACGCTACTAGCTTTGTTGACAACGGCGCGGTACCAAGCAATCCACAAAATATTGTTCAATGCGAACGAGGTGAATAGGTGCATGTGGATTCGAATGCGCGTGCACTGAAGTGACCTTTTAAACAAAATAACTGTATTATTTGTTTATTTACGGAACTGTATTTTTTTATATAGGTAACTTTATTAGGTCAAGTGTGCACGGATTAAAACAAATATTACTTTTAAACACTAATATTTATACTTATACAATCTTCAATCACGACACTCGCCGGTATCTAAACCACTCCGTCGTCTGTGCACTTAATTTACTCAAAATTGTTCGCATTTTCTTTACTGAGATAGGAATTAGTGTTATGTGATAATAGCCTCTAGTATTCTTGTAGATAACGACACGTGTTACCTAAGAATAATATTGATAATGATCTCCAGACCGTAATTGCGGTCATGGCGGCCACTGAAATGACATGATTTTGAAAAATCTCGAAAAGTCAAAGGTATGTGCCTTACGAGAGCTGAACCTTGGACTTGGAATTGAACTCGATAAGTACCACTGTCTTTGCAGTCCTTGGTTTTATTGCTAGGGTATCACTGACATAGCACATATAACAATATAATAAAAGAGTACAAAAATAACTGCTTGAATGAGTTGACACTTGGCCGAAGCCGTTATAGATATTTACACCAAACACCCACAGATTTTCAATCCTAGTAAAGAGGTGAAACACGTTTTGAATTCGTGTTCTTCGGCCGTGTTTTTCAGAGACCGTACCACATAGCATCTTGCATCGCATTTAGGTAAATTTTATTTGACAATCCATAATACTGCTCGATAAAATAATTAGGATTGCCAATTCGTAGGTATGAAGTGTCAATTCAAAATCAGTAAAAATATCAGTTCTTATTATTGTGAGTAAAAATATCTTACCGGTAATATATAAAAATCAATAGAGAGAGAAGTAGAGCAGCCACCGATATGGAATATCCTATCACGTATATTGTGTTAATGGTCGTGCGAAACTGTAACAATACGATTATTATCAGTTGCCTTTTATAACATGTATAACAATTAAGAAGAATCCGTAGGAGAACGAGAGTGACCGACATAGCCCGCCGGGTTGCCATGCTAAAGTGGCAATAGGCCACATTGCTCGACGAACCAACAACCGTTGGGAAAGAAAGGTTCTCGAGTGGCGACCACGTATCCAACGGTGCAGCGTAGGACGGCCCCACACCAGGTGGACCGACGATCTAGTTAAAGCTGCGGGGAGCCGTTGGATGCGGTCGGCACAGGACCGCTCGTTGTGGCGTTCTCTTGGGGAGGCCTATGTCCAACAGTGCACATTGAAATGCTGATGGAAGAAGAACACCGTAGTTTAAAAAGTTATTCTAGTCCTACAATTAAAAAAAATACCTTTTTTTTATTGTTTCAAATGCGCATATCCTCTAGGATTACAGTAATGGATTACATATATAATAATTGTAACTAAGCATTTTATCGATTTAATTTGTTGTTGCAGATTAAGATGATGTAATAGGTTTACTGAGTCTCTTCATTTCCTTATGAATGCAATGTTTCTTAAATATTTTATCTTAATCTAAGAACGCCAAAATAATTAACTTCATTTTATATAATTAACGAATCAAATCGTAAAAATTGGATATCTTCATTAAAATTTACTGTGGTAAATTTAATTAACGATCTTGTCGCAGATAATTTTAAGATTAGGGAATATTCAGCAGTTGAAAAACATCAGTGCTTACATTTTTGACACTTTACTTCATAACATAGCAGACAATGTTCCATACCTAATAATAACCAGTGGGCCTAGCCAAGTTACATTCTATGATCGCTAACGCTATAGAAAACTATAAAAATGTATGGAAATTTGATATCTCTAGCGTTAAGTCACTGACTTATCATTATAGATATCGATAAAGCTGTCAGATTACCATAAATTTTAATAGTTTTCTATAGCGTTAGCGATCATATAATGCAACTTGGTTGGGCCCACAGTAACGATTGAAGCCGATAGTTTCCTTATAATTCTTTTGTCTACAAACACGTTCGAAATCTCCCTAATGCTGAAATTTTGCCCAATAGTAAATATTATAACTATCTAACAGAAACCATAAATTATTCTGGGATGTAAAAGAACCTATGTCCTTTTTTGGACTTCGTTTCGTATTTGTTTTCTAAATAAAATTTCATAATACTGTGTTAAAGCGTAACAAGCAAATAAACTCACTACAAAATTTATAATATTAAGTAAGTTTATTATTTCACATAAATTTTACATCGAGTTTTTTCTCTTGCTATGTGCTGGTTACTTCACTTTATCAGCTCTTACGATACTCGTGGCAAATATAATGGTGGATGGATGGTGACGTCATCGCACGTTTCAATAACTGTAACTACACTTTGTTTATAACTGATTGAAAAAGAATAACATCTTTAAAGCAGATACGAACTATTTTAATGCTTTATCTTAAATGTATATACTATGTAATAAATTATGTTCCTCAATTTAGTTTAATTTATTTTCAGTAGTAGTGTTACTAAATGTGGGCTAGTGCTTTAAGGCTAGTAACAATCTTCAAGATGAAATAATTGAAAGATACGAACGAATAACTGTCTGAGATTCAAGTCTTCTAAAGTACAAGGTCAACTTTATTTCAATAAAAAATTTCGAATAATGGCTTTGACTGTTATTTTAAATATGGGCTAGTCCATGGCCGTGTGGGGCCGGCTTTAGAATTGTCCCGGCCCCTCTCCACCCATGGTAAGAGCCGACTGAGGGAATACCGGGGGAGTGGACAGCAGCACTCCCTCGAGTATTAACAACATCCACTGCGATCGTCAACCCGCCTGCCAAGTGTGGCGATTACGGCACTATCCCCCCATATGTGCACACAGGACCGCTCGTTGTGGCGTTCTCATGGGGAGGCCTATGTCCAGCAGTGGACGTCGAAAGGCTGATGGATGGATGGATAGTCCATATTTAGTACTAGTAATTAGGTAGTTGGGCATTTGTTTAAAGTGGTGCTATATTTTTATTTTAAAAACAGCACCGACTTAATTTAAAGAACCAAGAAAAAATTGAGCTGAAATACAAAATGGTAAAGACATAAAAGTGGCTTGCGAGAAGAAAATGAGTACTCTTAAAGCAGCTACAGCTTTAACGTACTAAGAATGACTTTGCAAAACAATATACTTAATCTCGAAGAATCGGCTAAAAAAATTGGAAAAAACATGGTTGCCTGTAAAGTCGGTTTACGAACGATAATGTTATGTGACAACGTCATACATTATTTTCTTAAAAAGATACTTATTTCGCATATTTAGGAAACTGTTCCATATTTAGCGCCTTTTTTGCAATTGTGTTTATTGCTTAACGTTGATAATATAGTTTATTAATAAAAATATAAGACTGTTTAAATGCCTCTGTGGTGCAGCGGTAGTGTAAGCGACTGCTGATCATGAGGTCTCGGGTTCGATCCCCGGGTCGGGCAGTGTTATTGAGGTTTTTCGTAAAAAGAACAATTCTCAGTAGCAGCCCAGAGTTTGGAAATGTGCCCGGTAGACGGCAATAGGGTCGCCCCCTATTACGTGGGACTTAAACATAGCTGGCGAATCGTGGGTGTATAATACACCTCTGCCTACCCCTTCGTGGAATACAGGCGTGATGCTATGTTGATGCTATGTTACTGTTCTATTTGAAAATATATGACTGATTAACATTACATTAAAAAAAACTAGACGTCGCGGGACGCCAAACGCGGGGAGCCCAAACTCGATGGGGTTGCACCGTATCATTATAGAGTTCCTATGTCCACCTTCCAGTTCCATCATCAGATCAGCTCCATGTCATCATAATATTGCATTGTCGCGCGATATACACATGCGTGTAATATATCAGCTCAATCGGAAACCGGGAAGTGTGTCAAATTTAACTTGTAATATTTGAGCGGGACAAGTAAAAGCGTCGCCACGCTAACAGTAAATTTTACCCTCCGTCCGGAGGGCATTAGATGTTTCACATCAAAAATATTATTTAAAAACAAAGTGGTAGCCCTTATTTCGTTACTCTGCTCTACCTACTCTATTTTTAACATCAGTAATACACATGTAAAATCTCATCAATGATCGTCACAGGTGATCAAGTGAATGTAACGATCGTATACTCCAATTGTTCATGAACAAATTACTTCATGTTTGAAATAGAATTAATGTTAAAAACACATTTATCACAGTTTAAAATGCTATCGTCTAATGCACATGTGTCGAAAAAAATTATATTTATATCCTGTTTACAAGGTCTGTGTACTCGATGGATAGTTATTGGTTAGTCGTGACGAGTGACGAGAAACCATTCACGAGGCTGTGAGCTTTCACCGCGTCTCATTATTGTGGTACAAACATTATTTAATATTGCCAGCACTTTGTTTATACTATCATTATGATTAATGATGAGAAACACAACAGTCGTATGTACTTTTTTTCTCAAAAATTTTCCGTTTATTACAGGGCGATTTTTAACATATAAATTGCTGTACTTATTATTAGAATTTTGGAAGATATTACAGTTTAACTTGCCTTCACCCGCGGCTCAGCACACTGCCGTAAATAGGGCGGTGCCAGCGGTGCTCAGGCACAGGGTGCAGACCCTGGAGGGGCGCAAAAATGACCAGACTAGGACCATAAACACACCTATTATTTATAATGTAGGTAATACGCGTGCAGTCACATCGTACTATCTGCAGTATACACGGCTGATAATATAATATATTCTTCTTAGCAAATGAAGTAAATAGGGAACATTAATAATAAAAAGACGATGAGATCGTAAAAACATTACGAGTTACGACTAGAGTTTCGACTGCGACGTTCGGACCGGGCGGCGCGGCGCGGTCGTGCGGGTAGGTGCGTGGTGCGTGTATGTAAGTACGTTGTGAGACGCGCGGAGCAGTGTGGCTGCCATGCCGCCTCGAGCGTGTCACTACGCACTGTGGCTGAGTGTGGCTCTTATTGAATTAATCAAGGGATTAACAAGACAGATTCAGAATATTCGCAAGACTGTGGATAATGTTATCGGAAAGGCAAAAAAGTATGTGAAGGATTTATTTTTATTGCCACCCGATGGTAAGTAGTAATCGCCGCTCATAAACTTTGGCAACACCAGGAGCACAGTCTCATCGCCGCCTACACTGTGTAAAGTGCTCTTCTAAAACATCGTTTAAAGAGGTACAAATCGTAACGCTGGGGTAACACTGCAGCAGAAAGTTAATTCCAGATCTTAAACGTGCGTGGTAGAAAGGAACTCTAAAAACGAGCTGTCTTGCACAAGATCGTGTCCAGATGATATGGATGAACCGTACTAAGGCGTCTCCTGGTCTATGGTAAAACGCCGAAATTGTCCCTCAGAGCACTCCCTACTGAAGAGTCGATAGAGCACACAGAGAAACCTGAAGTTTCTCCACCACCCCAACGACTCTAGTCCATCCGTGAGCTTGACATCATCGACAATTCGAACACCACGTGTTTGCAGGGAGTCAAGTAGCTCAAGCTAGTGTTTTAATGCGTCTATCAGATGTGAGCAGTACTCCACGTGAGGGCGGACTTGTGCTTTGTACAGCACAAGTCGCTGCCTCGCGACCTCGGTGTGAAGTACCGCTTGGCTCTGTTCAGTACGCCCAGCTTTTTGCTCGCACATTAGGTATTGTCCTACAAAAGACTCCCTGAAACTGAACTTTGCTGTATAACATATACCGAGGATCCCAATGCTCTCGGAGACCGGGAGAGTTACCTCTTCGAACTGGGGTGCCACGACATATGCGTTCTACTTTCCAGTGAACGCGCAAACCTGTGGGTTTGTAAGGATGAAATAAATTGAATAAGTTCTTTTCTACCCATTCCGAGGCCTTAGAGAGCGCTCGAATTCAGACACAAGTTGGGTCCGCCTCACCTCCAGCATCCTCCGAGGGACTTTCTTTCGTTACACGAAGCAGGAACCCTGCGGGTACTGTACGAGAGGCGGAACGGGCGCGTAAAGACGGGGGTCAACTCAGGGGCACACGTACAAAGAACCGCCGCAGTGATGCCTACCGGCCCACTTGACTCATAGATGTACAGCAGCAGCAGCAGCTCTCTCCTGGCGGCACGTTGCGTAATGTGGATTTCAGGCATGGAGCTTTCACACCGCAAGATGGTGAGTGGTGTAGCCGCTCCGGTGTCCAACGTTGATTTGGAAGTAAAGAGTTGGCACAAAAGATCGGCTTTCTCTTTGGCACTATGAGCCAAATTACCATCCAGTTTCCGCAGTGGTGGGAGCCTAGACTGGCAGAAGTTGCCTTGGCGAGTGACTCTTGTTGAACCTGGAAGTATCATTAAATTATCGCTTCTCCTCTTTGAAGAGCTCGAGTTTTCCTGGCCTTATTCTAAGCCAGTATACGGACTGCTTCTGGCGTGCAGCCAGGCAGCCGTTCAGGCTTTGTTTAAGCATGGACGGCTGCGACCGGCAACTGGTATTTTGGTGATGGGGATGAATGATTCCACCCCCATAATTACCGTTTAGGTGACGCAGCTCGCACAGACGTCAGGATCCCTAGAGGGAACTCTGGTTAATGGAATAAGCCTGTAAGATTAAAACATTTTTTAAGGGCGCAGTTATAGAAGCTCGCTCCGGGCGCATAAGTCTAGTTACGGCACTGGCTCCGCTTGAATAAGCTAGTTTTTGTGTTACACTTCAGGACCTCCAGGTAGGGGATTACAAAAAAGTTTACAGAAAAGTTTTATCAAAATCATTTTAGTTAGTTTGCGCGATGTGCGAACAAACAGACAGAAATTCTAAGAAAGATAATAAATAAAAAATCTACTGCAATTGTATTTGTTACAACTGTATACATTCCCACCACTACCATATTTGTATTTTTTTTTGCGGATACCGCTAATCTCTCCCACAATTCAAAAAAAAAGAGGTTTCAGATAGTATTCCACGATACTGGCTGACAGATTTCATAAACCAAAGTATTTGGGTCATGCAAGTTTTCTCACGATGTTTTCCAGCACCGACCAACGATAATTTGCATACGCATATATAATTTTGAAAAGTCAGTCTGTGGACATTGCAACGTCTTGACTTAACCCAAAAGATAGATCTCGATTACAGTTTTTGTCGACGAGCTTAACTAAAGAGGTATAACTAAAAAAATAAAATACTAATAATACTTCTTAAGAACTGGCTGATGAGCTACTTACATCTAAATCTTCAACGTCAACACAAGTGGTATAGTTTGTCCAGGGCCTGTTGTCTAGCGGATTGACGAACCACGTACCATTCTGTGTGCATCTAAAGAAAACGGAAAAGCTATTATTTGTACTATATATTACTACTATTTTGTTTTCATTTGCTGGTCTGTGTAAGACTGTTTTTCTAGTAGAAAGACGATGTTTTTTTTGGACAGGGTTAGCGTACAAATACATGCATCCCTTACTCTACTTTCTCAGCGCTCATTTAAGACAAATTGTATTGTTGTTTAATAATATTATTTATTACATTGTCTACATTTTCTTAAATAAAATAAAGTAATTGTTCGCGTCTCGTTTTTTCGTGGAACGTTACTACTTCTACCCCTTCGGGGAATGCTATGTTTTATGTTTGTTACTTCTTCTAACTACCCCACAGATTGTTTGTATGTATAATATATTAATCAATCAATATTTTAGCCTCCCAACGTCCCAACGTATCAAAAACTGATAAAAAATTAAATTTAATGCCCGGAGGAACTTGACACCCCGTGGAAGTTGCGGGGGGCGGTTTGGGGATAACTTTTGATAACCTGCTCTAGACAAATAACTAGACCACTTATCTTAGTTCTGTAAAAGGTATCGACTTTGTGAATTATTGCTTTATTAGGTTAGAAATGTAATTGATAAATAATTCAATTATCAATATCCTTAAGGCTTTTTCCTTGTTAGTAAGCGGCACACGTGCGAAGCATGTTCGATATCTTTATAAATCTTTCTAGAATAATAAAGCTGAAGGGTTTTGTTTTTATTCTGTATTCTAGTTTAAATCTTACATAAAAATGACTTATTTATGACTCAGGAAAAGCGATACTTAATGTAAATAACCATAAATAGCTCTGCATTTTACAGTCGTATTGCGAGGCGAGTTGGCCTTTAAACTTTCTGCTCTCCACTTTATATTTATGGCCTATGCGATAAACCACGAAAAGTTTTTTTTTTGAATTGGCAGTGCCAGAGATTAATGTGTTTATACAAATAATCTTATCAGATTCTAATGTTAATTAATTACGAGATGAAAAGTGTTCTACCTATTACTTTGTTTCAAGGATAACTGTAATTTCACGTATCCAAAATGCCTGACTATATGTAAATTAGCTGTGTCCTGCGGCTTCGCTCGCGCAAATAAATGAATATTGAAATAGGAACGATTTTGTTAAAAAATAATGTCTTTAAATTAAATCAAAGTATTAATATTCATAAAAATTTTAGGTTTCATTACTGTACATTGTCATTACTGTAGTAGTACCTCTTTGTAAACAACGTTTGCAGTGTTTCCTTTTGCGTCTAAAACTCACTCTGGAGCATGCAACATAAATCTCTCCACGTGAAAAGTAATCTTTACTTAAATCGATGCCAGTGATTTTCAGTTACTGGCCTAGGGACTTGTTAATTGTTATGGCAAAGCACACATTAAGAGGGATCTGTATTCTTTTATATTATTTTAATTTGTTCAGGATACCCTGATGGAATTAACGGTATTCGGGAATGAAAACATTTCCTTTACCACGTTCGGTAATTACTGTGGCTCCTACGACGTTTTTATAAAGAGCTTTGATTTGTAACTTTGTTCCATTGCACAATTTAAGTGATTTAAGTTATAATTAAATAATATTACTGGTAATCCAAATCCAAATCTCTTCGTACCTACAAACGGCTGCTTTGTGAACATCCCAGTGATTATTAAGGTAATTAATTACAGCTATTCTGTGTATCTGTAGATGGTTTTGTTGATAATTAATTACTGCAGATCTGTGAACTCCTTTTTTATATTTAGTATTAGTTTTTTGAGCTGTATCTTTCCAGTAGCTTTTGTAAATCTAGAGCGTAGTTTTGTAGGATTCTCCTTAAAAATGGGTACCTATTATATCAGAGATGTCTGATTGAAGATAGGATGTAACAGATCCATACTAAGGTAAATAAAATACATCAAAATGTTATTGAGATTGGTTTTGTATTGAACTAAACCGAAGCCTTTTTACGGGATTCCCTTCTATGCATAATTTCTCATAATTGTGATATACTTGCAATATCGGATGCATTTGTCCGGCTGCTACTAACTCGCATAAACCTCCTATAAATATGAAAAACTGACATATCCACAAAGTATTCATCGGAACTATTATGGTTAATACCATCAGCATCATGGGACATGATAGAAAAATTATCCCAGTGAGTGGCTACATGAGCAATCTCTTCCCGCACCTCTCTAGCCGAGACTTGAGCGTCATATAAAATATAGTATTGCCTTTTACTGACAAGCTTAAAGGAAAAGAGCATTTGAATCGGAGGTCGAAGGAGGGTACACACTTACGTATAATACTTTTTTTGTTACGTACAATCTACGGTGTGTATAAACGTTATCACGTCTATAATAATAATTACAAGCGGCATAACGAAACAATAGCCCGAATCAGAAAACATGCATAATACCATCTATCGAGCGTAAACTTATTTATAAAGCAAACTATGAATTTAAGCAATAAAAACTTATCTATACAAATAATTGAAATGAAAATGTCTGTTTTAACAGCTTTTTACTAAATGCTTATGAGAGTAACAAAATAATAAAATAATTTTTTTAAAGTTTTTGTCTGACTGTTTGTTTCAGCTAATATCCATAACGGCTGGAACAATTTGGACGGGACTTCCGCTGGCGTATATTACAAGTAGTAGCTTTGGATACCTACTATTATTTTAACCACCATTAAAACCAGAGCTAAAATCCCTTACACGAAATATTAAATGTATTAATATTTCGTATTTAGTTGAAGTAGTAGCTTTGGACACCTACTAATCCGTAGGGTTAGGGTTAGGGTACCGCAATAAAATTACAAACTAAATTCAACGCGAACGAAGTCGCGGGTTGCACCTAGTTTATAATATTTGTTACTTAAACTTTATATAAGATGCTTCAATATTGAATTTCATTCTCCTCCTTTTAAAAAAAACAAACTATTTATGCTAACTTTCGACCCCTAATTCACCCTCTTAGGGGTAAAAAATATAAAATCGCTGATACACGTATTCATTTATTTTTAAAATTTCGTGCTTCTTACTTTAAAAGTGACGAACCTCCCATATAAACTTTCAACCCCTTATTTACCATCTTAGTCGTATTTTTTTTATATGTGCCTTCTTTTATACATGACATGTGTAGATACTTTATTGAAACCAGAGCTAAAATCCATTACACGAAATATTAAATGCATTAATATTTCGTATAATGGATTTCAATATTTAGGATATAGAAAAATGCTTACTTCAAAAATACTGAAGAGATAAATACTGACGTACACTGACAGAGTTCCTTTACAGCCGTTCTCAAGTGATTCATATTGATCGCGGTTTAGATCATCTACATAGAAGTGGTTTTAAATAAAACTAATTTAGTTGCTAATTGTACAAATAGTAGGTGCGTTTTATTTAAGAAGGAGACCTTCGGAGATTTTGGAAATTTCTATTTACAACATAACATTAGGATTTTTGATTTTTCTATTTGCATATTATTATAATACATCCAACCATCAATCAGCCTTTCGACGTCCCCTGCTGGACATAGGCCTCCCCAAGAGAACTGTGTGCTCATTGTGGGGGATAATGCCGTAATCGCCACACTTGGCAGGCAGGTTGGCAATCGCAGTGGATGTTGTAAATACTCGAGGGAGTGCTGCTGCCCACTCCCTCGGTATTCCCTCCGTCGGCTCTTACGACTCCCGTGGGTAGAGAGAGGTGGGACTATTCTTAAGCCGGACCCACACGGCACATATTATTATATTACAATACATTACAATACATGTGCAGATAATATCTTTAGTTAACTTTATGAACATATCCCAGTATAAAAAATGATACCGGGTATGTTATGTTAGGGCCGCTAGGGGGGCAAAATTAATGATGAGGACATGATCCGGGCAGTATGAATTATGATCATGCTAATAATAATGTTAATTATGATGATGCTCGACACCAGCTCATTGTTATAATATAAACACATAATCAAAACACGATTGTTTCAAACTACTAATTACTTTATATTTTTTTTAAGCATTTGACATACATATGACATCTTTCCTTTCCACTTCCTATACCGTTCCTGTGAATTAGTGACACGCCAGTGATGCCTCTGGTGTTGCTAGCATCTATAGGTTACAGTAACCGCTTACTATTAGGTAGGCTGTGTGCTAGGATGCCAGGCCCGTAATATAAAAAAAAAAACTATCCGCAATATTTCCAAATGAAATAGATCGATGTCTGTAGCAACTTATATAGAAGTGTGTGAACATGTATTCTGTTAATGATGTTGTTAATTAAATTCGAAGGTGTGTTGTTTATTTGTTTGAATAGGAATATGCTGATTTACCTTATAAAGCACAGTAGAACATCATGCTATGAGGTGACCTATACAACATTAGCTAGATAATTTGAATCTTGTATCAAATATAGTTTACTTGAAGGAATATTTAAACAGACATTAAGTAAATGTGAATATAATATCCACCCTTTCTCTTCCTATAGGAGTCGTAAAAGCCGACTAAGGGATTAGGGGGGGTCCGGTAATTTCACGATTGTGGCATTTACCGGTCTGGGTTTTAGAATATCATACTAAATCGTTTCGAGATCGCATCGTGTCATTGTGATTGGTTGAGGGATAATCGTAGTTGGGTGAGCTATTATTGCGACATCACGTGTCGAGGTCTACTAATCACTATAAACGGTATTATGTCGATACGATTTTGTGTATCACATTCTAAGGGGCCTGGTGCGGCATTCTATAAATACGATTAAGCCCTTAGTTTGTCTATAGAACTTGTAGATACTACAGCAAATGTAGATACATAGACGTATACGTTTAGGAACTCTTGAAAAGTTTAAACATAACCGGAGAAAGCTTTATCGTTTGCTGTTACCATTCAAAGTTATTTACAGCTTCAAAGTTACTGTTAAAGTTGAACTTTGGTTTGAACCCTAACTGTAATATTTTCAGTTTCCGTAACGAAATATTCATTTTTACAGCAAATACTAATAAAATATATAGCAAGTAACTTTAACAATAGATAGTATCAGAACCAAAGATATAACGTAAATATAGTTTTATAATAATGTTATCTACACTATCACATTCAGGCGATATCTTTTGTAGCTACGCTTACTTATATCAAAGATTTCATTTGCATTCACTTAAATTATTATTTTATTTTTGTACGGAACCCTTATCATTTTGCCAAAATAAAATTAGCCTGAGTTACTCCTTATAACATGTTCCGCCCTAATCGGTCCAGCCGTTTCGCAGATTAGCCGGAACCACCAATCAGACAGACTGACAAAAATCTTTAATAATTGGTATTTTGCTATACTTAGTTACTTTCATATGCATTTACTCGTAGTAAAAAGCTGGTATTTAGATATTAGAAACATACACTTCAATTTTATTTATTTGCAAGTATAGATATAGGGAAAGTTTGTGTATCATAATATATATCTAAGTACCACTTTTTCTATTTAGTTTAGGCGGGAGAGAATTGTCCCACCCCTCTCTACCCACGGGAGTCGTAAGAGCCGACTGAGGGAATACCGGGGGAGTGGGCAGCAGCACTCCTTCGAGTATTAACAACATACACTGCGATCGCCAACCCGCCTGCCAAGCGTGGCGATTACGGCATTATCCCCCATGACGGGACCGCTCGTTGTGGCGTTCTCTTGGGGAGGCCTATGTCCAGCAGTGGACGTTGAAAGGCTGATGGATGGATGGATGGATTAATTAGGCGGGAAAAATGTACCTAACCACACACCCCGTCGTTAGGTAAATCGTCAGTTCGTTAATCTTCTATCGCTGAACTAATATCACACAGTTCCAATGGTGTGCCTACACAAGAGGAGAGAGGATGCATAGTAGGTTTATTTAGAGTGTGAGGGGCCCTTCTACCCAGTTTGTTGCTTCAAACGACTGGGCATTCGGTTAAGTATATTTTCTATGTACTATATAGAATTTTGGTGATTAACTTTAGTTTGGTATTATTTATTCAATTAAAGCAATATTATTTTCAATTAATCGCGTTGTAGTTGTCGTTACAATCATTATCAAATATAACATTTAGGAAACCATGTGGTTCGAATTATATTCGTTGTTTACACTTAGTTTAGACATTTTGTTTATACTACTATTTAAATAATTGTTTTTAATATATTGAACTAATTTTGCGATTGTGTTTGACTGAGTAAAAGATAGCAATATTTAGTTGCCTCTGTGATCTAGCTGTAGCTTATACGACTGTGGGTCATGAAGTATTGAGTTCCAATCCAGGGTCGGGCCAGGTATTGAGTTTTTCCATCAAGAAATTCTCGATCTGATATTAATATGTAATTGCTAGGAATTAGGTAATTCGGAGCGTTTTTTCCCCGTTTGTCTGTTTATCTGTTTGTTCGTTCGCGCATCACGCAAAAACTACTGAACGGATTTTGATGCATTTTTTTATTTGATAGCTTTTGATTAGAAAAAAAGGCTTGTATACATTTTATCCCGCTACTGTATCGAAAACCTGAGATATAACCTAAAAACTAGCTTTTGGCTGCGGCGGAGCCGCGGGCATAGTATCAAATAAATTTGCTTAATTTTATTGACGTGAAATAATAATTATTTTGAATATGTACAGCAGGCCTACCATGAACTCTTAGCTAAGCGATTTAATTGTGATGCAATTCTAAATAGGTGTGTTGTTGTATTTCGTACCATGATGTTCAATTGAGCGATCTTGTTTAGGTCGTCAAGTAAGTTCATGGTACGAAATCCAATACAAAGATGTCATGTTTGCGATTCAGATTATGTGCAGATTCGGCAAAAAACAAAAGATTGCGTCTTTGACACGTCATGGTATGAAATTGCGATTCAGTTCAGTTTAGGTCCTAAACTGGATCGCAATAAGAGTTCGTGGTAAGCCTGCTGGTCGCGTAGGGTTCGGTTATAATGCATAACTATTTTTTTTTACGTATACCTACGTTCTGCCATGCAAAATTGTAGATTATCTTCATTATGTGTAGTTGATCGAAGTAATCCTTCTCTGATCATTCGTTTCTTTGTTTGACTTGAGGTTCCTTAAATTAAGTAATTTTCACCCACTGCATTACTGATGGTAGGGTTGTACACATTATGGTATCTTTTGATTGTAGCAGTAGATGGCGGTTCATTAATTCAGTTACTATCTGAGAAATTCAATGGCGAGCAGCGGCTTAGGAGTATTCTTAGTACAGTTAATTCCATGAATAGCAGTCTCTACTTTTCAACAGACAGACCGCGGCTCATCGTGAAACAGAGAGTTAGTTATATACAGAATATATTAACTTAATAGATGGAAACTAAATTGAATCTGAGTTATTTAAAAACATCTCGCTATACGAGTATGACGCATTGTTTTATCATAATACATATTTATGAATTTAGCTACTGACACATAATGGAGGATTACTTAAGGCTCGACAAAGATCGCAGAAATTGTGAATAAGTACACACTATACCAATGTGTATGACTTATATTTGCAAAAAGCCTTGTAGGAGGAGGAGGTCTGGTTGATTAAAGATATAATATAAATAGACATTTTACCTTTTGTATGAAAATCTTTTAGGATCAAAACCGAAGATGAATCGCGGGCACGGCTGATAGGCTGTAACCGATGCAGGTGTCTCATCCCAGCACGACCAACCATCAAATATTCGTGGGCACCACATGATGCTGTCTATTGAATAAGTGTATAATATTTATATGTATTTAAAAAAAACCATAGCGTCACGCCTGTATTCCCTGAAGAGGTAGGCAGAGGTGTATTACACATCCACGACTGGCCAGCTATGTTTGAGTCCCACTTAATAGGGGGCGAGCCTATCGACGTCTACCGGGCACATTTCCAAACTCCAGGCTGCTACTGAGAATTTTTCTTTTTAGGAAAAAGCTCAATAGCTTTGCCTGACCCGGGAATCGAACCCGAGACCTCGTGATTAGCAGTCGCATATATGTATTTAATATTCACAAAATAATGTTAACATTGATATATATTTCTTAATAACTTACCATTGTCATTGTTAGCGAAGAAGGTGCTGTGGGTAATATTTTCCGTATAACATTGCCTTCTTAATCTTGCAAACATCTGATACCTTGGATCATTTTTGTAGTCATAGATGCGAGAGAGATTAGAGGTGGAATTATGCATTGCTTACAATTGTATGATTCAATATGTAATCATTATATAATTATATGATTTATAATTGTCAGGAAAAACCTATTTATGGGAATTTTAACAGCTAACCTGAAACAAAAAATTAAGATAAATTAATTTTGTCATGCATTTTACAAATACTCAAGGTCTGTATATGTATAGTAACTTATTGCAAAAAACTATAATAAATATCTGCACATCGTCAACTTCAGCTAAGCACTTATTATTCCCATTTGTGTTGGGTCAGGTTTCTAATTTAATAATATTCAGTAAAGTATCGTCGCTTTCGCGGAGTTACAATCACTTGATATTGAAACTTAGACTCAAGGGATCTCTACGAGTATTATCCTTTTTTTTAGTTAAGGCGGAAAAAAATGTTTCTAACCGCACACCCCGTCGTTCGGGGCAACGAACAAGGTAGTGTGCCCTCACCCACTAAATAAACCCGCCGTGTGCCGTCTCTCTGCCTTTATTGGCGGGCCACTGGAACTATGCTACATTACTTCAGTGGTCTACGGGTATTATCCTAAATCAATCCTAAGTTCGCAAATGTCTAATTACTGGATTTTTATTTTATTCTTTAACGAGGAACTAACAAGTACATAAGTTTTGGTTAAATTAACACAAAGTGTGAAAATGTGTGATCGAAAATAACAGTCACGACCAGGATTTCAACCTGCATCTCCTGGTATACCATCCCAGATGCTTTGCCAATTCAGTCATCGTGACAATTGCTTGGGACTGCGAATTTAGATAACACATTCATTCTGTCTTGCATGATGAGATGTCAAATCATCTGGCAGTATTTTTTTTAATAATAATTATAAAAGGTATTATAGGAGATGTGTGCTAATTTATGTGAAATTGTGCTAATTTATGCGGCTAAGCACATAAAATGCTCCAAAAATATGTAAAAATATCAGAATGTTTGGTTAATAAGTTTGCGTACTAGGACACTTATATGGACATTTAATTCATTATACATCGTACTGTCATATAATGAATTAGTATCAGTTGCTATTGTTATCCCGACTTGTATCGTATTAGACATAATATATGGTAATGTAACATACATTTTCCGACTTTAGTGCACCTCAAGAAGGTTTTTAGTATTTTTTATATAATGCAGAAGCGCAGATGATTAATGATTAATCTCTAAGCTCTAAAGTTCTTCGTGGTCAAGACTGGGAAAAACTCTGAGTTGTAACTATTCCTTTCGATGAAACCAATATTTTGCCGCGATGATTTATTGTCCAGTTGTAACGATAGCCAAGTAATTTATATCATTTAGTAACAATACGAAGTCACTGGTAATATTTTATTTTGGGCACTAAAAGTCTCATCACAAAATCTCGTTGTCGCTTAAAAGAAGAATAAACTAAAAGCACATTTTCGCATCCTAACTATTATCTGTGAGAGCTATGTCTGTACATTTAAGATATTTGAGAAAAAAATACTGTATTAGGCTATAGGAATAGGCGTGACTGAATACAAAAAAAAAAATTTAGATTTTTGTCTGTTTGTCGATTTGTCTGTCTGTTTGTTAGTTTACCCATCACGCAAAAACTACTGAACGGATTATGATGAAAATAGAATAAATGCTTCTTTTATTTGATAGCACTTGATTAGACTTAAAAACTGGTAAACATTTTATCCCGCTACTACATCGGGAACCTGAGATATAACTTAGAAACTAGCTTTTGGCTGCGGAAGAGCCGCGGGCAAAGGCTAGTTTGATATATTGGTTTAGTTAGCATACACACATAAATGCACACGCGCACACACACACCGCATTTTATTAAGTCTTTTAAGGGCGTTGGAAATGTAAGCACTTTAAATTATCGACACGCCACACAATCCTTTTTTTCGGAAACACGAGTATAATATGCTTGTTTTTTCAACTGTAATTCTTTAGTGTCCAGTTATACCGGAATAGGTACACTTAATACTTTTTGATTCTATCGCAGGGAGTAGGTAGTTGATTTCATATAAGGGTAAATATTTTTTTTACCCCAAAAAAATATTTTTTCAACTTTATTATTTTTATGATTCAGCATTAAAAAATACATACAACCCTAAATTGTCACTCTTTTACTGCCTACCTCTATTTTTTAATAGCGATATAGCATTTTAATAATTTTCATGGCAAAATATTCACGAAAAAAAATATGGCGGTACGTAGTTCACCGGGTGAGCTAGTAAGAAAATAAAATATTCACTGGTATCTTGTGGCCAACATAAGACACAAATGTGTCTAAGTTTGCGCCGAACCTAAGTTTCAAAATTCAAATATATATTGAACGTTGTTTGTTATATTATTTATAGCCTTTGGGTACATTAAAATGTCTGTATATTTTACGTCCAATTAATAGGATGCTCCAAGCGAGTGATTCATTCCAGAGGCAGAGGAGGTATGGCAAACTACGGTCAATAATAAATAAAATACAATTTACCTGCACTTAATGATAGTTTTACTGCCCAGGTGTAAGATTCATGGTTTATTCAAAGATTAGGGCCATGATTCTTTTCAGAAGCTAATACTTTTTATTATGTTCATTAAGAACATTTAAAGTCCATCTAGTAGACTATTCGGGCATCACTCTACGCATTGGTGCTTGCTGTCTAATTTTATTCAGTTGAACGTCCGTAGATCAGTAGCCGTTCATTCATAGTGGACCTCATCGGAAAGAAAAATGGTCAGATTTTCTGGTAATTGCAAGTCTCTAACAACAATTTGCATGAAAAAACACAAAGTGTGAAAATGTTAAATAGAAAACGATTGCCTCGAGCGGAGATTGAACTCGCGCCTTCGGCATTCCGTCCGCTTGATTAACACAAAGCATCTGGGACGGTATTCCAGGAGATGCCGGTTCAAATACTGGTTGTAACTATTATTTTCGATTTAGAAATTGTGTTAATTTACATGGCTAAGCAATACTAAACATGTCAAATGTTAAAAATATATTTATAAAATTACCAAAATATTTTATATCGCTTATAGCGGCAGACGAGTCATGGCCCACCTGATTGTAAGTTATTAACAAAGTAGAAAGAGTGGGAAGTAGGTTATCTTCATACAAACGCGCGCGGCTTGTATGTGTGCGCCATAGTATTGTACGCACACTCTAACAAAATCTCGACCTGTTTCTCAGTACGCCAGTCGGGGCTAACACCGCACAAGGTTCGTGCGTCACGGCTTTTCGGCTCCGCTAAATAAATGAAAAATGTGTGATAATCGCAGGAGAACTTATTGCTGTGTGTTTGGCTGTCCAAATGTCATGTCATGTCGATTTCTCAGTATTGTAGGTATAGTGACTAAGTAATAATCGTAAGTAAAAATCGTAAGTTAATATAATCTGCGTTGCGTCGTCTGGGTTCAGGGTTAGTGAGGTCAGTTTTAACTAAACGATTAAAAAATACAACTTCCCGGCCTTTGCCAATTTCTAGGCACTGAATTAAAATTTAGCTAAAAGTGACAACCCTGTGACAGGCAAGTATGGTAGGTAATTATATCGCGGAATGGGCCAGAGATAGCCCACTTCCCCACTCTTTCTACTATGTTATTAATATACTGAGAAGAAATGACGTTTTCAATATAGAATTTGCCGTTACATTCTGGTAGACTTCTATACACAGTTTATAAATGGTAGAGCGCTAGTTACGACGACGATAAATGAATAGTAAAACAACATTACACAAAAAAAATATTAGTCCAATTTTCGTCAATTACATCAACACAACAGCTTTATTTTGTTTAATGACAGATGTAGTGAGAGTTTGTATTAATTAAATCATATAATATGCCTACACTCGTAAATGTTATTCATTATTTTAGTATAATTAACTTTTAATTACTGGTCAATACAAGTGAAATCAAGAGTATATGAGTGAATTCAAATCATAAGTATATTATGTGCTATTACTGAAGTAATGTCACACAGTTCCAGTGGACTGCCAATACAGGCGGAGACGGCACACGCTGGCTATATTTAGTGGGTGAGGCCCCCACACTACCCTATTCTTTGCCCTGAACGACGAGGTGTGCGGTTAGTTAAATTTTTTCCTACTTTAACAAAAAAAGGGTCTATTTTGTATTTACTCTTTTGTCGTATCTACCTACTAGGTATTCAAAGTCAAACAACGATTGATATCGAGCTGAACTATTCTAACACTTACTGAACTTTAAGGATTACCACAATTTTTTTAGTTCTGAAGTCAAATAAAAAAGTTGCATCGAAATTCGTTTAGTAGTTTTTGCGTAATGCGCGAACAAACAAACAGACTAAAAATTAATAAAAATTGTTTTTGTGTTATGACACGACTATATAGCCTAATAAAGACATTTTTCTGAAATATCTTAAATGTACAGACACAGCTCTGTTACAGCTTTATAATAGTTACGATGTAATAAAAACGCCTATAGAAGCCCTCATGAAATTCGTGAATTCGTAGGAGGATGTATGTACAGGGGAGACTGACACTCACCTACCTAGACCAAATCGGTCATGTATTGAAGGAAGGTGGAGTCAGGTTTGCCGTGTGGGGCCGGCACCAAGAATAGCTCCACCCCGTCTCTTCCTATGGGAGTCGTAAAAGCCGACTAAGGGATTACCGGGGGACTGGGCAGCAGCGTTCCCCTGTGTACTAAAAACATGCACTGCGATCGCTAACCCGCCTGCCAAGCGTGGCGATTATGGTAAATCCCCATTTTGGGGAGGCCTATGTCCAGCAGTGGACGATGAAAGGCTGATGGATGGATGGATTGATGGAGTCAGGAGTCTCAGAAACCGGCAAGCGTGTATGAAGAGAGTTATGAATGTTGACGAAGCGAGAGATGTATGCGAGAATAGAGTCTCTTGGCACTCTGTTCTCTCTGCCTACCCCGCAAGGGAAATAGAATGATGATAAGTAGCAGTGAAATGATATAAGTAGTAGATACTAGGTATATAAAATAGTATCCAAACATAACGGCCTGGTCCACCGTCTGCCATGAAGCACATCGGTGTGTATTTGTTATAGCAGGAGATACCTGTTATTTTTTTCATTTCATATATGTGAAGGAAAGAATACTCATTTGCCACCATATGCCATAAAAAAAAGAAACGAATATAAGGTATTCTTAAATGTTAAATTTGATAATATGGTACTGGTAATGTGGGTATTTGGGTGTTTAACATTAAATAGCTATAGCTTATAATCATTGATGTTTACCGTGGAGTTAGTCGGTTGATCGTTTGTATAGTCATTGCAATAATATTTACTCAAAGAATGTATTACAGCAACACACCATATCTAAGCGTCTTAGTTTCTGTTCTCCTACTAAAAGTCTAATCAAAAGCTATAACATAAGGTTTCGTGAAAAAAATCTTTTTAATCGTTTGCAAGATGCGCGAACAAACAAACAGACAAAAATTAAAATAAATTTGTTTTATGTTCAGAGATTTGTTTTATATCAGCCTAATATAGTATATTATTTACACAAATATCTTAAACTAGCCTTTGCCCGCGGCTCCGCCGCAGTCAAAAACTAGTGTGTAGGTTTTATCTCAGGTTCCCAATTTAGTAGCGGGATAAGAAGCTATCAAATAAAAAAAGTTGCATTAAAATCTCTTCAGTAGATTTAGCGTGATGCGTGGACGAACAAACAGAGAAACAAACAAACCAACAAACAGATTAACAGACAAAAAATCTAAAAAAAATTTGTTATCTGACACGCCTATTATAGACATTTTTTCTCAAATATCTTATATATGCATACACAGCTCTGTTACAGATTTATAATAGTTAGGATTATAGTAGATTGACTGTATATGTAAATAGCAATCAACGGGCTTAACATTACATTCTAATAGATCTTCCGAAATCAAAGAAACGCGTGACTCATTGTATGTATGAGTGTAACTGGAAGCAGTAATGCGAAAGTTATGGGTGCTTTTTATTAGCGAACGTTCACTGATCGTTGGACTCGAGCAATCTCCGGTCAGTACTAAATGTGCACTAAAAATTCTTTATATAAACCTAGAAGTATGTCCTTCGTCCGCGTTTGAGTGATATTGTTTACTCTATACTAAAGTACGAAACGTATGGCGTGGGGAACATCGCTTACACACGTAGGCTTGTCTACATTTATGGATATTTATTCTAGGATTTATAAGCTTCCATAAATGAAATTACACAATGTATTGTATGCTGTAATAGTTGATGTACGAGTTTGTTCCAATTACCCCTTGCAAATACCAATTGTGAATTTGTTTTAATGGCTGATATTGGAAATAAACTACGCAGTCAGACAAATTTCATGCAGCTACATTAGGTATTTTTTAAAAAGCGTAACGGAAAAGCAGTTAGCTTGTAAAACTAGAAAATAAAAAATAGTAACATTATGTTATGATGTATAAGAACTAACTCAAGAATATTGTATTATTACCAACAAAACTATTTTACACAGATTTTGTTAATAAGACCTGCTTGTTATTCTTTTATTTAAATATAACACATATTATTTTCGGTAAACCTATATTAAAATTATAATAAAACTGTAGGCCTGTAGCGTCACGAACGACGGGGTGTACGGTTTGGTATATTCAAAATAAACAGGTACAAAGTCTGCTCCATGAAAGCAAATTTTACAAAAATCCTGTTTAAAATGGTTTTTTTTTGTCCGTGACTCCGAGCTATTTAGATGTATAATTAATATTAGCTGTGTTATATATTTTCAATGATATAAAATCCCTAGTCTTGCCGTAAATATTGGTACAAAAAAAAATATATTTTTTCTATTGCATAAAATATATTATGCGTTGAGGCCAGTTATCAATCGACCCCGCGTTTTCGCCATGGGAAAATTCTGCACTGCCAATCTTATGTATTGCTTTAGGGACTTCAAATTATCATGAAGTTTAGATTATGCCATTCTGTCTTAAACTGACCATAAATCATAATTCAGCTTATTAAAATCGGCTTATTAAAGTCTTCAGCTTAGATGAAGTCAGAAATGTTTTGTTTCCACGTTTGTGTGACCCGAGCTTTATGACCCGGTGCTGAGTTTTGCTGAAAGTAACCATTCTTGCTTAATCACCTTCTCAAGAATCGTATCTCGATACACCTGTGTCAATGCTTTGACACCTTTTTCGCAAAAGTATGGCTGAGTCACTCCTTAATAGCTGACACCCCACCAAACCATCATTGATGTCGGATAATGCCCACATTGTATTCTACTAACTAATCGAGAAGCTTTAAGCTCTATAGAAGCTTTATATAATATAGCTATATATATATAGTTTTTTTTTATCTAGCTTTATGTTTTTTTTTTTTAGCTCTATAGCCTTTTTATTTCTCTCTTTTTAGAGCTCTTTAACTGCCTCGGTGGTGCAGCGGTAGTGTATGTGACTGCTAATCATGAGGTCTCGGGTTCGATCCCCGGGTCGGGCAATGTTATCGAGCTTTTTCCTAAAAAGAAAAATTCTCAGTAGCAGCCCGGAGTTTGGAAATGTGTCCGGTAGGCGTCAATAGGCTCGCCCCCTATTACGTAGGACTTAAACATAGCTGGCGAGTCGTGGGTATGTAATACACCTCTGCCTACCCCTTCGGGGAATACAGGCGTGATGCTATACTATGTTTTAAGCATAAACCCGGTCATTCTGCTTATTCAAATGTTGCTCGATAGTAAACATTTTTCGCCAGTAAATATGTTTTTTGAATGACCTCCCTTTGCATAATTAAGAAGATGTTTTGGTTATACCACCCTTTTCTATGGACGGGTTGTGTGAAACATAATAAAGGCAGACAAGTGATAAATTGAATATTTAAAAACAGTTCCGAGAATATCCAACAGCTGGCTAGCTGTTACATTATAAGATCAGGATTGTTCCAATGTATCCAGCTTATAGCATGGTAGAAATTCTAAAGGCGGAAAATATGAAATTCTAAATTAGTTCATGAGGATAAATTTGTATCATAATATTGATCTACTAATCTCGTCGTAATAATTTTAGAACCATTTGGTATCGGGGACGAAATAAAGATCTAATACTTATTGTACAAATAACTCAAATGATGACTTAAAACTATAAGTATCTGAGCATACAATCATTCCTAACTGTGCGTATTTTAGTCGAAAACTGTTGGATACATTTTTATATTATTGATCATTTATCTCATATTTTATTTTGCAAAATTAAATTTTTGTTCGAAAGAGGTTTATTCCGAAATGGTCCCATTTAATTTTTTTAGAAATCGGTGCAGCTATTTTTAAAAAATCAAAAAAAGTGTATACCTCGATGACACTTTTTCGTTTACTCTGAAATCGGGCCGTCTCATTGCAGCAGTGCGTTTAGTTAGCATACCCGTCTATTATATATAATTCCAGTGTCACGATGTTGGTCCGGGATGAACTCCGAAAGTACTGAACCGATTTTAACTTTCTTTTTTTTTAAATGTGTGTTTGGTCCAACTTAAGAGATAGGATACTTTATATATCAAATTATAATTGCAATATTTATTAATCAAAAAATATATGGCGGTACGAAGTTAGCCGGGTCAGCTAGTATTTATATACAAAGTCTTTCTTCACGGTTTTTAGAAGACTCTCCAAGACGGCGTGCTCTATTTCTTTCTCTATTGCGCTTTAGGCGCTCATCTTTGTTATTTTTACTTCTGTGCTCGACGCTATCTCATACGAGATGCACCCAAGGTAGGCCTCCCCATCGTGTACCATCTACTCTAACCTACGCACCTATTTTATAAAAAAAAACACTAAAAAGCAAAAAGTAAACTATTTAAAAAAATACAAGTAAACCGCCTTCAGAAGACCCCCAGGAACTAAAAAGCAATAAATAATTGGTAGGTATTTACATACGATTTCCGTGCTAGACACCTACTGATGTGTTTGAAGCCGGTGCCTAATTATGTTTTTAATGTTATTTAAGTATATAAATGTATTATTTTTGTTACTTGTGTGACTTGGCACCGGCATATATGTAGATACGAGTATATATAAATAAAAAAAACATATTTGACTTTACGCATGGCATGCAATGGATTTTACAAAACCGCCATTAAACTCGAGCGTACTACGTACGGAAACCCGTTAAATTAATTGCTATCAAAATGTGTAACAGTAATGTCTCCTATAACGCGTCTTGAATACAGACTGGAGCCTTTTTACAATATTTTATCAGTGAAACAAAATAATACCACTTACATTTTTTCATGAGCTGTAGAAGAAATCATTATCTATCTATACTATTATAAAGCTGTAACTGTGTCTGTACATTTAATATATATGAGAAAAAAGTATATTTATTAGGCTATAGGGGTGTGTCTAAACACAAAACGATTTTTTTTAGATTTTTGGCCGGATTATCTGTTTGTTTGTTCGCGTGATGCACGCAAAAAGTACTGAACGGGTTTTGATGCAACTTTTTTGTTTGATAGTTCTTGATTAGACTTAAAAACTGGTATACATTTTATCCCGCTACTATAACGGGAACCTGAGATGTAACCTACTCGTAAATACTAGTACTACTATTATAAAGCTGTAACAGAGGTGTGTCTGTACATTTACGATATTTGAGAAAAAATATTAGACTATATGAGGCCTGTCTGGACACAAAACAATTTTTTTTAGATTTTTTGTCTGTTTATCTGTTTGTTTGTTCGCGCATCACGCATAAACTACTGAATGGATTTTGATGCAACTTTAATAAAATAAGAAAATCTTCGAATACCTAACTTAATAAAAGTAAAATAATGTCATAGAGATCATATTTTAGAAAGTAGTTAGTAATATGCTTGTATGCCGCAGACGTTTGGATACTCATTGTTACTAAATGCTTGCTTTAAGCCCAATTAGCTGTAATTTTATTTAGCCTTTTTGATGTGAAATATCTAATGCGGAGGGAGGGTAAAGTCGGCTGTTAGCGTGGCGACGCTTTTATTTTACTTGTCCCGTTCAAATCTTGCAAGTTAAACACACACACAAGTTGACACACTTCCCGGTTTCCGATTGAGCTGAAACTTTACACGCATGTGTATATCACGTGACAATGCAATATTATGATGACATGGAGCTGATCTGATGATGGAGCTGAAAGGTGGACATAGGAACTCTATAATGAAACGACGCAACCCCATCGAGTTTGGGCTCGTATGATTCATTTTGCCGAGTACTTTGTGTCTAGATGATATCCAGGGTCTGATGATGGAGCTGGAAGATGACCACAGTAACTCTGTAATGAAATGACGCAACCCCATCGAGTTTGGAATCATTTGATTCGTCTTGACGAGTACTTTGTCTTTAGATGGTATCCAGGGTCTGATGATGGAGCTAGAATGTGGCCATAGGAACTTCGTTATAAAACGACATAACTGCATCGAGTTTGGGCTTGTATGATTTGTCTTGATGAGTACTTTGTCTCTAGATGATATCCAGGGTCTGACGATGAAGCTCGAAAGTGGCCACAGTAACTCTGTAATGAAACAACTCAACCGTATCTAGTTTATACTCGTTTGATTCGTCTTGATGAGTACTTTGTTAAGTTATGATCATTTTATTTCTATAAAATAATTTCGATGTTTTCACATCTGCTAGGCGTCTCGCGACGTCTAGTTTTTTTTTATTGGTTTTAGTTCAAATTTTTCACTTTCACTTTTTAGGTGTATCTAGTTACACCTAGTAAACAATTGCGTTAAAGCACCAAATTTTATTATAAAAAGCTAAGTTGGAACGACGTAGGTATCAAAGTGAAGTTTGACGTAATTTTTGCGGTCAGAATATTTTCTCTACCATTGGTGGCTAGTGTATTTACATTTTATTATTATTATCCCACTGATGAGCACTTATCTTCTATGAGAGGAATTTAAGCCGAGCCTATCACACTGGCCTAGTGCGAGTTGACAGACTTCCCAAGCCGTCTCACATTATTTGCAGGTTTCCTCACGATGCTTTCTTGAATTGAGCAGTGATAATTTGTAAACACAACAAAAATTCAAAAAAATATTAATATTTAAGAGGTTTGTGTTATGTTAGAGGTCTGGATTTCGGAACGGGGATTAAACTAGACACCACTGTCACTTCTTTCTTTGACTACAAGGATCTAGGTTGTAATAATTATTAATGATTCGTGTAACACACACAGCTCACAGTTACATCAACTCTTTACTTATACCCGCGGCTGACCGGACTCGTATACTAGATGACATGTACAGAGCACGAATTAACTCCCCATACTTCCCAAGCACGCATTTCTCTTTCAAGCATCACCATAAAACCTCACTAGAAATCGCCTACGCGATTCCATACTTCAACTGGTGTCTCGTCTGACCTAACCGCGGTATATGAACCTCGTACAGTAATTTTAACCTAATCCACACAACCTTTAAAAATGCTATGTCCAGTGGTATATCATTTCGTACTCCAACGTAGATTTTCTTCATTCACTCATTACTCAAAATAAGTCTTCCCCCTTTTTTTATTCCACTATTGTTCGTCAGAACTTTTCCAAATTCATCTTTTATACACACATGGGCTAGGTACACAGATTAATTTATAATATTCTTGCCTTTGCCCGCGGCTCCGCCGCAACCAAAAGCTAGTTTTTACGTTATATCTCAGATTCCCGATGTAGTAGCGGGATAAAATGTATACCAGTTTTTAAGTCTAATCAAGAGCTATCAAATTCTGTCCGTGTGGAGAGGGACTAAGAATACAAGTGTCACTACCTCATCCTTTCCCGCGGGTGTCTTACAAGGCGACTAAGGGAAGTAAGCAATTATCACCCATGACATTACTGGTGGTAGGGCTGGGTACTTACCAAGTGATAGTAATCACGGGCCCGAACGAGTCATTACCACCGTCCCCTGTGCGACTGTTCATGAAGCACGTCAGTGTGATTTTGCTGTAGCAGCCGTTTATTTCATATCTGAAATGGTGAGCAGCGGCTTGACAATATTGTCGGTATAGTTGAGTCCATCCATCCAGCGTAGGTTAGATAGCACTTATCATCAGGTGGGCCGTGGCATATCTACCATCATCAGCAATAAAAAAAAGTTGCGTCAAAATCCGTTTATAATAGTTAGGAAGCATTATAATTGCTTAGTAGAAAAACGAAAGTTTCATAAAATTATGCAAAAAACGAGAATAAATATGTAAAGAGTAGTCACAGATATATAGCTCATTACTATCCGGATCTCTCTTAGATTAAGTGTTCTCAACAGCGAATATTTATGATGGTACGCACTTTATGACTGTCGTCCTTTTATGTGCTAGTATAATGAAGAACACCCACATAAATGTAAGTCAAAAAGAGTTTATTTTATGAATTTATGGATAATAATAATATTCAACAACTAGGTGTATATTTATAAATTAAAATTTTAATTGAGAAATCTTAAGTGAGCGTGTCACGACGCGTCACAGGTGGTTTAAAGATAAAATTCCTTATACCCCCAACGACGGGTTGTGGGATTAGGAAATTTTCTCCCACCTTAACAAAAGAAAAATATAAAGAAGGTTATCTAATAATGTCACCTTCCTATAATTTTTTCTTGCCAGTGACAGCGTAATTAAAATTTTTGGTTGATTAATTATTTGTGCTGTTTGCAATGTTGTTCAAATGTTTTAAAGATTTATCTATAATCAATATATAAATATCTTATCTTAGCGCATTTGACAGTTCGCAAGTAATTGAATATTCATAGCTAGAAAGGACAACGTCTGTCTGGTCAGCTAGTTCTTGTAAAAATATCAATATTAACACTATATATTATAGTTACACGGTGGTAAAGAGGACTTGATAAGAGAGGATACCTATCCATCAGTCGAAGCATATCGACATCTGTTACCAACTGAGTCTGATAGTAAGGTCTAGATTTAGAATTTAAACTGATGGTATTAATTATTGTTACAGACTGTTGGCCTTTGTTAAGACTAGAGTATTACTAGTCAACCCGTGCGGAATCCCGCAATTTGATATTTACCAAAACCAATTCGATATCTATCGAATAATGGATGCACCGATTAAAGGGTTTCTTCTTAGATGTTTATAAATCTTAAATATATGAGAAGCGGTACATTTTTCGTCATTAGCTGGCACGGTAAGCTTTAAAATGAAGGCTAAAACATGGAATTTGATGTAGAAATAAGGAAGATCTCGCGGACTGATAGAAAAACAGGCTAGGAATTTGTGTTTGATATTCATTGTTTAAATGTAATTATCTACACTCATATAAATATCATCCATCCATCAGCATTTTAACGTCCAAGGCTGGACATAGGCCTCCCCAAGAATGTGGGATAGTGCCATAATCGCCACGCTTGGCATATAAAAAATGTGAATTCACAACAATAACTTTATATATTTTATGTTATAGAGTATAAGATATGCTGCACTGTCGAATTAGGCCTTGCCTGTAATGATAGTTGTAAGTTTTGGTATAAATAAATAAATAAATAAATATAATTAATGTAAATTATGTCAATTTTGGTAAGATTATGGAGCTAATATCGTTTGTGATTGTGTACCTAATGCTATTTTAAACTTAGACATTTCAACTTAGTGAAATAGGTACGTGTAACAGTTATTATTTCTATGTCCTTTAGTAAACGAAAATAACTCTTGTAGGGATGGTGCTTTCTGATTGACCAACACTGGTATACTTTATATACTTTATTGGTACTTAGACTTATAACAGTGACAGTTAGTAATATAGAAAACAACCCTAAATAGGACCGTGGGGTGGAATTGCGGGGCCTTCGCACTCCCGTGTCCTGCTAGCTACCCTCGAACCTGATGGCTTGCGTGGCCGCTGGTCAGGCTGAGGTTTTTATCTTTAAGAGGGATCAGCGGGGCCTCCGCTCTCTAAGGTTCCTAGCAATCGAATGAATATTTTAACATAAAATGTCGCTGTTATATAGGCGGCCGACTTGTATATGTGCGTTTGTAGAATGTGTAACTTCAGACAGTACGCATAGATGGCGTTATTAGTCTATGTGGCTTGTTACATTCTCCCCCTCTGGTGCTCGATTATCGTCCCGAAAGAGTACCAGAATTCTTATCCAGAATTTTCTTAGGTCTTCCTCTGCGTCTTATAGGTTTAACTGGAATAGGTATAGGTTCCTCTTTGTCTCGAGTTTGGAACGGTGTAATTGCAGATGTTTGGTATCTTCCAACAGATTTATTTGAATTATTTGGATCTGCAACTTCGTAGATAATTGACCCAATTTTGTTTATGATTTTATACGGTCCGTCTCTGCGAGGTGCTAGTTTTGAAGTGTAACCCTTGTCTAGATTATTTATTGGATGGGTTTCGATGAGAATTAGCTCACCGCGTTTATAACCAGGGTCTGGTCTTTGGTTCTTATTTCAAGCTGCGCGATTTCGTTCCTGCATTCTTTCTTTGTTATCCTTTGCAATTTTTAGGTCTGTTGCAAGTTTCTTTAGAGTTGGTGTAATTTCAGATACGAAATTTTCTGATGGAACTATTGTACTCAAATCATGTGTTAAATCGTACGGCGTACGAAGTTCTCGACCAAAAGTTAAATAAGCTGGTGAATATCCGGTACTTTGACACTTGGCAGTGTTTAAAGCAAATTGTATAGCTGGCAATGTGGACGGCCAGTTAGTGTGTTATCCTTGCACCATTATTGCTATCTTAGTTTTCATATCCCGATTTCTTCTTTCTACCATATTGGCTTCAGGATAATACATAGGCGTTAATATATGTTCTATATTGAAGCAAAATGTTATCTTTTGTATTACTGCTGAGATAAATTGGGTACCGTTGTCACTTATTAGTTTTCTTGGTAAGCCGTATCTCAAAAATATTTCTTTTATTAGTATTTTAGCGCATGTTTTAGGCGTTGCTTCCCGGATTGCAAATAATTCTATCCACCTTTTTGTTGTATCTTCAATAATGAATATCCATTTGTCTTCTGATTCTGCTTTCGGAAGTGCGCCAAATAAGTCAATGGATAATACTTCGAATCTTTGGTTGTTTGCTGAGGATTGATATAATCCAGCAGGTTTTAGATTAGATGGTTTATACCGTTGTACATTCTACACATGTTTTGATGTAGGTAACAACGTCTTTTCTTAGCCCATTCCAATAAAAATGATTAGAGATCCGATTTATTGTTCTATCTATTCCCATATGTCCTGCTGTAGGCAGATCATGATAAGCCGTTAAGACGCCGCCGCTCTTGCTTCGGTACTACAAGTTTCGGGTTTTCATCGTCTTGGCTTGGTGAATATCTGTACAGAGCTCCTTGGTGGATTAGGTACCCTTTTTTAAACCATTCAACATAGTCTTCGTTATTATATTGCTTATTTTCTAATGCCTTGATAATTAATGCTAACTTTTCATCTTTGAGTTGTTCTTCACGTATCGATTTCCCACTTCTTTTCGGTAACTCTACTTCAATAGCACAAACTGTGTATTATTTGTCATAATCTTTACACGATGGACGTGAGAGTAAATCTGCGAGAACGTTTGTCCATCCGGGAGTATACTGTATTTCGAACTCGTAAGGTTGTAACTGCAATGCCCATCTCGCAAGTCGACCAGTCGGAGTTTTGAGGCTTATCAACCATTTCAACGGCTGATGATCAGTAATTGTTATGAATTTTGTCCCTTCAATATATCCTCTGAATCGTGGTACAGCCCATACTATTGCTAATGCTTCTTTCTCAGTTACAGTATATTTTTTTTCTGCAGAGGTAAGTAATCTACTGGCGTATTCCACAGGATGTTCATCTTTGCCCTTCCCCTGTAATAGAGCTGCGCCTATAGCGAACTGGCTTGCGTCGGTTTTCAATTTAAATGATTCATTGCTATTTGCTTGTCGGAGAACAGGGCTAGTAGTTAATGCCTGTTTTATATTATCAAATGCTTGCTGTTGCTCAAATTTTCATACCCAACTTATAGATTTCTTTGTTAAATTGGTTAGTGGTCTTGCTATATCTGCGAAATTTTGTATGAACCTTCTATACCATGACGCTGTTTGTAGGAAAGATATTAACTGTTTTAGGTTTGCAGGTGGTGGCAATTGTATAATTGCTGCAGTCTTTTCAGAATCTATTTTTAAACCTTCGGGAACGATGACGTGCCCTAAGTATTTTATTTTAGAGCATCCTAATTTGCATTTTTCTCTATTGGCACGTAGGTTATACTCTGAAAATTTATTAAAGATTTCCTCTAAATCCTTAATATGATCTCTAAAAGTAGGTGAACGAAGGTGCAGGTCATCCAAATATGATTGTGTATACTGAGTTTTCAGTCCTCTAATTAATCTGTCCATCAATCGTTAGAAAGTTGCTGGGGCGTTTCGTAAACCAAATGGCATTCGTGTGAATTTATATGTACCAAATGGCGATACAAATGCTGTCTTGTCTGGATCCTTTGGATCAACAGATATTTGGTAATAGCCTGATTGCAAATCTATTGTAGACATAAAAGGCATTGCTTTCGCTTGATGTAATAAATCACACTCACATAATAATGTATAAATGTAATAAATCAAATAATGTAATAAATCAAATCACATTCACTTTGTGTTTAATGTATAGTGCTAAGCATGTCAAATTATTAATATATCTAAATATTTAAAGGGTTTGCGTCATTATTAGGTAAAATCTTAATTGTAAAATTAAGTTTACCTGGTCGGTATAATGTATGAAAATACTTCCGACAGATGGCGCAGGCGTCACCCAAAGACGTTAAGTATGATGTGTTATCGAAATTAGCAGTCAGGAGCAATTGTCAGGATGGTTGAATTGGTAAAGCATCTGGACGGTATCCAGAAGATGCAGGTTCAAATCCTGCTCCTGACTGTTATTTTCGATTTCACATTTTTCACTTTGTGTTTAATGTCATCCATTCTTGGCAATGGATATCGATCTGGTTTTGTGATTTCGTTTAAACGGCGATAATCTACACAAACACTTACGTCTTTATCCCCTTTAGGTACAAGGATGACAGGTACACACCATGGAGAATCACATTCTTCAATGATGTCGTTACTTAACATTTCATCAATTTTAATCTTAAGTTGATGTTGTCATTAGAGAGACATGCGATATGGTTTTACCGCAATTGGTTGGTGAGAGTCTGTATCGATATTGTGCTTAATATGAAATGTTGGTGGACCTTGATTCTTAAAAATATTTCTGTATTTATTTAAAAGATTGTTTAATTGAAACCTTTCATCTGTAGTTAATAATTCTCCCTCATTATTTCGTAGGTTTATGTCGGGGTATTCGTCATTACGAAATAAATCAATAGAATATAGTTGAATAGGATTTACTTTGTTTGTCCTCTTCGGCTTTGCGTTTCCGGCAATCTTCGTAAACGTGACCACGTCTTCCACAAAATGTGCATTTTTTAAATTTAGGTGGTGGCGTTTTTGGCCGCGAAGATTCTCGTTGCAGGTTTTCAAAATGGCGGCCCTTTGTTAGTAGGTCACCAAATGTTTTGATTTCGTGGCGAGGCACATTTTTCTTAATTTTATAATTTAAAAGGCCATAAACCAAATTCACTTGTTCCTCTTCCTTGTGGCGCTTAGTAGGGAATTGTGCCAAAAGAGCTCGCTTAGCACACAAAAATGAGTCAATAGGCTCACTTTCTTCTTGTTTTTTGGCAAATAATTGTAGGTACACTTCGTGAGGCTGCCGCTTTGGGGCGAAAGCGTTTCGTATCAGTTTGATAGCAGAGTCCCAGTTCTTCACTTCGGATCTGACACCTTGCCACCAAGTAGATGCTGTTTCTATTAAAAGAAGTCCTAAACCTTCCACGGTATCTTCATCGGTTATATTTTCAATTTTCTTGAAAATTGTTATTGCGTTGATGAATTCTTCAACCTTCTCGTAATTTCTTTCTCCATTAAAACGAGAAATACATCTTGCAATACTTGACCGATTAATTTCTGAGGAAATCGATGTCGATGTTATACTTTGAACAATACGTTGAATATAATCTTCACTTGATGATAACGTTGTTGAAGCAATGGATTGTATCAACCGACTAAGTCGATCTTCGTTCATAGTAACAGACATCATATTTTATATCCACTTTTGTAGGTAGATGTAAAAAAAACTTTGCCTGAGGGTAGATTTACGTTGGGCCCCAGTTGTAGGGATGGTGTTTTCTGATTGACAACACTGGTATACTTTATATACTTTATTGGTACTTAGACTTATAACAGTGACAGTTAGTAATATAGAAAACAACCCTAAATAGGACCGTGGAGTGGAATTGCGGGGCCTTCGCACTCCCGTGTCCTGCTAGCTACCCTTGAACCTGATAGCTTGCGTGGCCGCCGGTCAGGCTGAGGTTTTTATCCTTTGAGAGGGATCAGCGGGGCCTCCGCTCTCTAAGGTTCCTAGCGATCGAATGAATATTTTAATATAAAATGTCGCCGTTATATGGGCGGCCGACTTGTATGTGTGCGTGATCTTTGATTCATGATAGCACACATCATTTGTAGAATGTGTAACTTCAGACAATACGCATAGTTGGCGTTATTAGTCTATGTGGCTTGTTACACTCTTTATTTTTTCGGAATGATATGTATAATAAAAAAAAACAATATAGCATCACGTCTCACATCGTAATCACGCCTGTATTCCGTGAAGGGGTAGGCAGAGGTGTATTACACATCCACGACTCGCCAGCTATGTTTAAGTCCCACGTAATAGGGGGCGAGCCTATTGAAGTCTACCGGGCACATTTCCAAACTCCGGACTGTGTGACTTTTTTTTAGGAAAAAGCTCAATAACATTGCCCGACCCGGGGATCGAACCCGAGAACTCATGAATAGCAGTCGCATACACTACCGCTACACCACCGAGGCAGTTAATATATAATAGCTTATAATAATCTTGAATCAGTTTTAAATATAGGTAAAATAATTTTTGAAATGAAATGTTTAGTTTTGGACATTACAATCGATATCCAAACTTTAAATTTTTTGTAATATTAGAATAGATAGTACCTACTCGTGCAGTGAACTTGCTTACGTAGGTACGTACCATATTGGAAGAATGACACGTTTTTAATTAGATAGAGTGACCAATACGACAATTGGTGAGTTGCCAACTTATGGTTACGTAAAAAAAGTGTAGTATACTGAGTCACAGTAAAAATATTGAGTGATCGCGTACCTACACATCATGAAGCAACTTTTTTATCAAAAATAAAAATTAAGTTTTATTTACGTAGATTAGTATTTAATGTTAGGGCTATTTTTAAAATATAAATGAATGGTATTTGAACCTTTTTAACTTCCCGTTAAGAAAATTGTAAATTTTCAAAAGATGGGAAGTTATTGGTTTTACCCCGTTTTTCGAAAATCGAGTTTTAAACGGATGTTGACGTTATGAGGTCCTAGGAAGCTTCCGTTAGCCGTGTGGGGCCGGCTTTAGAATTGTGCCAACCCTCTCTACCCATGGGAGTCGTAAGAGCCGACTAAGGGAATACCGGGGGAGTGGGCAGCAGCACTCCTTCGAGTATTAACAATATCCACTGCGATCGCCAACCCGCCTGCCAAGCGTGGCGATTACGGCACTATCCCCCATTCTCGGGGAGGCCTATGTCCAGCAGTGGACGTTAAAAGGCTGATGGATGGATGGATGGAGAAAGCTTTCCCGAATGTTTCCGCGATGATGTATGTGTGTGTGGCCGTATGTAAACCTCTTATAACTTTTGAACGGCTTGACCGATTTCATCGGGGTTGTCATTCGAAAGTACTTGACTAAACTTAGATTTTGAATACAATTAAGACCGATTCGAATAGGTAGGTCATAGGCAATCTCAAAAAAAGTAAAATTTTTTTTTTTCAAATGTGTTTTTTTGGAATAACTTTTAAATGGTTTTGCCTATCGATTCCAAAAACTAATCAGCTTTTAACATTAAAAAACCACGTCGATCGCCGCCAGTCTGGCCAAAATCGGTTGACTCGTTCGTGAGATATGGTTATCGAGAAAATTTAAAAAAATGTCTTTTTCAGAATTTCTGTGAAATTTTCAGACTGACCAATTTGAGTTTTAAGATTCTTCAAAGAACTCAAAAAGCTGCGTTGAATGCCGTAAACTACGAGAAAATTGGTTCATTTATTCAAAAGTTATTGCGATTTGAAAATTCAACGAATAGTGTTTTATTAAATCTCTATCAGACTTTTGAGCACGAAGAGCTCAAAAGCATAGAACAGTTATTTCTGTAAGTAATAATTGCAATGAATTCAAACATACCTACATATATACATACATTACTAGGAACCACCTTTTTATTTTTTTATGTGAACATCTAATGCGGAGGGAGGGTAAAATCGGCTGTTAGCGTGGCGACGCTTTTAAAATAAACTTGTCCCGTTCAAATCTTGTTAAATTTGACACACTTCCCGGTTTTCGATTGAGCTGAAAGGACATGTACCATTTACGGCCTGTGGCGGTCTAATATTTAAAATTAAACTAATAATTTATAAAATCCATCAGTGGTTTTCTTCTCTTTGTAGAACTTCAGAAAAAGATTATAGTTTAAAAAGCTATTACTTTGAATTTGTACTATATCGTAATGGTTATTGGTGAATTATTGTTATCTGTTGACAATCAAATAGGATATTGCCACTACGCTAATTGACAACATTAAAAACTTTGGTACAAAATAATATTACGTAGTTATTTCTTTGGTACAAAATAATATTATGTTACAAAATAATATTACGTAGTTATTTCTTAAATCGTGAGAACAGTAATATGGCTATTTAAGAAAATATTTTTTTTCAGTTTTCACCAAATACTTATTTATGTATTTGGTGAAAACTGATATTATTTCTAATCAAGAGTAGCAATTATGATTCAAAATATTGGCAAAACATTTTACATCTGTCATGTCATGTCATTCTAACTCATCTATTGTTGTTATCGTGTATCGTAAATATTGTATTGTGATTTTATGAGTGTAAGTTATATATTTAGTGATTTTAAGCCTCATTATTTGTTTATATATGTAGATATTATTTTATTTATTTATAATTATGGTGTTATTTTTGATCAAATTAATATTTGATTTTGAGGTATTTCAATTTCAAAATTATATCCATCTTAGATGTCTTTTATCTCATCATCCATAAGTTTTAGCATGAAAAGAAATACACAGGGCAATAGGGTAGTTATTTATCTTCAAAAAACATATTGTTTTATGTATGTCCTTTCCAGGCCGAGAATGTATGGGCATTTGGTACATCTCCTTTTACACGCATATGTATATCGCGTGATAATGCAATATTATGATGACATGGAGCTGATCTGATGATGGAGCTGGAAGGTGGACATAGGAACTCTCTAATGAAACGACGCAACCCTATCGATCCTTAACGAGTCTTTTGTTTTGAGAAGGTATACAGGGTCTGATGATGGAGCTGAAAGGTGGCCATAAGAACTCTGTATTTAAATGGCACAACTCCGTCGAGTTAAAGCTCGTTTGAATTGTCTTGACTAATACTCCATTCCTAGATGATATTCAGGGTCCGATGATGGAACTGTAAGGTGGCCACAGTAACTCTGTAGCGAAACGACGCAACCCCATCGAGTTTGGCATCGTTTGATTCGTCTAGACGAGTAGTTTATCTTTAGATGGTATCTAGGGTCTGATGATGGAGCTAGAAGGTGGCCATAGGTATTATAAAACGACATATCTCCATCGAGTTTGAGCTCGTATGATTCGTCTTGACGAGTACTTTGTCTCTAGATGGTATCCAGGGTCTGATCATAGAGGTGGAAGGTGGCCACAGTAACCCTGTAATGAAACGACGCAACCCCATCGAGTTTGGCATCGTTTGATTCGTCTAGACGAGTAGTTTATCTTTAGATGGTATCTAGGGTCTGATGATGGAGCTAGAAGGTGGCCATAGGTATTATAAAACGACATATCTCCATCGAGTTTGAGCTCGTATGATTCGTCTTGACGAGTACTTTGTCTCTAGATGGTATCCAGGGTCTGATCATGGAGGTGGAAGGTGGCCACAGTAACCCTGTAATGAAACGACGCAACCCCTTCGTTTTTGGGCTAGTTTGAGTGATGTTGAATAGCACCATAGTCCTAAACGATATTCCGGGTCTAATGATGGAGCCATGGCCTTTGGCATTATGCTATAAAACGTCGCAATCCCATCAACTTTGGAATCGTTTGATTCGTTTTGACAAGTACTTTGGTCCTAGATGATATCCAGGGCCTGATGATGATGATTAATGTCCATTTTCGTTATTTTACACATGTCATATTTTTATACAAGCGCGCATTGAAAAAGTTACGATAATTTTATTTGTAAAAAATTATTTCGATGTTTTCACATTTGGTAGACGTCCTGTGACGTGTATTTTTTTATTAAGGTGGAAAAAATGTACCTAACCGCAAACCCCGTCGTTCGGGGCAATAAACACGGTGGTGGGCGGCCTTCACTTAATAAACCTGCCTTGTGCCGTCTCTCCGCCTGTTTTGGTGGACCACTGGAACTGGAGCTGTGTTACATTACTTCTGCCTCTGTATTGCCCTGCTGTCCGTGGAAGCCTACCGCGAAGGTGTGACAAATAAGTGTGCGGAGCATCGCATAAGGGAGGGTGCCCGAAGGGGCTGGCGCCTGTGGATCGCGGTCGATACGACGCGGTACCCGTGATCCGCCGTAGTAAAGGCGGGCGAGGGCACACGGTGGGTTTTTAGTGGGTGAGAGTCCCACACTAACCCATTGTCTCCCTGGGCAGTGGGGAGTGCAGTACGACATTTTTGCCTACCAAAAAAAAGGCTATCCCACTAGAGTCCGCCGTCCGCTGAAGCCTACCGCGAAGGCGTCGCACAATATCGTATCAATAGCATTTATATACAAATGATTAATTAATCATCAAATTACTGAAGAATTGGGATGTTACACCTTTACCTACAGCTCTTCAGCAGTAGGCGGAGGTAGGTATTTATAGAAGTTCTTATATCTTAGGTAAAATAAAAAAATATCAGCCAAATACTGTAAGAGGTGTGATTATTGAGATCTACGATGGCGAAGCTAAAAAGCTAGTCGGAACCAATTTAAAAAAATCTATAAAAAATAAACATAGCATCACGCCTGTATTCCCCGAAGGGGTAGGCAGAGGTACACTATACACCCACGATTCGCCAGCTATGTTTAAGTCCCATGTAATAGGGGGCGAGCCTATTGACGTCTACCGGGCACATTTCCAAACTCCGGGTTGCTACTTGCTTACTTAGTTGCTGTTTTACTTTTGTACCTAAATACACTTCTCTTGAATACTTTTGGTCTTCATTCTATAATATTCATTTATGTATCTAAATCTATTGTAAATAAAAGCCATCCCTCACTACTATAAATACGTAATCAGCTGGAACATCTGTGCACAAAATTAGCCATCTCACTGGAACCCGCCATTTTTTTAAGATAAAAAACTTTTTATCCATCCATACAATCCAGATATACATACAATTAAGAGTCGTAATCAACGAGCATGCGTGAAAGCGCTGATGAAAGTAGATGAAGCGAAATATGTGTGTCAGGATCGTAGCAAGTGGAGAGAAGTGGTCTCTGCCTACCCCTACGGAAAAAAGGCGTGACAATATGTATGTATGTATACAATACAGAATGCCTTTATATGCCTCTGTGGTGCAGCAGTAGTGTCTCTCATACTAAAAATGTAATATTAGGTCTTTAGTTTAGGCAATTGCTGTTTTATGTGAAAACACTTAGAGTATGAAAACATCAAACGATATTTTTTAAATGTTTTATTTCTTTGAATCAAAATAATCACCTATGCAATCGATGCATCTTTGACAACGCAATGGCAGTTTATTAATGCCCTTCTTGAAGAAATGAGCTGGACGGGAGGCAATAAATTCTTATTTTATTAAATTTTTCTTATTAAATTTTTTTCCCGCCAAGAAGTTATCCAAATTCCGAAAGAATTCTGTAGGCGCAAGGTTTGATGAGTACGGTTGATGACGGAGAGCTTTTAACCCCAGCTCTTGTTACTTGGAGACCGTCGATCATCGGCTGTGCAGCATGAGGACATGCGTTGTCGTACAGTAGCAGCGGAGACGAACGTACGACCAAAGCTAGTTGGAGATTTGCTAGCTTCTATATCATTGTGTTTAGTTCTTCACAGTGCACATCTGCAGTAATGAATCGTACCGGCGCTAGACCACCAAACAGTTACCGTCAGTTTTCTAATGGTAAGTTTTCGATAAGGGCATTGTTTTGGTACTGAACCAGGATCTAAGCAACTTGCGGAGCACTTGCGATTGTCATACAGAATCCATTTTTTGTCGCAGGTTGAACAATGCAGTTCAAAATTCCTTCGTTTGTGTGCCTGTTGGCAGTGCAAGGTACGTCTCGACTCGTACCTCGCTCGGGCGATCATTGAGTTCATGGAGCGCCCATAAAAAAAATTAAAAGCATTACAAATAATAACTAATTTATATATATTTTTTAATATTAGTAATACATTATTCTGTAAAAAAAAATATCTGTTATTATAACATTAGTTAATGTTGCTTATTACTAAAGTATCTTACCTTACCTATGTTACCTCTGGTGAAAACGACATCGCGTTGCCTGTTACGTAGCCAAAGAAGAGATCTTGTGTTAATTGTGCTAATCCATTTTTAAGATTATCCATAATCTAGAAATCTCTAAAAGTCTGAGTTTGAAATCTGTCGTTCTATTTTATGCAATCATGCGAGATAAAATATTTTCGCGTTTTTATTGTCCTGATAAAGTACAAAGTACAATTACTCTAAATAACGTATACATAAAATACAATTACCCTAAATAACGTACAATATTTTAAAATAAAGTATGGGTGGCAACCCTGTTTGTGCACCCATTTGTCAAGCTTTTTTACCTTGCCAATTTGACGCAAATGGGCCAATATTGTTTTGATGCTAACATCAAAGGCTGCTGTTAAATTCAGTCGTAGATTGAGTATCATCAGCTTCCACAATCGCCTTTAATTTGTCATAGTCCACCAAAGTTATTGGACAAACACAAGGTTCATTTTTCAGGTCGAAATTTCCAAAACGGAAGAGTGCAAACCAATAACAGGCGCTGCGTTGGTTTGTTGTGTTAGCTCCGTAAACGTCGATGATATTGCGTGCCGCTTGTGCCGCGTTACTCCCTCGACTGTACTCATACCTATTTCTTAATTACTCGATTTTTTAACGTATCTATGATAACGAATAAGATTCAAATAAATAAAATGCGATGAAAACATAACACTAATCAATAAACAATAAAAAATATCCCCTCTTGGGGAGGCCTATGTCCAACAGTGGACGTCGAAAGGCTGATGCATTGGAATCAATAAACAAATGACTACTTGTGAAAAAATAACTTCATGTTTTTAAAATAAAATTAATTTGAAATTAGAATTCTTAGCCAAACAAAAATTATTTTGATTTGAAATGGTCAGTGCTTTCAGAACGGCAATTTCATAAGGAACCTATCTATAGTATAATTTTATTTAAGAAGCTTTTAAACGCCTAAGCACAAAGTATTAAAAATACATCATTTTGGTAGGTACCATGTGGGTGGTGTTCATTTACTCAGTGATTAATGCCTGTGTATAGATAATGTATTCTTATGTTTAATTTATTTCAACATACATTCAATATACTCACTGATATAAATAAATAAATCGTATAGGTACATATCTTCTGATTGTTCGTTTGATATGTATGGTTTAATTGCAGGCTATTTCGGTACCGAAATCCGTAGCTGGAGTCAGAGGCAAATCGAAGAAAACGCCGCGATGTTTCTGTATAAAACTAAATAATATTTTTATTAAATATACTAACAACATAGCATAGCATCACGCCTCTATTCACCGAAGGGGTAGGAAGAGGTGTATTACACACCCACGACTCGCCAGCTATGTTTGAATCCCATGTAATAGGGGGCGAGCCTATTGACGTCTACCGGGCACATTTTCAAACTCCGGGCTGCTACTGAGAATTTGTCTTTTTAGGAAAAATCTCAATAACATTGCCCGACCCGGGGATCGAACCCGAGACCTCATGATTAGCAGTCGCATACACTACCGCTACACCACCGAGGCAGTTCATCATACTAACAACCACATTTTAAAATAGCTTTAGTTATAGATTTAACTGCCTCAGTGGTGTAGCGGTAGTGTATGCGACTGCTAATCATGAGGTCTCGGGTTCGAGCCGAGGTCGAGCAATGTTATTGAAATTTTAGTAGTCAGCAAAGTGTCGATACTACAAATAATATGTTAAGTCTATGGATGTTATATAACGAAGCATTGAATAATAAGGCGGCTCGGCCTTATCTATATCTAGATATCGCTTGGCATAGACCTAAAGACCCGTAAAAAGATTTATTTATAAAGCGTGACTACTAACATAGAGCTGTTTTATTATTTGCGTCACGAAAAATTCGAAGATGTGATTGGAGTGTTTGTTGTAAAGGAAAACAAGGTTATGCTATATTATATAAATTATTTGCATTTATAACACAATGATTTGAGTTTTTAAAATATAGATAATTATATATTTTTAATATTATTATGTTGAATTTGATATTATTTATTGATTATTGTTACTAGGATTTAAGTTGTTGAATTTACTTTGTTGTTTAAAACATCCTCCTGTCACACAATAAAACATGCAACCAACACACGTACAAGTTACACGCGCCTCCTTGACATCACGAAATGCCCTACTGGAAAACCAGAGCAGGTCTTGTGGCCTACATGATAAGGTGGGGTCGTTTTGTAACGAATAATTCTATTTTCATTTCTCTCTTAGTATTGTGTAAGACATCTATTTTGTTCGTTGCACTATTACACTCTATTCTTGCCACCTCTATTATATAAGTGAAATCGCCCAAGTAATAACTTGTTTAATTTAAAATAATAACTAGATAAAATTAAATACCTACGTGTATTCTAGCAAAAAAATACCCTACATAATGTCCGAGGAAAATTCTAATATGAAATTGTCTAAGTCACCAGTCTACCGCCAACATCTTTTGCTCTTTTAAATAACAGCATTTTGCTAGACCACAGAATAAATAACCCCATTCACTGTAGTTGACAGAGAGGTACGCTATTAAGGTCGTTTCACACTAACGGATACGCTGTGCGTAGAGACAGAAAGAAATTTGAACGGGGCTAAAAAACGTTTTACACTAACGGATACGCTGTGCGTAAAGATTGAAACAAAGTTTGAACGCGGCTAAAAAGAATAGACAATTTAATTCACTCTCTCATACAGAGACTAAAATAAAGTTAGAATTGTTTGGTAGTAAATTAATGGGTAGTGCAATATCGAGAGCTATGTCTGTAAATTTAAGATATTTGAGAAAAAATAACTATTAGGCTATATAGATAAACGTGTCTAAACGCAAAACGATTTTTTTTAGATTTTTTGTCTGTTTGTCGGTTCTGTATATCCGCTAACTTCTCCTAAACCACAAAACAGCTTTTGATGCCGTTTTCACCATCAGTTACATAACAATATAGCAGTGATAACCTTGTGCTGAAGGAACAGGAAGACAGTATCAAGCTCAATCCTCAATCTGAGGTCGTGACGCACATCAAAGACTTTCAAAATAACATATTTTACTGTTTGATGAAGGAAAACAGAGAGAGAGAGAGAGAGAGAGCACGCATGTTTCAAAGATTTTCTCGATAGCTAATAAAATGCCAATACACTTCGGGCCAGGATAGTGGAATACGGCCTTAATCCTTTACACACCGAGAAGAGCCCGTCTAATGGTGGAACAGTACCTATAAGGATAGCTTATAAAAACTAAAAACGTAGTATTCTTAAAGTCACGGCTTCTTCATTTCACAGTCTTTCGAATTTCAGGAAGAATATTTCTTGATTTCTTTTTTATAACAATACTAGCTGTTCAAATTTCTATCTGTCTCTACGACGTTACTGACGTTTGCAGTTTTTCCTTTTGCGTCTAATATAATGCTAAAATAAAATGTGTTGTTTATTTTTTTTAATATCCTACTTTACATTTACATTTATTTGCAACCAAAACAGGTATTTGAAATTTCGTGCTTCTTACTTTTAATATGACAAAGTTCCATACAACCGTTTATACCTAATTTTACCCTCTTAAGGGTGAAATTTTCAAGAATCCTTTCTTAGTGCATCTCAAAACACATAGCATCATGTCTGTATTCCACGAAGGGGTAGGCAGAGGTGTATTACACACCCATGATTCGCCAGCTATGTTTAAGTCCCACGTATTAGGGGGCGAGCCTATTGACGTCTACCGGGCACATTTCCAAACTCCGGGCTGCTACTGAGAATAGAGAAGAAACGTTTTTTTTTACGAAAAATCACACTGCCCGACCCGGGGATCGAACCCGAGACCTCATGATCAACAGTCGCTTACACTACTGCTGCACCACAGAGGCAGTATCTCTATAACAAAAAAGGCATCAACCACCCAAATTTCAAGTTTGCAGCCCCAGCGGTTTAGGCCCTGCGTTGATCGTCAGTCAGTCGTTATATGTATATAGATAGATAAATTCTGCCCGCAACCTTATGTGTGGACTTCAGGCTAATTAAAAATAAAAGCAAAAATAAATATCCCACAGTATCCGTGCCATTTTCCGAGTGGCGGACTACATATATGCAAAATTAATTATGATCGGTTCTGTAGATATCGAGTGAAAGTCTAACGAATAATCCAACAAACAAGCAAAACTACTTACACGTTTATAATATTAGTAAGAATTAAATAGAAAAAAGAATCTTGTGCTAGCATGTTTCAAAATAATAACTTGCTTTTCTTATACATTCATAGTTTAATAAGCATAACCTACAAATCGATTCTTACCTTTTTGGAGATCTAAATGCATAAATATCTCGCAAAGATTGTTTAATAAATGGAGAAATCTTTTTGATACATTTTTATAACAAGTTATTAGAAATTCTGAGAGTTCAAATCTTATAATAAAGCTATTAAATTGAAAACCCTGGATTTTGTGACTTTCAATTATACATTTTCTTTTATAAACATACCTACTTTAAATTAATTTTGGGACAACGAACGGGGTAGTGTGGGGCCCTCACCCACTACATAAATTCGCCGTGTGCCGTGACTATGCCTGTGCTGACGGACTTCAGAAGTCCGCCGGCTGTTTACCTTTTTTTGTTCTTTGAGCGACGCTACCGGCCATTGGAGGGGCGCATCTTTGCGGGAGGCATAGAGGATGGCGGACGTTCCTCAGTCCATTTACCCACGGCTTCATTTAGGGCGGCATCAGGCGCAGGTATTGGCGCCTGCGCCGCTCTCGTAGGTGGCGGTAGTTTAGGTCAGCGAAGGGATTTACCCCCATGTAAATCATCTCACAGAAGGAAGTGGTGGGGAGGGCCCCCACCACTTCCTTCTTAATTTCTGTCACTGCCATGCATCGCTCTGATGACGGTCCCCACCTATAGCTCAGACGAGTACACGGCGCTGTTCGGCAAAAGCCAGGCTCAAATCGAGTATGTGCCGCGCCGTGTCCTCATCACAGTTACAGTGGCGACAGCACGGAGTCGCTTCCCTTCTTGCAACTATGTACAGGTATCTACCGAAACAAACGTACCCCAACAGCACCTGCACGAGTCAGAAGGTAAGGACTCTGTGCCGTCACTCTCTCCTCCAGCCTCACCGGCGATCGCTCTGATTCCGCTGTTGCGACATCTATCGATACACTTCAGCAAGCGCTTCCACCTCTAAGTCCCACGGGGGTTTACCGGCCAACATGCAGGTCGCCTCGTTCGACACCGTGCGGTATCCGCGTATGACCCTGGACGCCACGACTCTCTGTGATATCCACAAGAGAGATAATTTGTAACCCAGAATTTCAATATATATTTGCATGTTGGGCTTTACCATCAGATCGGCCGTGGCTCGTCTGCCACAAACGGCAATAAAAAAAAACATTAATGAAAATATGTAGGTACGTACCTATCGTACAAAAGTATCGTATAACATTAAACACAAAGTGAAAAATGTGAAATCGAAAATAACAGTCAGGAGCAGGATTTGAACCTGCATCTTCTGGATACCGTCCAGATGCTTTACCAATTCAGCCATCCTGACAATTGCTCCTGACTGCTAATCTCGATAACACATCATACTTAACGTCTTTGGGTGACGCCTGCGCCATCTGTCGGAAGTATTTTTCATACATTATACCGACCAGGTAAACTTAATTTTACAATTAAGATATTACCTAATAATGACGCAAACCCTTTAAATATTTAGATATTTTTATATATATATTTTTAGCATTTGACATGCTTAGCACTATACATTAAACACAAAGTGAAAAATGTGAAATCGAAAATAACAGTCAGGAGCAGGATTTGAACCTGCATCTTCTGGATACCGTCCAGATGCTTTACCAATTCAGCCATCCTGACAATTGCTCCTGACTGCTAATCTCGATAACACATCATACTTAACGTCTTTGGGTGACGCCTGCGCCATCTGTCGGAAGTATTTTTCATACATTATACCGACCAGGTATTGTCAGGATGGCTGAATTGGTAAAGCATCTGGATGGTATCCAGAAGATGCAGGTTCAAATCCTGCTCCTGACTGTTATTTTCGATTTTACATTTTTCACTTTGTGTTTAATGTATAGTACTAAGCATGTCAAATACTAAAAATATATATAAAAATATCTAAATATCGTATAATACTTAAATACACCCTATTCATTTATATTAATTTCATGATGAATGTGTTCTACGAATTGAAAATTGTTATCTTTAGTGGTTTCTGTGTGGCCATATATACGTCATATTACTCGTATCTCCATTTAATAAGATCTCCCTCATACCATACCAACTCAATTTTACCTCTATAAGTAAGAGGAACCAGATACGTAAGATACGAATATTCACGTAAATCTCAACAAAAACTATTATAACACAAAGCAGAAAAGATTTAAAACTTTATATTGCATCTATGTAGATCATTGATTCCCCAGGGGTCCACTGGAGACTCGACGGGGGTCTACGTTGGTGTGGCAATAAAATGGGGGTTCACAATTCATAAGCGGGGCTCCACGAACATTTATCTGCTTTTGATAGTGAAGAACTAAAATGTTGCCTCGACTTCAGACAGATAATATTTTAAGCAGCCCAACGACTGTTACTTGTAAAAACTTGCATATTCCATATTCAGTACAACGTGTCAAGACTTGCAAAGCGCTGCCGCTGCCGCCGCCGCCATCCACAACGCTTATTCAGACGTGGGACGTGCAAAGGGACCAGAGATGCGCAAACTAAATCACCAATGAGATCAGGGATTTATAAATCTTTTTCTTCGAAAGATTTAAATCACTCTTTTAAATCTTTAACTCTTTTAAATCTTTGGTTCGTGCGTGCCTACAACTTATGTTATCTCTTTTCAATTCACAATATCCTTTATCTATTGTCTCATTCTAAATCTACGTCCATCATTCCATCTATTCAATCCTAACGTAGTGAGCTAGTGAGTTAAAGATGTATTTTCGAAACCAAAGATTTAAAGATTGATTACGCATTTTGAAAGGATTATACATCTTTTGTATCAATCACTCCTGAGTTACACATCTCTAAAAGGGACGAAATATGACTTGTGGTGTGTTTGCAATGAAAATATCTATAGTTAGATCTAATCTTCACATTTTTGTCGAGTTTTGGGAATATGATAGAAATGTAGCTCTGCAGGGGGTCCACCGGAACCAGCAAAATTTTGAAAGTGGTCTATGAGAAAAAAAGTCTGGGTACCTCTGATGTAGACTAATCTGCGGCTCGGGTGTGGGCATAAGCTAGCTAGTCTTTTTTTATAATAGTACCGGTATTATTAATGAAAATCGTATGACAATTTATTTGCTACTTCTTTAGTTTATTGGGTTCTAATAGACAAACGCAGCAAGAATTCATTATGCTAAGTATTGATCGTGGAAGAGCGAAGATAAAAGAAAACTCATGATACTGTTTATTTTATAACTAGCTTCTGCCCGCGACATCGTCCGCGTGGAATATCATGTTTATAAAAACACCTTCGCAAATACTGCATTATTTTAGAACAAATTTGGTTAGCATAAAAAAGGTTATAGTGAGCCAACCTTAAAAGATAGACATAATATGCTGTCGTTGACCTTTTTTTAGAATGTTTAAAGGGGAACAATTCTGTGGTACATGATTTTTGCGAAACTTTAAGCGTTTACGCAGCGCACGTAACGGAAGCTCTAAAGAAAAAAAAACTATTTTGAAACATTCTTCATTGGTGCTCCGCTCCTATTGGTCTTACCGTGATGATATAATTAGCCTATAGCTTTCCTTGATAAATGGGCTATCTAACACGGAAATAATTTTTCAAATCAGACCAGTAGTTCCTGAGATTAGCGCGTACAAGAAAAAAACAAACAAACTCTTCAGCTTTATATAATTAGTATAGATTACAGTCAAGTTTTGTCTAGATGAATCTAATGACGGTTGTTAACCGCAGTAACTTGATACATATATAACTTATAATAATAATAAGCAGAAAAATCATAAAATTTAACAATTAAATAGGTAACCGTTCCGCAAATACAGATGGAGAAACAGCACACGGCGGGGTTATTTAGTGGGTGAGGGCCCCGCACTACCCTATTCGTTGCCCCAAACGATAGGGTGTGCAATTAGGCTTTTTCAAGTCAGATTATTACTATTAGAGACAGGCGCGTTAAAACAAACAAAAAAAAAGTTCTTCAGCTTTGTAGTAGTAATAACGAAAAAAACCTTGTCAGGATACTTGCAAATTCTAAATGTCACACTTGATCTCAGTTTCAAATTTCAGGTCATCCAGATTATGTAAAACAATTATCAGCTAATAATTTAGATAATATATATACCCGATCGACGACAATAGGCTTTTACCCCTTAATTTGGAAAATAAACGCTGTTCTCTCTAGGGTTATTTAAAAATAAAATAATCTTCATAAAATCAATACAATGTCTCTGTTTATTGGTGTAGACAATGATAATGAAAGAAAACTAAATTGTGTAGGGCATATCTCGCCAAGGCAATAAAATTTGTATGATAACTATACGTATAAGATGGTCTGTATAATCTGAGTAAATATTTGTTACGTCTAACTGATTTACATTTGCCTGTGGTAGTCCGTTTAGTTTTACAAACGCTGTCAAATACAATTCCAATAAATCATTTATACTACAGTGTCTCGTCTGATACGGTGCGGTATCTGTAGGACCCTGGACGGTATGACTTCCAGTGGTCTCCAAAGAAGAGCCCTGTTTAAGGCGTTTAGGAACTCAGCCAGCAGGCGGCCGATCTCTGGGCCCATGGAATAGTAGGGCCTCAGACTTGTCCTGGGGCACCCTAATCCCTATGTGGGTGTCTCTGAACCGTCAACAATTTTTTTAGAATTTTGGTCTGTTTGCTTGTTCGCACATCATGCCAAAATTAGTGAATGGATTTTCATAAATCTTTTTGTTTGATAGTTCTCAAACAATCTTGCTACTTATATGTATACGGAACCTAACATATTAACTTAAAAGTAGCTCCCCGCAAAAAAAAGACTAGTTTAGTATAAATTTATAAAACTTCTATGAAGCAACGATTTTATAAGCATTATTGTCATTTGTTCGGCTGGTGACGGACTAAGAATACAAGTGTCATCACCTCATTCTTTCCCACGGGTGTCGACTAAGGAAGGTAAGCAATTATCATCCATTGCATGACTGGTGGTAGGGCTGGATACCAAGGAATACTCACTTGGTATCGAGCCCGAGCGGGTTGGTACCACCATCTCCCGTGTGACCGGCCATGAAGCACATCATTGCGTTTTGGCTGTAGCGGGAGATAGCCACGTAATAAGTAATGCAGACTAAATCGCGGATGTAAGTTAGTACTATTAATTATGTCTTCCATTGTAACTACTCTATAGGTTATAAACTCGCTACTTTTAACAATGTTTTATGAATATAGATAGGTAGGCTCGTATATAGGTACTATTACTCCAACATTATAAGCCAGCGTAAACTTGTGAGGTCAAAGCCAGGTTATAATTTTATTAAACAAACATTGCAGCAAATAAATTAATAATGGTAAAAGCAATATCCTACACCGGCCTGTTAGTTTATAACGACATGAAACCATTTGCAATTTATACGTCGCACAGCCTAGCGCTATAATGGTTTTAATATACATATGGAAACTTATGCAATTAATTGCCTCGGTGGTGCAGCGGTAGTGTGTGCGACTGCTGATCACGAGGTCTCGGGTTCGATCCCCGAGTCGGGCAATGATATTGAGCTTTTCCGTAATAAGAAAAATTCTTAGTAGCAGTCCGGAGTTTGGAAATGGGCCCGGTAGACGGCAAAAGGCTCGCCTCCTATTACGTGGGACTTAAACATAGCTGGCGAATCGTGGGTGTGTAATACACCTCTGCCTACCCCTTTGGGAAATACAGGCGTGATGATATGTGAATGTTTTATTCTTCGGACTGTTTTTTCAGAAGTTTTATTATGTGTTACGCTGTGTCTCGTATCTTCGCAAAAATTAAAATATAGTAAATCATTATGCGCACTCCTGGAAAGGTGACCTGTCTAGAGATATAATCATTCTGTTTTATACCATCCAATACCATGTTGACTTGTAACGATCTGATTCAGTTTAATATATTTGAATCAAACATGTGAGTATTTGATACATAGATGGAGTAAACCAACTCTTTTCAGTTGATTTTTGGGATCAAACCTGCCAATATTTGATCGTCAGATTGAGTTTGCAACCTTAAAATTCAATCCGCTTCTGGGAGGGCAGGTCGTATATCGGATATTCGTGTCTGTTTCACAATGGCACATGATTGATGTCACCAAATTTCCGCGTCTATTTATTTTCCCACTTATTTTTTATACAACATGTTTTTCGTTTTAAAAACATGTTGTATAATAAAGTTTTCGGAACAGTATTCATTGTCGTTAATGTATGTTTTAAGGAAAGGTAAACTTTTTTAAATATAGGCTTTAGAAACAGGTTTTCCTAAAGATTAAGTGCGAAATAATGGTGGTATTTTGATGTGGTAACGCCGGCTGCACGCACGAAAAAGTATCACGTTCCGAAAAATGTATGGCGACCCATGCATTGCTTGTGAAACTATCAGAAACCATATATGACTTTATTACGTAAAATTATCGTCCGTAAACCGACTTTACAGACAACCATATAATTTTTCTCAAATATCTTAAACGTACAGACATAGCTTTGTTAAAGCTTTATAAAGTGTCATTTTAAGAAACAGACATGGGGGGTTAGGCAGAATGTCATATTTCACGTGTCGACCGCATCGAGATAACTGTGATTGGTTGAGAGATGACCGTGATTGGCCAACGGATTAATGTGACATCACGCGTCGGTTTCTCAACCAATCACAGTGATCTCGATACGGTCGACACTTGAAATATGACATTTTGCCTAACCCCCCAGAATATAATTTATTTTTTGTATCCATTCTCTAACAAAAAGCTAAAAAGGGAAAGCACATTTTCCCCTTAACAATGCTACTTAAATAAAAATATTAGTACATAATAGGTAGGTACATCAATTTTTATCAAGTGCTTGTTAAAGCTTTTAGTTAAACTACTAATATGCTTTTAGTTTTGTAATATACATATAATTTATTATTGAGTGGCGAGCAGCAGCTTGGCATAAATCCCCGAAAGAAACAATTTTTTTTTTAAATTTAAATATTGAAACGTTTGTAATTTAGGGCGACAGTGGTTACTTAACAACTTTTCAGAAGATAGCGTTAAAGAAATAAAAAAACAAGTGTGCTTTAGACCACACAACTGAAGTAAAACTTAACAATAAATATGTATATTATTAATAATATTAATATCATTTAAAAAGTGAATACAGTTATGTAAAAAAACGATTGCGTTAATTTTATTTAAACTTGTGTGACAATCGACGTACGACCAATGAAAACGTCGCAATTTACTTATCGTTTCCGAACATGTATTAACTAAACCCCACATTTGACATACAATATGAATGATTAATTGGTCTTGGGAATATGCATCTGGCTTCACTTCACTAGCATAAAGATCGATCCCGAGTTGCGCCAGTTGACTTCAATCAACATTGGATGCAATGTTTTTTCGGAAAAATTGATAATTGACAGAAAAACACAAACATAGCATCCCGCCTGTATTCCCCGAAGGGGTGGGCAGAGGTGTTACACACCCACGACTCGCCAGCTATGTTTAAGTCCCACGTAATAGGGGGCGAGCCTATTGACGTTTACCGGGCACATTTCCAAACTCCGGGCTGCTACTGAGAATTTTTCTTTTTTAGGAAAAAGCTCAATAACATTGCCCGACTCGGGGATCGAAAATCTGAAATTTTGGGACCAAACATATTGCCAGATATTTCCATTTATTAAATGTACCAGAATTAATATTATTTATAAAATACAGAGTACAGATTAGAGCAATGTAATGTCATAGGATAAAATATGTCAGCTCAATCAAGGAAAACAACGTTGGTCTAATTAGTGAACCGTTCACTGTTGTCATAACATATTGTAAGCATGCAAATGTCATTGTTGCCTTTATATACTTCTACGCTTAGAATAATAACGCTCAGAACGATAGTTTCATTTATAATTCCACTCATATTTGAAGCAATTTAACGATTAATGTGTGCGTAAGCGTCACGTAATTACATTCAACGGCACCTACACATAAGATCAAACAATGATACAAGTAAAAATATTTTCCCCAGTAAGTGAGGAAAATGGCACACTATTCCAGTTTTGCCAATCCACGATACTCATATATAGTTTTCTGATAGAAAATTGTAATAAATAGTAGATTTGTATGGAAGAAGGACGGGATATTTGAGTAGAAACACTGAACTTAGACAAAATTTGTAATTTATTAATAATGCAACTGTAGTTAATGGAACTTAAATTACCATTTTTCCGTGTGGTGATGGACTAATAATACAAGTGTCACCACCCCATCCTTTCCTGCGGGTGTCGTACAAGGCGACTAAGGGAAGTAAGCAATTATAACCCATTGCACTACTGGTGGTAGGGCTGGGTACCATGTGAAAGTACTTACTTGCTATCAAGCCCGAACGGGTCGGTGCCACCGTCTCCTGTGAATGAAGAGAAGAATGAAGCAAGTCAGTGTGTTTTGGCTGTAGCAAAAGATAGCCGTTTATTCTTTCATTTCATAACTGAGAAATGAAATGGTGCGCAGCGGCTTGACAATACCCTCGGTATAGTTGAGTCTATGAGCGACAGTTACCACTTACCATTAGGTGGGCCGTTGCTTGTCTGCCATCATAAGCAAGTAATACCATAGTAAGTATATACCATAGTAATACCATACCAAGAAATACCAAGTGGTGCCATCATAAGGTGGTGGTATACTTTTCTTTGTCACCGAAATGCTCGGAACATATTTTTGTGTATCTAGCTGGTTTCCAACATTCTTCGCTTCCAAGATTTGTTGTATCCATCGCGCAGCAATAATCGGATTTGATGGAAATCTAAAAACGAATATAAATAGATATTTTTTGATTCAGGGTAAATATTTTTTCTAGAGCTGGCAATATTTTGATTACAATTTAGTTTTCTGTATAAATGAATATTTTACTGAAAACTATTAATTATTAAAGAGTACTTAAGAGTGAAATGTAATCTTCCTATCGTTATTGTGGTTATGAGACGCGTTGTGACATCCTTTCACGGTGCAGTAAGTCATTTTTAAATAAAATTATGCGAGATGTTTACAATGACACTTTATCATGGACACTGACAGAAGGAGCAACGCAGTTAGCCTTTTAAGGCTTACTTGAAAGTGCTTCACTCCGTTTGGACCTACTCGGGTTCTAAGCGTTATTATTCTAAGCTTCTACGTATACGTTATCAGTCGTAATTAAATTGTTACTTCTTACGCATATATGTTACAGAGACGTTATCTTCAGTGTTCTTCATTAGCAAAGGACAATTAGGTGTATAAATCATTTTATTATGAAAACGCTAACATATTCAAAACATACAAAAACTTTTAGCGACTTGAAAGTAAATTTCTCAACTCATCTATACAAATAAATAAAATTGGAGTGTCTATTAATAAATAACAACTTTTTACTAAATGTATACGAGAGTATAAGAGAACAAATTACCAATTTTTAAAGATTTTGTCTGTCTGTTTGTTCCAGCTAATCTCCGCAACGGCTGGACCGATTTGGACTGTGTTAGCAGATAGCTGTTGTTACGAGGAGTAACTTAGGCTACTTTTATTTTGGAAAAATAATTAGGATTCTCCACCGAAAAAGGTAAATAACTAAATTCCACGCGAACGAAGTTGCGGGTAGCACCTTGTTCCTAATATTTTATAAGCTCTATTTTCAAGGTGGCTGGATGAATTATTTTATTACCGTAAGCTAAGACGGTGTGATAAAACAGTGTCTTTGTTTTTCCTTTCAGGTATCGTCAATAAAATGATTTATCACTGAGAAGTTTGTATGAAACCGTCACCGTGACTGTTCAGGATCTAGGATTAAGTGACCGTATTGCTTGGCTGAGGTGTGTTGTCATTCGAAAGAGGGATGCCTTGTCTCCGGAAATCTTCACCTACGCATGTAGAATAATAATAATTTCTTTATTTTTCTACACAAAAGTTAGCTTAATGATTAAGAATAAAGACAGCATTTATCTTCTGAAAATCTTCGTGGAAGATTGGTGCCTGAAGTAGGTTTAAACAAAAACCTGTGTTACAGGTCACCAGAATTTAGTATTAGGACTTCACTTAATAAATGATCAGAATAAATGATAAGTACAACTGAAGTTGTTCTGCCGATTACGTAATTATCATCATAATATTGTCATCTTACACAATATTACTACGAAAGAAAGAAATTTTAAAACAACAGTTTAATTAAGTCCATCAGGACAATATGGTATGGATCTCTTTGTGGAGAAAGTTAATGCGCAAAGTAATGGTAGCGACTGTGATCACAATCGTGATCTTAATAGCTAAGACATCAGTTACAAACATACAATTAACAAAATACACCCCGACTCAGAACAACCAATTGTTACACAAAGAATTGTAGTATGCTGCTCTTACGTTTGGGCTGGTACTAAATGTTAAGATGTCTGTTTTAGATGTAATGGAGAAGTGTATTATAACGATAATTGCTGATCCCGAACTGGTAGAATCTTCAGTTTAACACAGGCTAACCGCCTTAACCGCCGTCTGTGCAGTATATTTTATTACAGCTTGTTATGATTGTTAGAAGAAATTAGGTATCGTTGGTATACCACTGAAGTAAAATCGTCAAGTTCCAGCGGTCCACCAATACAGGCGGAGAGTCAGCACACGGCGGGTTTATTTAGTGGGTAAGGGCAAACACTACCCTATTCGTTGTCCCGAACGAACGGGGATAGGTATAACTTTTTCCCGCCTTAATAAAAAAAAGGTATCGTTGGTATGATAATTAAATGTTGTTTTATAAATTAGTAATTAGCAGTTATATTATTCGTCCCATTTTCTCTTCATATTGTTTATTAGGTTGACATAGGAAAGTATCAAATAAAAGTTATGCACCGATGCCGTTCTAAAGCCGTCAGTAAATTACGCAGTTTTATGTTTTGTTCAGAGTATTGGTTCAGGACGTTATAGCCAAGGGTTTTATCACAAGATGTTTATTGCATCGTTTTAAAAGATCAACGTTTAAATTAGAAGCAGGTGTTGGTACAGATAAAATTGTTTTTTAACGATTTCTACAACCGAAGTTTCGATTATTGTATATTACAGTTATCTTATTGTAATCCAATAGATATATATTAATATACATTGAATAAATACTTTAATAAAATACCAAACATTAGTAAAATTTGTTAGATATAAACTTTCAATAGACACCGATAATTTATCACACTAATAATAAATACTTAATCTCAATTTTAAATAAAATATAAAACTTATTCAACGCCGCACTCACTGTTTTTGTTTATGATAAATAAAGTCTGGTAACGAATACTTTTGCGGATCGTAATCACTGAGTGAAAGTTGGGCGGGCGGCCGCTGCTCTCTAGGGCGGCTACGAGAAAACTGCCAACATGTTTCACTGCGTCGAGATCATGCCACTCGAGTCGAGTAATTTGCTGATCGTTGTTTGCAGAATTTCTAAGATTAAGATTGTTATTTATAGTTCCATTGTCACCTACTCCATAAATCTGTCACTGTCACTTTCTCTATTAAATATACACATACTAACACTTAAATTAATTTTGGTTAAAAAGTATAGTTATTTTTGTTGACACACCAAATTCTTTATACACTTTTGGGAAATTTTTACTATGCGAATAAATATAATGCCGCTAAGTTTTTTTTTTTATACTGCGTGGGTGGAAAGCAAGCATATAAGCCACCTGATGGTAAGTGGTTGCCGTAGCCTATAGACTTGACCCGTTTGTCCTAGGTGAACGACAAACGCGTCAATGCTACGCGACGCGACGCGACACAAAAATATCACATAGAGATTGTATGTACTTATGGCCTACGTTGTCGCCTAATTTGAATGCGACGCTAACTAACTAAACGGACCATCGCTTAGAGAGTTAAGGAACACATCGCGGCTGTGAAAAATCGGACGACGGCTAAATCAGCGATAGCAGAACATCCTAGACTCAACTCACTGGATTGATCTCCACCGACCAAAAGTATTCTCCACAGATCGCAAATACTACCGCAGACTGATCTGCGAAGTGATTGAGATTAGAAAACACAAAAATTTTAATCGGGATGAGGGATACAAATTCTCGTCGGCATGGAATCCAGTGCTGGGAAAATATAAAAATCGTAGTTTACCGTCTAAGGCACCGTTGGACACTATTAGTATTGTGTGTAGGGACTTTAACAAATATCAGAAATGTGACGATAAAGTGAGTGTAGTTACATCCAGTGCCCCCCGACGAAGCAGGCGGCGCCGCACATCGCCAGTTGACCCGTGACCACGGCTGGTGAAACCCAGTCGAAACGTAGGCAGTAAAAAGTTATTTGATACGCGTTACGTCCTGTGATAATAGTTTAAATACATTCAATTTTTAATCGATTATTACAACAGTTTCATTAGATTAAGCTGACGAGGTGATAAATCAACTGTATTGAAAACGTCAGGATAGGAGAAAATCAATTAAAGGCGATAGATTCCGTATACGTAGTATTTTTTCATAATGTGTAACTATTGCGCAAATAACAGAAAATATATAATTATACTAGCGGATCCGACTGGTGTTGTCCTGTCCGAACATTGCCGTTTCGTTTGGATGGAGTCATTTATTTTAGCAACTAAGGTTATTTTAACAAAAAAGGTGTAGTTGGCGTGGGAAATTTTGTTGTTAAGTAGGCACATATTATATTTTTTAAATTAGAATAAATTGAAGAAAATATCCTGAAATCCTATCCTAGCGCCACCTACCGGGTCCAAATTAGAATCTAAACCATCCCCGTTACTCAAACACACGAAAAAATTCATCAAAATAGGTCTAACCGTTTAGGAGAAGTTCAATGGCTAACACACGGACACAAGAAATATATATAATAGATAATTACACCGCCAAACGTGTAACGTAACAGTATTCCAGGAAATGCAGGTTCGAATCCTGCTCGTGGCTGTTATTTTAGATTTCACGTTTTCGCACTTTGTATTAATTGGCTAAGCATGTCAAATGCTTAAATATACATATTAATATCAAAATAATTTTCTCCTTTACAAAAGACATGGCTTCGTTAGTAAATAAATAAATAATTACGGACATTTCACACAACGTCCTCTGGTCCCAAACTAAGCTTTACGCTTGTGACGGATATAATACATTATATTAGTTTTTTTTTGTAAATACATACATATTATAGATATAAAACACCCAGACGCACTACAAATATCTGTTTCAATCACACAAATAATTGTCCTGAGTGGGAATCGAACCCACGACCTCGTGCACGGAAGTTACACTACCGACTACGCCACGAGGCCCGTCAAATTTATTAAAAAAATCAAGTCAAATTGATATGATCTTTCCAGAAAATGTTATCAATCGCTACTAAAGAACAAGTTTACCCAAGCAATATTTTATGGTATGGAATATATTATAAAATATACTTTGGAAAATCCAAAACTGCACGCCTCATAATCTTCATTTTTCACAATAAAATTGATTATTTGATAAGTAACTAATAATGTATTGGTCTTACTAAGTAGTTTTCAATAAATCACATAGATAGCGCTAATTTCAAAAAGTAATAATGTGGGTTTCATGTCTTACACGCCATCTAGTGCTAATTTTAAGAAGTACTTCTATATTGGTATACCTCTCAGTTCCGGGCCGCGCGCACGCCAAGGCCACGCAAAAAAATTTTGTAATGTAAAATATGTTTTTTTTTGTGTTTTATAACGTCGGTGTCTTATTATTTACGTGTGTTTAGTGTTTTTAATTATTGTTCAGGCTAAAATAGTTATTATACTTGACAAATATCATCAGTTCGTCAAGCAAAGGTAAGAACTTTCTTTTAACAAAAAACAATGTACCGGCCGGGCGAACGGCGTTCTGTTGACGATAGTAAAACCACCAGTGGCTATGCGTACGTAAAAAGGTAGTTCTCGTGAAAGGCGCTGGTGTTGGTGTCGCGTCGAGCGTAAATATTCAGTATTTTTTTGTTTATTTAATAACAATTAAACCACATCGAATCAGAACGTGAAAAGAGAAAACACCCAGACGCAGTACAAATATCTATATTCATCACACAAATAATTGTCCTGAGTGGGAATCGAACCAAAGACCTCGTGCACGGAATTCGGTTACACTACCGACTACGCCACAAGGCCTGTCAAGTGTGTTGGTTGTAAATGTATTGGCGTTATTAATACGTAGTAACACCACCCTATTCCAATGAAAGGTAAGATTCAACTAGGGGTACATAATGATCCCGTGGCTTCCTGCAGCCAAAAGCTAGTTTTTCCGTTACATATCAGGTTCCCGTTATAGTAGCGGGATAAAATGTACCTATACTAGTAATCAAGGCCTTTCAAATAAAAAAAGGTGCATTAAAATCCGTTCAGTAGTTTTTGCGTGATGCGCTAACGAACAAATAGACAAACATTTATTTTTAGTTTGTTTGTCTATTTATCTGTATAAACAGACAAACATTCTAAAAAAATTTTTTTGTGTTTAGTCACGCTTATATAGCCTCATACAATATTTTTTTCTTAAATATCTTGAATGTACAGACACAGCTCTGTTACAGCTTTATAATATTTCATAATGTGTGGTATTCTCATAATATCAAAAAGTATTTATGTTATATTGTAGTTATTGGTGTCTATTACATCTTTAACGATCTCAATAGAACCAATTCCTAGAATATTTTTAATTGATAAATTATTGCGGGTCTGATATGTACCAGTAAGGTAAAAATAAAATTGATATATTATTCTGCATCTAATTAACGCAAAAACCTACGGCACTCCTCCATGGAAAAGAGGGTATTAGTCAATTGATTAGTTAATATATATGATGCCTAGGTTATATAATTATAGAAGTGTTGGGCACCAGTAGTATGCTACTTTGAGTTTATTAATTAGTGTTTATTTATTTATAACCATAGTACGAATTCTCTCACACACTCTCTTAAAGTAACGATAATAGTGTGGGTGGTGGTGAAAAACTACAATATGTTCCTGAAAACGTAACATAAGACGACAATGAAGTAGTTTTCCTTGATCAATATTACCAGAATAAAAATAATGTCCATCTATACAGGATGTTTTTAAATTGTAGGTTATTTATTTATTATTAAGTGATAGGAAATGAAAGAATCGGCTATTTCACCTTTCAACTACAAATATAATTTGCAGTAATGAAAACAAGATCATGCAATATGGATCAAGCTCTGTAACACAAAATACACTCAACTCAGAACAGCCATTTAATTTTGTAGATGACTCATCAGAAATCAAACCCATAGCAGTCGGCACGGGAGGTTGGTATTTTAATATTTGCACAATTTTAACAGCTTGTATAAATAAAAACGTCAGCTGTTATAGATGCATAGATGCGAGGTGTTACTAGTTAGATAATAGTGTTAGATGATTAAAAAATATCATAAAAGAAAGTCCTATGAAACTTTATTAATTAAACTGTCCTAGTGGTTGAATCTGTTGCCGTGTGGGGCCGGCTTGCGTGTGTGGCCGGCTTTAGAATCGTCCCACCCCTCTCCACCCATGGGAGTCGTAAGAGCCGACTGAGGGAATACCGGGGCAGTGGGCAGCAGCACTCCCTTGAGTATTAACAACATCCACTGCGATCGCCAACCCGCCTGCCAAGCGTGGCGATTACGGCACTAACCCTCATTTTGGGGAGGCCTATGTCCAGCAGTGGACGTCGAAAGGCTGATGGATGGATGGATGGAGTGGTTGGATCTTACTTGTCCTAGCAAGCAAGTATCACCCTCTTTCAAATAATCAGCGTAAAACAATGATAGCTCTTTTTTTTTGTTGAGGCGGAAATATATACCTAACTGCACACCCCGTAGGGCCCAACGAACTTAGTAGTGTGGGGCCCTCACCCACTAAATAAACCCGCCGTGTGCCGTCTCTCAGGAGTGCAGGTTTCCTCAGGATGTTTTCCTTCACCGAGCAGCGAGAAATTGTAAACAGATACACACATAATTTCGAAAAATCTCGTATAGTCAGCGGTGTCGTACGAGGTCCTTATTATACTTCCTCTCCACCTATCCCTTTCCTTGAAGATGGTGACTATGGATATGGCTATACGATGGTGTTACTAGCACCTTTAGACTACCGTAACCACTTACCATCATCTTTGTTTGCCACTCACGTGAAATAAAAAACTTACATATATTGTTTACGCCCATTGAACGGACAGAACAATGTTTGATATTTCTCTTAAAGAAACAAACATCGCTCTTATACTAGTAAAAACTTATAAAAAGTAAACACTTTCAGTAATATGATATTATAAATACTTGTCCATGAAACATTTAATTTCCTTTTAGAACCTACTATAGAGCCCCAGCACAGTAAATATCCGAGGCAGACATATGAGACTAATTCAATATTGTTTAGATAGTATAGGATAACTGATGGCCTCCCTTTCCTTTGTTTCGTACAGATGCAATTCACTAATACTTGTATTAAAAATAATTTTCTTCTTGACATATCTCAAGATTTAGTCTGCGTGTGCCTTCAAATAAATTTATCGGCGACTTGAATACAAAAAAAAAATATATTTCACATACATTTTAATTTCACAACAAAAATAATAATTATTAAGAATATATTTTGTAATACTATTCCTTACACTTCCTTGGAAAATGATCTAAATTACAAAAAAGTTTCAAAATATAGATAGGTAATTTAGATAATCAGCTATTCCAGAATACGTTTCATCCATCCATCCATCAGCCTTTTGACGTCCACTCCTGGACATAGGCCTCCCCAAGAGAACGCCACAACGAGCGGTCCTGTGCCAATCGCATCCAACGGCTCCCCGCGACTTTGACCAGATCGTCGGTCCATCTGGTGAGGGGCCGTCCTACGCTGTGCCGTCCGATACGTGGTCGCCACTCGAGAACCTTTCTTTCCCAACGGTTGTCGGTTCATCGAGCGATGTGGCCTGCCCATTGCCACTTCAGCATGGTAACCGAATACCGATATACCGATATACAAAGAATACGTTTACTCTTACTTAATTTAATTGTGTGGAAACAAAATTTCTATAGTGATTACTTTTTAATCTCTTAATTAAAGCATTTATTTTAACCCATCACTGTCCCACTACTGGGCACGGTTGTGATTTCAAAGTGAGAGGCAGTCAGGCTGCTGTCCACCACGCTGGGCCAGTGGGAGTTGGCAGAGTTAACAAACCGTCTAGAAAATCTCTCAGGGGTGCAGATCACGATGATTTTCTTCATTCTTCAATGAATGCTATTAATAAACATTTTAAGCTATCGTCTCTTCGTATTCTACAATCCAATAGAGCTAGTACTGGAGACAGATTTCAGTAATATACGTGTGGAGATAAACTGCTCTAATGCGGCTACTGAACATACAAATTATTGAGATTATGTCGAAAGTGTACTCGTAAATACACTTTTTTTACTTTATGGGAATAATACTAGCAATATTATAAATGTTAGAACTTGTGAAGTTGTGTCTTGAACATCGAAATTTTTATTCCGTTTGGGAATTTCTCCCTCGAGCCACAGCTATAAAGTCTACGCAGACAAGTTGCGGACCGAATCTAGTTTGTAATAAATGTCCATAAAGGTTGTAATAGTCAAAATGCATGTGATTTTTAAGGGCGAACTCTTGGACTAGGTATTCCCTTTTTAAACATAAAGTGAAATATGTGAAATCGAAAATAACAGTCAGGAGCAGGATTTGAACCTGCATCTCCTGGATACTGTCCAGATGCTTTACCAATTCAGCCATCCTGACAATTGCTCCTGACTGCTAATTTCGATAACACATTCATACTTAACGTCTTTGGGTGACGCCTGCACCATTTGTCGGAAGTATTTTCATACATTATACCGACCAGGTAAACTTAATTTTACAATTAAGATTTTACCTAATAATGACGTAAACCCTATAAATATTTATGTATATTTTTTTTAGCATTTGACATGCTTAGCACTATACATTAAACACAAAGTGAAAAATGTGAAATCGAAAATAACAGTCAGGAGCAGGATTTGAACCTGCATCTCCTGGATACCGTCCAGATGCTTTACCAATTCAGCCATCCTGACAATTGCTCCTGACTGCTAATTTCGATAACACATTCATACTTAACGTCTTTGGGTGACGCCTGCACCATTTGTCGGAAGTATTTTCATACATTATACCGACCAGGTAAACTTAATTTTACAATTAAGATTTTACCTAATAATGACGTAAACCCTATAAATATTTATGTATATTTTTTTTAGCATTTGACATGCTTAGCACTATACATTAAACACAAAGTGAAAAATGTGAAATCGAAAATAACAGTCAGGAGCAGGATTTGAACCTGCATCTCCTGGATACCGTCCAGATGCTTTACCAATTCAGCCATCCTGACAATTACTCCTGACTGCTAATTTCGATAACACATTCATACTTAACGTCTTTGGGTGACGCCTGCACCATTTGTCGGAAGTATTTTCATACATTATACCGACCAGGTAAACTTAATTTTACAATTAAGATTTTACCTAATAATGACGTAAACCCTATAAATATTTATGTATATTTTTTTTAGCATTTGACATGCTTAGCACTATACATTAAACACAAAGTGAAAAATGTGAAATCGAAAATAACAGTCAGGAGCAGGATTTGAACCTGCACCTCCTGGATACCGTCCAGATGCTTTACCAATTCAGCCATCCTGACAATTGCTCCTGACTGCTAATTTCGATAACACATTCATACTTAACGTCTTTGGGTGACGCCTGCACCATTTGTCGGAAGTATTTTCATACATTATACCGACCAGGTAAACTTAATTTTACAATTAAGATTTTACCTAATAATGACGTAAACCCTATAAATATTTATGTATATTTTTTTTAGCATTTGACATGCTTAGCACTATACATTAAACACAAAGTGAAAAATGTGAAATCGAAAATAACAGTCAGGAGCAGGATTTGAACCTGCATCTCCTGGATACCGTCCAGATGCTTTACCAATTCAGCCATCCTGACAATTGCTCCTGACTGCTAATTTCGATAACACATTCATACTTAACGTCTTTGGGTGACGCCTGCACCATTTGTCGGAAGTATTTTCATACATTATACCGACCAGGTAAACTTAATTTTACAATTAAGATTTTACCTAATAATGACGTAAACCCTATAAATATTTATGTATATTTTTTTTAGCATTTGACATGCTTAGCACTATACATTAAACACAAAGTGAAAAATGTGAAATCGAAAATAACAGTCAGGAGCAGGATTTGAACCTGCATCTCCTGGATACCGTCCAGATGCTTTACCAATTCAGCCATCCTGACAATTGCTCCTGACTGCTAATTTCGATAACACATTCATACTTAACGTCTTTGGGTGACGCCTGCACCATTTGTCGGAAGTATTTTCATACATTATACCGACGATCGACTTTGTGTTTAATGTATAGTGCTAAGCATGTCAAATGCTAAAAAAAATATACATAAATATTTATAGGGTTTACGTCATTATTAGGTAAAATCTTAATTGTAAAATTAAGTTTACCTGGTCGGTATAATGTATGAAAATACTTCCGACAAATGGTGCAGGCGTCACCCAAAGACGTTAAGTATGAATGTGTTATCGAAATTAGCAGTCAGGAGCAATTGTCAGGATGGCTGAATTGGTAAAGCATCTGGACGGTATCCAGGAGATGCAGGTTCAAATCCTGCTCCTGACTGTTATTTTCGATTTCACATTTTTCACTTTGTGTTTAATGTATAGTGCTATGCATGTCAAATGCTAAAAAAAATATACATAAATATTTATAGGGTTTACGTCATTATTAGGTAAAATCTTAATTGTAAAATTAAGTTTACCTGGTCGGTATAATGTATGAAAATACTTCCGACAAATGGTGCAGGCGTCACCCAAAGACGTTAAGTATGAATGTGTTATCGAAATTAGCAGTCAGGAGCAATTGTCAGGATGGCTGAATTGGTAAAGCATCTGGACGGTATCCAGGAGATGCAGGTTCAAATCCTGCTCCTGACTGTTATTTTCGATTTCACATTTTTCACTTTGTGTTTAATGTATAGTGCTAAGCATGTCAAATGCTAAAAAAAATATACATTAATATTTATAGGATTTACGTCATTATTAGGTAAAATCTTAATTGTAAAATTAAGTTTACCTGGTCGGTATAATGTATGAAAATACTTCCGACAAATGGTGCAGGCGTCACCCAAAGACGTTAAGTATGAATGTGTTATCGAAATTAGCAGTCAGGAGCAATTGTCAGGATGGCTGAATTGGTAAAGCATCTGGACGGTATCCAGGAGATGCAGGTTCAAATCCTGCTCCTGACTGTTATTTTCGATTTCACATTTTTCACTTTGTGTTTAATGTATAGTGCTATGCATGTCAAATGCTAAAAAAAATATACATAAATATTTATAGGGTTTACGTCATTATTAGGTAAAATCTTAATTGTAAAATTAAGTTTACCTGGTCGGTATAATGTATGAAAATACTTCCGACAAATGGTGCAGGCGTCACCCAAAGACGTTAAGTATGAATGTGTTATCGAAATTAGCAGTCAGGAGCAATTGTCAGGATGGCTGAATTGGTAAAGCATCTGGACGGTATCCAGGAGATGCAGGTTCAAATCCTGCTCCTGACTGTTATTTTCGATTTCACATTTTTCACTTTGTGTTTAATGTACAGTGCTAAGCATGTCAAATGCTAAAAAAAATATACATTAATATTTATAGGGTTTACGTCATTATTAGGTAAAATCTTAATTGTAAAATTAAGTTTACCTGGTCGGTATAATGTATGAAAATACTTCCGACAAATGGTGCAGGCGTCACCCAAAGACGTTAAGTATGAATGTGTTATCGAAATTAGCAGTCAGGAGCAATTGTCAGGATGGCTGAATTGGTAAAGCATCTGGACGGTATCCAGGAGATGCAGGTTCAAATCCTGCTCCTGACTGTTATTTTCGATTTCACATTTTTCACTTTGTGTTTAATGTATAGTGCTATGCATGTCAAATGCTAAAAAAAATATACATAAATATTTATAGGGTTTACGTCATTATTAGGTAAAATCTTAATTGTAAAATTAAGTTTACCTGGTCGGTATAATGTATAAAAATACTTCCGACAAATGGTGCAGGCGTCACCCAAAGACGTTAAGTATGAATGTGTTATCGAAATTAGCAGTCAGGAGCAATTGTCAGGATGGCTGAATTGGTAAAGCATCTGGACGGTATCCAGGAGATGCAGGTTCAAATCCTGCTCCTGACTGTTATTTTCGATTTCACATTTTTCACTTTGTGTTTAATGTATAGTGCTAAGCATGTCAAATGCTAAAAAAAATATACATAAATATTCCCTTTTTTATTTTTCAGGCGGGATAAAATTGTACCTAACCACACACCAATCAGGGCAACGAACATGGTAGTGTGGGGCCCTCACCTACTAAATAAACCATCCCCCTGCCACCTGAACAACCTCGCTGGGTTGGAGGCGACCGCCCCCCGCCCGCTCCTGCGACGCAAGGACTGGGTATTCCTGGGCTAAAGTTCAGGTATCGTTCATAGACTATCACTCTATATTCAATAGGTGCTAGAGAGTGCAGAGATGGCGGATTATTTAAAAATCCGATCTTCCACCCCGAGTGTTGCGGGTTCGATTCCCAAACAGGAGAGCTGTTTGTGTGATCTGTTAAATTGTATGTTTGTAGAGTTTGCCACGATATAGGGTTTCTTTCTTACTATAGGATGTCTTTCAAAAAATCATTGCTTTGTTCTTTACGTACATAATCACGGAATCAATGACCTTTACAAGAAGTAATTACTGTGTATTACTGGTGAGTGTTACGCTTGATATTGTGCAAGCTGAAGATGAAGCAACTGCGGCAGTCTATTATTAATGCATGTTAGTGTAACCGTCTGTTTGTTGTTAATGAAAGTATTTTAAGTACTGAAGTAGTTTATGTGGTAATTTTACAAGTTATTAGAAAGTATTGTTTCTTTATAAAGTCAAATTAGTTAGGAAAGCAGTGGGATTTGGCTTTTGACGTGTCATTTAAAAAAATAGTGTTAGGCTTTTTAGAGTCTCATTTCAAAGTTTGTATGTACATTCAAGCTTGTAAATATTTTGTATACTTTGGCAGCTAAATATTCTTTAGAATTTACTTTTTCACCTCTTTTTATATCGCTGTCCACTGATTAAACTAAAATTTTAATTAGTGAGCTTTATATATCTTCATAACTTGACTATATTTATCAATAAAAAAGGAAAAATAGCCATTGAGCAGGATTTATTGCCGGCATACAATCAGTTCTATAACCACGATCTCTTGACCAAATAAGGAATAAGTCAAGGACTGTTTTCTTTCTATTAAGATAATATAATCTTATATTTACGCATATGTTTATATATTTCTGTGTAAAATACCACAGTCTCGGCTATTTGCCAACTTTCTTATTACTCTGAATTTTTGGCACAACTAGAAGTAGGTATTGTTTTGAATGAATATTTGTAGTCTTAGAAAAATTACAGTTATTTCGGTTAAGCGCTTACAAACAACCTGTATCTAATTATATTTAACTAAAAGAACGAAAAGCCGTTGACCATGCTCCTCGTTTCTCTTCGGACGCGTATCGGACTGTTAGAGTGAGAGAAAAAAGAGTGCACTAGTGTTTGCGCACGTGCACGTGTACTATAATATCTATTGCGTACATGGCATGGCAATTGCCATGCAGTTGCCTTGGTGGTGCAGCGGTAGTGTGAGCGACTGCTGGTCCTACGGGTACGATGCCCAGGTCGCACAGCGCTGTTGAGCTATTTCGTAAAAAAAATTCTCAGTAGCAGCCCGGAGTTTGGAAATGTGCCCGGTAGACGGCAATAGGCTCGTCCCTTATTACGTACTAAAACATATCTGGTCAACTGTGGGTGTGTAATATACACGGAGTTCGTACTCCGTGGTAATACACTTCTGCCTACGTCTTTGGGGAATTCAGGCGTGATGCTATGTACATGGCTAGTGTTAACAGACACTAGCTGCCGTGGTCGACATTACGAAATACGATTTACGCAATATTATGAAAAATTTGCTTGCTAGCACAGGAACAACCTGTTTTAGATATTTTTTCCTACTGAGTGAAACTTGATTTGTTACAACAATATAACGAATAATTACCTAATTGATCTAAGAAATAAATTAGTTGGTAGGTTAATGCATGTACTCGTTGTTACACTGGTATCTATATAACTATATATCAGTTAGGGACATTGCATGACTAATGTAGCTAATATATCATCTTACGGAAACAACATATCAGCCATGGACGTCTAACATCTAAATCCACCCATGATCATGCTGTAAAGTATTCGAAACGTCGGGATAGTAGAAGATGAAAGTAAACGCGATAGATTCCGTAAACGCAGTTTTATTTTATAATGTGTAACATACGCGTAAATATCACAAATTCTTTCATAACATATTAAAAATAGTGTTATCGTTCTGAATTCACTCATAGTCGAACGTACAGCTATACTCATTAGCTACAAGGTTGGGAGCGGAGTGCTCGCATTAGTGATGGTGCCTCTTTCAGCAAGTTAGTGCGCGCACGAGCATCAACTTACCTATATAATGTGGTTAATAATTATTACCATCTATTATCGCTTATTTCCTTTATAATGCATAAAACATGGCCATACTAAGTTTTTGGTGGTATGGTGGAGGGGGATTAAATATAATTTTATTTGAGCTGGATCCCTCGCACTTTTTGCCACGAAAATTCCAGGGGCGAGGGCAGCTGCTCTTTTCTGCTCCTTCTGGGAGCCCCCATGTGCCAGAACTAAATTAGGCCATACGCCCTTTCACCCAAGTGAATAACAATGCGGTACTGGAGTCTACCGATAGCCTGTACAGAGATGACTGGCTATTTAGTGGGCCCTAAACCACCTTGTTATCTCTCGGACGGTGTGGTGTCCGGTAGGGCCCATGGCCCCTTATAAAAGAAGGTAGGAATTAAATTTTCCATTTATGTAGATTTAGCCCAAGCAGGTGTGAAGTTTTAAGTTCGTTTTGACACCAACCTTGGACAATTTTATCAAACTTCTGTTACATTGCTGTCGATTTCAAACAATTTCTTTTGTGCAATATAAAAGTCATCTATTTGCCGATATAATGTGTGTACGTATGTATAAAAATTGTCGGTATAGACACTTACTTAGCATTTATAATACCTATAATAATATGCTGGCGCAAATCGATGATTTTAGGCACAAAACGAGTGTAGATTTTATAAAAATGCGCACCATATTGATACACTATTCTTTGTATTTACAAACTGTTCTGAGGCCTTCTTTGGTACGTTAAAAAAAAGTCCCTCGTGATACATGCATTACATTCCCTATATGAGTGTAAGGTAGTATGTTTAAAAAATGCTAACCTCCCAAACTTTATAAAAAATGCCTCAAGCATTTTGGCTCAAAAAGTCAACATTTCATGATATTTATAACTAAGACGGCTACTTTTATGTGCCTCTGTAAGCGACAGTCGAGCGTCGCGCAACGCATATAGTACATTTCTATTTCTTATTTATTGCCAGTAAAACGTGTTCCTTTAGGAAGAAGTATAGATTTCACATCATGGGTTGCATGATGTGAAATCTATACTTTGAGATGAAATCATGTTTGCAGTAAGTGACGTCACTGAAATAAAACTGCTTCAAGAAAGCTGAGGTTTTTGGATTAGTATAGATTTAACGCGTGGGGCCGGTTTTAGAATTGCCCATTTAATAAGCAACGTAGACGACTGCGGGTATCAGCTCGTTTAGACGAGCTGTTTAATTAGTTAAACATCAACCTTCAAAGACTTTTTACAAAGAAGATGATTGAAGAGATGTCGTGACCACAGTCTCATTCCTACGTGTGTCAAAATTTCCACCAAGAAGAACATACGAGGAAGAGCTAAGATATTAAACCAAGCTAGCAAAAAGTTGTTAGTAGCGGTTATTCGTCAAAATAGATTCGATCTACACAATATTGACCAACAGATTGAGACAATATTTAATAAAATTAAGATTGTTTTGACGACAGCTGATTTCAAAAATTGCATCGAAAACTTAAACAAGTGCGAAACACATAGGTATAATGAATGCAAAAATAAACACCTTATCAAATTTGAAAAACTGTTGCAAAAATCAAATGATTTTACTGGAACGCAACATGGCATCTGTGGAAACGGTATGCGCCCGTCAACCATAGACTCTTACGCAGATCCAGATCTAGCTGTCATAAATTTGTCAAAACAATCGTTAGGTGAATCTTCATTTCAGGTACTAAAGAAAGATTTAAATTTTGCTGTAGCGCCAAACCGAATCCCCTATGAGGAAATTATCTGTGCTGTTGAGGTCGTGCTGGCCAAAAATGTTATGAAACCGGACGACATGGAGGCTATTCGCCAAGACGTATCTTCATTGTTACGTCGAAGTAAACAGCCGAAACCAAATTTGTACAAATCACAATATTTGGCGTTGAATAACCTACGCAACAGAACAGACATCGTCATCCTGCGCGCATATAAGGGTAACGCTACTGTGGTGATGGATACGTCAGATTATAATGTCAAAATTGAACACCTTTTATCGGATGAGTCTACTTATGAAAAGGTTAAAACTGACCCGACCACCTGTATACTAAATAATATGAAAAAGTTACTCAACCAGCACTCCGAAGCATTGAATCTAGATTTAAAAAACCCTGGTACCACCTTGTGCAAAACCACCTAAATTGTATGGGTTGCCTAAGATACACAAACCGAATGCACCACTACGACCTATTGTAAGCCAGATCGACTCACCTACTTATAAAGTCGCTCAGTTACTGGCAAAAGTTCTCTCACAGCTCCCAGGACACACAGATGCATTCATAAAAGACTTATACCATTTTGTAAGTGAGATTAAACACCTTCATCTTGCTAACAATGAAACTATGTGGTGGTGAGTTTTGATGTCCAGTCACTTTTTACCTGCCTACCTGTGGAAGACTGCATCAGAATTGTATCTAAGAAACTATCAGAGAACAACATGCCTATGGAATACGCTGAACTGTTAAAGTACTGCCTCACATCTGGCTACATTATGTGGAATGATGGCTTCTACAAGCAAGTGGACGGAGTGGCCATGGTTTCGCCAGTCTCTCCCGTTGTTGCTGACATTTTCATGGAAGGCTTAGAGGAGACTGCCCTAAAAACCTCACCTGTGGACCCACGTTTTTACAAGCGGTATGTAGATGACTCTTTCACTATATTACCATCTGATAAAGTAACCGTATTTCTTAACCATCTGAACTCCATCAATCCTAAAATTCAATTCTCTATGGAACTGGAGTCAAATAACTCTTTACCTTTCTTAGATGTTATGGTAATCCGTAACCCCAACAACACCTGAGTCATACAGTGTATCGAAAGAAAACCCATACTGATAAGTACCTGAATGGAGAGTCTCACCACCATCCTTCACAGTTAGCTACCGTGTCTAAATCTATAATTCAGAGAGCACAAGGAATCTGTGATGAAGAACACCTGGCTGGGGAGTTGCAGCATGTAAAAAAAGTTTTACATGCAAATGAGCTGCAGGTTCCACGCCGCCGTCACAGAAACCAAGTGAAGCCACCCACAGTTGAGCGCCTCCCTGCAGTCCTGCCCTATGTTAAAGGAGTCGCTGACAAGATTGGCTACATTCTCAAGAAAGCTTCAATTAAAACCTACTATAAGCCACTCAAAAGAATAAGTCATTTTTTACCACCTGTCAAGTGCCATATACCCTTACAGGATGCAGAAGTGTACAAGCTGGATTGTGATTGTGGTCTCTCCTACATTGGGCAAATAAAGAGATCCATAAGAAATCGGATCAAAGAACACATAGCTGATGTGAAGCACCGTCGCAATACAAAGTCTGCAATTTGTGAGCACACACAGGACCACACCCGCCATTACATCAGGTTTGACAAACCTCAAATCCTCGCAAAAGAACATCGATATCGTCCTAGAATGATACGTGAGGCTATTGAAATTAAGAAACATCCCAATTTCAATAGAGAAGACGGCTGGGTCTTACCATCAAGCTGGAATCCTGTGATAGGCCTCACCAAACATAATACAAGAAGGCACACCACAAGATTGCAAGACACAGTCTGCGCTTATTGTGTAGATAAAACCCATAGTAGTGATTAGTTAGTATTTCCGCATAAATTTAATAATCCATAACAAGTTGTTGCCTACTGAGTTTTCTGGCCGGATCTTTCTCAGTCAGGCCGCGTTCCGATCCGGTGGTAGCTTTTTAGTGTTAGCTTCTATTAAAATCAATATATTTAACAATATAAACTAATAATCAATATTGTCTTCATAATAGTAGTGTTTTGATTACTTAATAATTTTAATTGGTAGTTTGTGGTAGAATTTTTAAGCACGAAATATAAACAAAAATTTTAAAGCTTAAAGGAGTATTATACTAATTTTATTACACTAGCTTAAAATCTCATACATTGTAAGCATAAATCTTAGAGTAGATATTTTTAATTGTGTTTCTAAACGAATATTATGTGGGTTGAAATAAATAAACCAAAAATTTGTAAAATCATATTACTGTGGGTAGATGAAACCGTTAAAACAACATATCAGCTTTGGACATCTACCATCTAAGTCCACCCGTGATCTAGAATGCTGTAAAGTTATCAAAACGTCGGGATAGTATAAAAATCAAGTAAACGCGAACTAGACAGTTGAAATTTTCACAAATGATGTATTTCTGTTGCCGCTATAACAACAAATACTAAAAACAAAAAATAATAATATTTAAGGGGGGCTCCCATACAACGTCTGTCTGTCCGTCCGTCTGTCACCAGGTTGTATCTCAAGAATGGCGATAGCTAGACAGTTGAAATTTTCACAAATGATGTATTTCTGTTGCTGTTATAACAACAAATACTATAAACAAAAAAATATAATATTTAAGGGGGGCTCCCTTACAACAAACGTGATTTTTTTTTGCCTCTTTATGCTCGCTGTTGATAACGGCAACAGGTAGACGCTTGAAATATTCACAGAATATTTAGTTATATGTATATTCACTTTAAAAATAAATAATTAAATTAAAATAAAACAAATATTTAAGGGGGCCTCCCATACACAAACGTGTTTCTTTACTCGTTTTGGCTCTGTCTGTCCGTCTGTCTGTCACCAGGCTGTACCTATCTAAAGAACGGAGATAGTATACCTAGTCAATGGTACGGAAACATTCGTGCGCGAGTCCAACTAGCACTTGGCCGGTTTCTTCTTTTTGATTAAATTAAATTGATTAATAAGGAAACTGAGACAAAAAACAACAAGTTCGCGTACTTCCGCGTCACTTACTTATAATAATAATATGTAATTTTATGTGTTGATTTGGTTTTAGGTTTCCTTCTGATTATTTTTATTTCACTCTTTTTAGTGCATCATGCCGGCAATATTCGTGTATTCTGGTAAATAGGTACGTTACACTGTTTAGGATGTAAACAAAACGGGTAACGACCAAGTAGTTTCGGTAAACGAATTGCACTTATATTTCTGTATGGGATCTATGGCCTTTGTCATCAATTCAGCAGTAAGAATTGATGAGTTCCAAATAAATAAAAGGTGTAATCTAATTTGTAATGTGATCACAACTATAAGTGTGAAATAGTTTCAACTTCCCTATTTTTAGGGAAAATTTAATGTATTATCAACATTATTTTTTCACTGTGTGCGTTTCGTCAAGCGTAAATGCAAGTACCTTATGCACACATAGATTATATTATTGCCTCACTTTTAACGGGCCACTTTGAAGGGAACTATCGTTCTAGGTGTAATTATTCTATGTGTAAATGTTAGAAAATATTATATATAACTAATTAAGTAGTTATGAATTCACCAAGTACATTTTTTTATTGGATTTATTTGTAAGTTCTTTAGAGGAAAATTCTGCTACTATATATCGTAATATATTATATTACGTCAGTCGCCCTGTCAGGCACATCTAATTCCGGGTCTGATTATTTCAATTACAAACACACATCCTTCATTGTGTTGCTAGTTCCGCCCTAGCCGAGGCTGCGGCTGGATGGACCGGAGAACGTCCACCACCCGCAAGGCCCCCCGCGAAGGTGCGACGCTCAGTAGAGGGTACCTGAAAGTGTAAGCCGCCGGCGGGCCACTGAAGTAATCTACACAGTACCAGTGGTCCGTCAACACAGGCGGAGAGACGGCAGACGGCGGGTTTCTTATGGGTGAAGGCCCCACACTACCCTGTTTGTTGCCCCGAACGACGGGGTATGCGCTTAGGTAAATTTTTTCCCGCCTAAAAAAAAGGGGTAGTGGGATTGCAAGTTCAGGGTGATAGATGTGGGTTCAAAAGGGCGATTCAGTGATGGTGGTATTTTTGAATCGAGTTCGATACCCAGTCCAAGGTCCAGACCTTGTAGGGCAAACACAGCTGAATTATGTATGTATTTGTTTTGTTTACAATTTTTCGGTACTCACTTAAGGAAAGCATAGCGAAGAACGGCTTTTCTCTACGACTTGTGAAGTCTGCTACCAGCCTAGTGGACTATGATCTAATCTCAGTCACCATGAAAGGAGATCCATGGGAGTCGTTAAAAAATAGGTGAGAGTAGCCTTAAATGTAATTCGATTTAGTGAGAAACCTCTACAAGCAATAAGATTCTCATTTGTCTAGGTTTAACTGTATAGACAAATAATGATAAGATGACTCGTGCAATGGGCATATAGATATTTCAAATCCTGTCACTATAAGTACCTAATAAAAGAAGCTAGAGAAATTAATAGACTGAGCTATGAAATTATACGTGCCTATACTTTCTTGGAGCGGTTGGATAATGTGTTGATTAATTATATTACCTACTATCAGGTGTCAGATTTTACTAGAGAAATGTTAAACGCGTTCTATTGTTGGCCTATGTACCCTACTGTATACTTAACTCTGAATTCATGTACAATCATGACTATTGTGGCTAGGCGACCGAGTTGTGTCCTTATATCTCATTCGCAATGCCATGTTTTTTGATACGTAGGTATATGTTATACGCCCATGTGTATTTCAGACGGGTTCGGACCTCGATCATGATAAATGTATCCTTCTTAACAGTGAACGCGCATACCAGTATCTTATACAACATAAATAACACAATCAGACTAGTGTCAACCACAATTCGAGACTAGCTCTACATGGCGTTTGTCTTCAGACAAAATTTAAGTCCATCTCTCCTCTAGCATACATCGAAGGACATTCTGATGGATGGTATACTCACTCATATTGTCAACTCTATAACTATGCATATTCTTATCTATCTATAGCTGCAACAGAGCTGTGTCTGTACATTTAAGATATTTGAGAAAAAAATACTGTATTAAGCTATATAGGCGTGTCTGAACACAAAACCATCCGTCTGTTTATCTGTTTGTTCGTTCGTTCATCACGCAAATACAACTGAACGAATTTTGATGCAACTTTTATTTGATAGATCTTAATTAGACTTAAAAACTGGTATACATTTTATCCCGCTACTACATCGGGAACCTGAGATATAACCTAAAAACTAGCTGTGTGTTTGTTTACGCCTAAATCTAAATGATACATATAAACTCACAATATGTATTTACTTATTTATACAAGTTTAGGGCTTGGAAGAATATTACGTCGAAATATATATTTACCTATAGGTTACCCTTTGGTATACAACAAAACTTAATAATCAACCTACGAGTTAATCTAACATTATCTAACTGATGTTACACACTTATGATTTATTGCTAACAGAAATTATGGAGATAAATGTCTGTACGCGCAGTCATTAGCTTGACTTATTTGGACCAATACGTAAATATTTTATGTATGCCAAGATTATATCTACTGAAAAACTCGTCTAGACGCGTTCAGTAATACAATATTTTCAAATATTTTGTGTTCCTAAGATCTTAGTCTAAAATTATTCTTTTCATCGTCATCTCTATCTGAAATTCATAAATTACATTAGCAAATAAATAATTTGAGCATTAATATTGTTAACATATGGTGTAAAAACCAAACATAAATATTATAAAACGTAAAATAGTGAGTACTTAAAAAACTTGTATGAACAGCAAACAGCTGCCCCAGCCGTTTACAAAACTATTTTCATACTATACATATTCGTTGTGTTTTCTAGCAGTTCCTACTAACGATTGTTAGTCTTATTTTACATTCTTCCTTTTTACCTAATTGATTATTTCATCCATACATCCGTCACTCTTACGACATCCACTGTCCACATAGCCCTCGCTAAGAGAGCACCACAATGAGATGTCCTGAGCTGACTGCATCCAACGGCTCCTTGCGCCTTTGACCAGATCGACAGTTTATCTGGAGACGGTTATTCGTAGTCCGTCACCACACTGAATATTATGCCTGTGTGGTTACGAACCTCAAATATATAGTAGGATCAACACCACATTATTTTTGCTTCCTAAGTAGTATAACTTAAAATTATTTTTTGTTTAGTACAAATACCACTACATCTCACTATTAAAAAATAACTGTATTCGCCAAAGGGGTAGGCAGAGGTGTATTGTACACACGCACGATTCCCTAGCTATGTTTAAGTCCTACGTAATAGGGGGCGAGCCTATTGCTGTCTATCGGGGACATTTCCAAAATCTTTCTTTTTACGAGAAAGCTCAATAATATACAATTAATTATTTACTATTTAATATACAATTTAATAGTCATAAAGAAGTATCGATAATATAACAGATATCTTCTTTCATAATGGTTTTCCTTCCATAAATATAATTAAAAAGTAAAAATTTTTAAGCACAAAATATCATTACGAGAGAAGAAAATCTCGGAACTTACTTTCTTTGCCAATCTGTATGGTGGGACTATATTAGTCTATACCTCTCTAATTGTAATATTTAATATATTGTAGGGACCATGTAAGTACGAATGAGGTTAGTCATGTCAGCAGTTTAGCGTGCAAGCGAGAAGTATGTGAGACGCTCGGTCAGTTACTGCGCACTGGCCAGCCCGTAAACTTGTGTGTTATATTTGGGAAATTTAGTTAATATTTTATTGAATAAATTACTTGACTTATTGGTTTTCTTTATTCGCGTAGGGCCAGGTGCAGTAGCTCACAGTGCAATTAGGATCCCCACGTTCACTACAGTCAAGAGAACACGCACATTACATTCCACGTTACATACGTAGGTTATTAGGAACTAGGTTGTGACGTAAGGCACCTTACAGTAAAATCACATAGAGACTGCGGGGTATAGACAGAGATAGTACCCACCCCGCAGAGCACCCGTACAATATATTTTAATAGTAAAAGGATATGTAATGAGCCATAAAGAAGGATGGATTAAAAAAGAGGTATCTTCTTCAATGCTCAGTACGGACTCACTTTAGAATTATATATTTCATATAACTCTAAAGTATTCACACAAAATATTATGTCCATGTATGTCCGGGAGATATCCATGGTCAATTATGGCCTGCATTGATCCTGAAAGGAAACCTGTGTCCAATAGTGACACAGTAATGGATTGCTAAGGCAAAAAAGAAGCAGAATTTGTAAAAAGAATTAACTTTATCGTGCATAATAAATTGGTCATGTATACTTACGTATACGCACGCACCCTTGTAGTATGCAAATAACTGCAAAAGTTGTTTCAAAAGTTTTTCAGAACATTTTCATATTGTACACAGCGCATATGTGTAAATTTCATATTGCAAGAATAATGTGTATATAACAGTTAAATTCCATGATATTGGTCCCCGACCTGGTCGAATTTATGAGCTGCCATTCCAAACGATTTAGGCTAAATGAGGGTGGACGTCCCCCACCCAGCGTGGTGGCCAGATGGCAGGGCGACGCCCGCCGAGCTGCCATGGCCAACTGGAGGGCGCGGCTGGAGGCGCCCCGGGCAGGTCTTTGGACCGTAGGGGCGCTCCAGCCAGTGCTGGAAGTGTGGGCAGGGCGACGGCACGGAGTCCTTACCTTCCGACTGGTGCAGGTGCTGTCGGGGCACGGTTGCTTCGGCAGATATCTGCACATTGTCGCAAGGAGGGAAGCGACTCCGGGCTGTCACCATTGCGGCTGCGACGAGGACACGGCGCAGCACACGCTCGAGTCGTGCCCGGCTTGGGCCGAGCAGCGTCGTGAACTTGTCGCAGCAATAGGGGGGGACCTCTCGCTGCCGAGCGTCGTCAGAGCGATGCTTGGCAGCGACAGGAATTGGGACGCGGTCGCTGCCTTCTGCGAGGAGGTCATCTAGCGGAAGGAAGCGGCGGAGAGGGCCAGGGAGGCTGATCCTTCCGTAGACCCAAACCGCCGCCAGCGACTGGGGCGGCGCAGGCGTGAATATTTGCGCCTAATGCCGCCCTAGCTGGGGCTGCGGGTGGATGGACCGGGGAACGTCCGCCACCCGCAAGGCCTCCCGCGAATGTGCGACGCTCCGTGTACGGATGCGTTGCTCAGATGAGGGTACCCAAAAGGGTAAGCCGCCGGCGGACCACCGAAGGAATGTAACATAGTTCCAGTGGCCCGCCAATAAAGGCGGAGAGACGGTACACGGCGGGTTTCTTTAGTGGGTGAAGGCCCCACACTACCCTGTTCGTTGCCCCGACCGACTGGGTGTGCGGTTAGGAACATTTCTTCCCGCCTAAACAAAAAAAAAAAAAAAAAGGCCACATAACAATGGGGCCCTTATTGCTGTTTATTTTGGTTTATTTAGTGAAATGTTGGAAATTATATTAAGTAATCTTTTAATTTTGCTTGTCTTGTTTGTCAGACTAATAGCTTTACCAAAAAATAAAAAATAGTTTTCAATACATAAATTCGTATCCATATAATAAAATAGCATAAACCGCTGTGTATGTATATTGAAGGTATGTATGAAAAATGGAGTGCGTAAAGACGTACGATAAGGTAAGGAAATACGATTTAAAACTTTTTATCTATATCTCTGTCTTTTGTACATTAGAACACAGCTCTGAAATTACTGAATGGATATTTTGTATGTGATGTGGTTTCCACGGATAGATAGAACTTGTCTTGGAGCAAAGTTTAATTTTAATTGAAAGTAATCCTCATTTAAATTATGGAAACAGATGGCGGAGTGGTCTAGATACCGGCCTCGCGGATGTTGTGGGTGCGATTCCCACACAGTATAACTTTTCGTGTGATCCACAAATGGTTGTTCTGAGTCTGGGATTACTTTGTGCCCGTGAAATTGTATGTTTGTAAAGTCCCCCGCGATACAAGGATTATTCTTTAGTGCAGGGTGTTATCTTAAAAATAAAACTACACCTTTTAATTTTAAATTATTTTTTGTGATATTAGTAATTATCTTGTTAGCGCAGCTTGCTTTTTTTAAGAAAAGCGCTATTTAAATTTATATATCGCAGGCCAGTTGTAATTTTGTGAGGTAAGATGATGCTTATTTTTATTCTTTATTTTTGCTAGGTCTTGTTTATCGTTATGTTAAATAGCTATGGGCACAGAGATACAGATAAAAAGTTATAAATCGTGTTTTATTACCTTATTGTGCGTCTTTACCCGCTCTCCATTTTTAATACATACCATCAAAGTACAGATACCGCGGGTTATGCTGTTTTATTACATAGATACGAATTTATATATAGACTTACTTTTTCTATTTATCGGTAAAGCTGTGGCTATTAGGAAACTTTTTGGTGTAACCTGTCACATTGTAGGTCGAGTCCATTTTATTGAGCTCGTAATAAGGAGGAGGCGCCCTAATCTTCATATACCTATTAAAAGTGACTTACTTAGGCTGTCGTCCGCCATCTTAATAGTTACGATGACAGCGTAAATTGGATGTGTTCCGATATACACTGCGAGCACTGTAAGGTGTGATGTCAATTTAGTATGCTGTGAAGTCGTTCCTTTATAGTTAGCTATACTGGTTACTGTTTATAATGGAATGCAGTCCAGTATACTGATCTGTCATTACTTTCATTTCATACAAAGTAATGGTTTTACACTGCAATAAACACAATTTCTTTATATTTGCTTTAAGTTTGGGTATATTTGATTTACAATATTCAATACTAATAATAATATTCCATAGTGCAAATCGTTACATTTATGGAAGCTGTTGATCACGTGATATCACAGTGCACGCAGTGTATATCGGAACAAAGCCTTTATCTGTTGTATGTCAGCTGTCAATTAGGGATGCAGGAAGAACCAAGAACTATCCATATATCGATATTTAAAAAAATATTGATTTATTAAATATCCTTTATTTTAAAAATATTTAATTTGCGCTATTTAGGTTCCAACCTAGCATCCACCACTAATAATTAGTGATTTTTATTCGTCACAAATTTTCATATAGTTCCCACTAACCACCAAGCCGTCCATTTATTAATTTTGTGTGCTCGGAATGAAGTGGTGATATATTTTATGAATTCATCGAATTGATTAATCATTTGAACTGTATTATTATTAGAATTCAAAGCGTTTACTTTAAAAAAAAATTGTGAGTAGAAATAAAATGATTATAACTTTTTTAAAGCGTGCTTGTATAATTATGACATGCGTACAATAACGGAAATGGACATAAATCATCATCATCAGGCCCTAGACATCATCTAGGACCGAAATACTTGTCAAAACGAATCAAACGATTCCAAAGTTGATGGGATTGTGGCTCCATTACCAGATCATGAATATCATCTAGGGCTATCATGGTACTATATGGCTATCGAGCCTGTATGACATCAAGCCCGACACTCCCCTTGGATCCTGTTGGTACCCCAGTTACGTGCGTAAACTTGCGTTTTGGACCGTTTAACAAAAAAAAAGGACCGCTTATTGTGGCGTTCTCTTAGGGAGACCACTGCTGTACATAATAGATGTACAGCAGTGGACGTCAAATGACTGATGGATGGAATAAAATATTATTATATACTTGTTTTTAGTTATCGCAATACCTCACTTTCCAATCTTTTTCTCCTGATGTCATCACACCACAAACTTTTATAGGTATGTTTGGACTTAGAATGAACGACCAGGATTAAATTATGATTGATTTCTTTATGCTTTTTACAACCCAAATCTATTCAATAGAGTGCTATGCCCTTAATTTTCTGTTTGTTTAAAAAGAAGGCATGCCTGATTGATCTATCAACCACTAGCTCATATGACTGAATGGATTGGGTTGCAATTTAACACACATAGATATAATTATAGGTACAGGTAGATAAAGATTTACGCAATTAAAATAACCTTTGTCCACCCAAAAATTTATAGATCGCTTGAAGGACTGAAGTATCGATATCGATATTTTTTACGCGCTTCCCTAGCGGAAATTCCGCCATTTTTGGATTTCAAAGAATCGGCTCGGTAAATTTGTAGCTCTACCCCTTATTACGAGCTCGATGATCCATTTCAAAACCATAGACTTAGGATATTGAATCTGTATACCTATAACGCCATTTCATAAAATTTTGTTGTAAATATATACAAAGCAATCGGAGTCTGTTTTCTTCTATAAGTCTAACATCGGCAAGAATTAAATAGAATTTTTTCAAACTTTGTATCGTATACGTTATAAATTGGAAACAATGTCAGCTTCACTAGACTCCGCTCTAGATCCTATGGAGGAGATCCGATTCAGGAAAAAGAACGGCGCGATTTGGATGGAAATTCAAAAAGAAACTCACTTTACTTTTGATGAACTAGAACGTAATTATAAATCTGTTTTCCTGACCATAAGTAGTACATAAGTAGTATGTGCATGATAAAATGTAAATATTGTGTTCATTGACGTAATTAGTGCCTCTATCAACGTGATTTCGATAATAATAAGATTGACCGTTAAACAAATACCTCAGTATAAATATGCCTAAGTAATGTCCATGTGGTGACGGACTAGGAATACAAGTGTCACCACCCATTCTATCCCGTGGGTGTCATACGAGGTGACTAAGGGAAGTAAGCAATTAGCAGCCATGTGTGTGAAATGAAATGGCGACAGCGGCCTGACAATACTCCCTGTATAGTTGAGTCCATGAGCGACGGTTACAATTTACCATCAGGTGGGCCGTGACTCGTCGGCTTGACTGTAGAATCTTCCCAGCATAGTTTTATCTAAGGCACAAAATTAATGGATAATTATTTCTTAATAATATTTTGATATATTTCCAGGAAAAATCCAAAGCAATTACGATAGTTTCGATATACTATTTTAATTTAACCTTTATTTCAGAAATTATGGTGATATTCTTTAAAATACAAAAAAGAGACGAAAAGCCTGCGGGGTCAGATCTCATATCAAGGTAGGTACAAATTATATTAATTATTGCACGCCTCATAAGCGAAGCGTGTTCTACTCCCGGTTGACACGGCACAGCTGATTTTTCAAACTTAAAATGTCTCTATTTATCATATATTGCACTTGTAAAATAATATCTACACACACATATAAAGAACAAACACTATTTTTAACACTCATGATATTTTTGATGCCATTTTTGTTATTTATACTAGTTAAAAAACTGTTTGAAAAAAATTTGGCTTGGACGTCCGTGAGTTGTAGGTAATGTATGTTAACACGATAACGACCAAAATACTATACTAATAATCTTTTTTTTTCGTTTACGAATTATTATGACTAGGAATAGAGCCCTATTACTTTTCACGTTCTGATTCGATGTGGTCTAATGTACATTGTTTTTTGTTAAAAGAAAGTTTTTACCTTTGCTTGACGAACTGATGATATTTGTCAAGTATAATAACTATTTTATCCATAAAAATAATTAAAAACACTAAACACACGTAAATAATAACACACCAACGTTATAAAACACGAAAAAAACATGTTTTACATTCCACATTTTTTTTTGCGTGGCCTTGGCGTCACTGTGTTTTCACTTAGAACAAAGTATAAAATTATAAGGCAACCAAGTTAGGAAGATAAATGGTTTAGAGATTTCTTGTTGAACTCATTGATTTTTAAATAAGTCGTATAATATTGTCCAAAGTTGCAATTTTCTATTGATAGATGTCGCTGTTTTAAAGTAAAAGAGATATTGACTGATGCAGGCCTAGATGTGGCAAGTGGCAATTTTAGATGTATTCAGTTGCTGTTGTATATATAGAACCACAATATTGCTTTTTTTGTAAGGAAACTAGCAATGTCTTTTTGTTTTCTTAAATTGTTTTTGTTTACAGTTTAATAAATTATTCAATTTTACATGTTTATATATATTATATGCACTTATGCAGGTATATATGTAAACTCATAGATTGTTGTTCTTACTAATTGCCAGATGACGCCTTGCAAAATGACAGAGGTAACCAATATAGAATTACTTCTTAAAATTAGTACTAGATGGCGTATAAGACATGAAACCCACATTAGTACTTTTTGAAATTAGCGCTATCTATGTGATTTATTGAAAACTACTTAGTAAAACCAATACATTATTAGTTACTTATCAAATAATCAATTTTATTGTGAAAAATGAAGATTATGAGGCGTGCAATTTTGGATTTTCCAAAGTATTTTTCATATGCTGCCGCATGTTTCTGCGGTGTTGCCTCATATGGTTCCTACAACTTCCACGAAAAGTCCTGTGGTTAAACAATTCGAAAGCCGGCCCCAGACGGCAAGCCCTTATCTACTAACTATATATAATTAGTGATGATCATGAGAGCTTAGAATATATAAATCGTTCAATTTATATTTTAGGTAATAGAAAAATAAATGTACTTCACCTTTGTATATACTATAAATCTGCTTAAAAGGGTAACGATGATACATATATATTTATACAAATTATAAGATAGATGGTTATTTCTTTGCGTTTTAACAAATATTAATAAATATTTTAAGTGGTTTTTAGTTATAGGTTCTTCTTTGTAGGCACGGATTGGTTCGTCCCCGTTTGTTAAAGTGAAAATGGCCACCGTGACTGAGTGAAATTGTTGACAACACCCTGCACTAAGAAATACTCCTTGTATCGCGAGGGGCTTTTACAAACATACAATTTCACGGACACAAATTACACCCAGTCTCAGAACAACCATTTGTGGATCACACAAAGGGTTGTCCTGTGTGGGAATCGAACCCATAACACTCGGGTCGGTATCTAAACCACTGTCATCTGTGCAGTCATTGGATTAGACTTATTAATTGGTTTACCGTCATTCTATTTTGCTATTATACTCGGATATAACCAAAAAAATAGTTTATCTGAGAAAAATGGCTTGTACATTATTAAATGGAGAGCACAACTGGCTTGATATTAGCATAGATTACCCAAAACGCGTGAGTGAATGTGGTTCACTGCTGAAATTCTTCAATTTGATTGGGACTAAGTTGTCCTAAAGAAAATAGAATAAGAACCAGAAGGGCTATAAGAATATTGGATATATTCCAATTGCTATATTGCTGGATAACAATTGAATTTAAGAGGCGTAATAAAATCTAAGTTGTTTTCACATCCTTCTAAATGACACAATTCTATTTAAATTATCAGCGATTTCTTTACAGAAATCACTTTAGAGACGTATTGCATAATGGCCTCGGCATGACGGATGCATATATGATGGAGCGGGTTATGGTAGCCTTGGATCGTGGTACCTCCCCATATGTTACCATGGCTACATTTGCGAAGGCCATATCCCTGTATCTCCGAGGATCCCTTGAAGAGCGAATCGTTTACGCTTTTACTGTAAGTACTTTGATTAAAATCTATGTTATACCTATTTAAACGGCAGTAAACATAGTAGGCATAGCTCCATCAGTGTGTTTATTTAAATACACCCATCACATAATTTATATCATTTCACTCTCATTTGTAATGCATCAAATATATAGGTACGGTTCTGGTAAATAGCATGTCTATAAATAATATGTAAATGTACTAAAGATATATGAGAAGGTCGTAACCTAGTTGTGCAGTTGAATTTTAATCGATTAGGAAGGTTAAGCAACTTGCGCTCGGCTGGCATCAGGTGAGTGACTGAAAAGTGACACTAATTTGTAGGCACCTGACCTTCTTCGTGCTTCGGTAGGCGCGTTAAGTAGTGCGTCCGAGTTGTCTGATAAAATCCTGGCAGTTGTTACAGGTTGTCAGAGTCCTGATAGTAAAATCTAACTCCGGACTTATTCTAAGGTAACCAGTTGTTCCTTTAGTTGAGTCGTTTGATGGAGTTTCTACAATTCTTTACTGCATTCATAGTTGGTCTGGTCTGAGGCGATTCACCTCCAATTGGTAATGATTTTGAAAATTAATAACATTTTCGATTCTAACCTGAGATGATTCTAAGTTTAACGCTTGTGCTATGGGTACAAGATTACGGATAAAATACATATACTACTTTTTTTGTACATACATATATAATAGATAAAAAACACCCAGACGCAGTACAAATATCTGTGTTCACCAAACAAATAATTGTCCTGAGGGGGAATCGAACCCACGACCTCGTGCACGGAAGTCGGTTACACTACCGACTACGCCACGAGGCCCGTCAAACTACTTAACACAACACATAGCATCACGCCTGTATTCCCCGAAGGGGTAGGCAGAGGTGTATTACATACCCACGACTCGCCAGCTATGTTTAAGTCCCACGTAATAGGGGGCGAGCTTATTGACGTCTACCGGGCACATTTCCATACTCCGGGCTGTTACTGAGAATTTTTCTTTTTAGGAAAAAGCTCAATAACATTGCCCGACCCGGGGATCGAACCCGAGACCTCATGATTAGCAGTCGCAAACACTACCGCTACACCACCGAGGCAGCTAAAGTCAAACTACTTACTTCAACAATAAGGGTTTAAGGTATTTTTTGTGAGAATCCGTTACTGTACCTACTATAGTTGGCCCAGAAGACTCTTATTTCGCCACGCTAGCCTAATGCATACTTCACAAGCTGTCGAAAAAATTTCTCAAGCTTGGAGGTTCCCATATTATGCTATGCTTCACCCAGCAATGATAAATTGCATACATACACATGATTTCGAAAATTTCGAAAAATCAGTGTCTATCCTGCGAACATAGTATATCTCTAACAACCTATTTGTGTATGTGATCAGTTATACGATCACGGAATAATCCTTTAATAGGCTTGTATGATACTTGCAGAACCGGTACTCTTCACCAAATAAATTATTTGTCACCACATATAAGAAACTTTATAGCTCTTTCGTTCACAGTGTTATGACCTGCTTGGCGAAGGTTATCTCAGGCGTGAAACGATGTACCAACTTATGAAGAAGAGCCTCGCTAAAGCTTCCAGAGATGACGACGTGGAAGAAGCTGTAAAGGTAATTTTTATTTTAGCTTCATTCATATTTCCAGCTTCTCGATAACACGGACTTAAAAAGAAGGCTGAAAAGAACTAAACCTTTTGAGGTAGTGTAGCTAATATTGGCTAGTGATAAGTTTTAGTTAAATAGTAGAACACATGAACAAAGTGTAAATAGTAGAACACATTATAAAATATCTTCCCCTTAACAAACTAAGAATTGCCAATGGACATTTCCTTAGATATACAATAGTTTAGTATCCAGTTTATGTTAAAGTTAAATTACTTATTAGTCTAAAAAGACTAAGATTGTAATAATATGTTAAAGTGCCTAAACATAGATAAATTAAAATAATGATCTATCCATTCATTCATCAGCCTTTCAACGTCCACTGCTGGACATAGACCTCCCCAAGAGAACGCCACAACGACCGGTCCCGTCATGGAGGATATTGCTGTAATCGCCACGCTTGGCAGGTGGGTTGGCGGTCGCAGTGGATGTTGTTAATACTCGAGGGAGTGCTGCTGCCCACTCCCCCAGTATTCCCTCAGTCGGCTCTTACGACTCCCGTGGGTAGAGAGGGGTGGGGCAATTCTAAAGCCAACCCCACAACGCTAGTTCAATATTTCTTGATATTTCAAAAATCATCATCTCCTTATCCCAAACTTGTTTTATTGAGGTCGGCTTCCGATCTGTTCAGTTTTAATTAATCCACCAGTATTAGAACAGTAATAAACCTTAGAATAAAACCAGAGTCAGATATTTTCGCTCTAACAACCTTTACCCACGAGCAGAATGTTTTTTAGAGCTGGGGTTAACTCCTTAGCTAACGATTCGAAAAAGATCGGATTAAGTTACAAAATATCTGCGCTAATAGGTAATGTCCATCCATCACCAAATCCATCATCAGAATTTCCGATGGTATGTGATTGAACTCTGTGTAAAGTATGGATGAAGAAAATGATAGTGCAAGATGTGTACGTTATCTGTATGCTTTCATAACCACCACAATCTCAGGTAACGACAGTTATCCTTCTATCATATAATAGATGCAAAAAAACTTCTGCGGAGGATAACGGCAATTTGTCTATTTGTAAGAATACTGCTTTACTCGTACTCCGAGATACTAATTATTATGCCATTTATAATTATTATTGGACATAGCACGCATCATCATAAATAATATTACTTACTTATCATCACGACATTTCCCTTGCAGGGTAGGCAGAGAGAACAGAGTGCCAAGAGGCTCTATTATTGCATACATATCTCGCTTCCTCAACATTCATAACTCTCTTCATACACGCTCGCTTGTTTCGGAGACTCCTGACTCCACCTTCCTTCAATACATGACCGATTTGGTCTAGGTAGGTGAGTCTCGGTCTCCCCCTGTACCTACATCCTTCCACTTTAGAATTGTATATATTCTTAACCAGTCGCTCGTCCGACATTTTTTCCACATGTCCGAACCATCGGAGCATTCCCTTTCGCATCTTTACACCAATACTCTCTTTCATACCTACTAGCTCTCTTACGTCGTCGTTACAAATGCGCTCAGTCAGTCTCACTCCACAGATTCTCCGCAGAGATCGCATTTCGACCGCATTGACTTTACTCTCATGCTCCTTTTTGCATACCCAACTCTCGCTTCCATATAATAACGTTGGGACAAGCACTGCGTTGTGTATTGCGATACGTGTCTTCTGGCTGAAGTGATGACTGCCGAGAAGTTGTCCCAATGCTCCATTCACTCTATTTCCCGCATTCACTCTTCTCTCTACATCAGTGGTGTACCTTCCATCCCGACTGAATCCACATCCAAGATATACAAATTCATCCACTTGTTCTAGCACACCATTTCCTATTGCTACTCTAAAATCTGTTCTGGCTTCTTCAAAATAATGGTTTTTGCTTTCAAAAACCATTATTTTGGTTTTGCTCACATTCACACGTAGACCCCTTTTCTTACAATCTTCTGCCATTACGTCGACATATATTCATCGTTACAAAAACGGGAAGTTCTGGATTAAGCACGTGAATGTATATTTAAGGTGTGCATTGTGATATTGATTGGATCAGGACCGCTCGCTTTGGCATTCTCTTGGGAAGGCCTATGTCCAGCAGTAGACGATGAAAGGCTGATGTATGGATGGATAGGTGGATTGGGATGCATTTAAACAACAAGCGACGATGAATATTTTTTCACTATTGATTAATATTGGCCACTGAGTGCAAAATATCGAGAAGCGTGACAGTGTTTACATTTGCTCAAAGAGGGCATTAAAGCTACGCGTCCATTTATCCACGCCGTACGCAACGCAAGCACGCATTTTTGTTCGCTTTGTATGAATTTATTTAGCACTGCGTTCACTCTTCGGATAACGTCATCAGCATTTTTAGCTTAGGTTCACCTAGAGTTGTCTTTGTTCTGATATCCAGATGTTTTTTTAAATTATTAATCTCAATGGCATAGTGCATATTGTAAGCTTCAATGTACTCGCCAAACTTTAACGTTTATTGGTGAGACGCGCCCATAAACTTAATAATTAGTTTATAATTTAGGCTCGCCCCCTATTACGTGGGACTTAAACATAGCTGGCGAGTCGTGGGTGTGTAATACACCTCTGCCTACCCCTTCGAGGAGCACAGGCGTAATGCTGTCTTTTTTTTTTAAATCAAGGCATGAGACTGCTACCTTTTGGCCCCCAGGGGACACAGGGGGACTATATAAAGGAAAGCGGGCCGCAATTGTCATATTATTTTAAATTTAAGGACATTTTATTGTAATTTTATTATGAGAAATGACGAAAAATAACAAGAAACAAACAAATAAAAAAATAATGCAAATTTAATTTTATGCTTGGTATCATAATGGTGTTTCACGTTATAAGTACTCTTTTTGTATAACAAGGGTTTATTAGCATATTAAGCTGGTTTCCCATTACAATTAAGTACCATAACAATTTAAACATTAAAGAAAGAAAAATGGGATATTTGAGCCTTTCTTTACTTTTGTTAAGGCGGGAAAAAATTTTCCTAACTGCACACTCCGTCGTTCGGGGCAACGAACAGGGTAGTGTGGGGCCCTCACCCACTAAATAAACCCGCCGTGTGCCGCCTCTACGCCTTATTGGCAGGCACTGGAACTATGTTACATTCCTTCAGTGGTGGGATTTTTGGACCTGAAGTTAACAAGTTCAAATTTTCTTTAAAAAAATTGGTAAAATTTTTCTAATATAAAATTTAAAAACCTAGCTTATTTTGCAATTTAGAAATCGAAAAAACATTAAAATGATGAAGGAAATCGATTATTTTAGTCGATTCATAATAGAATTAATGCTCATTTGGATTGATAAATAAAATTAACACTAAATGTTTAGTTTCATTATTAATCATTTATTCAAAAGAATGAATTAATAAAAAAATTATATTCGAGGAAAAATAATATAGAACATTTTTGTATCAGTATATCGATTGATATACTAAATTGATACACAAGTGAAATCCACTTTTTTGAACGCTACCACGGCAACACTACATTTGGCAGTTTAACTTTTTCGTTTCCAGCTTTACTAACGTTATTTATTATACTGTTTTGCTTATTTTATTGACCCTTGCGTCGTTACTGGACACTGAAGAACTTGCCTACACAATGGTCCTGGCCTTGTTATTTTCGAATAATTTATCTGCTTGACGACGGTTCTTTTACTTGACATTCAAAGAAGCTTGTGCCCAGCAGTGGGATAGTTTATTGAATAAGACTCTTAGTGTTATTTGAGTATATAACACTACTTACCTTAAATACTTACTTAATTATTTTGTAAATGTACCTAAGAAATATACTACCTTTTTTATACTACGTGGGTAGCAAAGAAGCATATGGCGCAGCTGATAAGCGGCTCATCTGGTAAGCGGTTACCGTGGTGGCCTACAAACGCTAGCAACACCAGTCATCGGTCGCGCGTCGCCATTTCCAAGAAAAGGGGTAGGAGGTGCAGAGGAAGGATCAGTAATAGGAAGAGTATTCTCTTAAAGGATACTGAAGAGAGGTTAGGAAGGATAATTAGGAGTATCAAGGAGAGGATAGGGAGGGGGTTTGTGCCTCCAGCGCTGTCACTCACCGAGCGAAATGAACGATATGTATAACTACTTTAAATGTATGGCTTTTAAATGTTATGATGACACTTAGTGGGTGTAGTTTGATACTTAACCTCACTTTTATATAATTTTCTATATCTCGGTTCCAAGATTGCCAAATCTAATAAGATTTTATAAATGTTTCAATGTAAACTTCCTAATAGCGCAACTTTCATCATGTTACCACCTAGGGCCAAAAATGTATGGAAGCGTTTCCATCTCCATAGAAATTTAAAAAAGTGGTTCATGAGTTTCTTGTTGGGCTCTTCTACGGAATCCGTCCGCTTGTGGCATTTGTAATCGTGATATTGCAGATCCACTTGCCGCAAGCTCTCGTGTTAGTTATTAGTAACTTTAAGTGCTATCTATATAATAAGCCTATAAAATAAAGGTATGTTTTAATTTGAATTTAAATTTATGGAGATTAATGACCTCGAGCGGGTTCAGCTGGCGCATTTCTATAACTTAAGTACAGGAACCGAGCGAGAGAGAAATTAAAAAGTAATAGTCACGTAGTCTGATTAGATACCAAGTACGTTTCGATACCGAGTAAGTATTGACAGATTAATTCGTGTTGTTCATTTTATAATTTTTAAAAATAGTTATAAAATAAAACAAGTCAAAAGAAGGATCGATTTTGAGAGATCGCCTTTTTAAACTATTTTTTTGGGTATCCATTTAATAATTTAAATAAAAATCAATCTTTCGCTAGAAGAATCGCCAACCCTAAACCATACAAACTAGACGTATGCCATTCAGTGTTGCCATTGACATGACAATTGTCGTATTATACGGTATTTGGTGCCATTTGAAAAAAACACGGTACAAGGCATTATAATCGTCAATCAGGGGACCCTCACAAAACGCATTAAGTCGCGGGATACAGCTACTCAATAACGTAATTTAATACAACCTATAGCACCATTGGACTTCACACTTTAGTTGATTATTGAATCACAACGCTAGTATGATAAGTTAATAATGGACATGACTAGTGTCAGTACTACTAGTGTACCTACTACTAGTGTAGAGAATTCCCCGGAAGATTAGATGCTCTTCAATCGATTGTTTTCGTTCTTTCATACGTACTTACGATATTCATTCTAATGTTACGAGACTTACAGGCATGAAAGAAAATAGTGAAAGAAAATTGTAATATAATATGCACAGGAAAAACAGTGACACCTAACAGCCTACTACCCCTAAAATCTGTTTGTTAATCTGAAATATTTTTATGAATTTTGTATGGATATTACATATTTGTATTTTATATACTTCTTATATATTTTCTAATATCCTTTAATCACTATAACTATAAGAACAATATCTAATTGTGTGTTTAAATCTACATTTTGATTGAATTTGTATGAGACACGGCAATTTTTCAAGTTTTACCACAAAACACGGCAACCAATTTTTAATTAATTACAATCTCATCAGCAAAACTTTAACATCAGCATTATGCTGATGTCAAAGTTGCACAATGGACGCACGCTTTCGAATGGATACCTCCACCCTTTCGACCTCTCGGTAGAGAAATTCTTTGCTTTCGACAAATGCGTTCAATGCGATGCGTACGGCGCGTGTGTACTGACTAATGGACGTCCACCATAGTTGGGATCATAAAATCACCGATGCTGTTATTTTTAGTAAATATTATCAACGTGTTATAACTATAAAGGCAATATTACTGAAAGTAAATTAAAGTGTGTGTAATATAGGTATCAACCTATATTTTCTACACAATATTGAAATGAAAACACTTTAATTAATCATAATCTTTATTTTTTTATTGTCTAAGTCTTATCAAGAGAAATATAAAATTAAAAAGTTTCATCGAACTCCATTCAGTATTTAGATATTTTTATATATATTTTTAGCATTTGACATGCTTAGCACTATACATTAAACACAAAGTGAAAAATGTGAAATCGAAAATAACACTCACGAGCAGGATTTGAACCCGCATCTCCTGGAAAATACTTCTGACAGATGGCGCAGGCGTCACCCAAAGACATTAAGTATGAATGTGTTATCGAGATTAGCAGTCAGGAGCAATTGTCACGATGGCTGATTTGGCAAAGCATCTGGACGGTATCCAGGAGATGCAGGTTCAAATCCTGCTCGTGAACGTTATTTTCAATTTCACATTTTTCACTTTGTGTTTAATCCATTCAGTAGTAGTTTTTGCGTGATGCGCGAACAGGTAGACAAAACTCTAAAATAAATGTGATGTGTTTGTAGATGGTTAATCCAGTATTTTTTCTCAATTGTTTGAGTAAGACAGTAAGTTAATTACTGCAGGGATTTATAAATACTTAATACTATCTATCACCCGCGATTTCGTCTGCATGTACCTTTAAATAAGGATATATATATATATTGTTAGCGTTAGAAGTGAAATAGAATTAAAAGAAGAACAACTGTTTACAAACACTTGATTTCTTTATAACGAAAATAATTAAAATACGTAGTTAGTCCAATAAAATAGCAGTAATTCAATAAATCATCGCTATCTTAACAAAAATAACAAACAACCGTTAGTACAAATATAACTATGAAAGTACAACCAACAACCTTACCGTTCCAACGTCAACTGGCAACTGAAGTCGTTATTTTTTCAACTACAGCGCCTTATTTAGGTCATGTCGGTTACCCCACTACTTGTACTAAATAAACCAAAAATCTTCTAATAATATGATATAGGAACCATAAATATAGTATAACGTATAGATCACCAAAGCGTGTGAGCAAGAAGAAAATCTTATACGGCAACATAGCAAGATGGAAGAGGAAAGCAAATCTAATGTCATTGTAACCCATTTGAATGGCAGGTATTCTACAGTCTTCTAGCTTGAAATTAACTTCGCAGTTTTTTGATTTGTGTTATAAATCTTGTTTATTATATGATTATAACTATTAAATACAATGGTTGTTTGTTCCGTGAGTGCCTGTGATTGAAATCATGCAAACAATCCTGATAATTGCACGTTTCACAGGTAAGTTCTCAGGATGTTATCACATTTAATGCTTTTATTTTAGGTCATAATTACTGATACTTTCTGTTTCAGTTACAAATTCATTTCAATTTCATTGTTACTGTTTATATTTTACATAGAAATATGTAGCATTGTTACATATTTGCAAGATTTTAGTAAAAAAGTTTTTAGGTACATATACACTAGGGCTTGACTTTATCGACAAGGTATATTGTCGCTATTTATCCTAAATGTTTGGAACATTTTCTCCTAACACATTAATGGAAAAAATGCAATAAAAGTTCTACAGCAGATATTGTCAGTCAAGTCGATTTAGTTAATTTAGAAATTAGGGATGAGTAGGTTTATGTTGCTAAAAGCTGAGTGTATAATTCCCTTATAAAATGCATAATATCGCTGACTGACGTTGCTGGTGAAATAAATAAAAACGAATGAATTATGTTTGTTTTAATTTATTATGTCTGTTTTGTTTCATTAGTTGAAGATGATTATTTGAATGAGCGAGTTCGTTAAAGAAACTAATTTGTTTTATCATTTTATCGATAGTCAGTCTAACTCTTAAAACTTACATCACTAACCAACGCACACATTGACAAATCAAAATTGGTTACGCGTTATCGAACTGTCAGGTGATCTATACGTTACTATATCTATGATAGGAACTATGTTTTCCTGTATTCTTAAACCAAATAGGTAAAGCTTATATTTTTTCAAAGCTAAGGCTCCATCTACCCGGGAGAACCTCATTAAAATCCGTTCAGTAACTTCAGTGTTCTAAGAAACAGACAGACATAAAAATCGTTGTTTGGTGTTCTATTAGTTTTCTCTCATCATTTCCTCTACTTTTTATAAAAATCTTCAATGCATAGACACAATCGATTCAATGGTTTATTTTAATGTTATTTTAATAATACTATAAATGAATGTTCGTGAAAAAGTCGGCTACATCATAACGATCCATTCTAAGATTGCGTTTGCGCGCGTGTCAATATTCGCTGCTCCTGTCTTAACAAAAAAAAGGTATCCTCTATCGCCGGCAACGCATTTTTATGGAAGATAATATTTCTTCTTGGTGCTCTTCGCTTGCCGGTATGCCTCAGGGCGGCGTTCTCTCTCCATTGCTCTTCGCAGTTTACATAAACTCCATCTCTGTTAAACTTATTTCTTCCTACCACCTGTCTGCAGAATACCTCCAAATCTAATGCCAAGCTCCTCTAAGTAAATTAACAGAAGCAATTGCAAGAATTAACAAAGATTAGGACTCAATTTGTGATTGGAGTACATCGTATGGCTTAACAGTTAATCCGACTAAAACTCAAGTCATCGTTATTGGTAGCTATAGAATGATTTCTAAAATAAATTGGTCACAACTGCCGCCAGTCCAGTGTAATGGAATGATTGTCCCTTACAGTGACAACGTTAAAGACCTCGGCATTTACATTGATCGGTGTTTAAATTGGTGCCCACAAATGCAGGAATTAAGCAGAAAAATATTTGCCCCCACTGGATCGCTACGAAGATTGCGTAATCTCCTCCCTATCACTACGAAAACTGCGCTAGTCCAGTCTCTTCTTCTTCCAATCCTTGATTATGCTGATACCAGCTATCTTGATCTAACGGAAGACCAACTTAATAAACTTGAGTGACTTCAAAATCTCTGTATTAGGTTCATATTTGGATTGCGCAAATATGACCATGTATCTGAATTTCGTGCTAAGCTCAAGTGGTTACCTATTCGTCTTCGCCGGAACTCTCATATCCCCTTTCTTCTCTACAATATTTTGTTTAACCCCATAACTCCTTCGTATCTTAAAGAACGTTTTGAGTTCTTACATGACTCGCATTCAAAACTCCTTAGACCATCCGAGAATTTATCTTTGAGGACGCCAATGCTTTCAACAAAATTTGTAAAGAAATCTTATTCTGTTCAAGCTGTTCGGCTTTGGAATGCATTGCCTAGGAATATCCGTCAGTCAGAATCACTGTCAGTTTTTAAAGCATTATTAAAGATCCACTACCTTTGTTCTGATGTTGGAGAAAGATAAGCTTTTCGTCTTTTCATTTCTATTTTTTTTTAATTTCATATACATGTATTTATATTTTATGAATAAAGTATCCTCTATACCCCATTTCTTAAATACATTTCTTTCACTCCATCCAATGGTTGTCCGGAAGAGATTGCCTTGTGCGATAGGACCGCCAATTGTACAATATTAATGTTTAAGATCTTTGTTTAGTTACTTTGGTGTACAATAAAGACGTTTATTATTATTATTATCCTTTTAGTTTTGACTATAATGCATTAAACTGAACCAGTACAGGTTAGCAGATTTTACGAGTCATTTCTTATCCTAAGCTTTCCTTCAAAGTTATAATTTATAAAAAAATACACATGAATTCGACATGAGACATTACGACATCGGACTTGAGATTAAACTCGTTACCCCTATCTCGCCAGTCCTAGGTCTTACCGCGCCATCTTCATCAATTTTCATTAAAAAGAAATACTCTTCCTTACGAAAAATCTTTTCTAATAATACCGGAATCATTTTATTTTTTCAAATTATAACGTATATTTTGCTTATTAATAAGTAAGAGGTCAGGTTACACATAAAATATGCGACTACTGTAAGGCTCACTAGTTTTTTTTATTTCATTTTTTAAATATGTACACGTAATAATTACTTACATATTTATCGTTATCTTTAAATTTGAATGATGGTGTCGCTCAATTTGCCCTACTCACAGGTCAGTGTGATGTGAGATTGGCATGAGCGGAAAAAGGACGTCGTCATTGTATTTTCGCCGCGGCCGCGACGACCGTGGCTATCAATTGAAAAGGCTTTTAGATTATTTTAGCGCCATGTGACATTGGCAAAATTGTGCACATACTCCTGCAATAGCTACAAAACAAGAAGAATATTGTTTTAGTGTCATGAGAAACGCGCTCGTGATTTGTCTGAGACTAACTTTGACAATGGTTACGACCTCTAGTAGATTTTGGTAAAACTACACAGCTATAACATTGTTGCGCTGCGCTGGAAGTTTTTGCATGAAGTTTATTGATAAAAGATGGCTCTTACACCTATTTAAATTATTTAGAATAGTAGATATTTTACTAGTCAATCATAGATGGAGTTACCACAAGCTGCAATGAACACTGAAGTTTAAGAGTTTTCTGCAATAACTTAGGTTATTGTAGCTAAATAAATGTCAACTTTATTGTAATATTAAAAAATTTAAGTAAGCCAACAAGGATTCATTTTGTACAATTGTGTAACAATGCTCGATACTTTATATAATATACATGAAAGCTATAAGGTAAACTGGAAAACGTAGCAATTCCTATATATAATAATGGTTTTCTAAACACTTATGTAATGTTAGAAAAATAGCAGGCAGGTAAAAGGGAATTTGAATTGATGAAAGTGAAACATTTGAAAATAAATCATTGAAGGATATCCTTTGACATCGAAAATGGTGCGATTGATGGCACTCTAAAAATAAGAGCAGTTTTCTAGGGGTCGTTCATAAATTACATCATGCAAAATACTATTTATTGGACCACAAAAACTCTAAATTTAAATAAATGCCATTTTGATTTTGTTCGTTATAACGGTTCCCTATTATTTGATCATAACCCATTTGACTAACACCCTGATTACACACCTGTTGTATGGTATCATAAAATGACGTAACAAATATATTTAAAAACCAAAAATACAACTTAAACTACAACTTCAAATAAATATTTTTTTCTGTAGATATTGTTGTTTTACGTGATTTCTTTAAAAAGCATTAAAGTTTATTATTTATTGCGACATTTGATGTATTTTTAGTCAAAAATATTATTCACACTCTAATGAGCGAGAACTCTAATAGGTGAGTACAGTTTTGGAGACCATAAACTAGTAAAAACAAAGTGTTATGAATATACGTAAGTATATTATTCCATACAAGCTAGAACCCCGCCATCTTATTTAGCTTGCAATTAAAAAAGATTAAATACACACATTAAAAAAAGTTTGAGATCACTGAAAATACGAAATATTTTTGTTGGCAGTATGGTGAAACTTTTTTATTTTAGTCTATGATTCTTCATTTAAAAATGTGATATTTGATCAAAAAACAATATCAAAACATGTCAAAAACAATTGCTTTTCCCTATAAAAAGAAATCTAATCTTTGATTACGCTTATTCAGAAATCTGACCGACAAGATTCAAGCATACTTTTTCAATTTTTCGTGTAAAAAGTTGATTTGGAAAGATGGCGAAAGGATTGCCTGAAGCTTTACGAGCAAGAATTGTTATTTTGGGGGAAGAAGGATATCCTATGAGAGAAATAGCTCGCCGAGTTGCTGTATCTCAATCCTGTGTCGTGAACACGTTGCGGAGGTATCGCGGCATGGATAACTTTGCTGATAAACCTCGCAGTGGTCGCCCAACTGTTCTTACTGCTGCCCAAAAACGTAACATCAGACTGCTGATTGTCCGCGACCCAACCATCAATGTCATTAAAATAAGAGCTGAGTTGCGGGCTGCCACTGGACTAGAAGTAAGCACTCAGACCATCAGGAATTGCTAACACCAGGCTGGAGTACGAGGAAGGAGATCCTGGCGAGCACCTCTGAACTCACGGCATTTTATTTTATTGCATGTGGACGAGAGACGAGCCTCGGCCCATCTGATGGTAAATGTTAACCATCGCTCATGGACTCAACTATACCCAGAGTATTGTCAAGCCGCTGCTTACCATTTCATTTCACTGATTTGAAATGAAAGAATAAACGGCTATCTCCCGCTACAGCCAAAACGCTGATGTGCTCCATGGCCCGTCAAATGGGAGATGGTGATACCAACCCGCTCGGGCCCGATACCACGTGGGTAGTCCCACTTGGTGCCCAGCCCTACCACCAGTCATGCAATGGATGATAATTGCTTACTTCCCTTAGTCACACGGGAGATGGTGGTACCAACCTGCTCGGGCCCGATACCAAGTGAGTATTACCACTTGTGCCCATCGATTCAGCCCTACCACCAGTCATGCAATGGATGATAATTGCTTACCTCCCTTAGTCCCCTCATACGACACCTGTGGGAAAGAATGGGGTGGTGACACTTGTATTCTTAGTACGTCACCACACGGACAAAAAAGGAAAACATTTGGCAAAATGGCTTCTTTTGCCATTGCTTCTTTGTGTACCACTGGTACTGTTCAACAAGGCGGGAAATCTGTGTCCTTTTGGAGCGGAATAATGATTGGAGCTAGAGCGCCGTTAATTCCGTATCGGGGCTCGATGACTGCAGCTTTGTACCAAAATGTTGTTATCGAAGGAATCGTCAGACTATTTAGAATAAATCATCGCCACCAATTCGTATTGGTTGATGATAATGCACCCGCACATCAAGCTCAACGAGTCAATGCTGGTTAAACTGGCATGCCGGTTTGCCTGACTTGAATCCGATCAAGCACGCTTGAAATGATCTAAAGCAAGCTGTTTGGAACCGTCAGCCACCTCACCAGGCAGTGCCAGAGATCAGGGAAGCTGCTATTGAAATATAAAAAATACAGCATTCTTTGCTAGTGATCTCAAACTTTTTTTGATGTGTATAATTGTGATTATCTGCCAACGTCACATTTGCTTAAATCCCCAAATCTCCACTTGTCACCTTCTGTCACACCAAGCAAAACGTACTCCCCTCACATGCGAATGCATTTTTGAATGGCCCCTTATATTATAGGAATACGCCATTACGAGAGAATTGGAATTAGACGCAGAACTATAATATACTCAGTTAAGTCACCCAGCTAGATTGTATGTAGGCGAATTTCTACACATTAGGCACTTACAGATTATAAATAATATCGAAGAAGAAAGAACAGAAGACATTTTCATAGTTTGTGTTCTAGAGAGAAAAGCTTCCAAGATTTCAATATTTTTTTTGGCTATATTTCTGTCATTAAGTCCAAAGCGTTTGCTCTTGTTCAGCACTTGAGCTGTTATAGCTTTTTAGTTTAGAAAGACCAAGGGCAGCAAATATTGTTCAGGTTTGCGGGTGCGTTTCCGAGCGCATGTCTTTTTTTTTTATTGCATGTAGTGGCGGATCAGCCACGGTCCATCTGATAGTAAATGGTAACCGTCGCCAATGGACTCGACTATACCGAGAGTATTGATAAGCCACTGCTCACCAATTCACTTCACATATAATTATGAAATGAAATATAAACGGCTATCTCCTGCTACGGCCAAAACGCAACGATGTGCTTCATGGCCCGTCAAATGGGAGATGGTGGTACCAACCAGCTCGGGCCCGATACCACGTGGGTAGTCCCACTTGGTGCCCAGCCCTACCACCAGTCATGCAATGGATGATAATTGCTTACTTCCCTTAGTCGCCTCATACGACACCCGTGGGAAAGAATGGGGTGGTGACAATTGTATTCTTAGTCCGTCACTACACGGACCTCAATCAATTATTATTTCCTTTATGCAATAAAATAAAGTTTTTGGATCTGGTATGGTATAAAAAATATGCTTATAATGTAGATTTTCTGGTACCACTATTCCATAATAGATGGCGCTAGGCGCAATACTAGTTTAATCTTGGCTATTCTAAGTACCTACTAAGTACTCATCCATCAGCCTTTTAAAGTCCACTGCTGGACATAGGCCTCCCCAAGAATGGGGGATAGTGCCGTAATCGCCATGCTTGTCAGGCGGGTTGGCGATCGCAGTGGATGTTGTTAATACTCGAAGGAGTGCTGCTGCCCACTCCCCCGTTATTCCCTCAGTCGGCGCTTACGTCTCCCATGGGTGGAGAGGGGTGGGACAATTCTAAAGCCGGCCCCACACGGCATACTAATAAGTACTAACAAAGTAATAATTAGTTTGAGGTATCATAATAGTTTCGTAAGACTTATTCTGTGATAATTTTAGATATAATATTCAACTTAATTTAATATTCAAAAATTATTTGTTTAAATAGATTTTATGATTTTATAAAAAAAAATTATGATACAAATTATTCAGGCATATAAATAAACAAAGTCTATTGGCAGACTAAAACTGATTTATTTTAAAGCCGATTTGGTCCAACGTTTTAGGGATACCTACTTTTATGCAATCTGTGAATCTCAAATTACTTTTGTCTGGTACAGCTAATTCGAATAAATTTTGCGGCATCAGATTTCTCTTGACTATAGGTACTAAACCTGTAAAATAATATTGAATTTGCGGATGATACCTACCTCCCTGAGCCTAATTTGAATTCCCAACTTATAATTGTACCTACCTACATAATTGTATCGAAGGAAATGTAAAGTTAAATTAGTTGCTGCGGAATGTTTTCTGATTGTAATTAAATATTTCGAGCTTAGTAATTATAAAGTAATTAAATTATTTCAAATTACCTAAATATGGAAAACATTTCATTATTTACGTACCTACCTACTAAAATTAACATCTTAGGCACATCTTATGCTCCACTGAAGTAATGGTACACGCGTAGTTGAAGTGGTCTGCCAATACGAGCGGAGAGACCGCACACGGCGGGTTTATTTAGTGGGTGAGGGCCCCACACTACCCTGTTAGTTGCCTCGAACGAGGGTGTGTGCCGCTAGGTACATTTTTTCCCGCCTTGATGAGAACTTTTCACAATTTATTTTGGTGACCATAAATTATTTTTGAAACCAGTTACCAGTAAGTACCATTTATTTCGTGTGGGCCCCGCTTTAGAATTCTAACGGGAGTCGTAAGAGCCCCTCAGTCGGCTCTATACTCTATACCGAGGGAGTGGGCAGCAGCACTCCCTCGAGTATTAACAATATCAACTGCGATCGCCAACCCGCCTGCCAATCGTGGTCATTACGGCACTATCCCCCATATGAGCGAAACACATGTTATGGCATTGTCTTGGGGAGGCCTATGTCCAGCAGTGGACGTCGAAAGGCTGATGGATGGATGGATGGATGGATAATATAAGTCTGTTCGTTAGGTAGTTTCTTGAAAACTCATTATAGTAATCGTCTCGATTTAAGTACACAATACAACAATAATTATATAGGCACTTAGGACAAGACTATCTTGTAATATTATGATAAGCTGACGGGTTTTATCAAAAAAAAACTGTGTGACATTGGCGGGAGGCGTTGCGGGTGGCGGGCGTTTTCCAGCCCATCCACCCGCAGCCTCGGCTAGAGCCGTATCAGGTGCAGTTACTCACGCTTGCATCGTTCTAGTTACATATACATACATTACCTACAAACCATAGTTTCTCACTTACTCCTTTCTTACCTGTCTTGCTTTCTTCTTTTTTTTTCTCTTTTTCGATGTCATCTAAAGTTATTTCTCAAACTTCCTTATCTTCATTAAAATGTAATATTATTTAGTTCTGAGCACTTCAATCTCATTAATTATTTAGATATCTCAGTAGCGTGTATATTACACCTGGAAAAAGCCCGTCAAATAAATAAGTTATTAGATTATTTGCATATTATATTCGTGTGGTGATGGGACTAACAATACAAGTGTCACCACCCCAATTTTTCCTACCGGTGTCGTAATAGGCGAATAAGGTAAGCTGTTGTCACCAATTGCATTACTGGTGGTAAGATACGAAGTAGGAATACTAGCTTGTTTTCGGGCTCGAGTTGGTGAGTACCACCTGAGAAGACCATGAAGCGTGCCAGCGTACCCTTTAAGAACTGGGTTTATTATGGTTGTAGGGGAAGACCGATATTTTTTTAATATTGCTGGGTCTATGTTCGGCGGTTACCACTGACTATTACGTGAATATGTGTCTTGTCTGACACTATTAGTAAAAAAATTATAATACTTGAAGCGTTGTTAGCTAGTCATCGATATAATTGGTTTACTTCCAAAGCAGATTGTAATTGATCCGAGAACCGCAAAGTGTCAACTGGGGTCTCGTCTACCAATGATAATACAAGGTTGGATGTAAACAATTTTCAGAGGTAATCTTCTATACAATAAACTTGGATTAAATAAAGGTGAAATTTAATTTTATACTCTCCTGAAGGTTGTTGTGGCAGGCAGGGGTCGTAGCAGATTTAGTTATTGACAAGTCTTCTCGCAGAGTTGTGATTTTAACTGAAATTTGATAGTTTTTTTTAATGTTCAAGAACATTTCGCATAACGTCCTCTGGTCCTAAACTAAGCTTAACTCTTGTGCTGTTGGTACCAGATTACGAATATAATAAATATACCCAGGTATTCCTTTTTTTTGTAAATACATACATATAATATAATAGATAGAAAACACCCAGACGCAGTACAAATATCTATCTTCATCACACAAATAATTATATATATATAACCCACGACCTCGTGCACTGAAGTCGATTACACTACCGACTACGCCACGAGACCCGTCAGAATGTTCACTTACACAGGCGTAAGGAACACAATCTTAAAAAATGTTTTATGTGATATAAATTTATGTACCTACTTCCATAGTGTAACGAATATTCGTTACACTATGCTACTTCTGTGTGCAATAGGGCGGCTCGTGATCGCTCTTAGTTACGCTCTCTGCGGGAGGCCTTTAGCCAACCGTGGACGGCGATAGGCTGATGGACGGATGGAAGAGTGGTTTGTAGAACCGTTTATACTTGTATTTCTAAAAATATTTCTGTTTGAGCTTTATAATATATTACATTAGTTAATAAAGGGTTTGGTTGGATCGTTTGTTACGAAGCATAACAACATGATTAAGAATATAAAAGAGGATTATTTGGGCTTAATGTGTGCCGCTATAAATGTAAAGGTTACATATATTTTATATTCTTGTTGCTTAACGTTATGCGCCCAATTTTATTTCCAACAGATAGGTACCTACCTATTAAAACATGAATATGTAATTTGAAAAAGCGATTAATCCATATACATACAAAGTTGTTTTATTATGTTACGTTGTTGGCAAACAAGAATACGGCCTGAATGATTTTGATCATCTATATAGGCTTATCCCAAAACTTTTTTGGGGCCACCTTCTAATATGTTCGATTTTAGCGGATCCTCGCATTGAAACGGAGCTACTACCTATCGACATCTACGACCCAACTAAAGAGAAAACTTGCGAATTTAGAACAAGACCGGAGTCACATTTTTTATTCAGAACTAACAACCTGTAACGAATAGAATGATGCCGCCGGGAGCCATTGCTTGACGTGCCTTCCAAAGTATGCAGCAGGTTAGGTGTCCACAAATAAGTGTAACTTCTTGGTCACCCTTCTGATTGCCAGCTGAGCGAATGTTGCCCAGCCTTGCCCATCGTTCTAACTGCAAGTGCACTATGTTACGATCTCCTTTACCATAGACTAGCAACGCGGGAGGCATCACTCGCATGTTGCCACTCTAAGGGAAGGGAGGGAGTGATAGTGGACAGCAAGGATAATAATGAGAGCATGAGGTTTTGCCTAGGGCTTCCATCAATTTCAATCACCATATCGTATACATACTTTACGATGATCTTCTGTGCAAGGATGGTACTTCTCCGGTTGAGCTGGTCCACTGAAATTCTTTCTAATTAAGTTTGTAGCATAATAATGGCCTCTGACTTGGTTAAGGAGAATTGAGGGAATTGGAAACCAACAGGTACAATTGTATTTGTAATGCAAATAGTTTTTCTTTGAAGGGCAATTCGCTATTATTTAATACTGGAAAGGCTTTCATGGGAGTATGAACACGTTTTAACACAAAGAAATGGATGCTGGAACACAGAGGTATATTATCCATTCACAGTATTATATCATAAATACCACACACTGTGATCGCATTGAAATTAATTACTTTAACAATCAGAGCTTAAAATGTCAGATGAGCATGTACGTTCTTTCTTACGAAATAAATTGTTTTAAAATTGATCAAATAATTCAGTAATTAAAGTATTGCCTGACTGAGTACTAAGTTCTTTAAAAAACATAGCATCACACATGTATTCCCTGAAGGGGTAGGCAGAGGTATATTACACACACACGGTTTGCCAGCTATGTTTAAGTCCCACGTAATAGGGGGCGAGCCTATTGCCAGGCGTACATCACTCGCTCAAGGCACCGAGTTAAATGCCTACCGCTTCGCGTACCAACCACGGTACAACCGACACAAGACTGTCACACGCGCATAAGCGCTCGCGCTTGTAGTATTGTTAAAATAAAATTATTTACGCGATTTAGGGTATTTCGACAATAGAATTTACTAACCGAAAATTCAGAGCTAAAACTCTAAACGTATATGATCAACAAAATTTATAAAAAAATAATCCGACTTGAAAATAATATTTAAAATGATATAAAAAGTAATCAAATAGAATCTACTAGAAAAATATTTTTTTAAGTTTTATAAACGACAGCTTTGTTGCTGTCGGTGGAGTCAGGAGTCTCCGAAACCGGCGAGCGGAAACCGGAAAGTGTATGAAGAGAATTATGAATGTCGATGAAGCGTGAGAGATGTATGCAAGAATAGAGCCTTTTGTCACTCTGTTCTCTCTACTTACTCCGCAAGGGAGATAGGGTGATGATAAGTAAGTAAGTAAAATCATCATAGGTGCAACCCTAGCGCATTCGTTGAATGACGTGGTTGCCCGAGGATCATGCGGCGGGCAAAATATTCATGTCCGTAAGGATTGAGGAGCCACTTTTCGTATCTTAATGAAATTATTATACTTATTTAGTAGTAAGTTTAAAAAAATTGTAGGATCGATTCGCGATTTTGTAGTATAATACTTCAAAAGTTATATGAACATAAAGGTGGCACCTCAATCTAAATGTTTGGATTGAGGAGCCATGTCAAAACTAGGAATATGATAGATGAATATTTATCAAAATTTAGTATTATTTTGTAGCATTTGAGAGTAATTAGTAGATAAATAATGAGTAGTTAGTAGATAAATAATGAGCTGGGTAGTATCAAAACTAAAAAAGTTACCATACATTATATTTTATGTGGCTCCTCAGACCATACATATATGACTCGTCATTTTTCAAAGAAGCAGTTATTCAATTAATGCGAAATTTTTTAAACATTAGTAGTAAGTATATTAGATTAGATTTGTAGGACAAGAGTCAGTAATTAAAATTAATGGGAGATATGACACATTTTGTCGGGCTCCTCAATTGAAATGCTTCCGTAAATAGATTTGCCTCTATCTACTTATACTTGTGACAAAATTTGGAACAAAAAACATTTATGTTTTGTATAAATTTATACTAATTGCACGTTTAATCATACCATAAAAAAATTCAATATCTACGAAGTTATTAGCTATCCTATAATTTCCTAACAAATTGTTTTGAAGGGTGTCCAAGAATAAAATAAATAACAATAAAAATTGTTGGTTGTGTTAGAAATATGATGTGCGCGCGCGCGTGAGCGTGTGTGGTCTGGGTGAAGGTCTGGTGGCTGAGATTATGGTTTAATAAATTTTTAATTTCTTCATAGTTTAAGGAACTAAGCCATTTATGCAAGACTGATCTATATTTACGAGCAGTAAGATAATAAATTTGAAGCTTTGTATTAGGTCATCATAGGGTCTATACAACAATAGAATAGGGCTTATAAAATAGTATTGATTGACGTGTTATTATTACAATATTGGCTGATTCTGAAGAAAAACATAGAATAACCAATAAATAATAAGGATTTTGTTGCTTTAGTCACTAATGCATCAAATAATGCTTAGTTACTATTTAATAGCCTTTACCCGTGGCTTCGCCACAGCCAACAGCTAGTTTTTTTTGTTATATCTCCGGTTCCGGATATAGTAGCGGGATAAAATGTATACCAGTTTTTCAGCCCAATCGAGAGCTATCAAATAGAAAAAAACTATCAAATAAAGTTGCATCAAAACCCGTCCAATAGCTTTTGCGTGATGCGCGAACAAACAAACAGAACAACAGAAAAAAATTCTACAAAAAAAAAAAATGTGTTTATACACGCCTATATAGCCTATTGCAGTCATTTTTTCTCGAATATCTTAAATGTACCATCACTGCTCTGTTACAGCTTTATAATAGTTATAGGTACAGATAGATAAAAGAAATATAAATATTACAATAGCTGCTTAGAAATTCGAAAATGCCGATTTGTTAAAAATTAAATTCCAAAAACTAGTCTCTTGATTTCATTCATATATCATGGTCACCCTTAATAGCGAATTCTTAAGGAATATCGAAAAGTTATTTATTTTTAGATACCGAATATATACAATGTTGATCTATACATATTTATCTAGTAGACTTTTATACTAAATGTTAGTCCCTCTGGTTTTTGATTACGTTGTGATCTGAGGTAGGTACAGTCAACTATTTATTATGCTGAACGTCAGGATTGAGGGCGGGTCACACAGAGGCGGGAGCCGCGGGAAAGCGATTGCGATCCGGGACGGGATTTTATTGTAATATTCGAATTTGTATGCAACCTGTCACATAGGAACGCGCCCGTTGCCGCGTCCCAGATCGCGATCGCTTTCCCGCGGCTCCCGCCTCTGTGTGACGAGGCCTTTAATGTCATAGATGTAGTATTAGATAGATCGGTGATGCAAAAGAGTAAGAACATTACTATGTTCTTACTCGTATGTTTGAGCAAGATAGATAGACGAGACCACCATCATACACGCTATGGACCTGTATGGACCTGACATCAATCGTCAACGATCCAAATTTCGCATATTTTAGGATGTTGTTAATACTCGAAGGAGCGCTGCTGGATTCTAAAGCCGGCCCCACACGGCAAGTATATTAATATAATGTTTTTATTACTTTTTTTCAAAAATTTAAGTAAGATCATTCTATACGGTTAAGTTAACATTTTTTGAGTAAATGTATTTTTATCTTTGGATAGTTAAAGTTTATATTTTAATTTAACGTTTTAGATTTCCTCAGAATATTGGTGTTCGATAAAAATGGCTTAAAATGATTAATAGAGAAAACTGAACTAACTAACTAAACTAACTTATCATCACGCCATTTCCCTTGCGGGGTAGACAGAGAGAACAGAGTGCCAAGATGCTCTATTCTTGCATACATCTCTCGCTTCCTCAACATTCATAACTCTCTTCATACGCGGTCGCCGGTTTCGGAGACTCCTAACTCCACCTTCCTACAATACATGACCGATTTGGTCTAGGTAGGTGAGTCTTGGTCTCCCCCTGTACCTACATCCTTCCACTTTCGCATTGTATATCTTCTTAAACAGTTGCTCATCCGGCATTCTTTCCACATGTCCAAACCATCGGAGCATGTCCTTTCGCATCTTTACACCAATACTCTCTTTCATACTGGATTCCCAAAAAATATTCGAAATTATGCAGCAAGCACTTTGAACAAAAATGTTTTTCTCATAGAGGCACACAGAGAGTAAAGCTACGTTCCGGTTATATACCCACGTTATTCATGCTAGTACGTCATTTTATAATTTCAATATCAATTGTGTACCCACACTTGGCCAATACTGCTGTTTGTTTACGTTTCTTTTAATTTATTATATTTCACTAACGTACCTTGTGCACCTTTCGGACATTGTGACAGGTGACATATCCTGGATTTATCAATACGATCCTGAAACAAAGCATCAGTCGACAGTTTGGCTGTTTCAAAACGAACCAACGCTACGAAACGACTACGAAAGTGAGGCGATCGAGAAGCGCAGGGAAGATTTTGATCGCTAGTTTCTTCACTTTGATGGGATATCTGGTTTCAATTCCATACCAAAGCAGCATCAACGCCGAATGGTACACCACAAAATGCCTGCCAGAAGTTTTGTCTGCAATGAGAAACAAGCGACCGAATACCGGGCTCCACAGTGTACTGCTTCACCATGACAACGCACCCGCACACTCAGCTCTCAAAACGAGCGTCTTCCTGGACACCACACCGGTCAGTCTTGGGTCACCCTCGTTATCTGATCTGGCACCGTGTGAGTTCTTTTTATTCCCTAAAATAAAATATCAGCTGAAAGGGATACAATTTTCATCGCCGGAAGATACTCAGCTCTCGAGAAAGCCGTGGAAGATGTGTCTGCTGTGGACTAGAAAAATGTTTCGAAAATTGGTTCAGACGCATGAAACTTTGTATAGAGGCTGGTGGACTCCGTTCTTTGAAAAAAAATAATTAAAATATTTTATCCATAGAAGTTATTTTTTAGTTTCTCAAAACTTTATGAATGTCCCACGTATTAATAAAACATGTTTTTTTTTCAGTTTTATTTCTATTCCCTCGAATATAAAATTTATTTGAATTCACTTTGCACCTCGTGACACTAAAACAACACAATGTGTCGATAGTCGCGTTTAGTGAACGTCCCAGCACTATTTGAAGTGCACACATGCGCATGACACGCACACTGGTACGTGTCAGTTTTAGTCTCTATAGCCGATCTATCTATATACTACATCTATGTTTAGTGTTTTTTTTGGTGTAGAATATAAAATTACCATTACTTCTATAAAAAAATCACATTCCTATGTATAGATTGAGGAGCCACATTAAAAGTGTTGTATATTCTTGAATATCAACAGTAGTGGACTGAGATTTTTAGTAGGCACTATACACAATTACTACTAAATGATATAATATATTGGGTAAATACTTTCCGTGTTCCACGTGGCTCCTCAATTCAAATGTTTGGATTTTTACCTTGGTATATCTTTGGATATATTTTACTACAAATTTTAGGATTTGGCCTACAAAATTATTTCCTTTACTACTAAATATGCCGGTGATTTTTCTTTTAAAATCTGAAGTGGCTCCTCAATCCTTACGGACATAAATATTCTTAACTGTATTTCTGTGTACATAAGGTACATTTCTTCTCGCTACGAATAATTGGTATTATTATTAAGATTTTGTAGGCTATTATAGAGAGATTTTGGACAAGTTTTAATGGAAGTGATGTTTCTGTCCGTAGGACTAGTATCTATTCTACCGGGCACGTTTCCGAACTCCGGGCTTGTACTGAGAATATTTATATTATGAAAAAGCTCAATAACACTGCTCAACACGGGACCCAAGACCTCATGACCAGCAGTCGCTCACACTACCGCTGCACCACAGAGACAGTTTATACTAAGTTCTTTATGTTTTTTATATATTGTTTCTTTGTAGGGAACGTGAACTGCAAACGCTAGAATGAGAGATTCAAGACGGAGATCCGGTAACAAACAACAAAGCTTTACACTTAAAGAACTAAAAATAGCGGGTGTCTCGTACAATTCATTACATAAACTAGTTCGGCCTTTTTACTAGGGTTGGACTTTTTTTGAATTATACAAGGGATGCGTGATGATACGAGAGTTAATAATCTTGCTCCAGTAGGATAGAAATTTTCTGTTTCATATTTACCCATTTTACGTGCAGGTGGCTTCTTTCTCTTGATTGTAGAGTGCATAAATTGCATAGCTGGTGCCGCATGTTCTCATTGTAAATTATAGTAGCTTCTCTATGGTATAATTTTGGTTTCAATTGAAGGCTCCATAATAGTAAGTTGGCGTAAATATACGAGTACCTAACCACTTTGTTACCTCGTGTATCGTTGATGGAGAGAAATGAACAGGTGCAAATGCGCTCTAACTTCTTGATTTAATCTTGGCCACGTTGGCGATTATTATGAATCAGGTGTAATATAATGTATATATATATATATATATATATATATATATTTATCTTATTAAGTTTCTAGTTTCCTAGTTTGTCCGTGTGGTGACGGACTAAGAATACAAGTGTCACCACCCCATCCTTTTCCACGGGTGTCGTACAAGGCGACTAAAAGGAAGTAACCTGCATTACTGGTGGTAGGTCTGGGTACCAAGTGAGAGTACTTACTTGATATCGCGCCCAAACAGTACCACCGTCTTCTGTGTGACCGGTCATGAAGCATGTCAGTGTGTTTTGGCTGTAGCAGAAGATAGCCGTTTATTCTTTCATTTCATATCTGAGAAATGAAATAGTGCTCAACGGCTTGATAATACTCTCGGCAACCAAAACATACCGATGTGCTTCGTGGCCGGTCATACGGGAGATGGTGGTACCAACACGTTCGGGCACGATAGCAAGTGAGTAATGCAAGTCCGTCACCACACGGATCGAACTCGACTCCCCCGTTCCTGTCTGTTCCTTAGCCATCCGGCTAGTAAATGCTTTTTATCCCTACCCATTACAGTCCCGCCACTGGGATTACCTTTCAGAACTGGGCATTTAGGCCATAGTCCCCCACGCTAGCTCATATTTTCATATAATATATGGAATTCAGATATTACTAAGGTTATTAGATTCTGGCCTTAATTTCGTCGGTGTCGACTTAGGACTGAATACAAATACTTTACGGCACATCATTATTTCGACAGAAAACAGTTATTATAACACATTTAACGGGTCTATACGCGCACTTCTCAAAATACAATTATTTTGACTAACCTCAACGTTTCGGCTGTTTCTCCAGCCGTAGATATAGACCCTTTAATGCGCGTATAGATACCTTAAATGTGTTATAATGAACATAAAAACGCGAAAGTTTAGAAATAAAACAGTTATCCTATAATTGTATGAAAAAACATTTTTGATTTGTATTTTAGCACTTGACATGTTCAGCTACTTTAAATTACAAATTTTAATTATTTGTGAAATGTAGAAAAAGAGAACATTTAGTGCGAGCGGGAACCAAATCTGCGTCCCTTCCAATCTGGGGAAGTGCTCTAACTGCAAAGCATCTGAAAAATATCATAAAGATTAAGTATTTGTGATACTTAGCTGAACTTTTTTCACGGCGTAAAATCGTAAGATCCAAATAAAATAAACATAAATTTGTAATAATGTAGGTACAGACCCAATTCTTAAGTCACGGCCAGAATCTAGTTATAACATTTGAAAGGAACTAAACCACATTATGAAATGTTCAACTTTTACATTAAGAACATTATCAACATCTGTATCTTTCTTGTTTTAATCGTTATGCGCTCAAAACGAATTTCTTCTTTAGAATTAGGTGCGTACGGCCGCTCTTATTGTGTTTGATAGCTATCCGCATCGTATTTTAGCGGGTTTTGTATTTGCACACAGAGGCTACCGATTATAATTTCTATTGCTCTAATTTTTAGAGGCATTAGAAGGTTTCCATCCATCCATCCATCCATCCATCAGCCTTTCAACGTCCACTGGTGGAAATAGGCCTCCCCAAGAGAACGCCACAACGAGCGGTCCCGACATGGGGGATAATGCCGTAATCGCCACGCTTGGCAGGCGGGTTGGCGATCGCAGTGGATGTTGTTAATACTCCAGGGAGTGCTGCTGCCCACTCCCCCGGTATTCCCTCAGTCGGCTCTTACGACTCTCGTGGGTAGAGAGAGGTGGGACAATTCTAAAGCCGGCCCCACACGGCCCTTAGAGGGTTTAGTAAATCTATACTATTATAAAACTGTAACATAGCTATGTCTGTACATTTAAGATATTTGAGAAAAAATGACTGCAATAGGCTACATAGGCGTGTCTAAACACAAAAGGATTCTTTTTTAGTTTTTTTTTCTGTTTGTCTGTTTATCTGTTTGTTTGTTCGCGCATCACGCAAAAACTACTGAATGGATTTTGTTGCAACTTTTTTTATTTAATAGTCTCAATTAGACTTAACAACTGGTATAAATTTTATCCCGCCACTATAACCTAGATCCTGAGATATAACCCAAAAACAAGCTTTTGACTGCGGCGAAAAATAAGAAAAAAAAAACCGCGTGCAATGGCTGCACTATAAAATTGAATTTTGTTATAGATTCCATGATATTGCTACGATTTAATATTATTACTTCTATATTACTTTTTCAGTACCTACTTAACTTACTTATCATCACGCCATTTCCCTTGCGGGGTAGGCATATCGTATATATACCTACTTAACATATCCAAAATTGTAATTAAATGTTGGATATGTTACATAAATCTGCTTACCTTTTCTTGGGTATAGGCGGTGGCCGTTCTATTGTGTCCCTTACCGTGGTCTTTTGCACAATATGAGTTATTTGCGTGTTTCTTGCTACTTTGACCCTTTTTCAGGTTTAAAGTTATCGTTGTCTTAGAGGAAATATTCTCTTTTTTCCGGGGCAACGAACAGTGTAGTGTGGGGCCCTCACTCAAATAAATAAACCCGCCGTGTGCCGTCTCTCCGCCTGTACGGGCGATAGAATTGGATAAAAACTTCGCTCCACTTCAGTGGACAGTGATTTGCGCTTTTCTCTTGGTTAACATTGGCAATACTCCGCTCCACTCCTCACTTCTCCGCATAAATCTATACACACAGATATCTACGTTCGTGAAAGTATAACTATGCCAACATTTAAGTCAATCGGGTGTACAGTTTTGAAGACCGCGTCATGAGTGGGTGAGTGGTTTATCTCTAATACATTGAGATAATTCAAACAATTTAATCCGACATTTAAACGGGATCATGCGGTAAGAAGTTGAAAACTTTAGCAACTAGACCAACGAGGCAGCCAGAGTCTAATAGTTGATAACATAATACTACACTGGTTTCGAACGTGTAGCGTTACCAAACAAAGTTTTACATGAACTTGAAATTAGGCTTAAAGCAGTACTCGCATATTATTTGTTCTGATATTACTTAAGTTTCCATGTACGCTTTATTTGTATATTTTATGTGTTAGTAGATTCTGCCCTCGACTTCGTCCGCATAGAGTTTATTATTAATGGTTCACTATTTCGGCGATAATGGCTTACACATAAAAGATAGATATATCCGTGTGGTGACGGACTAAGAATATAAGTGTCACCACCTTATCCTTTTCCGCGGGTATCGTATAAGGCGACTAAGAGAAGTAGGCAATTATCACCCATTGCATTACTGGTGGTAGGGCTGGGTACCAAGTGGGAGTACTCACTGGCTATCGGGCCTGAACGGGTCGGTACTACCGTCTCCTGTGTGACTGGTCATGAAGCACATCAGTGTGTTTTGGCTGTAGCAGGAGATAGCCGTTTATTATTTCATTTCATATCTGAGAAATGAACGGGTGCGCGTGCAGCGGCTTGACAATAGTTGAGTCTATGGGCGACGATTACCACTTACCATCAGGTGGGCCGTGGCTCGTCTGCCATCCTTAGCAATAAAAAGAATTAATAATTATATGTATGCTGTCGCGGGATTTTTTGTAGGGCTATTTAAGATAAATATTTCCATTATATATACGTGTAACTCTAACGGTTTTTACAGCGCACTCCAGAATAGCTTGCAGATGACAGAATTTTTTCCTACTTACTTGACACTTATCGTTATATTTTGGACAATTCACACAATATATTTAAAAAATTATAGCCTAAGTGTTATTTTGATAAGCTATAGTTATTGTAAAGTTTCATTAAAATCCTTTCAGTAGTTTTTGCGTGAAATAGTAACAAACATCCAAACATACAAACTTTCGCGTTTATAATATTAGTAAGGATATATATATATAAATCTCATGTATGAGAAATTCCACATAAGTTTTGCAATCAGAGGTTCTGTGGGATGCTATAGTGGTCTGAGAACTACTGTACTGTATATATGACACGTGGCTTGTAATTACATCTAATATGTTTTTCCATAGTGTCAAACTTTGTGAAATGAGTTTCTATTTGATTACAGGAACTTGTGGATATAATGCTCAAGAGAATGGATGCAGATCTGGATGGTGTAATTAACTTCAAAGATTTTCATGAAATTGTAGTGAAAACACCGTCTCTGTTGGAAAGTCTTGGCTACTGCCTCCCTGAGAGACCAGCTGTCTACTCCTTTTTAGCAACCTGGTGCCCAAGTTGGGGAAAAATGTGATTACATATTATTTTGTTAAAATGAATATGAAATTGTAACAGTAAAATCAAAAATAATAAGTACCTAGCAGAAATGAATAAAATAATTACGTTAATTTTGAAATTTTTAAATTTTAAAACTATACAATAACATAAATGATATCGATTATTTCTACTATTACTGTATTTTTCTTACTACAAGAATCTAATTACGTATTTATTGATGCTTCTTAATTAATATTGACAATGTTAATCTTACTAATAACTAGTCCTTGTTATTTATTTTTACGTTAATTCTGAGGTTTCCGATATAGTAGGCTAAAACTTATACCAGTTTTAAGTCCAATCAAGATTTATCAAATAAAAAGGTTTCATCTAAATAAAAGTTTTTGCATCATGTGCGAACAAACCAACAGACAAAAAAATCTAAAAAAATGCTTTTCGGGACACGCCTAAATAGCCCAAATGAAGTTTTTTTCTCAAGTATTTTAAATGTACAGACATGCTCTGTAATAGAGTCTCTGTTACCACTTTATAAATAGGAATATCACTTAGACGAAGGATATTATAGACAAGCTATCAGCGTATACAGTGTCGAGATAGCAATAGATAACCGGAATAATTTTAAAAGATAACTATGATTATAACTTTATGTACTACCAGTTTTAGCCGGATAAAAGAATGACAGGACAAAAGAAATTGCAGTTATGCTTATATTTTGCTTAAAATGTATTAGAACATGTATTATTAGCGTATATAACGTGATTAATAAAGGTTTGTTTTACGTCAATACAAAAACAAGCTTACATGCTGATGATGGGGAGGGTTGGCCACCTCATTGTTTGCACCCAGTTCATTGGGTCCAAATACAACTAACGCATACGCGAAAAGGATAAATATACTTATACCTGTGTCTCTCTCACTCTTGGTAAAACCTAGCATGTGCATCCTTTTCTTCATTATTCGTCTATATTATTCTTCGTCTAAGGATTATCATTACATCACTTGCTTTTACCCATAGACATAAGCTAGTTAATTGTTTACTCGACTACCCAATAAAGGATTGTAATAATTTTGGGGTTAAAATATGTATTTGAGTTTCTTTATGCTACCATTACTTTTAAATGCCTTTTTTGGGCGGAAAAGAATTTACCTAACCGCACACCCCGTCGTTCGGGGTAACCAACAGGGTAGTGTGGCGCCTTCACTTGTGCCGTCTGTCCACCTGTATTAGCGGACCACTGGAAATTTTAAATGCCTGAACAGATTTTAGTATAATTAGGGTATCCTTAAAAAAAGTTACATCATCTTGATTGTCGACGGTTAGTACCTATATGTAATATTCAACATGAACATATAATTTTTGAAAATGCTGCAATATTTTCATAAAGACTGCGAATATCTAAATAAGTGAATGGTCCATAAAAATGGAAATATATATCTCATCATAAATATCTGACCATTACACGTGTGGGATAATAATGAATGCGCAGCTCTGCCGCTACGTCTAAAACACACCATTGTGCTTCACGGCAGACGGTGATATCGACCCGCTCGGGCTAGATAACAATAAATTGAGTACTCGCATTTGGTAACCAACCCTACCTTCAGTAATGCAACGAGTGCGAACTGGTACTTCCTTTAGTCGTCATGAATGACATCCATGGAAGAGAATAGCTTCAGTGAATTTACACGAAACGTTCATGATTTAGGAAACTTTCCTCATTTATCACTCTATCCCATGGTGAAAACCACATTACAATGTGTTCGGTAGTTTTTAAGATTAATGAGATAGACAGACGCAGTTAAGGAGTTTTATAATATGTATAGATTACTAATGCTAACATCATTACACAGTTAGGTGCAATGATCTCTTGCAAAAAATATGTTAAGCTGGCATATCTAACCTGAAATGTTAATACAGCTAATTCATTTTAATTGTTAACAAATACACATTCATAATTGTAGAGTAACCTTATAAGGCCTGAAGCCTTGACAAATATATTTTTTTTTCTGCTCATAAGTCCATGAGTTTCTAGTTTCTAACATTGCACTAATTTAATTATAAGATTGCGGCTCAATGGAACTTAAATGCTAAAGTTACAGTGGCAAATGAGCGGTCTAATAAATAACATTATCTTTGATGGTCCTGATTGTAATTATTTTCACAGCACATTCTATAATTATGGTATCTACATATTATCTTCTTAATTATTACATTTTTAGAGCACATTTATCTACTTTTTAGTTCGTATTTTAGTAGTGTAAGAGAAATGTTTGCCTAATCTCGTGAGTTGGTACGAGAATCGATCAGGCTAAAGCTGACCCAGAATAAGTAGCCCTAATATTCCATGAGCTCCAACTACTGAAGTTACTGGATTGTGGAGCTCTTCCTTCAACTGTCACCGAGACTCGTCGGCTTAGTGTATGCCGAATATGAGTGAATTTAATAATGCGTGCCAACGGCTTTATGTGGGGCTCTCATTTTAGTATTGTAAGTACTAACGTATACGTACTCGTATACGCCTATATTATTATAATCTGGTGTATTTTTTTCATACTACGTGAGTGGAAATCAAGCTTACAGATGGTAAGTGGTTACCGTAGCTTATGGACGCTAGCAGCTCCAGAAGCATTAATCAAGCTTCGCCATCTCTATGGGAAGGGTTAGGGTAAAAGGGAGGTTCCGTTGACCGAAACCGCCGCCAGCGACTGAGGCGGCGCAGGTGCGAGTACTTGCGCCTCATGCCACCCTAGCTGAGGCTGCGGGTGGATGGACCGGGGAACGTGTACCAGTGGTCCGTCAACACAGGCGCAGAGATGGCACACGGCGGGTTTTTTTAGTGGGTGAGGGCCCCACACTACTCTGTTCGGTTAGGTACATTTTTTCCCGCCTAAATAAACAAAAAAAGGGTAAAGGGGATGTGGCAAGGAAGGATAATAAGGAGAGGACAGGAATGACACAAAGGAGAGAATAGGATGGCTAATAAGCAGAGGATAGAAATAATAATAAAGAGAGGATAGAAGGGATAATAAGCAGAGGATAGGGAAGGGATATGGGTCTCCAGCACTTTCACTCACCGAGTGTAATACAACGGCAAGAGTAGGTACCTACCGTTCTTTCTCGTTGATCTTTCTTGGGACCCAATTCTACGGGGTCCCAACATTAAAGTAGCTAACGTCCCCATCATCGCTAAGTAAGCTTGTTTTTGTATTTGCGTAAAAAAACGTTCATTAATCACGTTATATATGCTAATGTCAGACGTTCTAATATATTTTATGCAAAATATAGGTATACATAATTGCAATTTCTTTTGTAGTTATCTGGCTAAAACAGGTAGTGTATTTTTAGTCTATCTGTAATAATAACAGTTATTTTAAAATTATTCCGGTTATCATAATCAAACTATCGCTATCTTCTCAGACTAATTACATCAACGCTATCTTAACACTGCATACTCTGAAACTCAGACTAAGAACCTCTGAAAACATGTATATTATATCATCTGTCTACGGAGCGTGCCGTTCTTAGACAAAGTTGCCGTTGAATGTAATTACGTGACGTTTACGCACGCATCAAATCGTTATGATGCTTCAATTTTAAGCGGACTTATTGGGATTTATAAATGAAACTATAGTTAGTAAAGAAATAAATTCAAGTCTGAAATAAATTCAAATTATAAAAGAAGCGTATTAATGTAATATAAAGCGATTACGCATCGATGCGTCCGTTTAATAATGTTGAAAATGGATAATGCACATTAAGATATAAGTATATAACCGTAATCATATAGATCAGATATTACTATATTTTGATAGTTACCTTGTTTAAATGAAAGTAATAATTAGAGATGGTAAGTTATGGCAGATATTTAGGAACTTTTATTTATACTTAATTAAAAGATGCAGCCGTATGGGGCCGGCTTTAGAATTGTCCCACCCCTCGCCACCCATGGGAGTCGTAAGAGCCGACTGAGGGAATACCGGGAGAGTGGGCAACAGCACTCCTTCGAGTATTAACAACATCCACTGCGATTGCCAACCCGCCTGCCAAACGTGGCGATTACGGCACTATCTGGATGGATGGAATTAAAAGATATTAGAAGTTATTTATCCTTATTTGAAAAATGTTTAATCAAAATTGGGCAAAAGCTAGAAAATATTTGATAAATTCTGAATACAGTAAATTTTAAGTTCTTATATACTCAAGTCAAACCCTTGTACTAGTAAGAATAGCAAAATTGAGTCCTTTAATTTGAAAGTCGCTCTTAGTTTATTAGCGATGATTACCACTAATAGCGAATATTCCTTTAGCAATGACTTATCAACATAGGATATTACAACGTGTTATTGATTATTGTAAAAAAAGTACAGTTTGTCTTGAAGAGCAGGTTGTCTCAGCATGTGAAATTACAGTTACAGACTGACTATTCCAACGTTGACGATCTATTAAAAGAAATGCGTAGTGTGTACTGTATTTAAAATATAACAATTAAAGCAAAATGAACAGTCAATTCGATTATGGTAGCCAACTATCGGAATGTTTGGTATACCTGACGGTATCGCAAGCCAAAGGAAACTCAGATACATACAAAATATTAAAAGCACAGAGCTGTCCTGTGTGGGAATTGAACTTGCAACACTCAGGCGGGAGGTATCTAAACCATTCCATCGTCTGTGCAGTGAAACAACAGTAGATACCCCTACCGTTATGTTATGTAGGGAGAGTGAGAGCTTCGCAGGCCTAAACCTTCCATCCTCCTTATTAACCTTATAATATTTTTCTCTTTTTTTTTTGTTGCGTATGCAAGAAGTAGCGTGAGAGTAAAATCAATGCGGTCGAAATGCGATCTCTGCGGAGAATCTGTGGAGTGAGGCTGACTGACCGCATTCGTAACAACGACGTAAGAGAGCGAGTAGGTATGAAAGAGAGTATTGGTGTAAAGATGCGAAAGGGAATGCTCCGATGGTTCGGACATGTGGAAAGAATGCCGGACGAGCGACTGGTTAAGAAGATATACAATGCGAAAGTGGAAGGATGTAGGTAAAGGGGGAGACCGAGACTTACCTACCTAGACCAAATCGGTCATGTGTTGAAGGAAGGTGGAGTCAGGAGTCTCCGAAACCAGCGAGCATGTGTGAAGAGAGTTATGAATGTTGAGGAAGCGAGAGATGTATGCAAGAATAGAGCCTCTCGGCACTCTGTTCTCTCTGCCTACCCCGCAAGGGAAATGGCGTGATGATAAGTAAGTAAGTAATTTTTTTCTCCGTGTGGTGACGGACTAAGCATACAAGTGTCCTTAACCCTTTCCCGAGGGTGTCGTACAAGGCGACTAAGAGAAGTAAGTAATTATCACCCATTGCATTACTGGTGGTAGGGCTGGAGACGAAGGGCCCTAATGGGTCGGTACCACCGTCTCCTGTGTGACCAGTCATGAAGCACGTCAGTGTGTTTTGGCTGTAGCAGAAGATAACCGCTTATTCTTTCATGTCATATCTGAGAAATGAAATGGTGCGCAGTAGCTTGACAATAGAGTATTGTCCTACGGTATAGTTGAGTCCATGAGCTACGGTTACCACTTACCATCAGGTGGGCCGCAGCTCGTCTGCCATCATTAGCAATAAAAAAAAATCCTCTCTTTATTATCCTTCCATGCGTTGCCGTGTGGGGCCGGCTTTAGAATTGTCCCACCCCTCTCCAACCATGGGAGTCGTAAGAGCCGACTAAGGGAATATCGGGGAAGTGGGCAGCAGCACTCCCTCGAGTATTGACAACATCCATTGCGATCGCCAACCCGCCTGCCAAGCGTGGCGATTACGGCACTATCCCCCATATGAGCGAAACACGTGTGGTGTTCTCTTGGGGAGGCCTATGTCCAGCAGTAGACTTCGAAAGGCTTATGGATGGATGGATGGATTATCATTCCTCCTCTCCATCTCCTATCCCTTTCCTTGGAGATGTGGTAGGTTCTCCTAAAATATCCATTCTATAATAGTCACTATTAAATTTACGACCTGATTAAGAGAAATAATAAATGGGGTCCCCCATTTGCATCTACTAGGTCCCAATTTTGAAAACCCTTTCATCCTTTCATCGACCGTTGGGAGTCGGTATAGACCGCATTAGCAATCACTGCCTTAGAGTACCTATAGTTCTGTATATCCACAATTAGTGTCTATCATTAATGTTGCATAATATGATGGTGGCTGAGTCAAGTGTAAAATTACACTAAATGCCTGAAAAAGAAAATGCGAAGAGCGCATTCTAAGAATATTAGTATTAATATTTACTTTTATAATATACATACACCTTTGCTTGTGGGTCATACAAGTCATCTTCACGTCTTTATAGTACCCAACCCATCTCTGTGAAGCTTGTAAAGTAAATTATATTTACATTTCAAATATTCCAAACATACATTTCGTAAATGTCCCGTATCTAATATCGTGTCTCTTTTGAAACTCAATGCTTTCAATAAAATACATGTATAAACATAGATTTATATATTAAATCTTTTATTATATTTAACTATAATAATTTAAATTGACACATATTTTTGTAACATTTTTTTGGTTTGAGTGGTGAATTATCATGTACCTATATTACTAGATTATTGAGTATTATTTGTGTAGAAAGAAACTGAATACAGCCTATTTTGTTCCTTCCATTTTCAATATATACCTACTATTACTACAATAGTTAGTTTTAATGAAATTATTTCCAGAAGAATGTGTGTTCGCATCCGAATAGCAATATTTTTTTAATCATCTTGTATGTAGACATCCCTGGGAACATGTACTCGTAGTACCTATAGTAATTTCTTGCCGTTTAAAATAAATTATTAGCAGAGTTAATTAGGTATGTTACGTTCCAATCGGTATTTCGTCTATTATCTAGCAGAGAACATTTCAGTGTAATTTGAAAGCTATTTGTAAACGTGGTGGTTGTATTCTCTTTGGCTATTTGAATAGCTTTTGATAACGTCCTACCTTTCTGGTTAAGTTCTAATTTACTCTTTGGTCCTACCTTTTAATCAGTCAATGTAAACGTGATGTCTGTGTGCACGTAGTTTCGATTTACTGTTTTGAAACTAACATAATTATGAAATTCTATAGCAAATGAAATTGTTGCATACCGACTTCAATATAAAATAAAAGATATCCCCTTTTTTGTTAGAGTGGGAAAAATGGCCCTAACCGCACACCCCGTCCTTCGGGGTAACGAACGGTAGTGTGGGGCCCTCACACACTAAAGACCTCCTCTGGTATTATACTGTGTGACACTACTTCAGTAGTCGGAAACTATTGCTCACTTTTTTGTTAAGTTGGGAAATATACCTAACCAAACGCTTCAACGTTCGGGGCAACGAACTCGGTCGACACCGTGCGGTATTCGAGTACCATGACTCTTTGTCGTGTCCAGCGTGTCCTCAGAAGAGCCCTGTTCAATGTGACCTGGGACTCCACCCACACGGTTGCGCCGTACAGTACCATCGATCGGACCACCCCACGTAAAAGATACTGTTGCCCCAGGCCCACAAAGATTGCTTTGTTTTTTTCCTTTTAAATTTGTTATCTTATAAGGCAGTGTTTAATTAAATCCCTTTTGATGACAACAGGTCGTAAAGCACCTTTGCTTAGTAAGTCTTGCACCATTATTTAATATTATTGAATACTAGCATTTCCCCGCGGCTACGCCGCTATTTAGTTTTTAGGTTATATCTCAGGTTTCAAGTACAGTACCTAGTGGGATAAAACCTATACCAGTTTTTAAGTCTAATCAAGCGCTGTCAAACAAAATATATATATATTAATATCTGTTCTGTATTTTTGTGTGATGTGCTAACAAACAAACAAAAAAACAGACAAGAGTTGTAAATATTTGTTTTGTATTCAGAGACGCCTAAATACGTTAGTACATGTTATTCTGTGGCCTAAATAGCCTAGCCTATAAATATTCACGGACAATATTCACGGACATTTTTCACACAACGTCCTCTGGTCCCAAATTACGCTTAACGCTTGTGCTATGGGTACCAACTTACGGATATAATACATATACTACTTTTTTTTTGTAAATACATACATATAATAGATAGAAAACACCCAGACGCAGTACAAATATCTATGTTCAACACATAAATAATTGTCCTGAGTGGGAATCGAACCCACGACTTCGTGCACGGAAGTCGGTTACACTACCGACTAAGCCACGAGGCCCGACAGTTATTATTTCTGAAAAATCTTAAATGTACAGACATATCTCTGTTACAACTTTATAATAGTAACTAGTAGTTTTTGCGTGATGCGCGAACAAACAAACAGACAAAAAATCTAAAAAAAATTGTTTTGTGTTCAGATACGTCTATATAGCCTAATACAGTATTTTTTTTTCAAATATCTTAAATGTACAGACGCAGCTCTGTTACAACTTTATAATAGTATAGATAGATAGATAATTAATATTTTCGATACTTAGTTCAACTGGCTATTAAAGTGTGTTTTTTTAGTTTTTTTAAATTATATTTTTTGTAACTTGATAATTGTCAGCTCCGATATCATTATAACACGTTCCCTGTCCAATTAATCATATATTGATACAAAACAATTAAGTTTCTATTGTGCCTAAGTGGACAGAGAATGAGTCAAAATTATTAAGCTTAGTACATATATATTTTTTGCACTTATACAAGTAAATTATTTTAATATCAATTGATATTAAAAAGTTCAATTTCTATATTTATTTTGGTCAAGTTCATTCAATAATGTTGAAGCTATACCTACAAGCACCTGCGGCGAGAGTTGATAGGTACTTCGGGATCTGCACCACTGATTAAATTAAGTTCTAAAGTATGTTTACTTGTGTAAAAGTAGTTTTCTTGGCGAGATTGTCGCAATGAAAATCTAGCTAATAAAATCTTGGAGAACGGGATTAAGTATCTTTAAATATCTGCTAAAATAATATTGCTTTGACTTTTATTACAATTTATAACTTTGATTATAATTAATTGAATATTAGTCTGTAGAATATAAAGTGGACTTAGGTTTTAAAGGAAAGTCAAAGAGTAGAATAACGTAAAAAAAGAAGTAAAGTGGAGTCATTTTAATAGGTAACATTTGACAATTCATCAAAATTCAACAACGTAACCTTGTAACGACGGGCATAAAATAATATATATTTTCGTTGCACTGCACAATTGCTTAACTTTTTCCAATTATGATTACAAATTTATTGTAATAATGACCGATACGAGTAATTATACGATTTGCTTTCACTTATAAACCATTCTAAACATAACATACAATTTCTGATCTAAAGAACTGAACGTCGTCACAATGTTGCGTCAGTTAACCCTTTTTCTTTTTAAACACTAGGGATGTTACTCTAAAAATCGAAAGCGGATAAGTAGAATCGAATGCAATAAGTACTTGTAAAGAAATATCACCATAAATTAATAACCACGTTGTGATTATAATAAAACATAATTATATTTATTATTCTTGTAACTAACTATAAAAATACAAAAAAAAACTAAATAGAAAATTATTGATGTTAGGTACAATTTAGGTGAGATGTAGCTGGCAACACCAGTGCCTGTCGATGACGCCATGTCATGTCGCCATTACATGATTTGTACGACGACGTTTGACGTTTTTGGTGTGCTCTCTGTTATTTTCTTCTGACCCGGCTTTTTTATTGGACTGATCTTACTGACTACGTTTACTTGACTATAAATTGGACTCCGATTGTTTAACGATTAGTAAACAAGAACAACATTATAGTCTTACCATGTCGAAACGGGGGAAAACGCTAAACAGTCAATCTCGCGAACTAGTGGTGAAATTGTTCAATTATTTTAAACGAGAATCAGTTAACGACGGGCCCATTTTACCATTGACACAACCGAGAGAACGCGTTGCCGAAGCATTGGGAATAGGGAAGAGGATAGTAACTCAAATTCTGAAAGAGAAATACGGACCATCCGGTTCAGAAGATAATACTTTACGTACAACGAAAAAAAGAAAGTGGAACAAGAAAATTGTTGGCGTTGATAATTTTTATGCTGCTGCAATCCGCAACCACATTTATGGATATTACTCGAGAAAAGAATATCCTACACAGGAAAAGGTAATGAGTTAGTTAAAAGACGCAGGCTTATTTTTTGGCGGTAAATCGTCTCTATCAAAGGTTTTGAAATCGATTGGCTTTACATTTAAAAAATCTGACAAGCGGAAACGGAAAATCCTGCTAGAACGCTACGATATTATTTTGAAGAGAGTAACATTCTTACGTCAAGTAAATAAAATTACAGATTGGGACAATGTCGTGTTTATTGACGAAACATGGTTGAATGCAAACCATACGGATTTGCGGACATGGACCGATGATACAGCAGCCTCCACCTCAAAAGTTTTATCGGGAAAAGGAGCCTGACTTAATATATGTCACGCGGGATCAGCTTCTCAAGGTTTTATTCCAAACTGCCTCCTCGCATTCGCCTCTAAAACTACAAGTTATTACCATGAGGAAATGAACTTTGAGGTTTTCAAAGAGTGGTTTGAGAAGCTGCTAGTCAGCTTAGAAAACCCATCGAAAGTTGTAATGGACAATGCACCGTATCATTCTGTGCAAGGTGATAAACCTCCAACTCAAGCAAATAAAAAGCAAGAAATTGTCTCGTGGCTGGTAAGAAATGGTGTGGATGCAAGTCCAACTTTATTAAAAGGTGAGTTGTTAAATCTGGTAAAAGCAACTATGCCGTCCAAGCTCCGCTGTGTAATCTATGAGCTAGCCCTAGAGCATGGACACGAAGTTATACGATTGCCTCCCTACCATTGCCAGTATAACGCCATCGAGCTTATTTGGGCACAAATAAAGGGTCATGCAGCGCAGAACTATACTGAACTACCATTCAGTACTGCTAAAATGATGACTCTGCTACAAACTGTGTGTGCAGAAGTCACTACAGAATATTGGAGAAAAGTCGTAATTTTACAAGATTTTGAACGAGATGTGAGAATAGACAATATTATTGAAAATGAATTAATAATATCTCTTAGTGCTGACAGCAGTGATGAAGATGACAACACTAATAACAGTTCTGATAGTTCAACTGAATAAATGCAATTTTTTTGTATAAATGTTTAGTAATAACTAGCCTTTGCCCGCGGCTCCGCCGCAGCCAAAGGCTAGTTTTTTGGTTATATCTCAGGTTCCCGATATACTCGTGGTAGCGGGATAAAATGTAGGTATACCAGTTGTTAAGTCTAATCAAGAGCTATCAAACAAAAAAGTTGTGTCAAAATCCGTTCAGTAGTGTTTGCGTGATGCGCGAACGAACAAACAGACAAACAGATAAACAGTCGAAAAATCTAAAAAAATTGTTTTGTGTTTAGACACGCCTATATAACCTAATTCAGTCATTCTTTCTCAAATATCTTAAATGTACAGACACAGCTCTGTTACAGCTTTGTAGTATAGATTACGTGTTAAAAGTTTAAACTAGTTGTAACGTTTGGTTTGGTGTTGGTAAATTTCTAGTTCTTTTCGTGCGTGGATGATCGTTCCTATTGATTATAATAGTCGAATAATTTTATGTTTATACTTAATGCTAACTCCGAGACAGTAATGGTTGGAAATTGCATGGAAGTAAGTGTTGTGTAGCTTAGAATCACTTAGGTAGTAGGATTTTGTTAGAATTTACTTTATTTAAGAGAAAGCATAGCTGATTACTGGTGGTAGGGCTGGGTACCACGTGAGAGTACTCACTTGCTATCGGGCCCGAATGGGTCGGTATCACTGTCTCCGGTGTGACCGGTCATGAAGCACGTTAGTGTGTTTTGGTTGTAGCAGAAGATAGCCGTTTATTCTTTAATTTCATATCTGAAAAATGAAATGATGCGCAGCAGCTTAACAATATTCTCGGTATAGTTGAGTCCATGAGCGACGGTTACCGTTTGCCAGCGGGTGGGCCGAGACTACTTTGCCATCTTTTGCAATTAAAAAAAAAAGAATATAGGTAACCAGTCATTTCGTTTTTCTTACCGTGTGGTCGGTGCAAGTCGTAGATATGAAGATGTTTTCTAAGTGTTCAGCAAAAGCAGTGGGTTTTTCCTTATCAGGGTTAGCCCAGACTCTATTCTGTATTTTGGGCAATTAAATAATTATTTTTCTATTTTCATAGGACATGATAGTTCCATATCACACGTCGTGTAGATTACCTGACTAGTTTGCTAAATATTTCAATTAAGATTCATACTTTCCATTGCTTTAATGGACAACTGTGAGCGAGGTTTGAACACGTGATTCATTTTGTTTTTTTAGCTTTCACATATTCGACATACATCCATCCGGCAGCCCTTTAAAGTCCACTGCTGGACATAGGTCTTCCCAAGAATGGGGGATAGTGCCGTAATCACCACGCTTGGCAGGCGGGTTGGCGATCGCAGTGAATGTTGTTAATACTCGAAGGAGTGCTGCTGCCCACTCCCTCGGTATCCCCTCAGTCGGCTTTTACGACTCCCATGGGTGGAGAGTGATGGGACAATTCTAAAGCGGACTCCACACGGCAAAAATATCGACATAGGTACATCCGAATATAATATAGCATATGCAGTCCATTGAGACATTGAAGACCTAAGCAATAAAGGATGATTTCAACATTATTTGTCATTCTAGCAGAGAGGAAAAAGTGAGAGAGACCAGGTATTGTACCGAGATCCAAGGGTGATGGTGGAGTATGGCACCATACTATGCTTATTTTCTTAGAAACAAAATATATGGCACGAGGCGCAGCGTAATCGTAAGCGACACTGCACGATTTATGAGAATATTACGAGCCCATAATATATTTCTGAAAATATCCGCACACGACAAGAATCTCAGCGTATCGTAATGTTACTACGACGTCGTATCGTAGTGACGTAAAATAGTGAGCGTAGCAAATATTAAAAAGTGTCAAGTAAAAGCATTGAATTGTGGGTGACAGCCTTAAGAAATGAGTTTTAAATAAATGTGAGAGTGGATCGTTCAGTGACTAAATGGTGACAGTATCGATCGGGGAATATGTAATTAAAGTAAATTTTTAAGGTCGATGAATGATCATTTTTCTGCTCTAAAAACAGTGGCGAAACACACTACAATGTTACATATTTATCGTTATGTCTGCAATTGTCACCTACATTGTATTAGTTGCTGTCTAAGGTTATCTGTAGAATGAACCAAATATTGCAGCTGTGTTATTTTAGCTGGGAATATACTATATTTAGATATTTTTATATATATTTTTAGCATTTGACATGCTTAGCAACATACATTAAACACAAAGTGAAAAATGTGAAATCGAAAATAACAGTCACGAGCAGGATTCGAACCTGCATCTCCTGGATACCGTCCAGATGCTTTGCCAATTCAGCAATCGTGACCCTTGCTCCTGACTGCTAATCGGTATAATGTATGAAAATACTTCCGACAGATGGTGCAGGCGTCACCCAAAGACGTTAAGTATGAATGTGTTATCGAGGTTAGCAGTCAGGAGCAAGGGCCACGATTGCTGAATTGGCAAAGCATCTGGACGGTATCCAGGAGATGCAGGTTCGAATCCTGCTCGTGACTGTTATTTTCGATTTCACATTTTTCACTTTGTGTTTAATGGGAATATACTATTAAATTTGCCATGTGGAGCCAGCACCAAGAATAGCTCCATCCCGTCTCTTCCCATGGGAGTCGTAAAAGCCGACTAAGGGATTACCGGAGGAACGGGCAGCAGCGTTCCCCTGTGTACTAAAAACATCCACTGCGATCGCCAACCCGCCTGCCAAGCGTGGCGATTATGGTAAAACCCCCATTTTGGGGAGGCCTATGTCCAGCAGTGGACGATGAAAGGTTGATGGATGGATGGATGGATGGATACTATTAAATATAGCATTACTAGATTCGCCCGCGACTCTGCCTGTGTGGATTTCAGAATATAAATAAATCGCTCTATGGCATACTAATTATCAAAAATATTCTAGCCATTAATTTTTCCGGGATGAAATCTTATGTCCTTTTCTAAGCTCTAGACTATATGTATGCAAATTTTCATGATGCTTGATTTAGTAGTTACACCGTGAATGCGTAGCAAATAAATAAATATACAAACTCACTTTCGCATTTATAATATTAGTAAGAGTGACCAATTAATTTGATTAATTGATAATCCTTGCTGCCACCAATTAATTTAAATGATAATCTTTGCTAATTGTCTCCAGCCATAAAACACATCGATGTGTTTTGGTTGTATCTTTCATTCATATCAATTATTTCATTTCATATCTACGAAATGAAAATGTGAGCAGCGGCTTGACTGTACTCTCGAAATAGTTGAGTCCATGAGCGAGTATCACTTACCATCAGGTGAGCCGTAGCTCGTCTGCCGAAATAATTAATAAAAAAGAAACAAATTAGAGAACACAGTTGTCTACGTCAATATTATGTTAACTATGCATGGACTGCCCTCACGACGAACGGTTGAAATCTGACACAATATCTAGCAAATTTAAAAATCTTCAAAATATAATGAATACTCGACTGATGAAAATAGTTTTAAGACGGAATCCGCTCAAGATACCAATGTAACGATCATCATGACATTGTGACGTGAGTACTTATTCCAGCAGATGCTTAAAGCGCTAATCGAATTCATTTGAAGCGTGATCAAGTTCGATGTTGGATTGTGGAATAGCAGAAGAGGTGCGCATATTTGCTTATTCCATTACATATGAAAAAATAATGGATTAAGATGACGCCATTATTAGCGCAGAATGGCCGTTCATTACAGACAGATCCCTGCTTATCTCAGCATAAATGGGCTGGCTCGATCAGGGAAGTACTTACCACCCTCTCACCAGAAGATCAACGTGAGACAACGGTAGATACTCTTGCCATAGTGCCGGAGGTCCAACCCCACCCCTCCCTAAAATACTCTCTTTCTTCTATTTATTTTACTTTCTATCTTCTCCTTATTATATTTCCTCTCCAACTTCTATCCCATTCATTGGAGATAACAACGCACGGCTGTTGGCTCCTAAAACTTGGGAAAATTATTGCGAGATTTACGGGGCAAAATTCTCAAACTTCTTCTTCTTTCTTTTGACGGTGGTGATTATCTCGTAATTATGGCGTAGGCTTAGGTAAACATAGTATAAATAATACTTAATCTATGACTTCAACATTTGAAGGCACTGTTCACAAATATAAAACAACTAGCCTTTGCCCGCGGCTCCACCGCAGCCATAAAACCTTTTTAGGTATCTCAGGTTCCCGATATAGTAGCGGGATAAAATGCATACCAGTTTTTACGTCTAATCAAGATCTATATATCTATATATCAAATAAAAAAGTTGCATAATTTTTTTTATAATAAGTATTAAAAATTAAAACTACATATTCAACATATAAAAATAAACAAGTAGGTAAGTGTGTACGTAACCGCTGATCCTTTAAATTTACTACAATTTCAAAATGTCCTTAAAGGGGTCAGTAATACCTGCATTCACCTTATGCCATTACGAAATAAAACTACGTTTATAGAATCTATCGCGTTCACTTGATTTTCTACAATCCCGACGCGATATCAATGTGTAAAATGCCCGTAAATAGTAGAACATAATTTAAGATCATTATTTTAATCGTCACACGGCGGAAGTCACGATAAAAAGATGACAAACAAGATTTCATAAATATTACGATTTTTCTTATTATGAATGAGAATTTCTTATTATGATAACACATAGATTATAACGCGAGCGAATAAAAGAAGTTGTATATATAAGCGGTGTGCTACACAATATAATAATTTGCATGAAAATATAAATATAAAAATCTAAGCCACCCCGCCGCTCCTGTGACTGCGCGTAGTATGTTGAAGACCTCCCTCCCCCTCTTAAACGGGTCACGTAGTATGGGTACGTTCCCTAACCTGAGAGGGAATAAATTGGATGCATTTTTATGCATTTAATGGAACTCTTATACTACTATCAGTTCCGCAAGTATGGAAAGTCAACACTGAAAAAAGCTTTGCGCTTTCATTTCTTTATTCAGGCAATACCTATTTAATGCATATAAACTAGCTCACCATTAATTCTGTTAGTAAATAAAGTTCATGTTAGAATGTCAAAATCGCGAACCATATTGAATAATTTTTCACCCAAAGAAATAGTAGATACACACAGAGCTATAAGGATGTAGTAATACGACAAAGAACATTGTATGTTTTGCTCGCGGCGACCACTGGAAGTCAGAAGGATTAGACCCTAAGGACTAATCCATCACTCTGGCCCAATGCGGGTTGGTCAGAGATGTGTTCCGTACAAGATCTGAACGTTGAACTCGGGACCGAACACGATACCACTGTCTTTGCAGTCCTTTATCTATCTACTGTCACTATATTATTAAACCTACTTATATTATTATTATACAAATATATATCTACTCAAATATTATACAGCGTTCCCTACAAATTTCTTTCATTTGTTGTAAAATACGACAACTTTGTCTTTATTTATGAAAGTAATGAAATAAAGCTCCCCACAAAAACACTTTATTTGGCCAAAATGTCGGTTTATTTATTCAATTATGAAGCGTTGTTATTTACTTACACTTAAAATATAAACGGAAAAGACATCAAATAACATCTGTTTCAAGATAAATGTGTTGTTGTTGTTAACAATAAAGTTTGTACTTCGTATGCTCTTTTTTGGAAAACGATATGAATTAATTTCAACTTTTATAATATAACACCAATTAGGATCATTAAACTACACCAAATTTATAGGTACGTATAACTTTATTACACGGTTAACTTTTTGCTTATATGAAAGATAGGATGTACAAACATGTATAAGGGTAGCAGTTTTATTTAAGTCTGTGAAGACAGCTCGCATACTGTCTTTGTTAATTTACACTAGCTGACCCAGTGAACTTCGTACCGCCATATTTATTTTAGTGAATATTTTACAATTAATTAATAATAAATATTAAACACAAAGTAAAAAATGTGAAATCGAAAATAACAGTCAGGAGCAGGATTTGAACCTGCATCTTCTGGATACCGTCCAGATGCTTTGAAAAAGAAAGTATAGTGTAATGTTTAATGTATAGTGCTAAGCATGTCAAATGCTAAAAAATATATATAAAAATATCTAAATATAATAATAAATACGTGATAAAATCTATCCTATTTTAGGCCCGCCAGCAAAACCATCATTTAAAAAATTTGTGAAAATCGGTTTGATAGTTTCGGAGTTCATCGTGAGCAACAACATGATACGAGAATTATATCTAGGTATATAATAGATATTATGTACGATTTACTTCGTAGCATTAACTTATGAGTAATTGCCCATTTAAAGACGCAATCTACTGGAATCGATATTATTCGAAACGTCTGGCAATAGTTTTGTGCTTATTTGTGATCAATGGTGCGTGGACGACGTCAGAGTGATGGCGGGTAGGGATAGCTGACAGGTGTCAGTAGTTATTTGCTAAAATTAACGAACCTGAACAGAATGATTATGTGTGATTATATGTACGTTTTACTCATTACGATAGACACATAATCATCAGCCCTTTTATTTGCAACTGAACAATCTCCTTCGTTTGCTGGTCTATTCGTATTACCTACGGGACATTGGCAATATTGAGTCACGGGTAACGCGCTGTTGAATTGCTAAATAGTGAACTTAGCGGTAAAACAAATTCAATCATTTTGAAATCTTAAATTATTATAATTATGGTTGACAAATATTCACTGTTTGGCGAAGAAAATCTTTTCGAGAATATCTGGATGCCTGAGAGATTTTCTCGACAACTTCAACAGTTTTCCAACTTGTTGCCAGCATGTATAGCGCCGTTAAGACGCTCCTTGAAGTTCTTATTCGATTTTGTTGTGTTTTTGAGAAGTGTTTCGGATGAAATATTGTGAAATTATAACTCTTAATAAGTATAGGTACTGTAATACTGTTTAGTAATTGCAGTAAATGAAAGTGATATAAAGGATATTTCGTTATTTATTTTCATAGTTCAAATAACAGTCGGAAGCTGGCCACGGGAGGCTCCGTGCGAATACGCGTAAGCGACACGGTCTGCACGGCGCTTGCGACGTTTTTCTCGCGAGCTTGCATCAGTGAACGTTGAAGGCGTTCTACCTAATAATATTTTATAAGCTATATCGGATCGGCTATCTCGGAGTGCCTATTTTCTGTCAACATATACACAGTGAATGAGGAAATTCATTACCTAACCTTTAATGTTGAATTTATTTTATTTTGATGTGAAACATCTAATGCGGAGGGAGAGTAAAATCGGCTGTTAGAGTGGCGACGCTTTTATTGTACCTACTTGTCCCGTTCAAATTTTGACACACTTCTCGGTTTTCGATTGAGCTGAAATTTTACACCCATGTGTACATCACGTGACAATGCCATATTATGATGACATGGAGCTGATCTAATGATGGAGCTGGAAGGTGGATATAGGAACTCTATAATAAAACGGCGCAACCCCATCGAGTTTGGGCTCGTATGATTCGTCTTGCCGAGTGCTTTGTGTCTAGATGATATCCAGGGGCTGATGATGAAGCTAGAAGGTGGCCACTGTAACTCTATAATGAAATGACGCAACCCCGTCGAGTTAGGACTCGTTTGAAATGTCCTGACTAGAACTTCAGTCATAGATGATATCCAGGATCTGATGATAGAGCTGGAAGGTGACCACAGTAACTCTGTTATGAAACGACGTAACACCATCGAGTTTGGAATAATTTGATTCGTCTTGAAGAGTACTTTGTCTTTAGATGGTATCCAGAGTCTGATGATGGAGCTAGAAGGTGGCCATAAGAACACCGTTATAAAACGACATAACTAAATAAAAAAATTATAATAAAATTATATCTTTCAATTAACGTATCGCTAATGACAAAGTAGGTGAAGTAGATACTATTCATGACTTTTATACCGCACTTAGACAATTTTATAGAAAAGCTGGGCTTGGTCCTAAAGTACTGGGCTTACGTGTACGTAATTGCCTATCCTTGCATAACAACAAAACAAAAATATAAATTTATAACAGCTGTAATCGGACAGTCTTAGAATATTGTACGGCCTCACTACTCTGCACTCATTATGTTGTCTTGAACGAGTTCAAAAGCGTTGCCTTTGGCATGTCGCATTCTGTAACGGGTAAGTAAACCAGAAACAGTCCTTCAAATCTAGATTATTTTAATATGAAATCTCTTGACAAATTGTAGACACTTGAATGATGCTATGATTGCTAGCAAAATGTTCAAAAACAGTCTTGTCTGCCCAGAAAGGTATTAAACCTTTGAGAAGGACGATTTTAGGGGTGAACTCTCACTATGCAAGGGTATGCACTTTATTAATCAATGCAGCGATAAAATAGGTTTGCATTCTGATTTTCTCAATACACAGTTATCAATGCTTAAGAATTTAGTTGGTCGTAATTAACATAAATAATTTGTAAATGTATATAAAAATTAATAAAATAAAATATGTCTTTATTATTGTTGTATATACCTATAATTATATTCTTTTTACTTAAGTCTATTTAACTCTTTGCTAATTGTGTCTGCAGCCAGCTTCTCTTTTTACAGGTTGTCCTTCGACAAAGGCCATCTATAAAGCTTTCCATTTTGTCCTGTTGCATTCTGAAATGTACATAAATACTTCCAAATAGTAATGAATTACATTATTTAGGTATTACTTTATAATTTTAAATGTTTGTTTTATGCACATTTGGTGTTTACCTATAAGTGTTTGTTACATGGTTATCCTCACTTTTGCATGTCTTTATTTTAAGTTTATATATATATAAATAAATAAACAAATAAAATGTAAAACAATCGCTTACTTTAAGAGCACACCCGTTCCCAAAAATGTACTAGTAATTTGTTGTGTTGTGTAAAATATCTACTAGCTCTTGCCCGCAACTTCGTTTGTTAGATTTCAGAGTTGGGTCCAATCTATAAAAATGTAACGAAGGCAGGGGCACATTTTCATTTTCATGTTCATCAGAATGATGGTCAGACATGACGGTAGTCTTGAAATCACTCTACGTTATTGTTAAATACACAGATCTCTATGGATAGCTTACTTTTGGTAATAAAATAACAAGTGATGCTCACAATATTTTAGGATGTAACTCTCAAAATAATCACATGGAATGCAGTGAGGTTAGTTTTATCGCGATTACGACCGACTGTTCGCGCTCTTGCCAATCAGCTTGACATTTTATTAATTGCCATCTTCTAATATTACGCTCCGCGACAAATATATTACCTACTGTAATTGTTTTAGCGATTTCCACATAACCTTCTTATCGGGATTAAAACTACAAAGTATGTGTTTATTTAGACCATAATAAAGATAAAAATTGCCGTGTGGGGCCGGCTTTAGAATTGTCCCACCCCTCTCCACCCATGGGAGTCGTAAGAGATGACTGAGGGAATACCGAGGGAGTGGGCAGCAGCACTCCTTTGAGTATTAACAACATCAACTGCGATCGCAAACCCGCCTGCCAAGCGTGGCGATTACGGCACTATCCCCCATTCTTGGGGAGGCCTATGTCCAGCAGTGGACTTTAAAGGGCTCATGGATGGATGGAAAGATAAAAAGCAATCTTGAATTAAACCCGTTCGGCCTCATACATTCAAACATCAAATCATTTTCATAACCTATCACATTTATAATATTAGTAGCATATTAGGATTAATGGGAATAAGTACCTACCAATGCGGCTGATAGCTGTTATTTTAAAAAAGAAAGCCATATAAAATACTAGCTCTAATTTACCATGGCTTACCAGAGCGTATAATTTTATAAATTTGAACTACAGATAGAAAAACATTAACATTCACAGCTTCGTCGTTCTCGCCGCTACCTCACTTACTCCTTAATTGCTCCATTCCCAAGAGTTGTAGCGTGATTTTTCAATAAATGAGCCATAAAATGCAAATTAAATACAAACTCTTCCCTCTTATATTTATATAAATATGAATGTAAAAGTATACAAATCCATTAGTTTTATTTAAACAAATTGGTTTCTTGGTCTGTTGGATTGCATTTTTTGGTTTAGAAAATAGAAGTGTTGGATGAGATAATATAAAATAAAATAAATATTCAGGGACATTTCACACAACGTCCTCTGGTCCCAAACTAAGTTTAACGCTTATGCTATGGGTACCAGATTAAGGATAATACATATATATTACTTTTTTGTAAATACATATATGTGTATTATAGATAGAAAACGCCCAGCCGCAGTATACATATCTGTGTTCATCACACAAATAATTGTCCTTTTCTTTTGTTTAGGCGGAAAAAATGTAGGTACCTAACTGTATACACCCACCCTGTAGGCACCCCGTCGTTCTGGGAAACGAACAGGGTAGTGTGGGGCCTTCACCCACTAAAGAAACCCGCCGTTTGCCGTCTCTCCGCCTGTCTTGACGGACCACTGGTACTGTGTTGGATTACTTCAGTGGTTCGCCGGCGGACAAATAATTGTCCTAACTAATTTGGAGTTTCAATTTCCATGGAAGTACACAAACATTTCATTGAATTATGTGAAATGTTGGTGGAATTTTGTCTGAAATGATTTCATCCCACAAATAATTGTCCTGAGTGAGAATGGAACCCACGACTTCGTGGACGAAAGTCGGCTAAACTACTGACTACGCCACGAGGCTATATTTTGTGATGCTAATAACCCTTATCTATTCTATTTACTATTATAAAACTATAACACAGCTGTGTCTGTAAATTTAAGATATTTTAGAAAAAATGACTGTTATAGACTATATAGGCGTGTCTAAACGCAAAACATTTTTTTTAGACTTTTTGCCCGTTTGTCTGTTTATCTGTTTGTTTGTTCGCGTATCACGCAAAAACTACTGAACGGATTTGGATGCAACTTTTTTATTTGATAGATCTCGATTAGGCTTAAAAACTGGTATACATTTTATCCCGCTACTATATCGGGAACCAGAGATATTACAAAAAAAAAAGATTTTTTAAGTTACCGTAGTAAGATGTTTTGCTGTACCTACCTAGGTATTGGTACTTATAATGGAACAACCTTTTTTTATAAGCAATACGAAAGTCTTTCTTACTTAGGTTATTATTCCAAATAGGTACGTACTTAAAATGGCGGTTAAATAAAAAAACGAACAAACTGCCCTAAAATCACGTTAATTGCCCAAGTAGTAACATTGTATTTCATTTAGATAAGATTTACATAAATAATGTAGCCTATTTTGTTTAACATTATCAATTTCGCGATTACAGAAACCGGATAAAACAAATACCAGTTTTTAAGTCTAAAGCTATCGAAAAAGAAATGTGGTATTAAAATTGGTTCAGCTAGTTTAGACACGTCTAAATAGTCTTATATAGTTGTTTTTCCTATTTTTTTATTGCTTATGGTGTCAGACGATCGAGCTACAGCCCAAATGATGGTAAGTGGTAACGGCTGCTCATGGACTCAACTTACTGTCAAGCTACTGCAACCATTTAATTTTAGGGATATGAAATAACAAAATAATAAAATATATAACTTAGGGCTGCTTCATGGCTGTTCAAAAGGGAGAAGGTGGTACCAACCCGTTTGGGCCCGATAACAAGTGAGTACTCCCACTTGGTATCCAAACCTACCACCAGTAATGCAATGTGTGATAATTGCTAACTTCCCTCATAGGTCTCGCACTACACCCGCGAAAAAGAATGGGTAGAGTGGTCCGTCACCACACAGATTAAAAATGTACAGCCTCCGAAAAAACTTATATCTAAAATGTACTTATATACACAGATCTGTTACAGATACCTACTATTACATATAATAAAATTGAAATGAATTTTTTGTCTATTTGTAATGTCTAAATAACAGGTTTTTACTAAATGTATACAAGAGTATATACGCTACCTATAACAAAATATCAATTTTTCAAGTTTTTGTCTGTCTGTGTGACTGTTTGTTCCGGCTAATCTCTGGAACGGCTGGACCGATTTGGACGGGACTTTCACTAGCAGATAACTGTTGTTACAGCGCGTAACTTAGTGTACTTTTATTTTGGAAAAATAATTACGGTTCTGTGAAAAAAAAACAATGAAATCGTGAGTTAATAAAATCTGAATGGCTACACTGATTTGGACGGGACTTTCACTAGCAGATAGCTTGCGCGTTGTTATAAGGAGTAACTTAGGTTTTTTTATTGCATTTAGTTCCACGGCCCATCTGCTGGTAAATGGTAACCGACGCTTATGGACTCAACTATACCGAGAGTATTGTTAAGCTTGCTCACCATTTCATTTCACAGATATGAAATGAAAGAATAAACAGCTCCGCTTCAGCCAAAACGCAATGAAGCACATTCATGGCCCGTCACACGGGAGGTGGTGGTACCAACCTGTTCGGGCCTGATACCCAGTGAGTGCTCCCACTTGGTGCCCAGCCCTACCACCAGTCATGAAATGGATGATAATTGATTACTTCCCTTAGTCGCCACGTGTGTGCGCATGTCGTATGCGACACCCGTGGGAAAGAACGGGTTGGTGACACTTGTATTATTAGTCCGCCACACGGACATTACTTTAATTTAGGAAAAATAATTAGGGTGCCGCGCAAAAAAACAATAACCCGTGAGATTTGAAATTGTGAATGAATACCGATTCAAATAGATACCAACTAGCTTCTGCCTGTAGTTTCATCTACGTGGCCTGCAGGCAATAAATGACATATTTTTTTTAGAAATTAACATTATATGTTAGTTATACGCAGGTATTACCGATACACCTACAAATCCTACCTACTTACTGATAGGTAAATAGTTACTCCGTCGCCGTGCGCTTAATGCGTGCATTAATCGAAGAGCTAAAAAGAATCTTAAAAAAACTTAATCCTCCATTTCACCGTCTTCGAGGAGGAATTTCGAGCAATTGTTTCTTAAATAGATACCTACAAAGAACACACCTTTTTTTGTTAATGCGAGAAAATGTACCTAACTGCTAACCCCGTCGTTCGGGCCAGCGGACAGGGTAGTGTGAGGCCCCACTAAAGAAACCCGCCATGTGCCATCTCTTCACCTGAACTGCAAACACACCTGCCAAACTTATTAAACCAGTGGTCTAGGTTGTACGTTGATATATCATACGAGTAAGGCAAATTTTAATTTTATGAATACAGATACAATGTAAATATACCTATACTAATCAATAATTCATTTGGATTTGTAGGTGTGTCTGTAATACCTATGTATAACTAACATATATTATGTTTAACTAACATATATTGTTATGTAATGTTTGTTTCTGAGAAAATATATCACTTCAGAGTTGCGCAGAGAGCCTTGGAGAGAGCCTTGCTCAGGGCCTCCTTGCGCGATTGAAGAATAAATATGTGGATTAGCCGGAAAACACACGTGAGAGATGTGGTGGAAACCATCACGCAGCAAAATTGGATATGGGTCATATTGCTCGGACGAGCACAGATAGATGGGCATGGAAAGAAAGAAAATCGACCAGAGTGGACGTCGTGGATGAACACCAGACAACGTGGTTGCCCACCTAAATGATGGGTAGACTGCATGCCGTGACTGGATAAATCAAGCAGCAGACAGAGTGTCCTGGAAGAAATTGGGAGCGGCCCATGTGCAGTCATGCACCCAGGAGAGGCTGATAACGATGATGAATTAATTGACTAGCTGTTACCCGCGACTCTTTCCAAGGGACATTTAGATTTTTCGCGATATTTTAATTTATTTTTCAAAATGAAAGTAGCCTGAGTTATTTTTTCTAACATCAGCTATCTGCCGGGTCTCCTATCATGGTGAGAGGGAGTCCACCACGCTGGCCCAATGCGGGTTAGCAGACTTCACAAGTCATAGAGAGAGTTTCTGAGGTATGCCAGTTTCCTCACGATATTTTCCTTCACCGAGCTGTCACCCCTCTCTACCCACGGGAGTCGTAAGAGCCGACTGAGGGATACCGAGGGAGTGGGCAGCAGCACTCCCTCGAGTATTAACAACATCCACTGCGATCGCCAACCCGCCTGCCAAGCGTGGCGATTACGGCATTATCCCCCATGACGGGACCGCTCGTTGTGGCGTCCTCTTGGAGAGGCCTAAGTCCAGCAGTGGACGGTGAAAGGCTGATGGATGGATGGATGGAGCTGTCATAAATTGTAAACAAACACACATATAATATTGCCAAATCTCGAAAAGTCAGAGGTGTGTGCGGTGAGGTCTCAATCTTGGACTCTGGATTGAAATCGATACCACTGTCTTTGCAGTCCTTAGTTTTAACGCTAAACTATCACTGCTATTATATTTTTACATGTGGGTAGTAACAAGTTTTGCCGTGTGGGGCCGGCACCAAGAATAGCTCCACCCCGTCTATTCCTATGGCAGTCGTAAAAGCCAACTAAGGGATTACCGGAGGACCGGGCAGCAGCGTTCCCCTGTGTACTAAAAACATCCACTGCGATCGCCAACCCGCCTGCCAAGCGTGGAGATTATGGTGAAACCCCCCATTTTGGGGAGGCCTATGTCCAGCAATGGACGATGATAGGCTGATGGATGGATGGATGGAGTAAAAAGTTGTTATTTAAACATTATAAACAGACACTCAATTAAAGTACCAATTATTAGTGAATAAGGAAAAAGAGATTTTTGTACTAGCGGGAATCAACCCGCGTATTTTCCAATCCGGGGAAGTGCTCTAAACCACTGAGCTATAGTACAGATCTTTCGATCATCCCAAATTCCTTATCACATTTGTCTTAACGACCAACGCCATCTATCGGAAACGCATTTACATGCAATTATCCACTATAGTAAGTTTAATTTTGCAATTAAAATTCATACTATTTGATGCCGCGATTTTTTAAACATTTTTGATCTATATTAATATGTGTCTACCTCAATTCTAAGTGCATATAGAGAGCGAACTCCATCCTCTGTGTTTCAACATTTATGGTGCCTTGATCATACAAATAGAATACCATAATATTATATTTGAGAATAGCGCCAGCTATCCTTCGCTTAGTACACTTTTGAATGTGATCGATTGCTCAGCACATATAAATTGTTCTTATAATAATGCCGCCTCAGTGTAACAGTTGCGGTAAGTTCGTCTCGTCGACAGAGGTCGTAAGGTGTACGAAGTGCAAGGCATCTTATCATAAGACTTGTGTCATATCTGCTAATATTGCTATTAGCCCTACCTGGAAATGTGCCGAATGTAAGAAGCGATTTACGAAAGCTAAACCTATTCCTGAGGTGAGGGTGAATCTTACCCCTGGGAACGATCGGTAGGATGAGATCCGTTCCGACGAGTTTCTCGATACCGGTAGTATAAACAGCCCGCTATCCGCTAGCCAGTCTTCCACTATAGACGTGAAGCGAGTTGCGGGAGATGCGTGACGAGTTGAGGAAGTATCGACGTTAAATAAGCGATCTCCACAAAGCTATGGACACCTACCAAAAACGGGCCGATTGCATAGAAAGTAGACTGGATGCCCTAGAAAACCGGCAATTTTCCACTCCATCAGACAGTGAGGTGGGGCGACTTGAACACAAGATTGAGGAGTTAAAGCTGGATCTCAACGATAAAGAACAAGAAACCCTTAGTTCTGACCTCGAGATCGCTAATCTCCCGGAAAAAAAGGCGAAAATATAATGCACATCATGGGCCTCATCGCTACCAAGCTAGGCATACAGATTCAAGAGCAAGATATTGTATAAGCGCAGCGTGTGAGCTTCCGAGCTGAAGGCCCGGACGGTGGTGCAGGCGGGACGCGCGCGCGGCGTGTCGTGGTGCGAGTGGTGCGGCACGCACTGCGCGACGAGCTGCTGCGGCCCGCGTGCGTGCTGCGTGGCGCCACCTCCGAGGGGCTCGGGCTCACTGCGCCTCCACGACGTTTCTATTTGAACGAGAGGCTCACCCGCACGAACAAGCACTTATCACATCGAGTGCGCCAGGCTGCCGCAAGTGCTGGTTGGAAGTATACCTGGATAAAGCGAGGTCGTATACTCAAGAAAAAATATGATGGGGATAAAACGCTGTGGATCCGAACAGAAAACGACATTGAACGGGTTTTTGGGCTGGATAATACGCTTAATCGAAATAAATAAACTCTACTTATTAGTAAATACTTTTGTGCTACCATGGCTATTCAAAGAAGCACTTTTTAACTCCTATTTTATTTTTAGCTTTTATTGTTTGCATTTTATAGTTAGTGTAGCATTGGTATATGGATGGATGAGATCTAAGACATTTATAATTAGTCTAATTAGATACTTAGTCAAAGTATTGAGGTGTAGGCCTGTTTAAATTTATATTATCCTACTAACATACTATATTTCCTGTTTGTCTGTATGTCCGTAAATTTACTAAGCCAGAATGATGTTTACAATTATATTAATCAGTTCGAATTTATATTATTAAAATTGTACATAATAATTCATTGCCATGTTATGGACACCTATCAATTATTGTCAAACGACGCTTATTTTTCTGCACAAATGCTATTTATTAATCTATTAAAATTATTACATTATTCCATTATACGCACTAATGACATTTTACATAAAATTTATTTATACTTATTTAAATCTTACATAACACATGCTTGCAATTTTATACAATTAATATTATCATTATATTTTATTTTATCCTATTTAATACTGGTTCGCTGTTTTGCTTATTTGATAGAATGCTATAAACTACAATATTATATTTTCAATACTTAAAAACAAAAAAATAAGGTTGGGATTATTTAACGCTGGATCTTTAGGATCGCGACATGAGGAGTTTATTATGGCCATGGAGGAACTCAACATCGATATAATCGCAATAAAAGAAACTTGGATCCGTGCTGGTGAAGAGGGCCCGGCACCGGTAGTGCCCAATTATCGTTTGCGTCATATTCCCCGGCCACAGGGGTCGAGGCAGTGGTGTCGGGTTCTACGTGCGGCGGGACCTTAGGGTTCTCACTAAACCTCATCCCCTCTCGCCTCAAGTTGAGCAAATGTGGCTTGAATTAAGAATAAATTCTTTAATTGTTATAATAGGAACCACATACAGATCGCCATGGCTCGACGTAAATGTTTTTATAGATGCGATTTCTAACTCTGTGTTTTCATTTAGCAGGGCTGATAAAATAATACTTTTGCGCGACTTTAATATAAATATGCTCAACAGCGCAGACAACAAAACAAAGTTGCTTAACGCTTTTTTACAGTGTTGTAACCTAGAACAAGTTGTCAACGTGCCAACTCATTTTACTGAATGTAATGAGACTTTAATTGATGTGATATGTACTGATGCCCCAGTCAATAATATTTCTGTACACCATAAGCCTGACCTTGGCCAACACGCGGGGTGGTATCTTTAGATTTGCACCTCAAGGTTAATAAGTTAATTCCTCGATATATATATTACCGGCCTTTTAATCATATATTACTGGATATTTTTTGTACCGATACCACTAATCTTAACTGGCCGTTAATATTACGGCAGGGTGATGTAAACTGCCGGCGGACCACCGAAGGTCGGCGGACCACCGAAGGAATGTAACATAGTTCCAGTGGCCCGCCAATAAAGGCGGAGAGACGGCACACGGCGGGTTTCTTTAGTGGGTGAGGGCCCCACACTACCCTGTTCGTTGCCCCGAACGACGGGGTGTGCGGTTAGGTACATTTTTTTCCGCCTAAACAAAACAAAAAAGGGTGATGTAAACTCTATGGTGTCAATATTTAACACGCTTTTAATAACCTTGTAAACTTAATTTACTTGATTTACCCCCATCATGCAGTAACCCAGAGATTCTTAATGGGCATTTCCTGTGCATAGTCGGTTGTTATTTCAACTCTAACATACTTCGAGTTTAATAGATTTCACGATAGCACTTTTACGCTTGAGACAATTAATAAAGACTTGGTACTGGAGGCCTTTCATAGTTTAAAATCAAATGCTTTAGGTTCCGATGACATATCACTAGAGATGCTTAAGAGGACTCTACCGCAAAGTCTCCCTGCAATTACTGCAATTATAAATAGGTCTATAATTTCTTCAACCTTCCCAGACCTGTGGAAAACTGCTAAAGTGAAACCTATACCCAAGCTTCCTAATCCTACGTGTGCTAAAGACCTTAGACCAATCAGTATTCTTCCTTGTCTTTCAACGATTCTGGAGAGGATTATTTACAATCAGCTTAGGAGTTATCTTGAAAGATATAATATTTTACCTCCAATGCAGTCCGGTTTTAGGCAAGGCCATGGTACCACCACTGTGCTTTTAGACGTAGTGGATGACATATTGGAGGCTAGGGACCATGGTGTGGGAACTATCCTGGTTCTACTTGATTTTTCACGTGCTTTTGAGTCTCTAAATATTCCTCTCCTTCTTTCCAAACTCTCTTACTATGGTTGTGACCCCGCCACAGTGAAGTGGTTTCACAGTTATTTATATAATAGACTCCAATATGTACAATTAGATAATTTTGGTTCTAGGTTTGGTGATAACAGGGAAGTAACCAGGGGAGTTCCTCAGGGATCCATACTCGGCCCCCTCATCTTTATTTTATATAGTGCTGATCTTATAAAACATATACATAATTCTAAATTTCACCTCTATGCCGACGATCTCGTGGTTTATAACTCTTTTAAACCTTATGACTGCCATCAATCTGTAAATGAATTAAATGAAGATCTGGCCAGAATTGCCGGATAGGCAAAACTAAACTCATTGGTAATAAATCCTGATAAAACAAAATTCTTAATATTAGAAACAAAACCTTGTAGAAACATAATAGCTATTTTGAAGCCGTGTATAAGTGTAGAAGGCCGCCTAATTGAACAGGTATCGGAGGCTCGTAGCCTGGGCGTAATTTTCGACAGTCAACTGCACTTTGAGACGCATGTGCTGCAATCCGTGCAAAATTGTTTTTACCGTCTCAAACTTTTGTATCGAATACGGCCATATCTTTCTGTAGATTTACGTTTAGTTTTGTGTGAATCGCTCGTTTTGTCTAAATTGAATTATGCTGACAGTGTTTACGGTTCGTGTATATTAGGTAGAACAGAGAAGATTATACAACGGGTGCAGAATGCATGTGCTCGATTTTGTTATGACGTCCCTCCACGGTCGCATGTTACCCCTTTTTTAAATGCTGGCAACCTCTTGAAGATGTCTGCTCGCAGAAAGCTTCACTTGACGACTTTGTTGTTTGGTATTATACGAGATAAAAAACCAAGCTATCTCTACAACAGATTGTCGTGGTCTCGGGAGAGACATCAATATAAAACCAGAGCATCCTCTTACCTTCTGCTCACGAATAAGCATCGCACAGCTGCTTTTAGGGGAAATTTTAAGTTCGCTGCCACGTTGCTGGAATGTACTTAAACCCCCTCTGCTTTCTTTGAAAACATTGCGTAAATTTAAAATTAAATTAAAAGAAGATTTGCTTACTGAACAAAAACTCATACCATAGCATTACTCGTGTTTGTTCCTCCTAAAATCTGTGCTACAGTATAGCAGTCTACTACCGGTACGTCATCATCTCATAATCTACTCCTCAGTTTTCCTTGCAACATTATAAAATATTGTAATTTATAATAAATTTTAGCTTCGCCTGTTTCTAACCAGTTTAGCCTATTAGTTGTATTTCTGTGTTCATATCCAGCTTGTTGATTATCATTTTCTACTTCACACTCTGTGTTCGTTTAAATGGCTAATGAATATATATATATATAGGTTTTTTTTTCTTTTTTATGTTTATAAATATACATACATAGTTATTCAGGTTTAATTGTTGTAAGAATTTAAATCCTGTTATATATAGGTAATTGGGTATTTCTAATGCATAGCTACGTGCTTGGCATTCGTTACCCTATCGTGGGCTCATCAGAATATCAGCGCTGGAGCATCAAGGTGTTGCAGCACAAGCTGAGATGGGTACCTTATTTTTGTTCTCATGCATTTACTTATCGATTTGTTCTGCTTATATAGTTTTATATAATTTGTCGTGTGTGATCAAAAATAAAATATATTTTCTTTCTTCTTTCTTCTTCATTTGACATGCTCCGCCACTTCTTAAAGTACCAATTATTAGTGAAATCTCTTTTACCTTATTCACTAATAATTGGTACTTTAAGAAGTGGCGGAGCATGTCAAATGCTAAAAACTATAGATAAAAATGTTTAAAAAATCGCGCCATCAAATAGTATGAATTTTAATTGCAAAATTAAACTTACTATAGTGGATAATTGCATGGAAATGCGTTTCCGATAGATGGTGTTGGTCGTTAAGACAAATGTGATAAGGAATTTGGGGTGATCGAAGGATCTGTACTATAGCTCAGTGGTATAGAGCACTTCCCCGGATTGGAAAAGACACGGGTTCGATTCCCGCTAGTACAAAAAATCTCCTTTTCCTTATTCAATAATAATTGGTACTTTAAGAAGTGGCGGAGCATGTCAAATGCTAAAAAATATAGATCAAAATGTTTAAAAAATCGCGCCATCAATTAATATGAATTTTAATTGCAAAATTAAACTTACTATAGTGGATAATTGCATGTAAATGCGTTTCCGATAGATGGCTTTGGTCGTTAAGACAAATGTGATAAGAAATTTGGGATGATCGAAGGATCTGTACTTATAGCTCAGTGGTTTAGAGCACTTCCCCGGATTGGAAAAGACGCGGGTTCGATTCCCGCTAGTACAAAAAATCTCTTTTTCCTTATTCACTAATAATTGGTACTTTAAGAAGTGGCGGAGCATGTCAAATGCTAAAAAATATAGATCAAAGACAATCAATTTTTATTTATTTGCTTAAATTAATTATTTGACGTAGGTAACTAAAGTAGTGTATAAACCTCCTGGTGAATCACAAACATATCTTTCCATCAATGAACTGCATTGCAATGTGGATGAAGCTGTAATTATCCAATAGAAGTTTTAAATACTATATATGTGCCTGATCTACCCCCTCACAAACTAGAACTTAAGATTGGTGTACCCATCATACTACTTCGTAATTTAAACCCACCGAAACTTTTCAATGGTACTAGATTGCGAGTAGTACCTGTCATTGCACGGAAATGTTTTAAAAGGACTTTTATAATATCCGTATGTGGAAAAGGTGAGACGGTATCTATACCACGAATTCCCATAATATCGTTGAATTTTCCCTTTAAATTCAAAAGACTTCAATTTCAAAGGTTGTATTATTTATTTTTATGAAATTCCATGTGGACGAAGTCGCGGGTAACAGCTAGTTCTTAATAATATTATAAATGGGAAAGTGAGTTTGTTTGTTTGTTATGCTTTCAGAGCATAAATACCTAAACCAATCATTGTCAAATATTGCATACTGTATACCTATTCAGAAGCACAGAAAGTGTCATTACTTGAAAGTGATTGCTCCTGTGCGATAACTTTTTTTACTTTGAATAACATAGCATCACGCCTGTATCCCTGAAAGTAGGCAGAGGTATATTACACACTCACGATTCACCAGCTAGGTATGTTTAAGTCCCACGTAATAGGGGGCAAGCCTATTGTCGTCTACTGACCACATTTCCAAACTCCGGGCTGCTACTGAGAGTTTTTCTTTTTTACGAAAAAGCTCAATAATATTGCCCGACCCTGGGATCGAAGAGACCTCATGAGCAGTCACACATACTACCGCTACACCACCGAGCCAGTTTTTACATTGAGATAATAAATTTGCCGTAGAGTGACGTATTTATATTCTGAAATCAATATCGCAGACTAGTATAAATATATAAAACATGCTATAAATATAATTTAATATATAACATTGCAGTAATGTATCACACAAAAGACATAAATGTCAAGGAGTAGCTTTTAAAAACTCATTATTATGAAAGATAGGTATACATTATAGAAGGAAAACAACAATTTAATTTAATCTATTAACAAGACGGATCTTCTCTTAAAAGTGATTGACAAATTTGTCGGCGGTTCTCTGTAGTTCGATAGTATTTAAAATGTAACCATTTATACAACCCATTTTGGGTAACGACTTTACTATAATTATAATATATCTTTATGTAACAAAGGGTTTGTGTCTTGTACCTTAGTCCATACCTCACTAATAAGCCACCAAATTTTGCTTATAATAGGTACCTTCCTATTTGCTCACTTTTTAGTAAGTTGTTTAATGTGAGTTACTTACTTTAACTAGTAGATTGTATCATAAGGGAGCAAAATATTATTTTTCGACGAGGGCGCTTTTTTGAATCCAGAGCGAAGTGAAGGGAATCTAGAGTAGAATCCCGAGTGTAGCGAAGGATTCTGTAGTAGAATCCTGAAGATGCTCCAAATTAAAAAAGTGGCAAAGATAATTGCGGCGCACTTATAGCGGATTAAAAACTCATTAAGTTACTGCCCGTTAAAAGTTTCTTATAGAAAACACCACCTTTGGGTGCACTTAAAGGCGAACCAAGTCGTCCTTTTCGAATAGATGGGATGAAAATATTGTTTGTTTGTTTTAAGAACAGCTCATTAGAATGAAATCGAAAAGCATTTCTTATACCTGGACTCCAGCATATATAACACTGAAGTACGAGGAAGACTGGGTCTTTCCCATGAAAACATGAGCCAACTATTCGGATAATAGAAGAGAGAGATAGAGAGAGAGAAAGAGTAGTAAGGTAAGACTAGTGGACTCATAGTCCAAATTTTCAATATTCATATATGGTGCAGAGTTCTGGATACTTGGACTAAGTGATCAAAAGCATAGCCTTTACATGCTTTATATGGTTTTGTGTCATTTTGTATGTTTTTCAATGTGTTTACTACCTACTCTTCCTTTTATATTTGAGGAGTGCTGTTCAGCAATCCCTGGTTATTGTATGCTAAGTTAGCTGGGATTGGCAATCCGTGGATGTGTGTTGGGTTGGAAGGGCGACGGCGACCGATTACAGTAGTAACAACGGATCTTTGTGTCTCTGAAGTTAGTTGTAAGACGCTGCACAGTAGTCATTTTGTGTCGCAAGGCATATATGTGCGTTTTCTACAGTTTACATTAATCTAAAATTGTAGGGATGGGCTGAAATGCGTTTTACATTCGGTTTAACCGAATTTTGGTGCTTTGAATCGAACTTCGGCATTCGGCCGAAGATCGGTTTTAAATGCCGAACATTCGTTATAAGAAAATGGTAAAGTTTCTACTAAAATTAAGAGAAATCAAGTCTGTCATAGCTGTAAAATATGTCACATATATGAGTACCAATACTCTAGCTAGAGTAATTTATTAATGGTTAGTTGTAGGTACGTTAAATTATAATAAAATTATTATAGATAAATTAAAATGTATAAATGAATTAGTTATATAGCAATCCAGTAGTCTATGAATCAATAAATCCAATAATTAGAAAATTGTGACACTCTTACATTGACTGTTTTTTATTGTTTTACGATGTTGTCTTTTATAAAAAATACACTCAGAACACGACTTGTTACTCCCGAGAAAGAACACACGGAAGTTCGGCCGACCTTCAGCCGTATTTTGTATATTTACCGAATATTCGGCCGAAGTTCGTATTCGGTTAAAATCACATTCGGCCCATCTCTAATAATTATATAATTTATCATTCGTGCTAAAAGATTTGGACGCTTCTAAACTCTGGTACTTCTTCTGGCAACTCAGCAACAGATCGTAGGAGGTATCGAGAAACTCCTTACGAACTTCAAGAAAGATGGTGCAGAACGCAATACACCATCTTATATCAAGAATCGTCTGAGCTCTTTAGACCTTTAGACTCATATTGGCAAGAGTTCCAGAACAATCATATCAAGTTGTGCAAGTTCGATAAAAAGAACTATGATTATTTTATAAATGACATGTATAAGCAGAAAGAAGAGTACTACAATATTACTCGCTCATATATTTTAAATCAATTCCCTATGGAATCAAAAGCAGATAAGAAATCTCTTCTTCGTCCAGCAACACCCTTCGGAGGTCAGCAGCAGTCCCCAAGTGGTTTTGGAGTTACACCTCAAGCGTCAGCACGCTTGTAGGTATCCGCTCAGCAGCAGGCAGCATTATCAGGTTCTCGCGACCATGGAGTAAGTAGCAAATTAGAAGAGATGTTCAGAATTCAGAAAAGCAATTTCAAAGCTTTACCAGAACAGTGAACAGAACCTTGAGACTATCTCAGAAAAGTGGGAATTCGAGGACATTTTACAAACGTTACAGAATCGGTGGTCCATCATAGACTCTTTACATTGGAGAATTGACAGCGAGGTCTATGAGGAAAATATAGAGTACGAGCAGACTTTCAGCAAACATGAGCAGACATATCAAGAGATCAAGCAAGAAGTTAGCCGTAGAATGTGGTCTACTAGCTATAGGGAGAAGTCCACACCTAAGATGGACGTACCAACTTTCACGGGCAACTACCATTGGTGGGTGTCCTTCAAGGATTTATTTGTGGAAACTATTCATAATAATAAATCGATGCCGAATGCCCAAAACATGCAATTTTTTAAGGGCAAGCTAAAGGGTGAACCTGAGAGATTAATTCAGCATTTGCCCATTAGTTCAGACAATTATCAAGTATCCTGGGATATTCTAACTCATCGTTACAACAACGTCAAGCTTATATTCAACTCGCATGTAAATATTCTTATGAGTTTCCCTACCATACAGCAGCAATCAGCAGCAGCCATCAAAAGGATTCATGACACAGCCAATGAGTGTCTGAATGCAATAAAGACCTTAGGAGTCGACATAAGTACCTGGGACCCACTCGTTGTGTATATAATCGTCAATAAGTTAGATACCAATACGCATAATGATTATATCGAATCGTTAAACAGCCCTAGAGAACTACAATCGCTTCAGGAATTATTAGACTTTCTCGAGGGCAAATTCACGTCTCTGGAATCGTCAAGGCGTAAGCAGGATACGGGAAAGCCTAGTTCTCATCAGGACAAAATTGCCTTCGCAACCACAAAAACAAAGAATGCTTATCAAATAAAAAATGTGCACGTGTTTTGGCGATCATAATACAATTTTACACGATACTTACAAATTATTTAAATCAAATGATGCTATTAAAGGAAACAAGCAAGGGCGCAGTCAGCAAGAAAAGGGTGCCTACGCAATACAGGGTGAAATAAGCGAGGTGCTTTTAGCAACTGCCTAGGTGAAAGTACTAGCAGCAAACGGATCGTATAAGATTTTACGTGCCCTCATAGATCAGGGCTCGCAGGCTTCCCTCATCACAGAAAATGCAGCTCAAACATTAGGCGCTAAAGGAAACACGTGTAAAGGAATGTTAACGATCAACCTGTCGTCGATTCACAGCAACTATTCAATTATGAAAAACATAATCAATAATCTGCCCAGTACCTCGTTTGAAAGACCGGTATGGGGACATATAATAATAATAATAATAAATGGAATAAAGGGAATCTGGCAACACTACATAGGATAGTTGTGTTTATGAAGAGATTTTTTGGAAAATAATAATTTAGCTAATTTATATGTCCTTTTTAAGGTGTAAATCATTAAAATTGTTCAAGAGTTCAAATTTAATTTATTACACATTCAATTCGCCTTATCAAACATATTTTTAAACTGAGAAATACATATTTAATATAAAATGACATTTGACATACATGTCAAAATGAAAATAATTTACAAAACTAAAATAATATAGCTATCCAAAAAATGTTAACAAGATCCAAGACACTAGCAGCACGCCTACCATCCCCGGACTTGTCACATAGCTCCGTGTGCCAGCCACCGGCTACCGCATCAGCAGAGCCGGTCATATCGCACGCGTCGAGCTCAACTTCAAGTGACGAGTATTTCTCTCCACCGACGTCGCCACCACCAGTACGCCGGCGTGAGAGAGGCCGGCCGCCGGACAGCTTGGGACCCCGAGGCCCACTGGCCTCAAATAGGGTCCCCACTGCCAGTGGTTATGTGCGGCGCATGAAATGGACAAACAACGTCAACGTATCAGCTCAACGATTATCGGATCAAGTACGGGCGATTCAGCGTTCTCGCATGTTGGATAGTACCGTGCTTGATCGGCTACGCTCAGAGTTTATACAGACTAGCCCTATTACCCCCGTCCCTGCGCAAACAGCAATTACAACAGCCGTTCAAGTCTCTGTTCTACGAGGACCATGTGCGGATGAGGGTGATGGGACTGTCTCTGTGGACACTCAGTACCGTGAGGAGGTAAGAAGTGCTTTGGAATATGCGATTCATGAGTTTCGATTCATACCTCTAGAGTTCAGGCCACATCTGCCTCGATTGCCCATGCATAGAAAGAATGTGTTATTGATTGGTACCCTTGACTCACTTTTGTCTAAATACTTAGACAATAGTGACAATCTCGCCGATACACACTCCATCTTGTATTGTGCAGCTGTTGCGGCTTGCCGCAAAGCTGGATTAAGGATACAAAATAAAGAACCCACTATGCGGCCATTAAATGCGAAACCGGCATGGCAGTATAGGATTGAGTGTCGTATCGCCGAGACAAGGGTGCTAATCGGTAAGCTCAGTAGCTTCAGCATGGGCAACACACGCCCACGGGTGATGCGCTTCGTGAAGCGGGCTTTCTTGGGGACTGGAGTCAGGCCTCAAGACTATATGGCCAGAGTTACGGAGCGCATTGACCTACTGAAGCAAAAAGTCTATGCATGGGCAAATCGAATCCGCAGATACAAAAAACGAATGGATCGATTTACAGTGAATCGCATGTTTCAGAGAAATGAGAAGTCAGTCTATAGAAGCTGGGAACGATCTCGTGAAGTTGTGTGTGATGTGCGGCTACCGGATGCTGAAGCTACAAATACGTTTTGGCGCAGCATTTGGTCGGTGCCCATCATACACTCTGAAGGTGATTGGATGGGGGTTGTTGAACGAGCATGTGAAAAAATCACTCCTATGGATAATATTGTAATCGATCATAAAGACGTAGCATGTGCAGTCCGTACGCTATCAAATTGGAAATCTCCAGGACCGGACGGACTGCACAACTTTTGGCTTAAATGGCTACGCAGTTCACATGCTTGTTTGGCTTCTCAGTTCCAATCGGCCTTAGAATCGGGGTCGTTGCCGGATTTTATGACGACTGGCATCACTCATTTGCTCCATAAATCAGGAAGTACCACGGAACCAAGTAATTATAGACCAATTACGTATTTACCCACGATTTATAAGCTACTTACATCTATTCTGAGAAGCAAAATTGTCAAACATATTGAAACAAATTCGATCATATCTATATCTCAGAATGGATGTAGGAGCGGGAGCCGTGGTACAAAGGAGCTCCTCCTTATTGATACGGCCATCAGCCAACATGCTCGCCGTAACAAGAGGGATCTGATGACATGTTGGATAGACTATAAAAAAGCTTTTGATTCTGTGCCACATGCATGGCTCTTGAGGGTGCTAGAGTTGTATAAAGTCAATGCTACTTTATGCGCCTTCTTGCAGTCATGCATGGGGCACTGGAGAACAGCTCTTAGCTATCCAGTATGTCGGCAGACCCCGGGTAATTGCGGTGAGCTCATAAGGATTGAGCGAGGTATATTTCAGGGTGACAGCCTGAGTCCTCTATGGTTTTGTTTAGCCATGAACCCTCTCAGTACACTGTTAGAGGGTTCAGGGCATGGCTACAGGTTACGAAGAGGTGGTCGGGAAATATCCCACCTGTATTATATGGATGATCTTAAGCTATTTGCTTCCACCAGATTGCAACTGATAGAGTTACTGAAATTAACTGAATCTTTTAGTAATTCTATCGGCATGAAGTTTGGTGTAGACAAATGTGCGGTCATGCATGTAAAACGGGGGAGGGTAGTGGAATCTGAGGGAATTCAGCTCACGGATTCTACTAATTTACGACCACTTCTCGTAACTGACACCTATAAATACCTGGGTATGTCGCAAGCCTTAGGCATAAATGAGGTGGATATGAAACAATTGCTGCGGGAACGTTTCTTTGGCCGCCTGAAAAAAGTACTAAGTAGTCTTTTATCAGGTGGCAACAAGGTGCGAGCCTGCAACGGTTGGGTCATGCCACTTCTTATGTACTCTTTCGGCATACTCAGGTGGACTCAGACTGAACTTGATGCCTTGGATAGAAGGGTCCGTAGTCTTTTGACCGCACATCGTATGCATCACCCTCGTTCGTCAGTAATGAGGTTGTACATTCCGCGAAAGTATGGAGGTCGAGGATTCCTAAATGCCAAGACCTTGCACAATCGTGAGGTGTACAACCTTAGGGCATATTTTCTCTGTGCTGACAGGGTTATGCATCGCGATGTGGTCGCTGTAGATTCCGGACTCACCCCGCTCTCCTTGGCTAAGAAGAACTGGCGCAGACCTGTAGTACTCAGTACTGATGACCGCAAGAGTGTATGGCAGAGCAAGGAGCTCCACGGAAGGTTCTATCGGGCTTTACATGGGCCCGACGTAGACTTTTTAGCTTCCGTGGCCTGGCTACGTTTCGGCAACCTCTTTGGAGAAACCGAAGGTTTTGTCTGTGCAATTACTGACGAAGTTATCATGACGAACAACTACCGGAGACATATCCTAAGGGACGGAACAGTAGACATCTGTCGTGCCTGTCACCGCCCAGGTGAGTCCCTTAGGCATATAGTCTCGGGTTGTTCTCGTCTTGCTAACGGCGAGTATTTGCACAGACATAATCAAGTAGCCAGGATCATTCATCAGCAGCTTGCTCTGAAATACGGGCTTGTGGAAGTCGAGGTCCCGTACTATAGGTATGTACCTGAGCCAGTTCTCGAGAATGGCCCTATCACACTGTACTGGGATCGATCAATCATCACGGACAGAACTGTTGTAGCCAACAAGCCTGATATTGTGGTGGTTGATCGAACTGAGCGCCGGGCAATGATTGTTGATGTCACCATACCACATGACGAGAATCTCGTGAAGGCTGAGAAGGAGAAACAGATGAAATATCTGAACTTGGCCCACGAGATCGTTGACATATGGGATGTGGACTCGGCGATCATTGTACCGATAGTGGTTTCAGTTAATGGACTGATAGCCAAGAGCCTCGACCAACATCTTAAGAGGCTCGCGTTGGATGGCTGGGTCAAGGGTCTGATGCAGAAGGCGGTACTTCTGGATACGGCACGCATTGTTCGGAAGTTCCTATCTCTGGGGCCCTAGCCATTGGCAGTTTGGTCCCTGTACCCGTTGCCAGTGGGTCTACACACTTTTTATATTTTTAAATGTTGTGTTATTTTTTTATAATATACTATTTAAAAATGTATCTAGTGATGTTATGTTAATAAATGAAAATATAATGATAACTGGCAACACTACACGCCAAGAGTCACATTTTCTTACACTTCCCAAAATTAATTGAAATATCGGTTTATATTGCTTTTGATAATCATTTTACAACAATATTTACAATAGAAAACCATGAAAAATGGAAAAATCAAATAACGCAACCACAATGAATTCGTAAATACAATATCTACCTATATGTGAAAAATGACAGATGTCATGAAACATTTTCTGTGTAATATGAAAATTATATAAACGGAAAGAAAATGTTAACTCGGGCAAAAGGCAGACTCGCTGCTGCACTAGGAACAACCCCGGACTCGTCGCTCAGCTCCACCTCGCAACTACCTAATCCAGTTTCAGTGACAGCGGTTACTGCTGAGGTATTGAGTTCAATATCAGGCGACGAGTACTTCTCCCCACCTACGTCGCCGCCACCAGTACGCAGGAAGAGGAGAGGCCGGCCGCCGACACGCTTGGGACCTCGAGACCAACAGATCTCAAATAGGGCCCCGCTGCCGGTGGTGATGTGCGCCGCATGAGATGGTCTCAACAGATGAACGAAAATGTCATGCGGGCATATTATGTGGCTACAGAGGGAGGAAGCAACCTTACAGCGTACCGTGATCGTATGCTGCCTTTGTTTCAGGTGCTTGAGCCGGCTGTCAACGTCATGGCACAGAGATTGTCGGATCAAGTGCGGGCTATTCAACGTTGTCAATTGTTGGATGAAACCGTACTTGAACGGATTCGCTCGGACGTGCGGGGTAATATTGTATCCCCCATTTTCTCGCAAACTGTGGAGCATATATCCAGAGATATGCCGCAGCTGAACCCAGCTGCGGCATATCTCTGTGTTATTCTTGGTGCCGTGTGGAGCCGGCACCAAGAATAGCTCCACCCCGTCTCTTCCTATGGGAGTCGTAAAAGCCGACTAAGGGATTACCGGGGGACCGGGCAGCAGCGTTCCCCTATGTACTAAAACATCTACTGCGATCGCCAACCCGCCTGCCAAGCGTGGCGATTATGGTAAAACCCCCATTTTGGGGAGGCTTATGTCCAGCAGTGGACGATGAAAGGGTGATGGATGGATGGATGGAACCCAGCTGAGGAAGTGGAGGACAATGCAACCTTAACCGTAAGTACCCAGTACAATGATCAATTAAGGAGCGCTTTGGAATGTGCTTTACAGAAGTATCGAACTATGTCCCCTGAGTGTAGACCACGTTTACCGCGTTTGCCTACTCATAAAAAGAATATAGCGCTGGTGAAGACCCTGGATTCGCTGTTATCTGTTTATATAGATAGCAGCGAAAATTTGGCGGATACACACTTAATTCTGTGTTGTGCAGCCGTTGCGGCATGTCGAGTAGCAGGAATTAAAATCTCTGAAGAAGGTCCTGTTACTCGACCACGTACAGCCGTACCGGCTTGGCAATCCAGGATTGAGCGACGTATAGCCGAAACCAGGGTAATCATCGGTAAGCTTATCTGCTTCAGGTCAGGCAACACCCGTCCGAAAGTCATGCGTTTTGTGAATCGGGCTTTCTCGGGGACTGAAATAAATCCCCGAGAATATATGTCCCACGTCACAGAACGCATAGACTTCCTGAAGCAGAAAATTTATGTGTGGGCAAATCGCGTTAGGCGCTACAAACGGAGAGTAGGTCGATGCACTGTGAACCGTACATTCCAGAGAGACGAGAGGCAGGTCTACCGTAATTGGGAACGGCCCGATGTAGATCTGAATGTCAGGGATCTTCCAGATGTTTATGCCACTACTACGTTTTGGCAAAACATCTGGTCGAGGCCTGTCATTCATGAGGAATGTGGCTGGATGCGAGATGTCAAACGATCATGTGAACATATTACTGATATGGAAGCAGTACTAATAACAACAAGTGATGTAACCAGTGCAGTCCGTTCGTTACCTAATTGGAAAACCGCGGGAATGGACCGACTGCACAATTTTTGGCTCAAATGGTTACGCAGTTCACATGCTCGTTTGGCATCTCAATTTCAGTTGTGTTTGACATCGAGGTCGTTACCACGTTTTTTAACTGTCGGTACGACCTACCTTCTCTATAAGAGTGGTAGTTCCGCGGATCCCAAAAATTACAGGCCCATTACTTGCCTGCCTACAATATATAAGCTACTTACATCCATTTTGACAGTAAAAATTTCTTCACATATTGTGAAAAATTCTATTTTGGCCAAATGACACGGTCATAAGCCAACAGGTTCGTCGCGGCTGGAAAGAGTTGGTGATGGCCTGGATAGACTATAAGAAAGCCTATGACTCTGTTCCCCATACATGGCTCTTGAGGGTACTGGAGTTATATAAAATTGATGCAACTCTACGTGCCTTCTTGAAGACGTGTATGGGGCAATGGATAACGGCCCTTTGCTATCCAGATCGTCGCTGGCTTCAGGTAGATGACCAACCACCAATAAAAATTGAGCGGGGTATATTCCAGGGGGACAGCCTCAGTCCATTGTGGTTTTTCCTGGCCCTGAATCCTCTTAGTACTTTACTAGAGAATTCAGGCCTAGGCTATCGGTTGCGGAGAGAGAGTCGGGGTCTATCCCACCTCCTTTACATGGATGACTTAAAGTTATTTGCCCCCACCAGACCCCAACTGATGGCATTACTTAAGGTAACTGAAACCTTTAGTAAGTCTATCAGAATGGAGTTTGGTATGGATAAATGTGCAGTCTTACATGTAAAGCGAGGTGTCGTTGTGGAATCTGAAGGAATGCAACTTTCAGATTTCACACAACTCCGGTCTCTGTCTGCTGCCGAGACCTACAAATATCTGGGTATGTCACAGGCGTTATGCATCTCTGAGGCAGTCATGAAACAAAAGTTGCAGGAGCGCTTCTTTTGCCGCTTAAGAAAAGTACTTAATAGTCTACTTTCTGGCGGCAACAAGGTGCGTGCCTGTAACAGTTGGGTCATGCCTGTCTTGATGTATTCCTTTGGCATACTCAGATGGACTCAGGCTGAACTTGATACCCTTGATAGAAAGGTCCGCTCACTTCTGACTGCATACCGAATGCGTGGTGCATCACCGCGCTCATCGGTAATGAGGTTGTATATCCCGCGGAGATGTGGGGGTCGTGGTTTTTTAAACATCAAAACCCTTCATAACCGTGAAGTATACAACCTCCGAGAATATTTTCTCAATACTGACATGGACGTGCATCGTGATGTAGTTAGAGTGGATCAAGGATTTACCCCGCTTGCTTTGGCTAAAGAGAACTGGCACAAGCCTATAGGGCTTGGCATTGAGGACCGCCGGGAGGTATGGAGGAGCAAGGAGCTGCATGGACGTTTTTATCGGGCCTTACATGGGCCTGATGTTGATTTTGCAGCATCTGTTTCCTGGCTGCAATTCAGTGATCTCTTCGGAGAAACTAAAGGTTTTATCTTTGCAATAATGGATGAAGTTGTGATGACGAATAACTACCGAAAATATATCCTGAAAGATGGTACGGTTGACATCTGTCGGGCATGCCACCGTCCCGGAGAATCACGCAGGAATATTGTTTCCGGTTGTACTCGTCTTGCCAACGGCGATTATTTGCACAGACATAACCAGGTAGCCAGGATTGTTCACCAGCAACTTGCTCTTAAATACAATCTGGTGGAAATTGAAGTGCCATACTATAAATGTGTGCCCGACCCAGTTCTCGAAAATGACCGTGCCACGTTGTACTGGGATCGCTCTGTCATTTCTGACAGGACTATTGTTGCTAACAAGCCTGATATAGTGGTGATAGACCGATCAGAGCGCCGTGCAGTAATTGTTGACGTCACTATTCCGCATGACGAGAATCTCGTGAAAGCTGAAAAAGAAAAGCAAATGAAATATTTAGATTTAGCTCACGAGATTACCGACATGTGGGATGTTGATTCAACAATTATTGTTCCGATAGTCATATCGGTTAATGGACTGATTGCTAAGAGTCTCGACCAACACCTTTTGAGACTCTCGTTGGACGGCTGGCTTAAGGGCTTGATGCAAAAGGCAGTACTCCTCGACACGGCACGTATTGTGAGGAGGTTCCTTACTCTGGAGCCCTAACCACTGGCAACTTGGTCCCAGCACCCAATGTTGGTGGTCTATCTATTTTATACATTTTTAAATTTGTTATGTTTACTCGTTTGTGTTTTTGTTTGTATTTTTATAAGTATGTTAGTATGTTTGTGTGAGTGTTTGTTTCTTTTCATAATATATTTAAAAGTGTATATAATGTGATATAAAATAAATAAAGAGAATAATAATAATAATTATATCTATTAGAAAATTTATAAAATACGAAGAAAAGCATAAAGTAATAACAATATGACATTTGACACGAGACCAAACGTCAAGATGAAAATTCTAATCTACAAAATGATATAAATACGGTTTTAATAATATGATAACCAGATCAAAAGCACAAGCAGCACGCATACCACCCCCGGGCTCGTCACACAGCTCTGCACCGCAGCCACCAGTGATTGCACCAGCGTTACCGGTCACACCACATGCACCGAGCTCTTCCAGTGATGAGTACTACTCAGCGCCGACGTCGCCAATACCAGTACGTCGGCGAAAGAGAGGCCGGCCACCGGCTAGTTTGGCACCCCGAGGCCAGCCGGCTTCAAACAGGGTTCCCACTGCCAGTGGTAAAGTGCAGCGCATGAAATGGACAAATTCGATAAACGAAAATGTCATGCGCGCCTATTTTGGGGCCACAGAGGGAGGAACTTGCCTTACCGCTTACCGTGACCGTATGCTGCTTCTGTTTCAGGGCCTGGAACCAGCCATCAACGTCTCGGCTCAACGACTATCGGACCAAGTACGGGCCATTCAACGATCTCGCATGTTGGACGACACCGTACTTGATCAGCTACGCTCGGAGTTTATACAGACTAGTCATGTTACCCGCATTCCTTCGCAACCAATAACTGTTACATCCGTTCAAGACCATGTTCCACAAAGGTCATACGAGAATGTGGGTGATGAGACTATTTCTGTCAACACTCAGTACTGCGATGAGGTAAGAGGGGCTTTGAAATATGCGATTTGTGAGTATAGATTCAAACCAATAGAATTTAGGCCCTATCTGCCTCGATTACCCATGCATAGAAGGAACATGTTGCTGGTTAGTACCCTTGATTCGCTTTTGCCTAGTTACTTAGACACTAGTGAAAATCTTGCCGATACACACTCCATCTTGTACTGTACAGCCGTTGCGGCGTGCCATATGGCTGGACTCGCTATTTTAAAAAAGGAGTCCACTATGCCGCCGCTTTATGCGAAACCTGTATGGCAGTGCAGGATTGAGTGCCGTATCGCCGAGACAAGGGTGCTAATTGGTAAACTGAATTGTTTCAGGATGGGCAATACACGTCCACGAGTGATGCGTTTCGTAAAACGGGCATTCTTGGGGACTGGAATTAGGCCTCAAGATTTTATGTCCCGTGTTACGGAGCGCATCGACCTCCTGTAACAAAAACTATATGCATGGGCTAATCGAATTCGCAGATACAAAAAACGTATGGAACGCTATACTGTGAATCGCATGTTTCATAAAAATGAGAAGTCAGTTTATAGAAGCTGGGAGCGGCCTCGTGAAGGTGTTGTGATGTACAGCTGCCGGATGCTGAAACAACAAATAAATTTTGGCGCAACATCTGGTCGGTGCCCATCATACATACTGAAGGCGATTGGATTGAGAATGTTGAACGAGCTTGTGAACAAATCCCAGCGATGGAACAAATCAAAATAGAACAACAAGACGTAGCCTACGCAGTCCGTTCTTTGGTAAATTGGAAGTCTCCAGGACCGGACGGACTGCACAATTTTTGGCTTAAGTGGCTACGAAGTTCACACGCTCGTTTGGCTTCTCAGTTTTAATCGGCTGTGGAATCAGGGTCGTTGCCGGATTTTATGACTTTTGGCATCACTCATTTGCTCCATAAATTAGGCAGTACCACGGAACCATGTAATTATAGACCAATTACGTGTTTACCGACACTCTATAAGCTCCTTACATCTATTCTGAGAACAAAAATTTCTAATCATATTGAAACAAATTCCAACATGCTGTAAAAGAGCTGTTGTATGCCCTATATTTTAGTCTAGTGATAGAACAGAGCCATCAAATTATAGGCCTATCTTTCTGCTTCCAACGTTCTCGAAAATATTAGAAAAGGTTGTTAACCAGAGATTCATGAATTACTTGGAAAAAAAAATCTATTGCAGTGTTTAGGCAAGCAGAAATTGGTCTAGCCAAGGCAACAGGCTGGTTGGAGAGTAGCTTACTCACTCTTAATATTACTAAAACCAAATATATGTGTTTTAGTAAGAAAGACTCGGATAAACCGTCTGTAGATATAAATGTCAGAGGACATACCTATCCGTGCAATAGAACAACGAAATATTTAAATTGTAATTGCGAGGTCCTTACTCGGGTTACTTCCTTGAGGTACTTAGGTGTTATTGTTGATGATAAACTCAACTGGAATAACCACGTAATGGCCATCGCTGCATGAGTAAGACAGCTGATTTACATTTTTTAAAAATTACGAGTTATTGGGGATAACATTCTCTTAATTCACACCTACAGAGCTCTGGGAGAATGCCTTATAAGGTATTGTATTTGTGCATGGGGAGCCGCTAGCAAGAACATTTTAATGTGTGCTGAGAGAGCACAAAGGGTGGTCTTAAAAGTGCTCATGAACTTACCATATAGGCATCCAACATCTGCGGTATATGAAAAGGCTGGCGTACTGTCTGTGAGGCAGATGTACGTTTATGAAGTCCTACGTAGGTACCACAAAAAATATGTGCCTCACTTGCCGGTAATAACAAGACGAGTAGAACGATGTCCGGTTCCACTATTAAAGACAACCTTTGGGCAGCAACATTTTCATTTTATTGCACCCTATATTTACAATATATTGAGCAAAAAACAAAAGGTAAGGCACCTCAATAATAATAAGTTTAAATTAATGATACTTACATGGCTGAGAGGACTTAGCTATAATGAAACTGAGAATCTTCTCAGGTTGATCACTTGACGAATACTTGTAAGGCACTTGGGTACACACAATACACACACTTATATACACAAACTTATAATACGCTCACATACACGCAACATACTAACACATATATATAACATACTAACACATATATTTGAGTATATATATATATATATATATATATATATATATATATATATATACTCAAATATATGTGTTAGTATGTTATATATATATATATTACACACACACACACACACACACACACACACAATACACACACACACACACTTTGCTTTAGTGTCTATTTTTTATGTTAATAAAGAAATTATTATTATCAAACCCATCTAACCTGTGGCACAAATACAAGGATAATATGTCAGATGACATATTCAAATTCGTGTCAGTTCAAGAAATCCCGATCTTGAGATGAATGAGGAAATACATAATCGGGCTTTGCTCTTGATCGAAGACATGTGTTACCTCACTTGAGGTAGCTCATTAGTCAGGTTAGAATTGCCAGCGCCAAATAGTGAAATGAATGACGCATTTAATCGAGAATTGGAATACGAGTATGATCATCAGGAATTAGATTTAGTAATTCAAACGAATGTACCCTTGTTAAATCCCCAACAAAAGGAAGTTTAAGATACATTAATGAAGGAAATTGATGATGGAAATGGTGGTTTATATTTTCTGGATGCCCCTGGTGGAACTGGTAAGACATCCCTCATGTCAGTAGTTTTAGCCACTGTTCGTGCGAGATCCAACATTGCGGTTGCAGTTATTTCTTATGGAATAGCAGCCACATTATTAGAAGGATGCCGTACGGCTTATTCAGCGTTAAAATTACCGTTAAATCTTCTAACTATTGAAGAACCAACATGTAATATTGCAAAACACTCCGCAATTGTCAAAGTTTTATAAGAATAGAAAATCATCATCTGGGACGAATGCACAATGGCGCATAAACGTGCATTGGAAGCAATTAACCGAGCATTGAAAGATCTACGGAATGACTCGAGATGTTTTGGAGGCGCAATGATTTTACTGTCTGGCGATTTTCGTCAAACACTGCCAGTAATTCCAAGATCAACTGCTGCCGACGGAATAAAGGCTTGCCTTAAATCATCGAATCTATGGCGCTATGTGTAAAAACTTCAGCTGAAAACAAATATGAGAGTTGCATTGCTGAACGATACATCTGCTTAAGATTTCTCTGAGCAATAGCTGACTATGGGTAATAGTCGAGCACCCGTCGACGCATAGAGCGGATTGATTTTATTTCCTCCGAATTTCTGTAACTTTTTCTCATCGAAAGACGAACTCATCAACAAAGTATTCCTAAACATCATTACTAAACACAAAAATAATAAATGGTTGAGTGAGCGAGCAATTTTGGCAGCTAAATATAAAGATGTAGATGACTTAAACTACATAATTCAGAATGAAATCATTGGTACACTGCATTCATTCAAATCTAATGATTGTGTAACAAATAAAGATGAAGCTACCAACTATCCAATTAAATTAAACTCCTTGGATGGCCTTGGCTTACCACCGTATAATTTACGACTAAAGGTTGGCTCCGTAGATATCATGCTTCGAAATATAAACCAACCAAAACTGTGCAACGGAACGCGTTTGGTGGTAAGTAAATTGATGAAAAGTGTGATTTACGCCACGATACTCAAAAGAAAATTCGAAGGTGAGCAAGTTCTCATTCCGAGGATCTCGATGATCCCAACCGATATGCCATTTGAGTTTAAACGACTTCAATTTCCGATCCAATTATACGTTCACGGGTCGGAAGACCACCTGCGTTATTTGTTCTTGCGCCTGATAATAAAACGAAAAATGTCGTCTATCACAAGGTGCTTCATTGAAGAGTGCAACCCATGCATCAAATTACATGGCCAATAAAGAATCTTTAAAATACTTGTTTTTTTATGTATTTTTATTATCCTAATAAAAATAAAATCCAAAATCTGCTCATTTATTGCCCCTAAGGCGGAACAAAGTTTGCCGGGTCAGCTAGTAGGTATCTACAAAAAGGTGTCACTTTTTGGTCACTAATCTGATTGTCAGCTGTGGATTTATAGCAGTCCGCAATAGTCTCTTGGTACGTACCGTGGGATATCAATTTGCTATTAGTTAGCTTAACGAATTATGAAAAAAAAAATAAGTAAGAATCGCAAGACCAGCTCCCACCAGCGAGGTTAAAATCGCTAAAATTGCAGAAAGCCATCCGATGGAAGCGTATGCAATATTTTTATGGCCATTAGAGAAACAATAACACGTACTGGAGCGCATGACCTCTTGCAATGTGGGATTCGACCCAAGGAGGATATGTTAACGGTTTGCAAAACCGAACAAAATTCAGTGAATTATAAATACGTGATTTATGAAATAAAATGTAGGTAGTGTTGTTTTCTTTACTAGCTAGCCTTTACCCGCGGTTCTGCTGCAGAAAAAAATTAGCTTTTAGGTTATATCTCAGGTTCCCTATAGAGTAGCGGGATAAACGTATAGCTACTAGTTTTTAAGTCATTAGTCTTTTTTATTTTTCGTTCATTAGTCTTTTTTTGTTTAATAGCTCTTGATTACAAGAGCTATTACATAAAATATATAAAAATGGTTTGTATTCAGACGCGCCTAAATAGCCTTCTTTTATTTTAAACGCAAGAAAAATATACGTACCTACCGCATACTTCGCTGTCCGGATAGACAACTGGGTAGTGTGGGGCTCTAACCAACTAAAACCCGCCGAGCACTCTCACCTGCCAGTACTCAGCGGACCAAAGGTAGCGCTTATTTTCTCAAATATCTTAAACGTACAGACACAGCTACGTTACAACTTTATAATAGTTAGGATAACACATAATGTATTCTTATATATCTACTATAACTGACCTGATACACGTAGTTCTTTCTTATAATTGAATATTCAATTGCTTGCGAACTCTCAAACGTGCGCAATTAAAATAGCCGTAAAGTTTTCTGAAATTTTCCAATTTTCTGAGAAATTTTCCTTAATTTTTCATTTCGTAAGAACCTTCTACGAAGTATAACCTTAAAAAAAATTAAGAATTCGATAAAGTCGTTCGCATGTTATGGCGTAACCAACGGAAATAGAGATTTATTTTTATTTACATAGATTTTATAGCAATTTTTTTAATCACGTATATAATATAAACTTCTATTACCGTAGTACTAAGTGTTTTAGATATTAACTGTTAATCATATTTAATAGTACCGAACAAATGTTGCTGAGTCATACATGAACTACGAGTAGAAGTTGTGAATTAAGCCACAACAAATTTGCTCTCATTGCTCGCCGAGGATTGTTAACACAGTAGTTTTAACAGAGCAGTTTGGAGTTTCAATTTCTATGTAAGTACTCAAACGTTTTATTGAATTATGTGAAATGTTGGTAGAATTTGGTCTGAAATGATTTCGGTATTTAAGCATACAATTTTGCAAAAACTGTGTATTCAAATTAAACTAAATTTCGTACTTAATAGTCTTACTACACATACTAAAACATACGTGTTGTGTGTGCCCCTAAATTTCATCACCTAACTACGAGTATGTTAAAACAGGGTTTCAATTTTGATAAACGTAACCAGCCACAAAAATGTTTATTTGTTACATAGCTTTATTTTATAAAGTAAAAACTCACGAAGATATTTTATTTAATTAAAAGAGGACCAAAAGGGTAAAATGGGGTAAAATGCTTGCGTCTGTCATTTACGAAAATGGAAAGAATTTGTAATAATAACCTGAGCAAGACCGCAGATATGTATAAGCCTTTTAACTTTATGAAATCAATGTAAGTATTTACTGTGTGAAATATTATATTAGTGCAAGATGGATATACACATCATCCATCCATCCATCATCCATCAGCCATCATCCATCAGCCTTCCAACGTCGACTGCTGGACATAGGCCTCCCCAAAAGAACGCCACACCGAGCGGTCCTGTGCTGGCCGCATCCAACGGATCCCCGCAGCTTTGACCAGATCGTCGGTCCATCTGGTGGGGAGCCGTCCTACGCTGCGCCGTTTAATACGTGGTCGCCATTCGAGAACCTTTCTTCCCCAACGGTTGTCGGTTCGTCGAGCGATGATGGCCTGCCCATTGCCACTTCAGCATGGCAACCCAGTGGGTTATGTCGGTCACTATCGTTCTCCTACGGATCTCCGTATTACGAATTCGATTACGTAGGGAACGTACCAAGCATAGCCCACTACATAGCCCGCTGAGCGACTTTGAGCCTTGATACGAGGCCAACATTCAGAGACCACATACAATATGAAAAATAAAATACCGACCCCACCGGTCCTAAGGTATCTAATGGGAATAAATTTTAGTAAATTGCTTTTTTTTTTGTTATGGCGGATAGACATGTACTTATCCGCACGCTAAACAAGTCCACCGTGTGCAGTCTGTCCACCTGTACCTCCTCCGGCGGACCATTGGAACTGTGAGACTTTACTTTAGTGGTCCGCCGGTGGCTAACCCTAGGTGACGCTTCTGTTCACTGGAGCGTCCTACCTTTGAGGCGGGCTTTGCGGGTGGCGGACGATCATCATTTTGACTTTTTTCTGTCTTTTTTTCAATAATGAGGGGTCTTGTTGGAAAGGTCTTTCAAAAATATTGTGGATTTGTGAAAACAATGTTTTGAATAAAGGATCCGTTTGTGAATTATTAAGCGCTGTTTTTTTTTATGTTAGTTTTAAGTGAGGCAGCTAAATGGTTGTTTTTGGATAAGTGAAAAATTTCACGGAAGCTAAAAGGAAAATTATCGCGGCTATAATAGGTTTTATATCTTTTAAATTGAAATAGTTTTGAGACTAAAAAGAAAGAAATAAATTATGGTCTGCATATAGTCTGCAAAACTAAAATTTGGAAAATCCAAAAGTGCACGCCTCATAATCTTCATTTTGCACAATAAAATTTATTATTTGATAAGTAACTAACAATGTATTGGTCTTACTAAGAAGTTTTCAATGAATCACAAAGATAGCGCTAATTTTAAAAAGTACTAATGTGAGTCCTATATAGAAGTTCTATAGAAGTAGTTCTCACTAAATAAGGTAGATAGCGCTGGTTTTAGTGTACCACTGTACCATCGAATTGACCCTAAATATTCACTATTTTTTTGTTTATTTAATAACAATTAAACCACATCGAATCAGATCGTGAAAAGTGATAGGGTTTTATTCGTAATTATACTGAATCTTAAGAGAAAAAAAAGACTCGATTAATAAAGTATTTCAGTCGTTATCGTGTTAACATACATTATTCGAATATACCTACAGACACACGGACGTCCAAGCCAGAACTTTTTAAACAGTTTTTTAACTAGTTTAAATAACAAAAATGGCATCAAAAATATCATGAGTGTGAGTGTTTTTCTTGATATGTGTGTGTATATATTATTTTACAAATGCAATATATGATAAATAGAGACATTTTAAGTTTGAAAAATCTGTTGTTTTGTGTGAAGCGACAGTAGTACCTACCTCAACGCTTTGCTTATGAGGCGTGCAAAAACACGCTTTAATAGCTAGTAGTAGTAGTAGCTTTAAGAACTAAGCCAAAACCTAACTAATTTGATTTTAAGCACCTCATACTTTTTTACAATCATTATTTATTGTAATATTATTTACTACTTTTTAGTGGAACTAGCTATTAAAAGCGTGCTATTTTATTTATTTCTGTCATGATGTTAAAATCGTGTAGGTATGTTATAGTCACAAAGCTTAGACGAATAATATTATAGACAAGCTATCGGCGTATGCAGTTTCGAGATAGCAATAATTTGACATAATATGATAACCGGAATAATTTTAAAAGATAACTATGATTATAAATTTGTTGACTAAAAATGTACTAAGTACCTGTTTTAGCCGGATACCAGAATAATAGCACAAAAGAAATTGCAGTTATGGTTATATTTTGCTTAAAATGTATTAGAACATGTAACATTAACGTATATAACGTGATTAATGAAGGTTTTTTTTACGTTATTACAAAAACAAGTTTACATACCGATGATAGGGACGGTTGGCCATCTTATCGTTGAGACCCAGTTGATTGGGTTCAAATACAAAAAACGCATACACGAAAAGGATAAAATACTTATATATGTCTCTCTCACTCTTGCTAAAACCTAATATGTGCATCCTTTTCTTCATCCTTAGTGTCAAAATAGTAGCGAGTCTATAATATTCTTTGTCTAAGTTACAAAGTAATAAAAAATCTTTTCATAATAATTATATTTCGATACTTTATGGTTTTTGCATTTACGGAAAATAAAGACGTTTTAATTCAATATTTGAAGCGGGTTTTTAGGTAACTATAAAATCTAAATAAACACCAAATAATTAGTGACAAAGAAAATTTCCATCATAACATACTTTATATGACAAAATTATCTCAAAATCTGATCATTTACCAAACAAAAATACCTATAACAACTTTTATACCAGTATAAATCTATAATAGAATGTAAAAATTCAGAATACCTGTCTAAGGCACAAGATAAATAAAATTATGAAACGACTGGGAAAACTAAAGTTGTGAAATAAAATGTGTTGTTTCAAGTTCTAGACAAAATTATTGAACAACCCGCTCGTTTATTATAAAATGATTTTAATATTCTACACATGAAGGTTAAACAATGTTTCTCTTCAACCTTATTTCGATCCTTTAATATTGGTTTTGTATGTTATAAGCCCCTGTACCAAATTGTAATATAACTTCACAAAGTTGAGTGTAATTGAAAGTCAAATATTCAAAAAAACATACGTGCACGTTTATAATTTATATTTTATTATTTTTATATTATATTTATGCACACGATATGCTTGGCCATTACCCGAACACAATGGACCAAAATGTGAAATAAAAAATGATGGCTACGACCTTCTTTATTGTTTAGGCGGGAAAATCTGTACTACACACGCCGTCATTCGGGGCAAAGAACAGTGTAGTGTGTGGTCCTCACCTAAATAAACCCGCCATGTGTTGTCTCTTCGCCTGCTCTGGTGGACCGCTGGGACTGTGTGATAATATTTTAGTGGTCTCCAGGTGGGTTACCCTTTCGGGGACCCTTTACTGCACTCAGTTTTCTTCCACACATCGGAGCGTCGTCTGCCGCCCACAAGACGCATGAGGTTCGCACCTTCGCGAGAGGTCCTGTTTGTGGGGGACGTTCCTCGGTCCATCCACTCACTTGAAAATCCTCCTCGTGGCTATCATTTTCTATTGTAAATTTTCGGCACTACACATGAAAACTCATTGCAACAAAAATAATTATAGCTAATATTTTTAGGTTACAATTACTTTACATAATACCTAACGCAGCCAAAAGCTAGTTTTTAGATTAGGTAAAATGTGAACATGTGAAATCGAAAATAATGGGCTTGAGCAGGATTTGAACCTGCATCTCCTAGATACCGTCCCTGATGTTTTGCTAATCCGGCCATCGTGACAATTGCTCGGGACTGCGTACTTCGATAACACATTCATTCTTAACGTCATGGGTGACGCCCATTTATTTTCGATTTTACATTTTCACACTTTGTGTTAATTTATATGGCTAAACATGTCAAATTCTTAAAAAAATATAAAATCATATCAAAATAGCTAGTTTTTAGGTTATATCTCAGGTTGCCGGTATAGTAGCTGGATAAAATGTATACCAGTTTTTAAGTCTAATCCAGATCTATCAAAAACAACTTCAAATAAGTTGCGTCAGAATCGTTTTATTTTTGCGTGATGCTCAAATAAACAAACAGATAAACAGACAAGTAATCTAAAATTATTTGTGTTCAGACACGGCTATATAGCCTAATGCAGACATTTTTTCTGAAATTTATCTTAGATGTAGATACAGACACTGCTCTGTTACAGCTTTACAATAGTTTAACGGTGTCTTAGCTTATTTGTTGAAATCAGTCAGCAATTTGTATAAATATTTTAGGCACTTTACATCCTACTTAATGTCTTGGGTGACACCTCCGCCATCTATCGGATGTATCTGCATACATTATTCCGTCCGTTGTAATCGAGATTAGTAGACCCGAGCGAATATTACAGTAGCTGAATTGGCAAAGCATCTGCGACGGTTTTCGAAGACACGCAGGTTCTAATCCTACTCATGTAATTTTTTTTAGAAATTACATATTGGCAAGTCTTTTTTTTTAAAAAGACAACATTTTTTTAATGAATAATCCTTGCAAGGCGTGGGTTTTTTGCAAACATACAATTTATTATACACATTTATTATATTACCTATAATATATTTATTCATACAATTTCACGGACACAAATTACACCCAGACTCAAAACAACCATTTGTGGATCACACAAAGAGTTGTCCTGTGTGGGAATCGAACCCACATTACTCGGGCGGTATCTACACCATCTGTACAGTTGGTCTTTGGGTTCAACGTACGGTTTATTAAATAAATCATATTTTATAAACATTTGAAAATAGTTACTAAGAAATGTCAAGCTTAGCTTACTGTTAAGCGTAGGTTAGACTTTCAATTTATGAAATCTACTCATAATATCAGTGCCTACAGCGTGACCGAATACTTTTTAAAGAACTCTATGATTTTTGTAAACCTGTGGTTTAATTTTCATCACTAAATAAAAAAAGTTTAGTACTCGTAATTTGGTTTTATCTAGTTCGTTGTATCTAAAGAATTAGGTTCGTCTGGAAAATGAATGATAATTAAGACCTCAGGATAAAGGTTTGATTATAGTTTGAAATATCAGACAATGGAGGCGGAGAAACGACGCTCAGTGAATTTATTTGTGGGAGGGTTGTTAGAGTGAATATTTTTTTTGTTATTACGGTGGAAAACTACTATAAATGTCGCACACCGCGACATGGTGATTTTGACACTAGTGACACTAGTTAAATCACTTACGCATTGTCAACTTAAAGAAAGGGATAGGAGGTGAAGAAATTATAGAGAGGGTCTGAAGAGGAGAATTGAGCTCCTGGCACTCTCGCTCCCTCGTCGTCACATAAAAGTAAGAAAACGTTTTTTTTTAATTGCATGTAGTGGCAGACGAGCCACGGTCTAAAACATAGCATCACGCCTGTATTCCCCGAAGGGGTAGGCAGAGACGTATTACACACCCACGACTCGCCAGCTATGTTACGGTCCATCTGATGGTAAATAGTAACCGTCGCCCATGGACTCGACTATACCGAAAGTATTGTCAAGCCGCTGCTCACCAATTCATTTCATAGATGAAATGAAATATAAACGGCTATCTCCTGCTACAGTCAAAACGCAACAATGTGCTTCATGGCCGGTCACACGGGAGATGGTGGTACCAACCCGCTCGGGCCGGATACCAAGTCAGTACTCCGGCTTGGTACCCAGCCCTACCACCAGTCGTGCAATGGATGATAATTGCTTACTTTCCTTAGTCGCCTCATACGACACTCGTGGGAAAGAATGGGGTGGTGACACTTGTATTATTAATCCGTCACCACACGGATACACGTCGTTGCTTTACGCCGATATTCTGTAACAAAGTGGTGCTTCTCCAGCTGAGCCGAATTTATACATGTCTCATAATAGAGACTACTACGGTCTCCCTGTAGCCGGATGACCACGGACGTAATGTAACACAGTTCCAGTTCACCAATACAGGCGGAGAGGCGGTACTCGGCGGGTAAATTTAGTAGGTGAGGGCCCCACACTACCCTGTTCGTTGTGCCGAACGACAGGGTGTGCGGTTAGGTAATATTTTTCCGTCTTAACAAAAAAAAAAGAAAAAGTAACGGTCTCACTATAAACGAGCAAATCAAAACTATTTTTTTTTTAATTTCTATTATTACTCTTTGTATGATGCACAAAAAATGTTAAATAAAAAATTAAATAAAAGATCGATCAAATTAAGTACTTACAGTTTGTAACATGACTGTCAGCTATTCATTTGAAAATACTTTGTCCAATTTTCTAGTTTTAGTTTTTATTGTTATACTATTTTCTTTTTAATCATAATTATTACACAAAGCGTACAAATACGTTTTGTTGAAATATTTTGGAACTTACAACATGACCCAACAACACTAATTTGTTATGTTTCAAGTACGTATGAATGGCGATAATAACGGTCATTAACCACGAAATTGTATAAAAAAACGCTTCGACTACAAGTAAGAAGAAGTGTTTACAAAGATTTTTTGTAAAAATATTTTGATGATTTTTAAACGGATCGCAACGTTGACATGTAGTTCGTGTCTAATAGTCATAATATTTATTCAGATTTTCGTGTTTGGTAGTCAATTCGTAATTATTATAATTTATATTGTTTTAGATGCTTTAAGTGTTAAATTGTTCTACATCGAATCATTAAAGAAGGCATTTTAAACATTTACGTGTTTTCGTCGCCTGTTATAAATAAGAAAGTTAAAGAAGGTAATGCCAACAACAGGAAAACAAAATCCTCAAGTAAAATATTGATACCAACGGAGACAGGGAATCTCTTAGCTTGAAAAATATTTACATTGTTGATGTACTTACATTAGTATTTATTACAATACTGAGGAATATAATTAAATGTTTACATTGAGATTTGTTTTCGTTAATTAGGTATTTCAGTACGTACGTATTCGTATAATACTTAATTGTATTTGTTAATTAGTAATATCATCACAGGCATCTTTAAATAACATTAAAGTGACTGTCTTTAATAAAATAATTAAGTGGCTTTTTTGGCTGTCTGAATGTTTAATATTAATAGCCTCCAATGCTCCAAAACCGTATTCTCAATTAGTGGAAGCTGTACCTATAAATAAACAAATCGTTATATGAACCGTTAATATGACAGTGACGACTTTCTATAAAGTTTTTTTAACTTCCCGCTATGAAAATTGAAAATTTTCAAAAGTTGTGAAGTTATTGGTTTTATCCCGCTTTTCGGAAATCGAGTTTTCAGCGGATGTTGACGTTTTGAGGTCCTAGGAAGCTTCCCCGAATGATTCCGCGATGATGTCTGTATGTGTGTGTGTGTGTGTGTTATTGCAATGTGAAAATTCAACGAATAGTGGTTTAATAAATCTCTATCAGACTTTTGAGCTCGAAGAGCTTAAAAGCATAGAACAGTTATCTCTTTGAGCTCGGAGAGCTCAAAATGACACGAAAATTATACTTTTGAGCTCTTTGAGCTCTTCAAGAAAGTCATTTTTCAAAAACGTAATAAGTCCAATTTTGAGCGCTTAAGTATAAAATTAGCGGGAAGTTGCTGGGATTGCATTTAGGGTCAACCATTTCCAGATTTTTTTATTGTGTATGGTGGTAGAGGAGCCGCGGTCCACCTGATAGTAAATGGTAACCGTCGCTCATTTATTTATTTGGACAACCAGTAATTGTTACATTATTTTAATGCTACAAAATAATTATAATACAAAAATATAAACATAAATGCACAACTTTTTAAGATGTCACCACATGCATCGAAAGCTATATCGCTATAAGGTCTTTAAGGAAACAAAAGGAAAAATGAAGATAACAATTAATTGATATAACACACGATAGATAACACAATAATAGTTCAATAAGGAAAAAAGAGAAAAAAGGAAAGATTAAGACATAAGCGATAATAATAACAATTGGCTCATTTATTTGTATAACAACATAACTCTATAAATAGAAAATATATCGTTAAATACATTAACCTCTACACAAATAGCATTGTATGCTTTGGACAAACGGGAAACGGTGGCAAATTGTCTTTTTTTATTGCCAACGGTGGCAGGCTAGCAAACAGCCCACCTGATGGTGAGTGGTAACCGTCGCTCATAGACTTTGGCAACACCAGGGGTACAGCCAAGCCGCCGCCTACCGTGAGTAAAGTGCTGTTCTCAAACCTCGTTAAAAGAAGGACATGTCGTAGCGCTGGGGAAACACCGCAGCAGGAAGTTCATTCCAGAGCCTACAAGCACGTGGTAGAAAAGAGCGCTGGAAACGAACCGTCTTGGACGAGATCATTTCCAGATAGTGTGGATGAACCCTACTACGACGTCTCGTGGTCTGGTGGTAAAAAGAGGATGGTGGTACCACAGAGCACTCCCCATTGAAGAGTCGATAGAGCATACAAAGAGACCCAAAGTCTCTCCGTCGCCCCAGCGACTCCAGTCCATCGGTGAGATCGGGATCGTCGACAATTCGAACGGCACGCCTTTGCAGGGAGTCAAGTGGGTCGAGTTGGGTTTTTGGTGCGCCTACCCAGAGATGTGAGCACTACTCTACGTGAGGCCGGACTTGTGCCTTATAAAGTGCAAGTCTCTGCCTCGCTGTGAAGTACCGCTTGGCTATTTTTGATCTATATTTTAGCATTTGACATGCTCATTGCAGCTACTCTTAAAGTACAAATTATAATTTGTGAATAAGCATAAAGAGTATTTTAGTACAGGCGGGAATCGAACTTGCGTCCCTTCCTTTCCGGGGAAGTGCTCTAATCCATTGAGCTATCGTACCATTTCTAGAAATTCCGAATTTCCTCATCACATTTGTCTTAACGACCAACGCCCGCTATCGGCAATGCATTTACATGCATTCATCCAATGTAGTAAGTTTAATTTAGCAATCTAAATTCATACTATTTGATGGCGTGATTTTTCAAACATTTTGATCTATATTTTAGCATTTGACATGTTCAGCTACTCTTAAAGTACAAATTATAATTTTAATTGCAAAATTAAACTTACTACAGGGCGTTGGTCGTTAAGACAAATGTGATGAGGAAATTCGGTATTTCTGGAAATGGTACACTGAAAAAAATGTTAGGTTGGATTTAACAGATTTTGCATAAATGTTACCAAAGTTTTAGGTTGATTTCGGTCCTATCACGATTTTTTGTTGATTTTACCAAACTTATTAAGTTGGTGGTGTACCAAATTTATTTGGTAGCTTACACCTATGTTTCGTTCATTTTTTACCAATGTAGTTTATTAACATTTCTCACCAAAGTACTTTAGTATAATTTTTTACCAAAGTAACTTGGTGACATTTCTCACCAAAGTACTTTAGTACCTATATATATTCTCCTAAAATTTGTTTGGTAAAAAATCTGAGTTTTTGTGCGAGTAACATCTATTTCTTTTTGCTCCTTCTGTTTAAATTATTTCAAGTAGTTATACAAAGTGAAAGTCATACAAGTTATAATAAACTTAAAGTACATACTATGATTATTGTAGTGTAGTGATTGTTACGTTGTTTGCAGTTTTTTATAGTGTTAATGCTGTAATTTTGTTTTTAAATAACATCAACCGTACCGACGCTTCCTGCACGGCGCTTAAGCTCTTTTTCTCGCAACATAACGTCGAAGCGCAGTATATTTGCTTCGAGCATTGGTTCTTTCTACCTACATAGATTTTAACAACACCGTCTTAATAAAAAGATCATTTTCGTATCTATGAAATGAATTCGCAAAAATGCTCTGGATGTCCTAACACTATGCGTGGAATATCTTTCTTACAATGTTCTCGGTGCCCTGACAAGTACCACTACACTTGCATGAATCTAAATAAGAAGGAATTCGAGAAACTAGATAAACAATACAAAGAAAGCTGGGTGTGCCCTTCTTGTCGCTGTAAAGAGCCTAAGCTGGGAGATAATACTAACACGCCGATACGCGCGCAGGTCACCGCTGCAGCCGCCCGACTGGGTCTGGTAGATGGCGACTGCGCATCTAATATCTCAAAGCCAGAGTACGATAATGTAACACTGCGTTCTAAGCCGCGTTCCCCAGATACATGCGGTTGTTTATCAGCGGATATAATAAGATATATTATTTAGAGAGGAGCTTGATAGAAAATTCGATACTGACATCCAAAACATACATATTAAAATAGATGAGTTGGAAGAGTCGTTAGCGTTGTCAATTTCTGAACGCGATATTATTAAATTGGAATCTGACTCCCAAAAAGCCCTGATAACCCAACCACAAGGTGAAAACCACGACTTACGTGACTTACTTTACGTTACCACCACCAGTGATCTTCTAAAACGGCTGCGTCAGCATGCGGTTGTTTATCAGCGGATATAATAAGATATATTATTAGAGAGGAGCTTGATAGAAAATTCAATACTGACATCCAAAACATACATATTAAAATAGATAAGTTGGAAGAGTCGTTAACGTTGTCAATTTCTGAACGCGATATTATTAAATTGGAATCTGACTCCCAAAAAGCCCTGATAACCCAACCACAAGGTGAAAACCACGACTTACGTGACTTACTTTACGTTACCACCACCAGTGAGTGATCTTCTAAAACGGCTGCGTCAGCTCGAGCAACTGTCACGCTCGGAAAATTTAGAGCTTCAGTGTGTCCCGGAGCATAGCAGTGAAAATCTTTATACTACAGTGCAGCAGCTAGGCAATACCATCAAATGCCCCATTACGGACACTGACCTACAGTACTGTGGTCGCATCGCCATCCAAGTTAAATACGGCCAGCCCTCGTCCGCGGTCCATTTTGGTAAGGTTCAACAGCCGCCGACTTCGCGACACGTTCTTGGCCAGCGTCATTAAATATAATAGAAACAACCCCAGTGATAAGCTAAACACTAGCCATTTGGGCGGTGGCAATAAGAAGACTCCTGTGTTTGTCTCGGAGCATCTCACCTCGGAGGCCAAGGCACTGCACGCTGCTGCTCGTTTGAAGGCTAAAGAACTCAATTACAGATTTGTGTGGGTACGAGACGGAAAAGTATTTGTTCGAAAAACTGAGTCTTCCGGCTTCGTACTTATCAGGGATTTGAGCGTATTAAAAAATCTTAATAATTGAGTACAATCATCAAAGAGAATTATTGTTACTATCGTCTGTTATTTTTATTACTTTCTTATTATTGTTATTTGCATATAATACTTATTTATAAATTTTAACATTATTATTAACTAGACATTTTATGATACACTTCTATTATCAAAACGTCAGGGGTCTGAAAACAAAAACCAACAAAAAACAAAAAAGTAATTAGTAATATAGACGTATCTGAAGTCAGTGTCAATAACAACCCTCTCACGAAAGTGGATGACTTCCATCCACCCCTGCAGTTTTCCATGACCTCTTGCCTTCGTACTGGCTTAAAATATAATAATGTTTACCATTTTTGTTTCTTTAAGGCTGACTATGGTAAGATTGTTAAGGATCTCAATAATTTACATTGAGAGCAGGAATTTGATAATTGTGCTACTTACTGTTGATGATATGCTCTCAGTTTTTTATAGTCACTTACACGACATGATTTTAAAATACGTTCCTAAAATTAAAAAACGATCTAGAAATTACCCGATCTGGTTCTCTCGGGATTTGATTGGCCTTCTGCGTGAGAAACTCGAATACCGTAATAAGTTACATAAATTCAATAATAACCCTTTGAACCGAATAAGTCTTGATTTAATTAAAAGACGTTCTGAACATTTGATGGTAGCATGTTATCGACAGTACATATTAAGACTTGAACAAAACCTTCGATCTAACCCTAAGCTCTTTGGTCGTTTGTCAAAAATAAAAAGAAAGGGTCCAGTTCCTATCCCGCTAAAATGTTTTTTGAAGAAAAAGTTTCCAGCGGTGGCGTGGATATTTGTAATCTATTTGCTCAAAATTTTGCTTCAAATCACGTTTCTCATAAACCTATAACGCCATGTACCTACTTCAAAAACTTCCTACTGCAGTAACTATTTGACCTTGATAAAATTCAGGGACGACCATGTGCTCAAGGTTTTGAAAAGACTTAACTTATTTAAGGGATCAGGATCTGATGGTATTTCATCAGTTTTTGTTGTGAAATCCGCACCGGCTTTGGTGAAACCGCTGAATCTAATTTACAATAGATCTCTAAGCACTGGTATTTTTCCTAGTAACTGGAAGGAAGCTTTGGTTGTCCCTTTATTCAAGAGTGGTCAAAAACAGTTAGTTAATAATTACAGACCTATTTCTATTCTTCCGGTGTTTGCTAAAATATTTGAACAGTTGTCCCGATTCTATCGTGGCATCTCAAACAGGAAATAAGTATACGTCAGCATGGTTTTACTAAGGCTAGATCTACTGCAATGAACTTAACTTGTTTCATAAATGAAGTCTTGTCATCGCTGGATAGCCGTTCTTCCGTGGATGTGATTTACACCGATTTTAGCAGGGCTTTTGATAGAGTGAATCACCAAATCCTTCTTGAAAAGCTTTCACATCATGGCATCGCCGAGCCTTTGCTGAATTGGTGTGAATCATACCTTTCGGATCGTGTGTTTAAGGTTGTGGTCAATGGGTACACCTCTGCTGCCTTCCCGGTGATTTCAGGGGTTCTTCAAGGGTCATATTTGGGCCCTTTACTATTCAACGTATTTATTAACGACATAGGAGACTGTTTTCACCATTCCCGCTTTTATTTATTTGCTGATGATTTCAAGTTTTTTTAGGACTGTTGACACTCTTTCAGACGTATATCCACTGCAAGATGACTTGAATCGCTTGGTTGATTGGTGCGAATGTAATTACATGTATTTAAATTCCTCAAAATGCAATCATATGAGGTTCTGCAGAAAGAGAAATATACTTAGTATATTTTATAAGATCAAATCTGATAATTTAAAGAAGGTTAATACAATAAAAGACTTAGGGGTACAGCTCGACTCCAAAATGCGATTCAACTTTCACATAGATCAAATTTGCTCAAAGGGATTTAAGAATCTAGGTTTCATTCTTCGCAACAGTAGGGACTTCAGATCGCCTGAAACCAAGCTATTGTTATTTAACTCGTTGGTCCGCAGTGGTTTGGAATACTGCAGCGTCGCCTGGAATCCTTTCTATGATGTGTATATTAAAAGATTAGAAAGTATACAGAAGAGATTTTTATGGCATTTAACGTATTCTATTAATTTGGGGAAGGTTCTGTCATCGTATAAAGAAAGATTAAAATATTTTAAAATTGCTGCACTCGCTGATCGAAGACACATGCTCGACCTAGTATTTCTCTACAAGCTTGCAAACGGTATTCTAGATGTGCCTGAGCTTTTTTGTCCATTGTCTTTTTCCACACCGTCACGGTTTCCACCAGCATCACGCTTTTAGTTGTTAAAAGGTTACCTAAATAAGTCGAACTTGGGCCAAAACGCTCCACTTAATAGAATGATAAGACAGTTCAACTCATTCGCGAAGTCAAACGACATCGACCTTTTTGTGGAAACCATTTGCAAGTTTAAAAAGTATATAAGAATATGTGATAAAGCATATAATTAAGTTTGCAGTCTTACTGTTTGTTTATTTGTGGTGGAATCAGTATGATTTTACTTTTGGGAACTGTGCATGTCATTTTAATGGTTAATGTTTGTTTGTGTTTTTATTTGTGGATAATATTAAAATTAAATTATAAAAAAACATCAGAAGCTTTGATAAGTATAGCGACGTTCATCACATTAATACAAGGAACAAAGGCAATCTTGTTGCTCACAGTACTCGTCTCCACAGAATCAGTAGATCTTTCATGGGGCAATGTATATGCTTCTACAATAAAATTCCTGAAAATGTCCGAAACATGCCACTAAATAAGTTTAAGAAAGCCGTAAAAATTAGACTTTGTAATCAAGGTTATTACACTGTTTCGGATTATCTTGAGGATAAAACTAAATGGGCTTGAGCTGCTCCTCATTCATTAATTTTCAAAATTGTTTTATGAGATATAATGTAATTTTAGTTATAAAGATTATATTAAATTGTAATAAATTGGCAATTTAAAAAAGTGGCCCATGAGTTTCTTGCCGGGTTCTTCTCATGAAAGGCTTTACTACGGAATCCGGCCGCTTGTGGCGATTGCAATCGCCACTTTGTTATTGCGGTTGCACTCGCCTCAGGCACTCGTGTTAATTATTTTAATTATTAGTGTATTATTGACGATTTTAAGTGCTACTTAATAGGCCTATGAAATAAAGATATTTTTGAATTTGAATATTGTTATTATTAATAAGCTGTTGATGATTTTTTTCCTATGTTTTGTTGATGTTTCTTTAAATCAAGGTATTGTCAGTTTAGACCTTTACTTATTTGTTTAAACTTTTGAATTTTGCATAATAGTTTACTTAACTTCATTATTCTGAATCCATTTTTTTTTCGTTTAATTGTTTATAGTTAATTTGTTTTTAGAAAATGGTTTAAATTTATGCAACTCCTAATATCCTGCTCACTTGACCACATTATATAAGCAGTCTTCGCCTATAACTGCAATGGCATTAAGCAATAAATTTATGATAATTGTATTAATATTTGAACTGTAACAATGTACATTGTGTTGGGGATCAATAAATAAATGTGTATCGTGCTTTTTATCAGAGATAATATTGTATTAACTACCAGAAGTGTATCGTAGATTTTATTAAATACAATTAAGTATTGTCTATCATGTTTGTTTCGTATTTTTTCCTAACATTTGTTGGGTAATATCTATTAGATGTGTATCGTGCTTTTTATCAGAGATAATATTGTATTAACTACCAGAAGTTTATCGTAGATTTTATCAAATACAATTAAGTATTGTCTATAATGTTTATTTCGTATTTTTTCCTAACATTTGTTGGGTAATATCTAACAGATTTGTACCGTGGTTATTACGAAAGTTTAAAAGGTAATATCTACCAATATTTTATCAGTGCTTGTCTGATTGTACCGGTTTTAGTTTAGTAAAACATACCAAATAAATAGTGTAAATTTTACTGGTGTTACTTTGGTTAATTAATCAAACTAACACTAGTAAAATGTACAGGACTTTTTGGTATATATTACCAAATATAAATTTAGTAGCTAATCTGCAATATTGCTGACATGGTATGAGAGTAAAATCATATTGCTGTTTAGATTGTCAAACTACGTACTACTTTCGTGGCCACAGCTGGCCACGAAAGTAGTACGTAGTAAGTACGTGTCATGTCATCAATATTGCAGATTAGCTACTAAGTTTCTAATTTTCAATGATACCACACCCTAAAAATAAAGTAGAAGAAAAAACCTTACAAGAAATACAGGATCCGGAAAAAAATAAAAAGTTTTAAGACCGTTTGACAAACACTTAAAAAATATACAGGCTTATTGGTAATTCAACATTTTATTTTTAGGGATATTATATATACAGTGTAGTTCATAATTTGCAGTTAAAAAGGTCATGTACGCTAGCCGAAAATCAGCAGTTTCTAGAATACGTCGAATTACCAGTAACCTTATTTAATTTAAGGGCTTAATAAAAACGGTGGTTTAGAGTAAAATAAACTCATTTTTAGTACATATCCTAAAATTTATTTTACCATTCAAAAATACAATTAAATAATCAGTAGATCACTCACCTTAAATTTATATCAGTATAGGATTCAATACCTTTCTTATTTTAAAGGACACAAGGCTGCCAGGTTTCGGCCAGGATGCTGATACGCCGTACCAGGCACCAGGGTGCTTGCATTCGACATTTGCGTTAAGGTAAGTATAGCCGCAAAACTAGCGCCACTTCGAAAATGTTCTTATATCTCCTAAATTAGATCAATTTTCAATAATTTCCGCCTATTAGATACTAGGGAAACACCTATAATATATATTAAATCACTGTATACAATTTGTCGCTCTGTAGTTGTCCCAAAAAACTTGCACAACAAAAAGCGGCCTGAGTTTTGTGCAAGTTTTTTGGGACAACTACAGAACGACATTTATTTATTAATAAATAAATAAATTATTGAAAATTGATCTAATTTAGGAGATATAAGAACATTTCCGAAGTGGCGCTAGTTTCACGGCTATACTCGCCTTAAAACGTTATCACCGTGATGTCGCCACAATAAGTCCACTTTATCTGTCAACGCTACGCCATCCAATGGGAGTGTTCCTGCTCGGAAAAGCACATTTCCTATTAGTTGGATTTGAGAGCTGAAGTGGACATATGGTAGTGATATCGCATCGATCGGCTCACATGTAGAATGAGGGCCTAGGCATAAGTGAAATCAAAAAACGAAAATAACTAAACCTAAGTGTAGGTAATACAATAATCACTAGATCACTTATTTTTAAATTATGTCAGTATACATATGGACCAAAACTTTTTTTAATTTTAATTTAATTTTTCATTTAATTTGAATAGTAAGTAAATCGTATTTTTTATTTTTATTTATTTTAATAGTAACTAAATCGACAATACACGTTATCACCGTGATGTCGCCACAATAAGTCCACTTTATCAGTCAACGCTACGCCATCCAATGGGAGTGTTCCTGCTCGGAAATTCACCTGTGGCAATAACATGAACGTTAGTGGGAGAAATAATTAAATTTTGTCTTTCGTGGTCAGCAACTCATCACTGCTTGTGCTGGCCGTGGGACTGAGCGCAGAAAAATCGCTATCAATGCTAAGAGTATCATCAGATTCTGTCGCCTGTAACAAGCATTAGACACTCATTAAAAGTACATTTTCAACAAAAAAAAAACGACTCAAAACATTTCCATACTCGGCCTCTCATAATAGGTACCATTAACAAGTGAATGTTTTACCTAAAAAACCTCAATATCAGAAAGTAAATAACAAAACATGCTTATTTTAATATGTTTTATAGGATACATTAATAAAAATGAGGTGTTATTTTGACATAAATTAGTCGTCTCCGAGGTCTCGGAGCCCTTTAAAATGACTAACATTTGGACCTCAATATCTTGGTAAATATCAATCTGAGAATGAAAATTTAAATAACAAAACATGCTTATTTCAGTTTAATCATCACGACTCAATCTAATTTAAGCCTAAAAACAGCAAAAAAAAATGTGTAAATTTTTTCTAAGTCCTGCTTACCCCCATGCACAAGCATGCACATTATAAAAAAACAGCAATCATTCTTAGATAAAATAAATGTGCATTTGCGACAAACCCCATTCAGTAAATAAAAAAAGCATGTTTTATTTTATGGCCTGTCCTATTTTTGGAAGTCGGTTCTATAAAAATGGCAAAAAAATGACGTTTGTTGTATAGAAGCCTCCTTAAATATTTATTTTATTCTATTTTTTAGTATTTGATGTTATTAGCAACAACAGAAATAGGTACATCATTTGTGAAAATTTCAACTGTCTAGCTATTACGGTTGATGAGATACAGCCTGGTAACAGACAAACGGACAGACGGAAGGACGGACAGCGAAGTCTTACCGTACCCATAATATGTAAAGAATTAAATTCTAACCGTTAAGGAGTTGTACCTTCCATCACTAGCTCAGCAAAATGAGATGATGATTACCAGACGCAAATAATTGAATAACTTAAGAAAATGTATGAAAATCATTATGAGTGAAAAACTTACCTGAATAATGTTTCGGAGTTTCTTCAATCAAATAATATTATTTCTTTTAAACTCGGAATTAATTCTTTCAGTTCCGTTTCTTGTATATCGTCAAGCATTTTGAACGTAATGTGATCAACTAAAAAACAAGAAAATAACATTAAATCAGTCTTTTAGCTCATTGTTTAAGATTTAGTTACACACCGGCAAATAATCGGCTTAATTTTCTTTCGGAATAGAGGCTTAGGGCCAAAACACAATTAAAACTACACAATAGGTACGATAGATTGTCGCGGCCACGGGCCATGACACACGCCACGCTGCCATTAGGTATGAACCTGCGCCGACACGGTTATGCAGTGGAAATGTATGCCAACCAAACCAATCTGGTAAAATTTACTGAAGTTTGTTTTGTAAATCTATCAAGGTAAAATAGCTAATCAGGTAGGTACCTAACCGCTATTTCTAGGTCAATATTTAGGCATCCTAAATACTTATGGTCCCCTTTCCTATACTCTGACCCTTTTGTAGTGATAGCGATTTACAAAAAAACACGTGGGATATCGGGCCTTGACAAAAGAAAGGCTATCTCCCTTTTAAGTTGAATTCTTCATTAGCCATTCACTCAAAGTTCTCTGCACAATATTACACATTGAACAACCAAAATTAATTTAATATACAACACAACTTAAAGGCATGGCGCTATCTTGAGACACGCATTATTAACAATATAGGTATATAATATCGATCAAAATGGGCACTCACCTTCAAAGTTTGATATGGTCTCGTCAGACAATCCCCATTCCTTAACATATTCGGCGACATCCACACTTAAGTCCTCTTCAAGGTCACTATCCATTATATTACGTGAAACCAAGCACTGCGAGAAAACTTCAGCGAAGCGACAGCTGTATGGCGAGAGAGTTCGCGCATAAATAAAGAATAGCAGGCGGCGCGCTGGCGCAAGTGGGGATGTAGGGGCAGCTAGCCAACTCTACGACGTCTAGGGTTGCCAACCGTACTTTATTATAAAGTGAAAATAATTTCAAAATAGATGACGGACTAAATTAGTTGCTTTCATCCCTAGGGTAACAAATGTACTATTATTATTTTTCTATCTATTATATGTATGTATTTTTATTAAATTTACGAAACTGTTTAGTATTTTTAACATTTTTTTACCACGGTGACAAGTAGGTACTTTTAAACACTATTTCATGTTTCGTATTTAATATTGTTGTTGGAGAAAATAATATGACTGTGCGGAGTGAAAAGTTGCAATAACCAAGGCATGATTGAACGTTATTACAAGCTTTTTATTAATTTGCAACGTATGTATGTAGGTAAGTATGTTTCTTCAGGTGGAATCTTACAACTCAATTTTGCAGCAGATATCGTCAACCGATTGAGCTGAAATTTGGCATACCTATCTACTTGACTTCGATGACAATACAATAATATGGTAAGTACCATGGAACTGGTCTGATGATGGAGCCGGAAGGTGGCCCTAGGAACCTTGTAATAAATAAAGCAATCGTACCGAGCTTAGGCTCTTTAAGAAAACGATTCAATGATCACTAGGTACATACGGCGGCACATCAAGCTTTACAGCTTCAGCTTTTAGTGGAACAAATGACCGGATCTCAGCCAATATGGAAACTAGAAACTCCAAATTTTGTTGTTATGTTCAGTTTTAGCAGCTTTTGCTATGTGACTCATTAAATGAGGGTCTCATGATGATCAGTTAATTGTGTTGGGGGTGTTTTTAAATTTATAGTAATTTATTTGTTAATTTACACCATGAACTCTGGTAGAGAGACTATATTTTGACCTGAACCGTTTTAGTGTTGTAAGTTCAACCGCGAGGTCTGGTAATATTTATCATATTTTATGATAACATCAACCAGACTAAATTGTTGACATTTGTTTGGTAAAATGTAATCTCTTTGTTGATTTACATCAAAACTCTGGTACCAAATTCAACCTTTTTTGTTTTGTAAGTTCAATAGCGAAATTTAGCGAGGTTTTGTTAAATCTATCATAGTTTTTATGTAATTCAGCCAACCTTTACTAATTTGGTAACCATTTTTTTCAGTGTACGATAGCTCAATGGATTAGAGCACTTCCCCGGAAAGGAAGGGACGCAGGTTCGATTCCCACTCGTACTAAAATACTCTTTTTCCTTATTCACAAATTATAATTTGTACTTTAAGAGTAGCTGAGCATGTCAAATGCTAAAATATAGATCAAAATGTCTGAAAAATCACGCCATCAAATAGTATGAATTTTAATTGCAAAATTAAACTTACTACATTGGATGAATGCATGTAAATGCATTGCCGATAGAGGGCGTTGGTCGTTAAGACAAATTTGATGAGGAAATTCGGTACCGCATGGCTCTGTTCGAGACACCCAGTTTCTTGCTTGCCAATTTGGCTTTCTCCTCCAAATGACTCCCGAATTGGACTTTTTTTTAACTGTTTAAGATTAGTTCTGGCAAATGGCTGGTGCAATAATCCTGAATAATAATCAAGCACACTGCTAGGCACGTGACGTGAAACAAGCAAATTAAATGATTCTAGGAGTGATGGACAGTTAAATATATTCTTCAATATTTTTAAAAGTTTATTCAATATTTTTAAAAGTTAATTTTTTTTCATCATGTCTTGTAATTGTCTACGTACCAATAGACCACTTACCATCAGGTGGGCCGTTTGCTCGTCTGCCACCGTTAGCAATAAAAAATGTCTATCCATACCAAAATAACGCAATTTGTCCTTATATGATCAAAGTTGTTTATGCAGCTTACAATAAAAGGCGACGTGTCTCATGAATCGCTTTTGAATGCGTTCTATTCTGAGTTGATGCACATTATATTGTGGTAACACAACAAATTCAAGAAGACTTCGTACATAAGTGTTGTAAATGGCTCTATATGGAATAGAAAAGTTAATTTGGAATCGAAAAAGACTCCTAAATCCTGTAACTCTGTCTTTCCTTGTAATTCAATCGCACCCACATAATATTGAGACTTAATTACATTATGATTTCGTGTGAACGTGATATTGTAACATTTATCTATATTCAATGATATCACCAATAAATATTATGTATTATATACATTCAGTCAAGAAAGTATTGGGAATGGATGATTTATTTTGGTTCCAAATTCAAATTTTTATTTTTTCCGATCTTGAGATGAATGAGGAAATACATAATCGCACTTTGCTCTTGATCGAAGACATGTGTTACCTCATGTGAGGTAGCTTATTAGTCAGGTTAGGAATGCCAGCGCCAAATAGTGAAATGAATGACGCATTTAATCGAGAATTAGAACGGGAACGTGAATAGATCATCAGGAATTAGATTTAGTAATTCAAACGAATGTACCCCTGTTGAATCTCCAACAAAAGGATTTTTAAAATACATTAATGAAGGAAATTGATTATGGAAATGGTGGTTTACATTTTCTGTATGCCCCTGGTGGAACTGAAAAGACATCCCTCATGTCAGTAGTTTTAGCCACTGTTCGTGCGAGATCCAACATTGCGGTTGCAGTTGTTACTTATGGAATAGAAGCTACATTGTTAGAAGGATGCCGTACAGCTCATTCGGCATTAAAATTACCGTTAAATCTTCAAACTATTGAAGAACAAACATTTAATATAACAAAACACTCCGCAATGGCCAAAGTTTTATCAGCATCGAAAATCATCATCTGGGACGAATGCACAATGGCGCATAAACGTACATTGGAAGCACTTAACCGAACATTGAAAGATCTACGCAATGACTTGAGATGTTTTGGAGGCGCAATGATTTTACTGTCTGGCGATTTTCGTCAAACACTGTCAGTAATTCCAAGCAGCAGTTGCTGCCAACGAAATAAACGTTTGTCTTATATCATCGAATCTATGGCACTATGTGAAAATACTTCATCTGACAACAAACATGAGAGCATTGCTGAACGATACAGCTGCTGAAGATTTCTCTGAGCAATAGCTGACTATCGGTAATGGTCGAGTACCTGTCGACCCATCGAGCGGATTGATTTTATTTCCTCCGAATTTCTGTATCTTTGTCTCATCGATTGACGAACTCATCAACAAAGTATTCCCAAACATCATTACTAACCAAAAAAATAATGAATGGTTGAGTGAGCGAGCAATTTTGGCTGCTAAATATAAAGATGTAGATGACTTAAATTACATAATTCAGAATGAAATCATTGGTACACTGCATTCATTCAAATCTATTGACTGTGTAACAAATAAAGATGAAGCCACCTAGTATCCAATTGAATTAAACTCCTTGGATGTACCTGGCTTACCACAGCACAATTTACGACTGGCTACGATTGGCTCCATAGATATCATGCTTTGAAACATAAAAACCAACCAAAACTGTGCAACGGAACGCGTTTGGTGGTAAGTAAATCGATGAACAGTGTGATTTACGCCACGATACTCAAAAGAAAATTCGAAGGTGAGGAAGTTCTCATTCCGAGGATCCCGATGATCCCAACCGAAATGCCATTTAAGTTTAAACGACATCAATTTCCGATCCGTCTTGCATTTGCCATGACCATTAACAAATCACAAGGCCAATCCTTGAAAATTTGTACTCTGAATTTAGAAAATCTATGTTTTTCCCATGGTCAATAATATGAGGCATGTTCACGGGTCAGAAGACCATCTGCGTTATTTGTTCTTGCGCCTGATAATAAAACGAAAAATGTCGTCTATCACAAGGTGCTTCACTGAAGAGTGCAAACCATGCATCAAAATAAATGGCCAATAAAAAATCTTTAAAATACTTGATTTTTTTATTTATATTTATTATGCTAATAAAAATGAAATCCAAAATCTGCTCATTTATTGCCCCTAAGGCGGAACAAAGTTCGCCGGGTCAGCTAGTCGTTTATAAATACGTTAAATAGCCAGGGACCTAGGTGAGATCCTTGGGGAACGCCTGTCATGGACATACACACACACACTCAGGGACTCAACTATACAGAGAGTATTCTATCCATCCATCAGCCTTTCAAAGTCCACTGCTGGACATAGGCCTCTTGGGGAGCCAAGAAAACGCCACAATGAGCGATCCCGTCATCCCTAGTACCCCTATCCCTAGTCAGCCCTACCACCAATAATACAACGGTCGACAAATGCTAAACCCTCTAAGAGAATAGGATTTTTCAGAAAAGGGCCGTGTGGGGACCTTTAGAATTGTCCCACCCCCTCTCTACCCACGGGAGTCGTAAGAGCCGACTGAGGGAATATCGGGGGAGTAGGCAGCAGCACTCCCTCGAGTATTAGCAACATCTACTGCGATCGCCAACCCGCCTGCCAAGCGTTGCGATTACGGCATTATCCCCCATGACGGGATCGCTCATTGTGGCGTTCTCTTGGGGAGGGCTATGTCCACCAGTGGACGTTGAAAGGATTTTCTCTGGTCCATCCACCCAAAGACTTGGGTGGCATCACGTGTAGGTATTCACGCCTGAGCTGCCTCATTCGCTGGCGGCGATACGTATCAGCGAAGGGATGTAAATCCCTGGCCATATCCACCGCTTCCTTCTGTGAGATGACTTCTACGCAGAAGGTTGCGACTGTGGTCCTGTCGCTGCCGTGCATCGTTATAACGAAGATCGGCAGGGGTAGATCTCACTTATTGCCACTACGAGTTCACAGCACTGCTCGGTCCAGCTCAAGAGACCCCGTTAGGGGCGTCCAAGGACCCCGCCCAGATGGGTGCGCCGTACAGTGCCATCAACCGGATCACTCCGGGTAAAACCGTCGGCACGCAATATTAAGTCCGCAGCCTTGGCGACAGCTGGCGGAAGTGCTCGCGAAAGAGCCACCTCGTCCAGTACCAGGCCTAGATACTTGAACTGGGCCTGGATCCTGATTTGGACCACGTTCACCGTGGGGGCCCATTGAATAGTAGGCCCTCCAACTTAACCAGGGCCACCCCAAGCTCCAGCATTCTGATTATCTCCCAGGTCTCTAAGGTGTACGACTAGCGTGTCATCCGCGTAGCAGATAACCGCATGCCCAAGGGAGTAGCCGAGAACACACACGCAGTCATAACCGATGATTGAAAATGATACCTTCCGCCGACTCTTGACTCTTTGCGAAATGAATACATTCCCTATGTCAATATTATCCTCGCTTTTTTTAATATTTGAAAATGTAACATACTTTATTGAATTGGATCGTCATAATTGTAAAAATTATCATTCTTTAGCTACAAAAAGTCTAATCATCATGTACAAGTCATGAATCGTACATGGCACGTGTCAGCATTTTTCCCTCACCTCGCGGAAATCGTAATATTTCAAACGCAATCAATATTCATAAGCAGTAGTAGTACGAGATTATATTAGCAAAATTACTTGGTAGTTAAGAGTACAATAAACAGCATTTCAGTTAACTATCAATGGCTCATTTAAACATTCAAGGCGTGTCTACAGATTATACATCTTTACAGTCCTTCAAGCCTTTTAACAATTTTAAAGTTACTATGTCAAAAAGTGATAAATAAGACATTTTAAACTTTTGTCTATAATCAAAATGGAATATTGGGATTTAGTTGTATTAAATGTATGTGGTAATGTATGTATCTGTGTGATCGAAACGTCATTCACCTCATCTATACTATTTTAAAGCTGTAACAGAGCTGTGTACATTTAAGATATTTAAGAAAAAATACTGTAATAGGTTATATGTATAGGTGTCAAAACACAAAACATCACAAAAAAAAAACTACTGAACGGATTTTGATGCAAACTTATTTTTTTGATAGTTCTTGATTGGACTTAACAACTGGTACATTTTATCCCGCTACGATATCGCGAACCTGAGATATAACCTAAAAATTAGCTTTTGGCTGCGGCGGTGCCGCGGGCAAAGGCCAGTGTTATATATTAAAATTTAAGTACTTATTTAAAACTCATTTTTTCAAAGAGAATTTACTATGATTTGGCTAACAGAGCACTTTGGTTCTACAACAAAACCCTTTTAGGCTAAGAAAACATTAATGGTCCATTTGTAAACTATAACGTATTCCATATTTAATGTAGGTGACCTATCCCTTTTTTGGATTAATTTTATTTATTATTTTATAATTTATCAATATTGATTTAATAAATCCTTTGATATGGTATTTTCCTTTACTCCTAGTCTACCAAGAGGTGGGGCAAGTGAGGTTGAGCAATCTCATTTCTTCTATTTATTTTGTGTAAAGTAACCGTTCATTCTCAAAATCAATGTATTTTTAGGAACTGCGTGAACAATAAACAATTTAACAAACGGTGCTTTTAAAATTAAAGACAAAAAGACTTTAATTTACAACGAACAGATTAACAAAATTAAGAATAATGGAAAATAACTAAGCTCTGATTTATAATATATAATTTAGTTAACAATTGTGGATACTCAAACGGACATAAGTTCCCCTCTTACAAGTGAACACTACAGCAAAAGGTGTTGGAATCAGCACGTCAACTCCTTATATAGAAATGCTGCCCACTGACAACACCTCTCCTACCCTGACAGCTGTTTGACATTTGTCGCTAACAGTATATTTTGAAATAATTGCACGTAATCACTTTATTGCACAGGTACCTGTAACTCCTGGACTGTATGTTAATATTTTACTCGCCCTATACCTATATTGGAGTTGCTACCTATTATATTTTTTTACGAACGGAAGTAAAGTAACCAAACACGTATCGGTTGTGGCGACGACTTAGTTTTTTTTCAACCTTTTTAATGTCCCATTATTGAGTACAGGTATTTTCTCATAGGCCGTAGTCCACCACGCTCGTCCAGCGTGGGTTGGCAGACTTCACCACCTATCGAGGGAACCTCGCAGGCATACAAATTTCCTTACGATGTTTTCTTTTATTTCCTTACGATGTTTTCTTTTACCGAGAAGTTATAATTTATGAGTATACATACATAATTTTAAGAGACGTGCGAGATTTTGAATTTGATTGGTGATCGAATTATCTTTGCAATCCCTAGTTTTACTACTACGCTATAACTTCATCATATAGATATTGCAATACTATTAAACCTTCACCATTTATTTTTTTAAGCCCAACGGTGGCAGACGATTAGACGACCCACCACACTTACCATAAGTGTTAACAACTACTAATGGCCTTTGCCACACCAGGGGTACAGCCAAGCCACCGGCTACCGTGAGAGTGCTCTCCCCTTCTCAAACCTCGTTTAAAGAAGGACATGTCGTAGCACTGGGGAAAATGTATTCATGAATCTTCTTCCCATTAGTAGAAATATGCGAAAAAAACAAGTCTAATTGTTTTATATACATAAAATAAACAGAACTTTCTGTTGTCAGAGTATTTTAAAGTGTTGTCTGCTATTTTTAAACAAAGTTCGAAACAATACTTTTCCTTTGCAAATAATGTTCTGTGAAGCTAGTACACACAGTTCAATGGTTTCGAGCGCGAACTCGAGATTCACAGAAAAGGTACCTCACGGCGCGGCGGAGTGAGAGCATAGGTGTACATACCTATGTGTTTAAACATTCTCGAAAATATAGGACAAGGTTACCTATAATCTTCTATTCTATACTATTATAAAACAGTAACAGAGCTGTGTCTGTACATTTAAGATATTTGAGAAATAATGACTGTATTACGCTATATAGACGTGACTGAACACAAAACATTTTTTTTAGATTTTTGTCTGTTTGTCTGTTTGTTTGTTCGTGCATCACGCAAAAACTACAGAACTGATTTTGATGCAAATTTTTTTATTTGATAGATCTTAATTAGAATTAAAAACTGGTATACATTTTATCCCGCTACTATATCGGGAACCTGAGATACAACCTAAAAACTAGCTTTTGTTTGCGGTGGAGCCGCAAGCAAGGGCTAGTATAAAAAGAGATCCAATAAGAATTTTGTAATCACCTCATTGATTAAAAAAATCTTATTGGATCTCTTTTTATAAACTTTTATTCAGTAAATTTTCACATATCCCGGTGTGTCTGTAATCAAATCTTGTTAGATAAATTTGACCCACTTCCTGGTTTCCAATTGAGCAAATTGAGAAATTTTGTATACACGTGTAAATCTGAGACCAATACAATATTATTATGACACAGCACTAATCTGATTATGGAGCTGGCAGGTGGCTATGGTAACTTTGTAATGAAGGGACGCTACTCCATAGAGTTTGAACTCCTTTGATTTGTCTCGATAAGAAATCTTGCCTTTTTTATTTTTATTTTAGGTGGGCAAAAATGTCCTACCGCATACCCCGCTGCCCGGGGAGACAACGGGGTAGTATGGGGCTCTCACACACTAAAAACCCACCGTGCACCTCCACCCGCCCTTGTTACGGCGGATCACGGGTACCGCGTCGTTTCGACCGCGATCCGCAGGCGGCAGCCCCTTCGGGCACCCTCTCTTGAGCGACGCCTCGCGCACTTGGGCGTCGCACCTTCGCGGTAGGCTTCCGCGGACGGCAGGGTACTCTCCGACCCCACCGTCCGCAGCCTCGGCTAGGGCGGCATCAGGCGCAGGTAAGCGCGCGCACGCCGCCCCACGCGCCGGCGGCTATTCGGGTCCGCGAAGGAGGATTCCTCCCAGGCCCTCTCCGCCACCTCCTTCCGCGGGATGGCAGCCTCGCAGAAGGCGGCGACCGCGGCAACCATCGCTCGCGCAACGGCCGGCAGCGATAGGTCCACGCCTATGACTGCAACGAGTTCCCGGCGCTACACATCCCAGGCCGGGCACGACTCGAGTGTGTGCTGGGGTCGTCTCCCTCCTAGCGATCATGTGCAGGTATTTGCAGAAGCAACCATGCCCCGACAAAACCTGCACCAACTAGAAGGTGAGGATCCCGTGCTGCCATCCTGCCCATTCCTCCAAGATCGGCTGGAGCGCCCCCACGGTCCAGATACCAGCCCGGGGCGTCTCCAGCCGAGACTTCCACTTTAGGACGGTGGCGCGGCGGGCATCTTCCCGCCACGATGACATTGCGCTCGGCGAGGGGCGGCTGCCCCCCACCTGCGCCATCGACGCCCGCCGATAGACGTCGGCGAGCACCTCCGCCTCCAGATCCCACGGGGGGGTTCCGGCCAACGCGCAGGCTGCATCGGTCGAGACCGTGTGGTACCCGCGTATTGCCCTGACCGCTGCGACCCTCTGTGGACGCCACAGAAGGGCCCTATTGCGAGCGGCCAGGAACTCCACCCGCACGGGCGCGCTGTACAGTGCCATCGACCGTACTACCCCCGCGTAGAGTCGTCGACACGCGAGACTCGGTCCGCCCAAATTCGGCATCAGTCGCCCGAGAGCGGACGCCGTGTCGACGAGTTTTGGTGCAAGACGGCGGAAGTGCTCGTCAAAGTGCCACCGTCCATCCAATACCAGGCCCAGATATTTGATGTGGGCCTGGATTGGGAAGCCCACACCGTTGACCGTTATCGAGGCGCGGGCTCCCCGTCGGCGCCCATGGAAGAGTAGGCCTCCGACTTTTCAAGGGCCACCCTAAGCCCCAGCGCCTCGATCCACCTGACCACCTCCGCGGTACATGAGGTAGCCACCTCCTCCAGGGTCCAGCTCCGGGCTGTGACGAGCGTACGTCTGCGTTAAGAAATCTTGCCTTAAACTTTTGTTTCCAGATTCTGGATTTTTCCAGAATCTCAAGATGGAGCTGGCCATCAGAACTCTGCTAAAAAACGCCGTAATCCCATCAACTTTTTCGTTCAATTGTTTTGTTCAAGCATGTACTCCGATCTTAAAAGATATCCAGGCCCTGATGATGGAGCCTGAAAGTGGCCATGGGAATTCTGTAATAAAACTAGGCAATCCTGTCGTCTTTAGAATCGTTTGATTCGTTTTGACAAGCACTCCGGTCTAGGTGATATTCATTCAGGGGCCATGATGATGGAGCCAGAAAATGCCCACGGGAATTCTGTAATAAATGAACGTAATCCCATCAAATGTAGTCATTTGATTCATCTTGATAAATACTCTGGTCTTAGATGATATTGAGTGTCTGCTGATGTAGCAAGAAGATGGAACTTTAGACGGCGGCTGTAGGAACTTGCAATAAAATGACCCAACCTTTTAAAGCTTATGGTCGTTGTTCGGCTCGTCGATTCGTCTCTGGTGCTTGGTTCTAATGAATTAAGCTGGTCGAATATTATATAAAATGAATACATATCTATAAGAAGAATCACATCAAAGCTCAGCTTTTTAACATTAGATATTTTTCTAAAATATAAACAATAAACTTCTAAAAAGTAAAAAAATAAAAATATAAAAACAACATATTTTTTAGATCAGGCTTTTATAATTTTTGGAAAATTGAGACTGAATATAGGTTTTTTTTTAAATGTAATGAAAACTAGCTTGTTTTTTTTAAAATATGTTTTTTTTTACGTTTATGTATTTATAGAAGTCGACTGATGTTCAGGTTACACACGAATATTTTACCTTTGCTTCACAAAAGTAGATTTGGAGTCTTAATATTTGGCTCTGTCTTATAAACGTCTCGTAATTGAAAAGCAGTTGTTGCGTGTAATTACTGTTAAAGGCGATTTAATGTTTATAGTTCTCAGAAAAGAAAAGGGTTTTTTTAACCCAGTAAAAATACTTATACCTGCTAATATTATAAAAAGAAAAACATTATAATGTTATTTTTAGCACTTGATGCTAGGCTATTTTCGGGACTAGCAATTTCGATAACGCATTCCTTGTTTAGAGAAAATGACACGTAAGCTTATTGGTAAAGCGTCTGGAATGGATGTACAAATTTGAATCTAGCTAGTGGCTACCATTTTGGATTTCACTTTCTCTCTTTGTGTTCTGAAAAAATATTTTGTTTATAATCGATGAAGTCTGAAATTACGTAATCAATTTTGTTAAATATTTTACTTTTACTAATCATGATTTCTATAGATCATGATGTTATATAGCATGTATAAATATACAAGCTATATAACATCAACATTTAACGAACGGGAGAGGAGCATTAACGTAAATATAATGGAAAGGGCTAGAAAATGTTAAAAAACAAAAACATCTTTGAAAAAGTTTAATTAAGACTGAAACGACCTTTAATAAAATTATAGCAAACTATGAATATCAGGTCTTGAAAAGAATTTAAGTTGATGAGTTTATTACATAATTTGCAGTTTTTTTTCGTTATATATTATACAATAATAATATATTATGTGAAATGAAGCGGTGAGTAGCGGCTCGATAATATTCTTGGTGTAGTTGAGTCCATGAACGACAGTTACCATTTACCGTCAGGTGGGCCGTGGCTGGTCTGCCACCATGCGCAATAAAAAAAAATATATTGGTATATGACATAGCTACGCGAGTATTGTTGGACATGCTCGGCTTCTAGTGGGTATCCATAGATTTGTCTAATGATAATTAATTAACTAAATGACACGTCAGTATGCATTTTTTACCTAACCGTAATAACGAGTGTTAAGGTTGATCCGAAGTCCACTCGGGTCATCTATTAAACGTAATATAATAACTAGGAAGGGTAATTAAATTTACGTAAGGTTAAAGACGGAAATGATAGTAGACATTCTTATAATTACTCGGTTCTATTTCTAAGTATATTGAGAACTGACTAAGGGATTGATTTTTTATCAATGCGACTGTGAGGGAAGGAAATGAAACATGACTCAACCATCTCGTTATTGTTGTAAATTAAGTTATACGAGCTCTCGAGCACTCGCGCCCTCAAATATTACGCGAGTACTTGGGCGTGGAGCATTTTTCTTACACATTATTATAGATAAAATTCCTGCTTAGACTTAAAAAGTTATATGCTTGTTGTGGTTTTATTAATAAAACACTTTTGTTTAGTCATAAAAACTTTACAAAATTATTGTCTTTTAATAACAATTTTAGAAACATAAAGTCCTCTCAAGTTAAAGAAAAAGTAATATTTTAATGAAACTTCTTCTACTATATCATTCTTCATAATATGGGCGAGCTTTAAATGCCTCATATAATATAGTCTCTAGATTTATATTTATAAAACCCTGGTAATAACTTTTTATCAAAGTGTTAAACAATATACAAAAATATAAACTACGGGGATCCCTAGTTTAAGTATTTTGTGTTGGTCTCAGTGTCAAGGTTACGTCAAACTTTCTTGTTGGAGGCTAGGGACATCAATATTAAATATTATATTTTGTGTGTTTTATGTGGAAAGTGATTATAAATATGTTTTATCTAATTTATATGAAAGTTATTGAAATCATCGCGTTTCTAGAAATGCGATGCTAAGAGTATGTGTGTGTGAGAGAGAGAGTTTTACAGAATTATCCTGTAGAATTAAATACATCCATATAACGTCCAAATTTTATCAACAACTGTCTTTGGAAATATTTATTCACTATCCTTTCAAATTTCAGCATTTGAAGTCCACCGCTGGACAATATTATAGGCAAGAGAGTGCCACAGCGACCTGTTTTATGCCGGTGCAGTGTCTCTCTAAATATAATCAGAAACAGAATTACTCGATCTATCAGTTGCTTTTACATAAAGGAATAAATATAGCATCTTAACATCACGCCTGTATTCCCCGAAGGGGTAGGCAGATGTGTATTACACACCCACGGTTTGCCGGCCGATGTTTAAGACCCACGTAATAGGGGGTGAGCTTTTAGCCGTCTACTGAGAACATTGCCAAACCCCAGGCTGCTACCACAGAATAAATACTAGTCCTACGGACAGAAACATCATTTCCATTAAAACTTGTCCAAAGTCTCTCTATAATAGTCTACAAAATCTTAATAATAATACCAATTGTTCGTAGCGAGAAGAAATGTACCTTATGTACACAGAAATACAGTTGAGATTGTTTTTCCCGCCGCGTGATCCTCGGGCAACCGCGTCATTCAACGAATGCGCTAGGGTTGCACCTATGATGAGCGGGAGATGACCAGCCATCTCCCGTCCCGCAGAAGACGCACTGGGCGTCAAAGGGCGCTAGTTGATCTCCGGCCCTCATGAGTGCAGGCCTGAGGGTGATAGGCCTAGGGCAGTCTGTCACCCTAGCAGAAGCAGGCCCGAGACGGCGGCTCACGTGTTCCGCAAGCGCCTCTCGATGAGGTTTGGCCCTCCAAAACAGACGGGGCCACCAGGAATGGAGGCCCAGACCTGCTAGGGGTGGAGGAACTCATGGGTAGAGCGTACACCTCACCCCTGGCGAAAGGTAGTCTGAAGGAACACCGCGTGGTTTTAGCAGGTAGCCCAGTTCCACTGGGAGTCCGGCATAACCCCTCCGTCTGCCCGGCGGTCGGGTATCCAAAAAGGATTTCCACGCGTAAAAAAAAAAAGACCTGTGATGATTTTACTTACTTACTTATCATCACGCTATCTCCCTTGCGGGGTAGGCAGAGAGAACAGAGTGACAAAAGGCTCTATTCTTGCATACATCTCTCGCTTCCTCAACGTTCATAATTCTCTTCATACACTCTCCGGTTTCCGCTCGGTTTCGGAGACTCTTGACTCCACCGACAGCAACAAAGCTATCGTTAATAAAACTTAAAAAAATATTTTTCTAGTGGATTCTATTTGATTACTTTTTATACTATCATTTTAAATGTTATTTTCAAGTTGGATTATTTTTTTATAAATTGTTTTTTTTTTGTTGATACGTTTAGAGTTTTAGCTCTGAATTTTCGGTTATTAAATTTTATTGTCCAAATACCCTAAATCGCGTAAATAATTTATTTTAATCAATAGGTACTACAAGCGCGAGCGCTTAGGGGCGCGTGCGACACTCTTCGCTCGGTTGTACCGTGGTCGGTACGCGAAGCGGTAGGCATTTAACTCGGGGCCTTGAGCGAGTGATGTACGCCCACGGAGTACAGTGTACGCCTGCTGCTACTGAGAATTTTTGTTTTTACGAAATAGCTCAATTACACTTCCCGACCCGGGGATCGAACCCGAGACCTCATGATTAGCAGTCGCTTACACTACCGCTTCACCACAGTTACTAATTCTCTAATATTCAGTATTATTCACTTTTGCACACCTCATAAGCGAAGCGTTGAGGTGGGTACTAGTCTCACTTCACACAGAACAACTGATTTTAAAATTTAAAATGTCTCTATTTATCATAAATATTGCACTTGTAAAATAACACTATTTTTAACACTCATGATATTTTGATGGCATTTTTGTTATTTAAACTAGCTAAAAAACTGTTTACAAAAGTTCTGTCTTGGACGTCCGTGTGTTGTAGTTATGTTTGGATAACGTATGTTAGCACGATAACGACCGAAATACTTTGCTGATAGAGTCTTTTTTTCTCTTACACTTCAGTATAATTACGAATAGAGCCCTATCACTTTTCACGGTCTGATTCGATGTGGTTTAATTGTTATTAAATAAACAAAAAAATAGTGAATATTTACGCTCGATTCAATGGTACACTACACTAAAACTAGCGCTATAACTTATTTCGTAAGAACTACTTCTATAGACCAATATAGTAGTACTTCTTAAAATTAGCTCTAATATATAATCTTAGATGGCGTATAAGACATGAGAACTACATTAGTACTTTTTAAAATTAGCGCTAACTATGTGATTTATTGAAAACTACTTAGTAAGACCGATACATTATATTAGTTACTTATAAAAGAATCAATTTTATTGTGAAAAATGAAGATTATGAGGCGTGCACTTTTGGATTTTCCAAAGTATTTTAAATTCTGCGAAGAGAACAAACAATTTTGTAACAATCCTAGCCGTAAGCGAGGTCCGGGTAACAGCTAGTTTCAAATAAATTTAAATGAGAAATTCTTAAATAAACGCCAGGTATTTGAGCCAATAGCAATTATGTAAGGACTTTATATTAAAAAATTTAACAATGTTGTTGAGGGATTGTAAATTATCTTATGATGAAAATGTAAAGATTATCAGTAGGTACCTAAAAAGTAAATAGCCTTGGATACAATCGTAGGGCCATTTTAAGAAGGCATACAGGTAAGGGACCAATCTGGGCTAACCCATAGCCAAAACTATAGCAAAAAAAAAAAAATTATCAATCATGTTCTTATAGTATGAAATAAATATTTTAATATCTTTATGCGGTATTGTAAAACTAACTGTCATAGTATTTCAAAATCGAAAATAAGTTTGTTAAACATTCACGTAACTATTGTACACACAGTTCCAGTGGCCCGCCAATACAGGAGAGACGACATGCGGTGGGTTTATTTAGTGGGTTGGAGGGCCCCACACTACCCTGTTCGTTGCCCCGAACGACGGGGTATGCAGTTAGGTACATTCTTTTCTGCCTTAACAAAAAAAGGGGTGATTACACACAAACGCAGTATTAATAAATATCATAATATTTTTTTTTTTTTTTATTGGCTATTGGTAGTGAGCCTGGAGCTATATCAGCAAAATTACAAAGGTTGTGACGTCCTCCGACGTCATATTACTTTTAGTTTAATACACCCATAACAAAGTAAAGATAATCCGTCCATCCATCCGTTCATCCTTTAGACGCCCAATATTAGACATAGGGCTCCCCACGGCTCTTTGTTGTTTTGACCAAATTATTAGTCTGCTGGAGGGCCTTCTTACAATGCATGGTCTCGAGAAATTCTCGAGCTTCTCTTCTTCCCCAGCAGTTATCAGTTCACCGAGCGATGTGGCCTGCCCATTGTCACTTCACCGTGCCATCCCGTGGGCTATGTCGATCACTACTGTTTTCTTATGGATCTCCGTATTAGTACGGATTCAATCACGTTGAGAAATACCGAGCATAGCCCGCCATAGCACGCTGAGCTACTTTGATCCTTGATATAAGGTCAAAATTCAACGGCCACCAAATGTATAATATAAATATATTGTATTTTACCCATAGAGGTATATGTATATTATAGATCTATGATTTTACCATGATACCATACATTATTTATTTTACCTTGTTTTTTTATTAACTCGCCTTCTTGTATGTCGGTCCGGCTAGAATTTTGTAATTGATTAAAAACTTCCTGATGACCTAGATACTTGAAATTTGGACCATAGCTCAGCAGTGGATGACAATCCATGAAAATGTTAAAAAAAAGAAGAAATATGAAAGGAGGAGAGAAATATGAAGAAAATGAAAAAGACGAAAAGAAAAATAATAATAAATTAAAAAATTATGTACCATGTTGATGTTGTCGTCATCACACGTCACAGAATAATTCTTATATCACGGTAGACTTTTACAAATATAATATATACCGACATTATAATAACAGGAGACAAAGATATGATTTGGAAATCCTTACTTCCTTTCATCCATCCATCCATCAGCCTTTCGACGTCCACTGCTGGACATAGGCCTCCCCAAATTGGGGGTATAGTGCCGTAATCGCCACGCTTGGCTGGCGGGTTGGCGACCGCAGTGGATGTTGTTAATACTCGAGGGAGTGCTGCTGCCCACTCCCCCGGTATTCCCTCAGTCGGCTCTTACGACTCCCATGGGTGGAGAGGGGTGGGACAATTCTAAAGCCGGCCCCACACGGCCAACTTACTTACTTACTTCCTTACTAATATTATAAATGTGAAAGTGAGTTTCGTTTTTTTGTTAAGTTTTCACGCAATTACTACTGGACCAACTATCATGAAATTTTGTTTACAATCAGGAATCTTTTCATCCCGGAAAAATGAACGATGCTTGATAGCTATTTTTACATATATGAATGTGTAAGATCGATGTATTTGTATTCTTAAGTGCATTAGAAAGGAATGGTAGGCATAATCTAGTTATAAATTTTTACGTTAAAATAGCTCTTTAAAGCTCAATTGGAACGTATTTGAAATGATGTTAGGTTATATTTCGTATGCGCTACTTGTCATGATATTTGATAATTATATACTGAGGCGTTAAGAATGTCTTTGTAAGTCATTGAGTTACATACATCAATGTTGTAAGCTCTCATTAAGTAAAGAAAGATTATATTCAGTTATTTGATAAAATCATTGGGCTCGCTGCTCGTCATTTTCTTTTAAAATATTTATTACATTCCTATCTCTGTTTTTCTAAACAATTGCTACTTAAGATTCCTTTGCCTCTGGTTTAATTTAAACGGTTTGTTATTGGAGTATTGGAGTGTTACAAATAAGTCAACTCATAGTTATACTTATCATTGTAAATTTAAAAATAAATTATTTATAATTTATTTTTAATAAAATAATATTTATAATTCCGAAATAATAGACATTTGCTATAATGTTAAATTCACACTAATAAGCTGAAAATAGTATTCTATTTAATTTAAGGGAAAAGTACATAAATAACTAGATACACTTATTTTCACCTGAATATTTACGATAGTTCTATTTTCATTAATTTTTTTGAAATCTGTACCAGGAATTACAGGAACAACATAGAATTAATTAGTAACGTTAATACACTCTGAATAGTTATTGCTGATATCAAAACTCGCTAAAGAATATTATCTTAGCACAGATAACATAAGAGATATGAAAAAAAGCCTAGATATTGCAAGCAACCGCATTCAGAATTTAGCAGAAAAATGTTTACATGACCGTAAACGACGTCTGTTTTCAGTGGCCCCTACGTATGTACGTATCGGCCTGCGTTCAGCGAGCTCATTCAAGCACTCTGCGAATACGCGTAGGTGTAGATATCTTTTGCTATATAAAATAAATTAGTTAGAAACAACTCCAAAAATTAATTATTATAATAATATACCTATTATACATAAATATTTAGGAGTAAATAATGGCGTATTTTAGTTATTTTATGAGCATCTACTCTGTTCTTGAAATAACCGAAATAGTTATTTTAACTCTTTAGTTTATGTTTTACAGTAGATAGCAAATGTAATATATTGAAATTCAAATTTGTTTGTTTCTGAAGAATAATTTTAGTTTTAATGCATCAATGCATTATTTTCAGATTCTAGGTATTAAAAGCCTACCGCAGCTTAAGTAATGTCACACAGTTCCATGGTCCACCAGTACAGACGGAGAGATGGCATACGGTGGGTTTATTTTGTGGGCGAGGGCCTTGTTCGTTACCCTGGACGACGGGGTATGCGGTTAGGTGTATTTCTTCCCTCCATCCATCCATCCGCATCCATCTGTGCCGACCGCATCCAACGGCTCCCCGCAGCTTTGACCAGATCATCGGTCCATCTGGTGGGGGGCCGTCCTACGCTGCGCCGTCCGATACGTGGTCGCCACTCGAGAACCTTTCGTCCCCAACGGTTATCGGTTCGTCGAGCGATGTGGCATGCCCATTGCCACTTCAGCATGGCAACCCGGCGGGCTATGTCGGTCACTCTCGTTCTCCTACGGATCTCCGTATTACGGATTCGATCACGTAGGGAAATACCAAGCATAGCCCGCTCCATAGCCCGCTGAGCGACTTTGAGCCTTGATATGAGGCCAACATTCAGAGACCACGTCTCTGTTCCGTATGTCATCACTGGTAACACACACTGGTCGTAGACCTTCGTTTTCAGACACTGCGGAATATTGGACGAGAAGATCTTCCTTAGCTTCCCGAACGCTGCCCAGCCGAGTTGGATTCGTCGATTGACCTCTTTCTCGAAGTTGTGCCTACCTAACTGGACTGTTTGTCCCAGGTAGACATAATGGTCGACAACTTCGAGAAACGCACTCCCGACTAGTACTGGTGCTGAAATGACATGGACATTAGACATGACTTTCGTCTTGTCCATGTTCATTTTGAGACCCACTAGTCGGGAAACCCTGCTGAGATCATTGAGCATGGTGCCAAGGTCCTCCAGAGATTCTGCCATGACTACGATGTCGCCGGCATATCGAAGGTGAGTCATGTATTCGCCATTGATGTTGATGCCGAATCCGGTCCAGTCCAAGAGCTTGAAGACATCTTCCAATGCAGCGGTGAAGAGTTTCGGGGACATAACGTCTCCCTGTCTAACACCTCTCTGCAGTTGGATCGGTCCCGTACTCTTGTCCTGAACACGGACTGACATGGTGGCGTTTCTATACAAGCACTTCAGCACTTCGATGTACCGATTGTCAATTTGGCACCGCTGAAGGGACTGCAGCACCGCCCAAGTTTCGATCGAATCGAAGGCTTTCTCGTAGTCCACAAACGCCAGACACAGAGGCCGATTGTATTCTTCGGTTTTCTGTATAATCTGGCGTAGCGTGTGATTGTGGTCTACGGTACTATAGCCTTTTCGGAAACCGGCTTGTTCGAGAGGCTGGAAGTCGTCAAGCCTGCGCGTGAGTCGATTTGTAATGACCCTCGAAAACAACTTATAGACGTGGCTCAAGAGCGAGATGGGTCTATAGTTCTTCAAGAGGGTTCTGTCACCTTTCTTGAAGAACAGTGGTGCTGGTGTGCCACGCTTCTGGTCCACGACTCTGGAACGTCGCCCCCGAGAACGACGGAATTGAACAGCCTCTGAAGAGCTTTTAAGACCGGCTTTCCGCCTGCTCTCAGAAGCTCTGTAGTGATTCCGTCGTCTCCTGGTGCCTTTCCGTTCTTTAGTTGTTTGAGAGCCATTCTGATCTCGTACAGGCTGACGTCCGGGATATCTTCGGTAAATTGCCGAGTTAGCTTGGATCTGGGGTCTTGGACCAAGCCAACAGCAGGGCTCTGGGATCTGTACAACTGTCCATAGAACTGCTGGACCTCTCCCAAGATCTCATCTCGAGAAGAAATGATAGTGCCGTTGTTGGTCCTCAGTTTAGTCAACTGACTTCGGCCAACAGACAGATCTCTTGCGAACACTTTCGAGCCTTGGTTCCGCTCTATCGCCTCTTTAATACGGGTAGTATTAAATTGGCGAATATCGTGTCGCTTAGCTTTGGAGATCTGTCTGTTTAACCGCCTTAGGCAGGACCAATCGGCTGAGGACTGGACTATCATTTCTTTTCTCCTCTCCATGAGTTTGAGAGTATGGTCCGAGAGTTTACGGTTCCTACTGACGCGACGGGCCTTGAAGTAAGTCGACCCGACGGCGTGGACAGTTTGCACGAACCTGCTGTTCGTATCGCTCGCTGATTCACACTCATCTAAACATTGGAAGCGATTTTGTAGTTCGAGCTGGAAGCTCTCGGGGTTCTGGTATTGGGCAGGTGTTGGTCGGAGCGTAGACTTCATCAAACGCGACCTCTCGACTTTTGTTCTAATATTCAAGATGCCCCTGACTAGTCGGTGATCACTCCCAGTTTTAATCCTGCTGATCACTGAGACATCATTGAATATGTGTCGTTTGTCCGACAGGATGAAGTCAATCTCGTTTTTCACTGAACCATCAGGGCTAATCCAGGTCCATTTTCGCTGGGGCTGCTTCCTGAAGAAGGAATTCATCATGAAGAGGCCTTCCTTCTCCAGAAAATCAGCCAGCATCTGGCCCCTGTGGTTCCTCTGCCCAAATCCATAGTGCCCCACCTTCAGTTCATCGTCTGTCCTTTTGCCTAGTTTCGCGTTAAAGTCTCCCATAAACACCGTGAAATAGGTTTTAGACAAGTGGATGACCTTCGAGATGTCCTCATATAGGGCCTCCACCTCATCATCGGAGTGTGTCGAGGTCGGTGCGTAAACCTGTATGACCTTCAACGAATACCGTTTGGTTATTCTGAGTATAAGGTACGCTACCCTACTCGACACACTTTCAATCCTCTCCACGTTGCCTACGAGAGACCTGCGAACGATAAACCCGACACCCCCTTGGGACTGGTGGTCGCCCTCCCGGTGGAAGAGCAAGTTCCCGGACTGGAGGATTGTCGTGCCCTCACCCTCTCTTCGGACTTCTGACAACCCTATAATGTCCCAGTGGATTTTGCTCAATTCCTCTTCCAGCTCGGTGATTCTCTCGTCAGTCCGAAGTGTCCGAACGTTGTGCGTTACCAGGGCCATAGGTCGTTGTTTATGGTAGCCTATCCGCGACCGGAGATTCTTCGCACCCCCTGCTCCGCCGTTACCGGGCCCGCTACCGTTAGGCCACGGAATAGCGGAGCTGCCGTGACTGAGGGCCGTTTTTTGTTGGGTGCTCATTTTTTTGGGGGATATTGCCGTAATCGCCACGCTTGGCAGGCGGGTTGGCGATCGCAGTGGATGTTATTAATACTCGAGGAAGTGCTGCTGCCCACTCCCCCGGTATTCCCTCAGTCGGCTCTTACGACTCCCATGGGTGGAGAGGGGTGGGACAATTCTAAAGCCGGCCCCACACGGCCTAGCCGGCCCCACACGGCCTAGCCGGCCCCACACGGCCTAAAATTAATTTATGGGTCTTCATAATTTCTTCCCTACTTAACAAAAAAAGGTAAGTATTGAAAGTGGTCGAATTGAGGTGCTGAACTTAAACTCTTTACTTCGGTGGTGTAGCGGTAGTGTATGCGACTGCTAATCATGAGGTCTCGGGTTCGATCCCCGGGTCGGGCAATGTTATTGAGCTTTTTCCTAAAAAGAAAAATTCTCGGTAGCAGCCCGGAATTTGGAAATGTGCCCGGTAGACTTCAATAGGCTCGCCCCCTATTACGTGGGACTTAAACATAGCTGGCGAGTCGTGGGTGTGTAATACACCTCTGCCTACCCTTTCGGGGAATACAGGCGTAATGCTATGTACTATCTAACTGTTTGACACTGGTCTGTTCTCAGAGGGCAATGACTTTAGTCTTTAGATCATAGTCCGCTACATATTTTAAATACTTTGGAAGATTCAAAACTGCACGCTTCATAATCTTCATTTTTCACAATAAAATTGATTATTTGATTAGTAGTAACTAATAATGTATTGGTTTTACTAAGTAGTTTTCAATAAATCACATAGATGGCGCTAATTTCAAAAAGTACTAATGTGGGGTGGGGTTTCATGTCTTATACGCCATCTAGCGCTAATTTTAAGAAGTTGGTCTGTATTCTAGTTTATAGTTAAAATTACTCAAGCGAATATAAACTGTATCCTTGTAAAAACAAGTTGTAAAATCGCTTGCGCCCAGCCGTCAAAATAAACCGAAACGTATTTCGATATTTTTATATATATTTTTAGCATTTGACATGCTTAGCACTATACATTAAACACAAAGTGAAAAATGTGAAATCGAAAATAACAGTCAGGAGCAGGATTTGAACCTGCATCTCCTGGATACCGTCCAGATGCTTTACCAATTCAGCCATCCTGACAATTGCTCCTGACTGCTAATTTCGATAACACATTCATACTTAACGTCTTTGGGTGACGCCTGCACCATCTGTCGGAAGTATTTTCATACATTATACCGACCAGGTAAACTTAATTTTACAATTGAGATTTTTTTTTTTGACGCAACCCCTATAAATATTTCGATATTTTTATTATAAAAATATCGAAATATTCGCCATTATTAGGTAAAATCTTAATTGTAAAATTAAGTTTACCTGGTCGGTATAATGTATGAAAATACTTCCGACAGATGGTGCAGGCGTCACCCAAAGACGTTAAGTATGAATGTGTTATCGAAATTAGCAGTCAGGAGCAATTGTCAGGATGGCTGAATTGGTAAAGCATCTGGACGGTATCCAGGAGATGCAGGTTCAAATCCTGCTCCTGACTGTTATTTTCGATTTCACATTTTTCACTTTGTGTTTAAAACCGAAACGTCATTACGTCAAGGTTGACATTACAGTGTCATAAAAATTGTGGAACGTAAAATATGTATTTTTCGTGTTTTATAACGTTGGTGTGTTATTATTTATGTGTGTTTAGTGTTTTTAATTATTGTTATGGATAAAATAGTTATTATTCTTGACAAATATCATCAGTTCGTCAAGCAAAGGTAAGAACTTTCTTTTAACAAAAAACAATGTACCGGCCGGGCGAACGGCGTTCTGTTGAAGATAGTAAAACCACCGGTGGCTATGCGTACGTAAAAAGGTAGTTTTCATGAAAGGCGCTGGTTTTAATTTCGCGTCGAGCGTAAATATTCAGTATTTTTTTGTTTATTTAATAACAATTAAACCACATCGAATCGGATCGTGAAAAGTAATAGGGCTCTATTCCTAATCATAATAATTCGTAAACGAAAAAAAAGACTCAATTAGTAAACTATTTTGGTCGTTATCGTGTTTACATATATTACATACAACTCACGGACGTCCAAACCAGATTTTTTTCGAACAGTTTTTTAACTAGATTACTTAAATAACAAAAATGGCATCAAAAATATCATGAGTGTTCAAAATAGTATTTGTTCTTTATATGTGTGTGTAGATGTTATATTACAATTGCAATATATGATAAATAGAGACATTAAGTTTAAAAAATCAGTTGTTCCGTGAAAAACGGGAGTAGAACCCACCTCAACGCTTCGCTTATGAGGCGTACAATAAATATTCACGAACATTTCACACAACGTCCTCTGGTCCCAAGCTAAGCTTAACGCTTGTGCCAGATTACGGATATAACACATAATATTACTTTTTTCTTGTAAATACATAGGTACATTTAAGAGATAGAAAATACCCAGACGCAGTACAAATATCTGTGTTCATCACACAAATAATTGTCCTGAGTGGGAATCGAACCCACGACCTCGTGCACGGAAGTCGGTTACACTGCCAACTACGCCAAGAGGCCCGTCATTGGGCCAGTGTGGTACGGAAAATTATACAAGCCGTTGAGAAAATCGTTCATGCATGTTCCTCACGATACACATATAAGTTCAAAAAGATAGAGTTTCTTGCAAGATCTAACTATGCTCAGGATCGAACTCGATACTGCTCTCTTTTCAGTAGGTCTTACAACTACACTGTCACAGCTGCCCTAACTAACAATTTATTTATTTACTTAATTAAAAACTTAGAGGACACTTAGTTTCCTAGTCATTTATAATAATCCTGTCCTCATTTTCCCGTCAAAGTTGATTAATAAATCTAGGCACCAAACAAATTAAGCCCGGCGAAGTACTTATAATAGAACACAACCGCCTGAGATCGTCATATTACTTTGACTTAAGCACATTATTAGTAAGCTACATGAATCAATCTGATTTTATGAACAGGCAAGGCAAATATAAAGGTTTTTGAATTACAAGGAAAAAAACTGGCTAAGTTGATTTTTTGGGGTTTCACGATTTGAGTTGTAATTTGGATGTTAACAGTTTTTTTTATTTTATTGCATGTATTGGCAGACGAGGCACGGCCCATTTGGTGTTAAATGGTAACCGTCGCTCATAGAATCAAGAGAGAGTATTGTCAAGCCGCCGCTCACCATTTCATTTCAACGATATGAAATGAAAAAATAAACGACTATCTCCTGCTACAGCCATAACGCAACGATGTGCTTCATGGCCGGTCACACGGGATATGGTGATACCAACCCGTTCGGGCCCGATACCAAGTGAGTACTCCCACTTGGTACCCAGCCCTACCACCAGTCATGCAATGGATGATAATTGCTTAATTCCCTTAGTCACCTCATACAACAACCGTGGGGAAGAATGGGGTGGTGACACTTGTATTCTTAGTTCATCACCACATCTTCAAATAAAAACATAATTCTAGCGTAAAGTTGAAGTTTCTATGGTATAAAAATACTTATAAACAAACCGCTTTTCCTCATCTTCTGGGAATTGAATTAATATTAAATAAATAAAACCCACATAAATCAGCCCCAAGTTACATTACATGAAACACCAATAAGAGCATGACATCTCGGGTTCGATGCTATCAACTGTAAGAAGATTCGTTGTTTTGTTGATTAAGATAATTTCAGTGATTTCTAAGTAATTTCTTCAAAATATCCTCATTTTGTCTCTGACATCTAGGAGGAGGAGTATTTAAGTAATGATAAGTATACTTGTGCCTAAATTACTGTTTTTACCGGCAATTATTTTCAGTGACTATTGCATTCCTAAATTAAAAAATGTGAAGTTTCCAAATGTGCAAGTAATATACCAATTATTGTTATTTTTAGTCAGTTTTTTTAAGATCAAAGCTAACAACATTAAAAAGATTGTAAATAATATTCGGGTTTGCTTTTTCAACTAATAACATAGCATCACGCCTGTATTCCCCGAAGGGGTAGGCTGAGGTGTATTACACACCCACGATTCGCCAGCTATGTTTAAGTCCCACGTAATAGCCTATTGACGTCTACCGGGCACATCTCCAAACTCCGGGCTGCTACTGAGACTTTTTCTTTTTAGGAAAAAGCACAATAACGTTGCACGACCCGGGGATCGAACCCTCATGATTAGCAGTCGCATACACTACCGCTACACCACCGAGGCAGTTCAACTAATTGTTTTATTAAATTTAAATCCTTGCGGCTGCCTCACGGGCACGATGCTGTGAGCTAATTAATATACCTGTGCAACTTAACCGAGATGCAAAGTTGTGCGCAGTTATTTGCATGGTTTACCCAGAGCATAAGGTTCATAGTAAACAATTTTCTCCTACTATGATTGTAGGTAGTCGAAAGTGGTGCCATAGTAAGTAACTGCACCGTTTCTCCAGGAGGCTGTGCTGTTAATCATTATGTGTGTATCATAATAGCGCTTCACGCACTTCTGTTGTGTTAAAAATAAAATACAATATAGTTCTTGTAACTTATCCTTACTAATGTTATAAAACGGGCCGAGCGTCGGGCCTCGTGGCGTAGTCGGTAGTGTAACCGACTTCCGTGTATGGGGTCCCGGGTTCGATTCACACCAGGACAATATTTGTGTGATGAACACAGATATTTGTACTGCGTCTGGGTGTTTTCTATCTATTATATATGTATGTATATCCATAATCTGGTACCCATAGCACAAGCGTTAAGCTTAGTTTGGGACTAGAGGACGTTGTGTGAAAAATGTCCGTGAATATTTATTTATATAAAAGCGAAAGTGGGTTTTGCATTTTACGCTTTCATGCCGTAATTACCGAACGCACACAAACATCATGTTTACACTTTAATCATATGTAAATGTTATTAATATTTTCACCTTAGTACTAATACATCCACTGAAGGAATGCAATATAGTTCCGGTGGCCCGCCAATAAAAGCGGAGAGACGGCACACGGCGGGTTCCTTTAGTGGGTGAGACCACTACCCTGTTCGTTGCCCCGAATGACGGGGTCTGCATTTTTTCCCGACTTAACAAAAAAAAGGTAATAATTCATACTTTCCAATAGTCATTATATATAAACAAAATAATAATATATAATGAAAATATATAATTATATAGTATATTATAAACAAAATAATGAAATCAGTTCAAAAACAACGGATCATCAAATTAAAAAAAAAATTGTACACTAGCTTTGCTCTGCTCTTCGGTTGATTTAGGAAACAAATTATGTGCTTTGCTATTCAATATTGGGACTTGGCAGGTTTTTATTAAACTTCTGTCCGCGTCAGTCCGTGTTACGGCTTATTTATTCCAAAACACGGATAGCACGGACTTTGAAACGGTTTCCACTGTTATTTTAGCGCTTTTTTTGCAGGAAGTGCTTATGTTTTATATGCCCTTATCAAAATAAAAAATATTTTTTTATTAACTACTTCAGTTTTAAAGATTTTCTCCTAAGAGATTAAACATACTGGATAGAACTGGTATACATTTTATCCCGCTACTATATCGGGGACCTGAGATGTAACTGAAATATTAGCTTTTGGCTGCGGCGAAGTCATGGGCAAAGGCTAGTATAGTCTATATTTAATCTTCTTCTTCTAAACATTGGCAAAAGAATTTAAAAAATAGTTTGGAAAATTATAGTGTTTTTTCTTGTATGTATATATTGTTTTACAAGTGCAATATATGATAAATAGAGGCATTTTAAGTTTGAAAAATCAGTTGGTCTGTGTAAAACAAGAATAGTACCCACCTCAACACTTCGCTTATGAGGCGTGCAATATTATTATATCTTTAAATACATATATTATGGTATGCATCTATTTTAACGGTAGAGAAACCAGCTTCTATGTATTAGCATAATATTACGTCATTTACTCTGGTTTAACAAAGCAATTGTTCTGTTCATTCACGGCGCCACAAGAAATTGCTTCTTTATTAGAATTGCAGCTGTAGCTTTAAACCAATTACAACATCATGTTTATACCCGTATGTTAGCGACGTACCGGAGCAGTCGTATTTTTAAATTTAATTTCTGTAATAATTTGAGCAACTCTTTGTGCACTAAAAGATTTTTAAATAATGCCATTTTGTGTTACGATGCTGGTAAGATTTGAGAAATGAATATACATTCAGTCTAGAAAGTATTGGAGATGGATGATTTGTGTATGGTTCCAAATTCATATTTTTGGTTTTTTTGGTTGTTGTTAGATTGGCACAACTGTTATCCATTTTGGCGCGGAGATTGATTTGCATCTGTTATTTATATTAAATACAGTGCTGTTATACTTATATCATATCTAGTGTGTATTGCGAATTTCATAAGGACAAAAACATCGAACAAAGAGTTTGTCTTAAATTTTTCATCGCCTATGGAATTTCGTGTTTGAAGTCACTGAAAATGTTACAGAAGGCTTACGGTGAATCGACTTTATCAAAAACACGTGCTTATTGAGTGGTACAAAGCGTTTAAAAGCGGTCGAGATGTGATGGAAGATTTGCCTCGCTCTGGTAGGCCATCAACGTCTGCAACTGAAGTTAACATTGCAAAAGTGAAGGAAATAGTGACTGAAAATCCTCATTCAACTTTGAGAGAGATAGCCGCCGAACTTCCTGTATCTCACGAGTCGATCCGTACCATTTTAAATAATCACTTGGGTATGAAACATGTTTCCGCTCGGCTAGTCTCAAAAGACCTGAATTTTCTCCAAAAACTCAATCGCACTGAGGACATGCTAGAACGACTCAATTCCGACCCAACATTCATGAGACGCATTGTTACTGGTGACGAGACGTGGATTTACGAGTTTGACATGCAAACTAGTCAACAAGCTTCGGAGTGGCGACTTCCAACTGAACCGAAACCGAAAAAGTCAAGTCTATCGTTTCTAAAGGAGCATAGCTTTCTTGACAGAGTAGTATAATAGTTTTTTAGTATCCTTTATCCCCAAATTTATAAAGTTATTTCTTTTTCTTCTTATCATCACGCCACTTCCGCTTACCTACCGTCGAACGTTCGCGAATAACCTCTACGGCCTAATCCTCCTCTCAATACTCTACGGTCCAATAACAATCTCCAAAAAAAAAAAACCACAGATAGGTATTATCCTTGTTGCTGGGATAAAAAGTAGCCTATGTCTTTTCTGGATTCTGTACCATATATTGTATACTAAATTCCATCATAATTGGTTAAGCAGTGACGTAAAAGCTAACCAAACAATCAAACGCTTTTTCGAATTTTAATATTACTAACAATATTTTATTCGATGAAAAATAAACACGACGTAGGACTGTACTGTACCGTTAAATCGTCGAAAATCACTATTAGTACCTATGTAGTTGGCTGCTCGTGTGAGATTCCGAACTTTGTCGATAACGTAATTATTAAAATGTGTCGACGTCGTTTGACTTTCAACATAACGATGGCCATTAGTGCTCTATAACTTCATTTATGATTTTATTCAGATGTACTGAACCCAATTTCACAAAGAGATCGAATAGCGAGAGTTTCGAATATAATTACAGTTTATGAGTGTACAACAGTTTGCTATTTATATATAAGTAGTTAGAGAATTGTACAAATATCATTAATTTAATTATTAGATACCTACGCTTAATTAAAAAGAGATTAAAATAAGAGGTAAACTAAAATTATGTCTAATCAACGCAAACGTCGTTAAATATCAATATTCACCTTCTCTGTCTTCTCACACAGAGAAGGTAAAAACTACGCTAGGTATTATAAAAACGAACTATATTATTAGTTTGAATGCTTCATAAAATAGAGTTACTTACCTACCGCACACCTCACTGTCCGGGGAGACAACAAGATAGTGTGGGGCTCTCACCCACTAAAACCCGCCGTGCGCCCTCACCCGCCCGTACTATTATAGAGTTACTTACCGCTACTACTTAGAGTTACCTTGTTATCAAAAACATTATTGTAGGTGCAAAGTTTAGTCGCTTTTCACCCAATTTTAAGGTTCTCAGAGCGACCAAATGTAGATATTTGTACTACTCGTATGTATTTCTAAATTAATATTTGCCTTACATTAAAAAGCAATTATGTACTCGCTACCATTGCCTTTGTTTTTCAGATAATTAATTAATTATCTTGTAAAGCCGTTTAATGCATAATCTTTGACTAAAGCTAAGCCGGCTTTGTTATCAGTCCTCTCTTTTAATATTAATTTTTAATAATGTTGTAATAATACTCGTATTTCAATATATTGTGCAGCTTAGTGACAATAAATAATAATTTTAGTAAGGGTAGTCTAAACTTACTTGTAGACAAAGCAGGTACGTGGGTCTAGAAAAGATATTCAGACATGACTGTTCAGGCTGAGCTCACTCAACATTTGCCATTGTCCTTTAAACAGTATGGCAGAGGATCAAGTTTACTGACATTGAAATTAATTGTTATGTCACTAAGGATTATAGCTTAACACAAAGCTTGCATTGTTGCACCCTGGACTTCATGTGTTAAACAACTTACCTATATTTTATGTTGGTATGTTACAATATATATTAAACATGTGCTAATTTATGTTATATTTACACAATAACATAATTATGGAACCATAAACAAATATCGCATTAAGCTCTATATCTTATTGTAGGTCCTCTTTGCTTATATAATATTTTTTTGCTGTAGATATGAATATTTGCAAAATATAATATCAATTATGGTAATAATTACGTGTTTCAGGGTTTTTGGATTTCACATTTTAAGGGGAGGAAATTAGCGAAGAAGGTTTGTATCTCAGCGCTGGTATTTTACTAAGAACTACATCTAAAGTATTATTTATTTTAATATTTTGATTTGTATTTAACACTTAACATGCTTAGCTACTTTAAAGAACAAATTATTTGTGAAAGTGGAAAAAGAGAAATTTTACTGCCAGCAGGATTCGAACCTGCATCCTATTTGAATCGGTCGGATTGGTCCGACGAATTGCTCTGGATCGCTAAGTTGTCGCAGTCATCCAACAGCGACTCCAAATCTTCACTTCACACAATATCGTTGGGTGATTGCGATAGCTTAGCGGTCTAGAACACTTCCCTGGATTGGTACATTAAAATTGTTGTTTTTGTTTGTTGAAATCGGCCTCCTATCTGTCTTCCACGACCCAACTAGGGGGACAACTGGCAACCTTAGAACAAGACAGGAGCCAGAAGTTTTATTCAAGACTGAAAACCTGTAATGACTACCAGGACATAACTTTACAGGCAGGCCACTGTTTTACATGTGGGGCCGGCTTTAGAAACGTCCTACCCCCCTCCACCCATGGGAGTCCTAAGAACCGACTGAGGGAATACCGGGGGAGTGGGCAGCAGCACTCCTTCGAGTATTAACAACATCCACTGCGATCGCCAACCCGCCTGCCAAGTGTGGCGATTACGGCACTATCCCCCATTTTTGGGGAGGCCTATGTCCAGCAGTGAACTTTAAAAGGCTGATGGATGGATGGATGGATCACTTTATAGTAACGTTCAATTATAACAATATACTTTAATTATTCAAATAATATACTGCTCTTGGGAAAATCACTCATATGTTGAGCAGGGTTAAGCCCGCAGTTGGCCTTGAAAAGTCGGAGGCCCTACTCTTCCATGGGCGCCGACGGGGCCCGCCCGCCAGCGCCTCGATAACGGTCAACGGTGTGGGCTTCCCAATCCAGGCCCACATCAAATATCTGGGCCTGGTATTGGATGGACGGTGGCACTTTGACGAGCACTTCCGCCGTCTTGCGCCAAGGCTCGTCAACACGGCGTCCGCCCTCGGGCGACTTATGCCGAATTTGGGCGGACTGAGTCTTGCGTGTCGACGACTCTACGCGGGGGTAGTACGGTCGATGGCACTGTACGGCGCGCCCGTGTGGGCGGAGTCCCTGGCCGCTCGCAATAGGGCCCTTCTGTGGCGTCCACAGAGGGTCGTAGCGGTCAGGGCAATACGCGGGTACCGCACGGTCTCGACCGATGCAGCCTGCGCGTTGGCCGGAACCCCCCCGTGGGATCTGGAGGCGGAGGTGCTCGCCGACGTCTATCGGCGGGCGTCGACGGCGCGGGCGGGGGGCATCCGCCCCTCGCCGAGCGCAATGTCATCGTGGCGGGAAGATGCCCGCCGCGCCACCGTCCTAAAGTGGAAGTCTCGGCTGGAGACGCCCCGGGCCGGTCTCTGGACCGTGGGGGCGCTCCGGCCGATCTTGGAAGAATGGGCAGGGCGGCAGCACGGGGTCCTCACCTTCCGGTTGGTGCAGGTTTTGTCGGGGCATGGTTGCTTAGGCAAATACCTGCACACGATCGCAAGGAGGGAGACGACCCCAGGCTGTCACCACTGCGACTGCGACGAGGACTCGGCGCAGCACACGCTCGAGTCGTGCCCGGCCTGGGATGTGCAGCGCCGGGAACTCGTTGCAGTCATAGGCGTGGACCTGTCGCTGCCGGCCGTTGCGCGAGCGATGGTTGGCAGTGACAGGGCCTGGACCGCGGTCGCCGCCTTCTGCGAGGCTGTCATCTCGCGGAAGGAGGTGGCGGAGAGGGCCCGTGAGGAATCCTCCTTCGCGGACCCGATTCGCCGCCGGCGCGAGGGGCGCGTGCGCGCGCTTACTTGCGCCTGATGCCGCCCTAGCCGAGGCTGCGGACGGTGGGGTCGGGGAGTACCCTGCCGTCTGCGGAAGCCTACCGCGAAGGTGCGACGCCCAAGTGCGCGAGGCGTCGCTCAAGAGAGGGTGCCCGTAGGGGCTGCCGCCTGCGGATCGCGGTCGTAACGACGCGGTACCCGTGATCCGCCGTAGCAAGGGCGGGTGGAGGCGCACGGTGGGTTTTTAGTGGGTGAGAGCCCCATTCACCCCGTTGTCTCCCCGGGCAGCGGGGTGTGCGGTAGGACATTTTTGCCCACCTAAAATAAAAATAAAAAAAAAATAAAAAAAAGGGTTAAGCCCGCAGTTGGAGAAGGGCTCAGCAACTGATACGTTTATCTTACGTCACAATTTTCTAAATTCACTAAGAAATTTACGAGTACACTACGTATTTGAGTTTATACTAGTTAATAATTGAAAACTATTTTATATTTTTTAACTTATCATTTATTTTGCTATTCGATATATTATGTTACCAGAATCTGCAGCAGTGTAATCTGTATAATATGCAGGGTGTAAATTTAATGACATTGTACCGATAATTTTATTGATATCATGGGTTTAATACTCTATTCTGAACCCCTACCACCCTTTCTTTCATAGGCCACACCACCACCCACCACCACCCTTTTTTCTCATAGGTGTCGTACGAGGTTACTTAGTAAGCAATTATCACCGTGTGCATTATTGTGATAGTGGTAAAACTGGATACCATGTAGAAGTACTGAATTGTTATCGGGCTCGAAAGGGTTGGTACCACCATCTCCCGCGTGACTCTGATCAGCCATGAAGCAAATCATTTTGTTTTGGTTGTAGCGGGAGATAGTCTTTTATTTCATATCCCGTGAAATGAAATGGTAAAAAGTAGATTGACAGTACTTTTATTATAATTGAGTACAGAGCGATGATTACCACTTATCATCCGGAAGGCCCTAGCTCGTCTGTCAATATAAACAATGAAAAAAAATATAATCACTTTTCAAATTAGAACATAAAAAATATTAGCTTATTAATTAAAATGCAATAGGCTCGAGCGAATTCCCAGGCAAAAGCACGTATGAACATGAAGGTTTCTGAACGAAAAGTTCACTAAATAGAGTTTTGTAGTAATAAAATATGTATGTATAATAACTAGCCCAACATCAAGTTGCCCCAACAAATAAATTAACTTGTGATCGTATTATGAATTCATGAATAGCCATTACAACTGTGGAAAAGCTTGTAAAAAATATTCTAGTTCTTTTGTTTCTAGAAAGGCTATTTAATGTTCTGCGGATCTCTATTTTTGCACATTGTGAACTGCAAATAGTTGATTTAGACAAAAAAAAATCTATTATATTGGATACTAGTGTCGACTGCGCTGGGCAACATTTTTACTTGTGCTGAAATTATTTTTGTGGTTCTTAGCACCTACTGAGCGTTTAGGATTTATTTTATGTATATTTTATTTCTTGTGGGTAGCTAGTATTTGTTAGGCGAGTATGATTGTTTAAGATTTTTCTGTATACTAATGTTTGATGTAGTGATCTGGTAGCAAAATATGTTAGTTTTGTTAAGTTCCAACGCGAGATAAGCTACATATTACTGCCCAGAAAACACTCCTTTCTCACATCAATACCCACCAGAGAGAATGTTTGAGCTTTTTTGTTTTAAAGCGGGAAAAATGTACCTAACCACACACCCCGTCGTTCGGGGAAACGACCAGGGTAGGTAGTATGGAGCCCTCACTGACAAAATAAACCCGCCGTGTGCCATCTCTCCGCCTATATTGGCGGGCCACCGGAACCATGTTACATTACTTCAGTGGTCCTACTACTAGGTACATACACATGTAAAATTTGTAGTTATCGAATATTTTCAAAAAGCCAAGAACGAATGAAAGCCGCACTCCGTACAAATACATACACTAAAATACTTTTTTACACCCATTTGATTCACAAGTTGATAGGAACGTTGTACGTATTATACTGGAGTTAGGGCATTGCTGCCCGCGCCACAGTTTATTATTATAAACTCTTATAGGTAACAACGTTTTTTACTGTTTGTTTTAAGATATTTTGTTATAGTCCCAGATAAAAGTATTACATTATTATTGATTTATACAACTTTTAGCTTGTTTCTATTAAACCCTTACCCCCTTACTAATAAACATTGTCTAAGCTCCGCATAGTTATTCAGTGTTTTGTTCCGTTCTTACAACGTCATATTATCATATTAGTGACAAAGACAAAACACTGAATAACTATTCAGAGCTTATACAACGTTTATTAGTAAGGCAGTTTGAGTATAGATAGTTTATGTATACTTTAAGATTAAACCCATAAAATATCAAGATGGCGGTAGATAGTCGAGAGATACCTGCGTATTACATACTCAGTGGTCAGAGAATATACACAGTAACTGTTGTAGTTTTATGTATCCAAAAAAAATACTAAGAATCTATATACACAAATCATTTTACTGTACAGTAAAAAGATACGCCATAATAGTACTAAACACTTACGTGTTCCTTACTATATCTTATAAGGTAATAAAGTTTTGCCGACACAATATAGGTTCATAGATAACATATTATAGTTTTATATATGTGTACGTATTTCTTTATTTTGTGGTAACACTGTAGGGAATTTCATATATTTCAGGGTCCGCTAGACAGTATTAACATGTTTCCTATCCATTCCTTGCTCTCTGATTTGGTTACATATGTTATGAAGTACATATTATGTACATACCACTACATCAACATTACTATTTCGACACAGCGATCATAACAGTTTTTTTACAGGTTCGTTTTGACGCAACACATATTGCTCTTACTTGTATGAAAATAATTATCTATAGGTAGGTACTATCTATGTATAAAGCTGTAACAGAGCTATGTCTGTAGATTTCAGAAAATTTAGAAATATATTTACTGTATTAGGTTTAATATGGTCTCAGAATACGAAACATTTTTTTAGACTTTATTCCTGTTTATTTATTTTGATTTTTATTTTGATGAAACTTTTTTGTTAGCCACGGACAAATACTAGTTATGAATAATGTATACAATGATACTCATATTATTTAGTAAGTAAGGCGGATGTATGTCTTTTTAACAAACCTAAGCCCAATCCATACTAATGTTATGTGAGTAGCTTTACCCGCCTTTATTGCAGGGAATATTTAGCCCACCTATAGTATTTATTTGAATGCTATCTGTCTTGTCACCGAATGTTTACGAAACCAGTTCATAGATGATGATGTTTAATAACGCGAATACTAATAAAATGACACTAAGTTAAACTTCGCTAGTGCCCGCAATCTGCGTTTAGTTAGCTATTCCAGCAACACATTATTTTGTAAAAGCTTACATCTATTTCTATTCTTCCTAATTAAATAAAAGTGTTTACTGGTCTATGTATCAAAATATCAACGTATCAAAATCTTAGAAGTTTCGGAATCTTGAAGTCCCATGACATGAGATAAGACGTTGTCTGCTGTCCCGAGACTATATACTAATAAAATATGTACGGACCGACTGTCAACAATCACTTAGTCTAAGAGGCCAGAAAATATAAGTTTATTTTATAGCATAAAGAAACCGTAGGGAAGGAATTTTCTAAATAATACATTAATGCTAAATAGATTAAACACAAAGTGAAAAATGTGAAATCGAAAATAACAGTCAGGAGCAGGATTTGAACCTGCATCTCCTGGATACCGTCCAGATGCTTTACCAATTCAGCCATCCTGACAATTGCTCCCGACTGCTAATTTCGATAACACATTCATACTTAACGTCTTTGGGTGACGCCTGCACCATCTGTCGGAAGTATTTTCATACATTATACCGACCAGGTAAACTTAATTTTACAATTAAGATTTTACCTAATAATGACGCAAACCCTATAAATATTTAGATATTTTATATATATTTTTAGCATTTGACATGCTTAGCACTATACATTAAACACAAAGTGAAAAATGTGAAATCGAAAATAACAGTCAGGAGCAGGATTTGAACCTGCATCTCCTGAATACCGTCCAGATGCTTTACCAATTCAGCCATCCTGACAATTGCTCCCGACTGCTAATTTCGATAACACATTCATACTTAACGTCTTTGGGTGACGCCTGCACCATCTGTCGGAAGTATTTTCATACATTATACCGACCAGGTAAACTTAATTTTACAATTAAGATTTTACCTAATAATGACGCAAACCCTATAAATATTTAGATATTTTATATATATTTTTAGCATTTGACATGCTTAGCACTATACATTAAACACAAAGTGAAAAATGTGAAATCGAAAATAACAGTCAGGAGCAGGATTTGAACCTGCATCTCCTGGATACCGTCCAGATGCTTTACCAATTCAGCCATCCTGACAATTGCTCCCGACTGCTAATTTCGATAACACATTCATACTTAACGTCTTTGGGTGACGCCTGCACCATCTGTCGGAAGTATTTTCATACATTATACCGACCAGGTAAACTTAATTTTACAATTAAGATTTTACCTAATAATGACGCAAACCCTATAAATATTTAGATATTTTATATATATTTTTAGCATTTGACATGCTTAGCACTATACATTAAACACAAAGTGAAAAAATGTGAAATCGAAAATAACAGTCAGGAGCAGGATTTGAACCTGCATCTCCTGGATACCGTCCAGATGCTTTACCAATTCAGCCATCCTGACAATTGCTCCCGACTGCTAATTTCGATAACACATTCGTACTTAACGTCTTTGGGTGACGCCTGCACCATCTGTCGGAAGTATTTTCATACATTATACCGACCAGGTAAACTTAATTTTACAATTAAGATTTTACCTAATAATGACGCAAACCCTATAAATATTTAGATATTTTATATATATTTTTAGCATTTGACATGCTTAGCACTATACATTAAACACAAAGTGAAAAATGTGAAATCGAAAATAACAGTCAGGAGCAGGATTTGAACCTGCATCTCCTGGATACCGTCCAGATGCTTTACCAATTCAGCCATCCTGACAATTGCTCCCGACTGCTAATTTCGATAACACATTCATACTTAACGTCTTTGGGTGACGCCTGCACCATCTGTCGGAAGTATTTTCATACATTATACCGACCAGGTAAACTTAATTTTACAATTAAGATTTTACCTAATAATGACGCAAACCCTATAAATATTTAGATATTTTATATATATTTTTAGCATTTGACATGCTTAGCACTATACATTAAACACAAAGTGAAAAATGTGAAATCGAAATTCATATTGCCGCAACATTAGATTGGCGAACTCAGGTTACAAATGTTAGCAGAAAAGTTACTGGTTCCCTACGCTCTCTATATCGGCTTAAAAATTTCCTGCCTTGCAAAACACAGAAAATGCTCGTGCAAACTTTAATCTTTCCAATTATCGACTATGGTGATGTGTGCTATCTCGACCTGAATGCAGATCTACTCAATAAGCTATACCGACTTCTCAATAATTGCATTCGGTTCGTTTACAACCTTCGTAAATATGATCATGTCTCAAAATTTCGTCGAGAGCTAAGCTGGCTACGCATTCGACAGTGACGTAGCTTACATACGCTAACGATGCTTTACTTTCTACTGAATTCTCCCAATGCCCCCCATTATCTGACTGATAACTTTAAATTGATAACTTTGAATTGAACTTTAATTTTAATTGATTGATGAGTACGCCGTGTGGGGCCGGCTTTAGAATTGTCCCACCCCTCTCTACCCACGGGAGTCGTAAGAGCCGACTGAGGGAATACCGGGGGAGTGGGCAGCAGCACTCCCTCGAGTATTAACAACATCCACTGCGATCGCCAACCCGCCTGCCAAGCGTGGCGATTATGGCATTATCCCCCATTATAAGCACACAACAAAAATTGGCCCCCAGTCACGGCAGCTCCGCAATTCCGTGGCCTAACGGTAGTGGACCCGGTAACGGCGGAGCAGGGAGTGCGAAGAATCTCCGGTCGCGGAAAGGCTACCACAAATAACGACCTCTGGCCCTGGTAACGCACAACGTTCGGACACTTCGGACCGACGAGAGAATCACCGAGCTGGAAGAGGAATTGAGCAAGATCCGCTGGGACATTATAGGGTTGTCAGAAGTCCGAAGAGAGGATTGTCGTGCCCTCACCGGGCACGACAATCCTCCAGTCCGGGAACTTGCTCTTCCACCGGGAGGGCGACCACCAGTCTCAAGGAGGTGTCGGGTTTATCGTTCGCAGGTCTCTTGTAGGCAACGTGGAGAGGATTGAGAGTGTGTCGAGTAGGGTAGCGTGCCTTATACTCAGAATAACCAAAAGGTATTCGTTGAAGGTCATACAGGTTTACGCACCGACCTCGACACACTCCGACGACAAGGTGGAGGCCCTATATGAGGATATAGGAGGCTTTTTTTTTTGCTTTTTTTTTCGTTTTTTTTTATTTTTTTTTTCGGCTTGGTTTGACTACATTAATCACTATCTAAGGTGTACTCACATTTGTGAACTGTATGTAACTATATAGACACTTACCAAGCTACCACCTACCAGCTGATCAATTTTAGTTTGCACTTGTAAGTATGTCACAAATTCATGATATTGAAGTTGCTCAAAAGAACCTTGAGGCGCGGTTCATGCAGAAAATGGAAGAGTTGCAATGTCAACTACAGAGTAGCAGCACTTCGAAAGATACCGTAGCTAAGGTTGCAGAGGAGTTCCGGATGTTCAGGGAGCTCATGTATAGTATGCTTGGGTTGCTTCGGAACCAGATTAATGAATGCGCCAGAAGTATCGACTTCATTGAAACCAGGCAGCGTAGAAAAGCTCTCATTTTCCTAGGCGTCCCAGAGAATGAAAAGGAGAATTGCTCACAAGTAATCTTAAATGTTCTTCATGACAAGATGGCTATGAGTAACATCCAGGCCAGTGCCGTCAAGGTGAGCCATCGACTAGGGAGCTCTAAAAGTGGTCTACATCGCCCTATGCTGGTCCGATTCACTAGTACTGAAATGAAGTCAGCTGTTTGGAAGGCAAAAACGTCGTTGAGGGGTTCATCCATATCAGTCCGAGAATTTTTAACGAAGACCCGACAGATGGTATTTAGTAAGGCCCGTCTTCATTTCGGGGTACGTAGCTGTTGGACGCAAGAAGGTGTTATCGTTATCAAGACTTCTGATGGTGCTCGGCATAGAGCTACGTGTATGGTTGAACTCGAGCCTTTACTGCGAAAGTATCCAGCGACATCAAGCAAAGAACCCACAAAAGCTGGACCCACATGTAAGGCCTAAAGTTGCTATTTGTGTTGTTATGATAGTCCAATACTGTGTTTTATTTCTTTTAATATTCGTGGCATTTGGTTGGTTGTAGTCTCTAGGCTTCCCCTTCTATTGAGCGTATATTGTTTGAATTTCCTTTTTCTTAACTTTCAATATTATATAACTATTACTTCGCATATTTTACCCATCAAGTAATTTGTAGTTTTTGGTGAACTGTAATGGTACTACAATAATTATTTATCACAATATTTCAAGGTAGATATAATATTTTATTATTGTTTTGTATTTTTGTAATACGTCGTAATTTCAAGGTGCTCTGTGGTGATTTTCTTTGGGTTATTTTGTAGACTATATTCTTATAGTAAAGCATAGACTAAGTATGTATCTATCTTTGATGAGACAGGGGAACAGACTACATTCCGTGTACTATCTGTTTATTTGCCAAATTGTCACTTAAAATGTTGCGTTCGGAAACTTATCCATTGTCTACTATTTGTGTCTAGAATTTGTATAACACTTGTTCTTTGTGTTTTCATAATTTGTTGTTATTATTATTTCTGTACATTGTTATTCACTTGGCTGGTGGGTGGTGCAGAAATTTATCTGCACGTTTACCCGTAAAATTTATTTATCTGTGTAACTTATAGTATTTAATTCTATTATATATATATATATATATATTTAGTATAAATGGTATTTTCCGATAATGACTCTTTTCACTCTGCCAATAGTTCGTTTTCTTCTCTTGACAGTTTTGGTTCAGTAACGGAATCCCTTGGTGACACTATTCGTCAATTGTTTAATCATCAATCTAGACAGTTATTAAATATATGCCATGTAAATGCACAAAGCATTCCCAGCCATCACAGTGACTTGTATGACGTCTTTAGTGGTGCAAATGTTCATGCCCTCCTGATCTCTGAGAGCTGGCTCAAACCTCATCTTCCTTCAACCATGTACCCTCTCCCCGGCTTTGCTCTTATACGTAATGATCGAGTAGATCGAAGGGGAGGAGGGGTAGCTATTTACCTTCGTAATGATTTTCCTTTTAAAATGATCGCATCTTTACTTGCTCACCAGCCGGTCTCAGCTGAGTTTCTTTTTCTGGAGGTTTGTATCCAAGGTGTTAAAACGGTTATGGGTGTGGTCTATTGTCCTCCTTCTACTGACTATTTCACTGACTTAGAAGCAGTTTTAGAATCTTTGGGGTCTGACTATGCACATCACATCATAATGGGTGATTTCAATACCGATCTCCTTGCTTCCTCTTCCTCTCGTTCCCTTAAACTCTTAAATATTATCCAATCCTCAAGCCTCCACGTGTTGCCCTTGCATGCCACTCACCACAATACCTTAGGGGAAGACACATGGCTTGATATCATTGTCACTTCCTCCCCTTCCCTTGTTACCTCCCATGGCCAGCATCCTGCTCCCTGTTTCTCCCATCACGATCTCATTTTCCTCTCTTACTTCCTTAAACCTCCAAAACCTAAACCTAAGGTACTGAATTTGCGTTGTTTTGCGCGAACGAATTTCGACCATCTGCGTACTCAAGCCTCAGCGCTTGATTGGCAACCGCTGCTGGACGCTAGCACAATGGACGAGAAAGTCAACATTTTTAATAAAACCATCATTGGCCTCTACGACAGTCATGCCCCTGTAGTGAAAACTAGGCTAAAGCGTCCACCCGCACCTTGGATGTCAGATGTTATACGTAAGGCAATGCGACGTAGGGACGTTGCCTTTCGTAAACACAGAAAAGAGCGTTGTGATACCAACTGGGACCTTTACAAGACTGCTAGGAATCGGTGTAATCAAATGATACGTAATGCTAAACGCCGATATATCCTTAACTCTATCTCTTCATCATCTTCTTCTGACGTTTGGAAGCTCCTTGGGAAATTTGCTAGTGGTAAGACGCAACAATCAGAAGTAACAAACAACGTCAATCTAGATGACCTTAACACTTTTTTCAGCTCTACAGTGTCTCTAGACGACGTCACTAAATGCCAAACCCTAGATTATATTGCCAATTTACAACGTCCTGATATTTTTCCTTTTAAATTTTCTCCCGTGACACCTGATGAGGTTAAAAAGATTTCCCTCTCCATTAAATCTAAAGCGGTTGGCTACGATGAAGTCAGCCGCCGGATGATTATAACTATCCTTTATGTCCTATTGCATCCCATCACACATATGCTAAACTTTTCTCTTGAGTGTAGTGTCTTTCCCACTCTATGGCGTAAAGCATATGTCCGTCCCTTGCCCAAAATATCTAACCCTATTGTTCCTAATGATTAGCGTCCTATCTGCTTCCTCCCTTTCCTTTCCAAATTACTCGAGCTCTGCGTCCACAAACAATTATGCAAGTTTGTCTTTTCCAATAACCTCCTGAGTGACTTTCAGTCTGGTTTCAGGCCTGGATATAGCACAGTCTCAGCTCTCCTAAAGGTTACTGGTGACATTAAGGTGGGCATGGAGAATACCAGCATCACAGTATTGGTGTTGGTAGATTTCACAAACGCCTTTAATGCTATCGACCATGATATCCTGCTATCCATCCTCTCCCATCTTATGATCTCATCAGATGCTCTGGATTGGTTCTCGTCTTATATTCAGGGGCGCCAGCAGTCTGTCCGCGTTAATGACTCATCGTCCAGTTGGAAGGACTTAGATTCTGGTGTCCCTCAAGGCGGTATACTTTCTCCTCTTCTTTTCTCTCTTTTTATCAATCTTATAACCCATGATCTTCAATGCTCGTATCATTTGTATGCCGATGACTTGCAAATATACACTCAAGCTAAGTCAGGAGATCTCCACCTGGCAATTGCTGCAATTAACCGTGACCTTGCAGCGATTAAGGATTGGACCGTAAGGTTTGGCTTGAATATAAATCCGCACAAATGCCAGTCCATATTAATCGGTAGCTCTCGTATACTCAGTAGATCTAATGTTACCAGTCTGCCACCAATTTTCTACAATGGATCTATCATTCCATACAGTAAAGTCGTCAAGAACCTTGGTCTATTTGTGGACAGTACGCTAGAGTGGAGGACTCAAATTACAATTATCAGTCAGAGAGTTACGGGTATTCTTCGCTCTCTTTATCGACTTAAGAACTTTCTTCCCATTGAGACCAAGGCAATGCTGATTCAGACCTTGGTTTTCCCTATCATCGACTATGCTGATGTGTGCTACCTCGACCTGAATGCAGATCTGCTCAATAAACTTGACCGACTTCTCAACAATTGCATTCGATTCGTTTTTAGTCTTCGTAAATTCGATCATATTTCCAAATTTCGCTCTCAACTAAATTGGTTGCCCATCCGGCAAAGACGTAGTTATCGGGTGCTCTCACTTTTATATTCCCTCTTATACTCCCCTAACGCTCCTACTTACTTAAAGCCTCATTTTGAATTTCTATCTACCACCCATGACCGAAATCTTCGTTCCTCTAATAACCTTCTTCTACACTGTCCATCTCATTCTTCAAGTCTTGTGCATTCTTCTTTTAATGTACAGGCTATCCTTCTTTGGAATGTGCTGCCTCTGGAGATCAGGATGGCTACAAGTCGTGACATATTTAAAGCCCGTGTACGTGAACTGTATCTCCGTTGTTTGGCAGAGTCCCCTTAATGATACTTCTTATCAACTCGATACTTATTATATATTTATGTAAGTATATTTATCATATATATGTTTCTTATATTATTTTAGGTGTGTACATTATGTAGGTTTATCATAGTATTAGTTATATGTATTGGTATATATGTATATATTATTATGTATTGATATTTATTTGTCTATTGCACCTACCATTGTTAATTTCTGCTCCACCTCAGGTCGACTGTAAAAGAATGCCTAAGGCATTAAGTCCGCCTTGTATCTTATATAAGTGCAAAAGTTTTAAATAAATAAATAAAAAATATCTCGAAGGCCATCCACTCGTCTAAAACCTACTTCACGGTGGTTATGGGAGACTTTAACGCGAAACTAGGCAAAAGGACAGACGATGAGCTGAAAGTGGGGCACTATGGTTTTGGGCAGAGGAATCACAGGGGCCAGATGCTGGCTGATTTTCTGGAGAAGGAAGGCCTCTATATGATGAATTCCTTCTTCAGGAAACAGCTCCAGCGGAAATGGACCTGGATCAGCCCTGATGGTTCAGTAAAAAACGAGATAGACTTCATCTTGTCGGACAAACGACACATATTCAATGAAGTCTCAGTGATCAGCAGGATTAAAACTGGGAGTGATCACCGACTAGTCAGGGGCTTCTTGAATATTAGCACAAAAGTCGAGAGGTCACGCTTGATGAAGTCTACGCTCCGACCAACACCTGCCCAATACCAGAACCCCGAGAGCTTTCAGCTCGAACTATAAAATTGCTTCCAATGTCTAGATGAGTGCGAATCAGCGAGCGATTTGAACAGCAGTTTCGTGCAAACTGTCCAAGCGGTCGGGTCGACCTACTTCAAGGCCCGTCGCGTTAGTAGGACTCGTGAACTCTCGGACCATACTCTCAAGCTCATGGAAAGAAGAAAACAAATGACTGTCCAGTCTTTAGCCGATTGGTCCTGCCTGAGGCGGTTAAACAGACAGATCTCCAAGGCCGTGCGACATGATATCCGCCAATTTAATGCTATCCACATTAAAGAGGCGATAGAGCGGAACCAAGGCTCGAAAGTGTTCGCAAGAGATCTGTCTATCGGCCAAACCCAGTTGACTAAGCTGAGGACCACTGACGGCACTGTCATTTCATCCCGAGATGAGATCTTGAGAGAGGTCCACCAGTTCTATGGACAGTTGTGATGGAATCACCACGGAGCTTCTGAGAGCTGGCGGAAAGCCGGTCTTAAAAGCTCTTTAGAGGCTATTCAATTCCGTCGTTCTCGGGGGCGACGTTCCAGAGTCGTGGACCAGAAGCGTGGTGGTGCTGTTCTTCAAGAAAGGTGACAGAATCCTCTTGAAGAACTATAGACCCATCTCGCTCTTGAGCCACGTCTATAAGTTGTTTTCGAGGGTCATTACAAATCGACTCACTCGCAGGCTTGACGACTTCCAGCCTCCCGAACAAGCTGGTTTCCGAAAAGGCTATAGTACCATAGACCACATCCATACGCTACGCCAGATTATACAGAAAACTGAGGAATATAATCGGCCTCTGTGTCTGGCGTTTGTGGACTATGAGAAAGCCTTTGATTCGATCGAAACTTGGGCGGTGCTGCAGTCCCTTCAAAAAAAATGTGGTGCCAAATTGACTATCGGCATCGAAGTGCTGAAGTGCTTGTATAGAAACGCCACCATGTCAGTCCGTGTTCAGGACAGGAGTACGAAACCGATCCAACTGCAGAGAGGTGTTAGACAGGGAGACGTTATGTCCCCGAAACTCTTAACCACTGCATTGGAAGATGTCTTCAAGCTCTTGAACTGGACCGGATTCGGCATCAATATCAATGGCGAATACATCACTCACCTTCGATATGCCGACGACATTGTAGTCATGGCAGAATCGCTGGAGGACCTTGGCACCATGCTCAATGATCTCAGCAGGGTTTCCCGACTAGTAGGTCTCAAAATGAACATAGACAAGACGAAAGTCATGTCTAATGTCCATGTCATTTCAGCACTGGTCCTAGTCGAGAGTGCGCTTCTCGAAGTTGTCGACCATTATGTCTACCTGGGACAAACGGTCCAGTTAGGTAGGCACAACTTCGAGAAAGAGGTCAATCGACGAATCCAACTCGGCTGGGCAGCGTTCGGGAAGCTAAGGAAGATCTTCTCGTCCAATATTCCGCAGTGTCTGAAAACGAAGGTCTACGACCAGTGTGTGTTGCCAGTGATGACATACGGAACAGAGACGTGGTCTCTGAATGTTGGCCTCGTTTCAAAGCTTAAAGTCGCTCAGCGGGCCATGGAGCGGGCTATGCTTGGTATTTCCCTACGTGATCGAATCCGTAATACGGAGATCCGTAGGAGAACGAGAGTGACCGACATAGCCCGCCGGGCTGCCATGCTGAAGTGGCAATGGGCAGGCCACATCGCTCGACGAACCGACAACCGTTGCGGAAGAAAGGTTCTCGAGTGGCGACCACGTATTGGGCGGCGCAGCGTAGGACGGCCCCCCACAAGGTGGACCGACGATCTGGTCAAAGCCGCGGGGAGCCGTTGGATGCGGTCAGCACAGGACCGCTTGTTGTGGCGTTCTCTTGGGGAGGCCTATGTCCAGCAGTGGACGTTGAAAGGCTGATGGATGGATGGATGGATGGAAATTTCTTTATTCTTGTCATAACAAAAATCTTCGGTCTTCACATAATCTTCTACTATCCTGCCCTTCACATACTTCTAGTCTTGTTCACTCTTACTTCTATATCCAATCTATACTGCTTTGGAATGCTTTCCCTATAGTAAATCAGGATGTCATCAAATCGGAATGTGTTTAAATTAAATGTTCGGAAGCTATACATTGATCTATTGACAACGGATGAATCAGCCTAGACCCTCACATGTATATATATATATATGTGTTATAATTATAAGTATATAGTATGTATTTAGTGTGTAATGCGTATGTTTATATATCGCTTACGTATTTATATAGATATATATATCCCTTTTAACACCCCGTCTTTTCCTATGGGAGTCGTAAAAGCCGACTAAGGGATTACCGGGGGACCGGGCAGCAGCGTTCCCCTGTGTAATAAAAACATCCACTGCGATCGCCAACCCGCCTGCGAAGCGTGGCGATTATGGTAAAACCCCCCATTTTGGGGAGGCCTATGTCCAGCAGTGGACGATGAAAGGCTGATGGATGGATGGTTGATATATTCCTTTTGACCTACCTACTTCTTTTTCTGCATGACCTAAAGGTTGACTGGTAGAGAATGCTTTTAACATTAAGTCCGCCTTTGTACGTATAGTGTGCATGAAGGTTAAAAATAAATAAATAAATAATTGTTTGATCTTAAATTAAAACTAGTAAAACAAAACTGTTTACATTTATCGGTTTTTGACATCTATCGGCACTCTGAGCAACAATTATATTTATTTCACGTCACAGGTTAATAGTGTAATTGTTAACACGTCACGTGACCATGTCGATGACGATTTACTCCCTATCCAAACCTTCCTACAGAAGTTTTCACTTCAAAAATTCAATTTTGTGTGTGGGTTATTATTTTATTAGTACCAGGACTTTCAAGACAACATTACCAGTCGTAACTAAGGAAAACTCGGGCCAATGATGATGAGGGAAATCATTCTAAAAATCATCTTAATTTGTGACAATGAAGGATAAAATGAGGGTTTCTCAGGAGGAGTTGTAATTTATGGCTAGACAGCAAAAACTTAGTTACAAAAAGAATATGCGGAGCTATCCATAGTGAGTAATAACATTATTAAACAACCGTGCCTGACAGCTTAAGTAGAACCACTTCAATTGTTTATTACATAAGGTTATTCAGATATATATTTTAACTCCAAAAAGACAAATCGGCTGGCATTGGCGATATTCTGATAATATTATTTGAAGATGAAGAGAGATATTATAAATCCATGGTTTCCGTAATAAATACTGATGATCTTATGAACTATCACATTACATTTTTAAATAGTATAAATCCAGCTGGTCTCCGATCTCACATTCTGGTTTTTAAACTTAGTGCACCTACAATGTTATGAAGGAATTTGAAATCTCCAAAGGTATGTAAAGGCATGAGACTGCAAGCTCCTTCACTCAGATATTGTAAAGATTATATATTACAGATGGTGGTGATTACCATTTTTATCGCATGTATACAACATACAAAGATTACCAGGATCAAATTGACATAGCATTATCATCAACTCAATCAATAAAAAAAATGTTTTGTATTCTCATAACAATTAAAACGATTATCTAATTTATTATTTTATCCTCGGTAAACTGCCTCGGTGGTGTAGCGGTAGTGTATGCAACTGCTAATCATGAGGCCTCGGGTTCGATCCCCGCGTCGGGCAATGTTAATGAGCTTTTTCCTAAAAAGAATAATTCTCAGTAGCAGCCCGGAGTTTGGAAATGTGCCCGGTAGACGTCAATAGGCTCGCCCCTTATTACGTGGGACTTAAACATAGCTGGCAAGTCGTGGGTGTGTAATACACCTCTGCCTACCCATTCGGGGAATACAGCCGTGATGCTGTTTTTTTTTTATTATTTTATCCCGCTTTGAGCCAGCGTTTTGTCATAATTTTGTGTGTAACAAATAAATGTGACACTTAGCTTTAAGCTACTAAATATGTATACCTTAGAATACTGTATTAGTGTAGGTACCTATTCATTGTAAGAGAACCAAAGGTAAATAAATAAAACCTTTGGAAAATCCAAAACTGCACGCCTCATAATCTTCATTTTTCACAATAAAATTGATTATCTGATAACTAATAATGTATTGGTCTTACTAAGTAGTTTTCAATAAATCACATAGATAGCGCTAATTTTTTATTAGTTTTGAAGTAAAAGAGATATTGACAAATGCAGCCCTAGATGTCGCTAGTGGCAATTTTAGATGTCGATATCATTGTATTTAGTTGCTGTTATATATATAGAGCCACAATATTGCTTTTTTGTAAGGAAACTAGGGATGTCGTTTTGTTTTCTTAAATTGTACAGTTTAATAAATTATTAAATTTTACATGTTTATATATATATGATATGCACTTATGCAGGTATATAATTATGTAAACTCATGGATTGTTGTTCTTAGGTTCTTGTTCTTACTAATTGCCAGATGGCGCCTTGCAAAATCACTGAGAGGTAGACCAATATAGAAGTACTTCTTAAAATTAGCGCTAGATGGCGTATAAGACATGAAACCCACATTAGACCTTTTTGAAATTAGCGCTATTTATGTGATTTATTGAAAACTACTTAGTAAAACCAATACATTATTAGTACCTTTTCAAATAATCAATTTTATTGTGAAAAATGAAGATTATGAGGCGTGCAGTTTTGGATTTTCCAAAGTATTTTACAAGTGCAATATATGATAAATAGAGACATTTCTATTTCAGTTATGCCGTGTAAGCCGGGAGTAGAACACACCTCAACGCTTCGCTTATGAGGCGTGCAGTATTATTGGCCCATCCAATTAAGTAAAGAGATAAAAGACAAAACTATATTCATACCGCAAATACTTTTATTCCTGTTTGAGCACACTTTTGAATTTAAAGGATTGCAGTTCTTCATCAAAATATATTTCGATAGTAAATGAAGTGCTGAATTTTATATAATCATCTATTTAGCCTTATCGCAATCTTTTCATTGGCTTCCGATCTGTTTCTAAGTACTTCACTTCCTTCAAGTTTCATATTTGCATCAAAAATTAGCCTATATCTTATTTGAAGCTCTTATGATATCTAATATATAAAATTCTCAAGTCACAGTGTTTGTCGCCATTCTTCTCCGAAATGGCTTGACCGATTCATATGAAATTTTGTGTGTATATTTAGTAGGTCTGAGAATAGGATGTAAACAATTTTTCATACCCCTAAGTGATAAGGGTGGTTCAACCCAAACACCAAATTTTTTATTTTATTTTTTTTATGATTCCCGAATATAAGTTAGTTATTTTTTTCTACGCTAGAAATTCCCTAAAAATTCTCTAGAAATAATTTATATGGCAAAACAACGTTTGCCGAGTCAGCTAGTATTTAGGTATATATGATTTGAATTTAATGATACATAAGTATTTCTATAAAAAAAAAACAGGGAGGTCGGAACGAAGTTCCTTTCGCTAAGTAGGTATATCTTTTTTTGTACTTGTACTAAGTAATGAATAAATAAAAATAAAGAGTCAGTATAAAATAATTGAAAGGGTGTAGGTACAGGGGAGACCGAGACTCACCTATCTAGACCAAATCGGTCAAATCACTCAAAAATAACTGCAATAAGATGTTGGTTTTTGGTTTCATTTTTCATTGTTACACTTTTTTCGTTCTAGCCCCTCAGCCAGAACGGCAACGTGCGGTAAAGAACTCCGTTCTAAAACCTCAATTATGAAACAAAACAACATTTATGGAATCTATGACTTTTAGCTACTTGAATTTCTATTATACCGACGTTTCGAATATTTTACAACTTTCATGGTAACGGACTGAGATGTTGAACGTCCAGTGATTAGTGACTACCCAATTAAAATATCTACTTTAAATTTTTTTAGACTTACAATGTATGAGATTTTAAACCAGTATATTAATATGAGTATTATACGCCGCTATATAAAGAAAAAAAAATGTTTTTAAAAATTAGTAAACAAAATAACTTACTGGTAGTTATTTTGTTTACTAAAACCTTTTAGGTTAGTTATTTTGGTTAAATATAAAACATTTTTTTTTAATATTAAGAGGAGTATTATACTCATTTTTAATATTGTAAGATGAAAATACTATTACCGGTGAGCACTGAGATTTTATGCAAATTCTAATATATAAAGCCAGGCAGAAAGAACAAGTTTTGAGGTATGAGACACTGACTAGTAAGTAATAATTTATTTTGTAAATAGGTACGATTATTTTGTTAATACACCTTGCACATCACGGGGGTCTTTACAAACATACAATTTCACGGACGCAAAGTACATTCAGACTTAGAACAATCATTATTGTGGATCACACATAGAGTTTCCTGTGTGGGAATCGAACCCACAACACTCCGGCCGGTATCTAAACCACTCCGCCATCCATGCAATCAAATCCATGAATTACGAGTAAGAATAAGAACCAAGGAGCAAATACAAAGAGGAACATTCTACATTTAAAATTGCTTTCACATTTTTTAGAAGCTAATTTAAATTGTATTAACCGTAATAATTGTGAGTCACTAAAAAATATTCCAGAAACCGGAACATTTCCCTGCTTTTTATGATATTAAATTTCGCCTAAAACCGATCAACGTAATATAAAAGTTTTTAAATATCATTTATGGGTGAAAACCCTTCTAATACAACCTTGCATCGCTGCTATATCGAATTTAAGCACAATCGACTGACTTTGAAGGATGATGAAAAAAGTGGTTGGCCTTTGATGGCTGTTACGGAAGAAAACGTGAGAGTAGTTAAAAATTTTATCCCAAAAAATAGAAAATTACTTATCAAGAAATTCAGCACGTACTGTAGATTGGACCAGGAAGCGTTCACAAGACATTAAACGAGCATCTTTGCGTGAGGAGATTAGTTTTTCACTGAGTACCGTACTCACCGATACTCAAAGGCAGGCCTGTGTAGAATAGTGTCGTAGCATGATTGATAAATTTAAAACAGGCTCATCTCGGTGTGTATACCACATCATTATCAGCGATGGATCTTGGATCTATCAATATAATCCAGAAACAAAGGGTCAGTCGAATGTATGGGAAACGGACCAAGCCTACTAAAGTAAAGCGATCTAGAAGCGTGGGTAAGATTTTGTACTTAGTGTCAATTTCTTAACGCAATCAAAGTAGTATCAATGATTAATAATTGTAAACTTCCAAAAAAGTTTTCATTGCTGGTAGCGGCAAGCAACCAAATATAGGGATCCGCGGGCTACTACTACACCGTGACAAAGCCCAGACGCCAGCCCGATCGAGCGCCCGATGAGGCACTGTAAGCCAGCCTCACGCTCCTATATCTGACTGGTAATCCCAACGTCCGAATTTTTGAGAGTAGGACGTTCCCAGGTGCAGGCTCCACGGAGGGTGGGAAGCCAGTCAGATGAAGATGCAATAACAATAAACAGTATGGATAACACAAGGCCAAATATAACCTTGACAGGGGAGGAACCAACCTGATGGACGGTGGCACTTTGACGAGCACTTCCGCCGTCTTGCGCCAAGGCTCGTCAACACGGCGTCCGCCCTCGGGCGACTTATGCCGAATTTGGGCGGACCGAGTCTTGCGTGTCGACGACTCCACGCGGGGGTAGTACGGTCGATGGCGCTGTACGGCGCGCCTGTGTGGGCGGAGTCCCTGGCCGCTCGCAATAGGGCCCTTCTGTGGCGCCCACAGAGGGTCGTAGCGGTCAGGGCAATACGCGGGTACCGCACGGTCTCGACCGATGCAGCCTGCGCGTTGGCTGGAACCCCCCCGTGGGATCTGGAGGCGGAGGTGCTCGCCGACGTCTATCGGCGGGCGTCGACGGCGCGGGCGGGGGGCAGCCGCCCCTCGCCGAGCGCAATGTCATCGTGGCGGGAAGATGCCCGCCGCGCCACCGTCTTTAAGTGGAAGTCTCGGCTGGAGACGCCCCGGGCCGGTCTTTGGACCGTGGGGGCGCTCCGGCCGATCTTGGAAGAATGGGCAGGGCGGCAGCACGGGGTCCTCACCTTCCGATTGGTGCAGGTTTTGTCGGGGCATGGTTGCTTCGGCAAATACCTGCACACGATCGCAAGGAGGGAGACGACCCCAGGCTGTCACCACTGCGACTACGACGAGGACTCGGCGCAGCACACGCTCGAGTCGTGCCCGGCCTGGGATGTGCAGCGCCGGGAACTCGTTGCAGTCATAGGCGTGGACCTGTCGCTGCCGGCCGTTGCGCGAGCGATGGTTGGCAGTGACAGGGCCTGGACCGCGGTCGCCGCCTTCTGCGAGGCTGTCATCTCGCGGAAGGAGGTGGCGGAGAGGGCCCGTGAGGAATCCTCCTTCGCGGACCCGATTCGCCGCCGGCGCGAGGGGCGGCGTGCGCGCGCTTACTTGCGCCTGATGCCGCCCTAGCCGAGGCTGCGGGCGGTGGGGTCGGGGAGTACCCTGCCGTCCGCGGAAGCCTACCGCGAAGGTGCGACGCCCAAGTGCGTGAGGCGTCGCTCAAGAGAGGGTGCCCGAAGGGGCAGCCGCCTGCGGATCGCGGTCGTAACGACGCGGTACCCGTGATCCGCCGTAGCAAGGGCGGGTGGAGGCGCACGGTGGGTTTTTAGTGGGTGAGAGCCCCATTCACCCCGTTGTCTCCCCGGGCAGCGGGGTGTGCGGTAGGACATTTTTGCCCACCTAAAATAAAAAAAAAAAAAATAAGGGAGGAACCAACGAAAGTTGGGATGACCCCCACTATCAGCAGAAGCTCTGGACCATCTGGTCGAATGGGCTCCGGTATATCATGCAGTGCCTCTGATGCCACAGTTCTTACCTGTGGGTGAGAACTCGGGCATAAGTCATGGCACTCAACACCGTGCCTCTACCAACACTTTAGCATCGCGAGGTGCAAATGACGGCAAGGGCACGGGTGTAACCACTCGAGCTGTCTGCACGCAGCCTCACGGCGCGGGCAACAGTAAGGGTGGTTTCAACCAGCATGCAGCTAGGGCTGGCCCCTCGGGTGAACCAACCCCTCAAAGGTTGTGAAGATACCAGCGTCGAGGGCGTCCGAGACGGCGCCTCGTGAGAGCACACCTGCTCTCACAGAGGCAGCTGACGACGACAATTTTGTCGACTACTGGATGCTTCCGAAGCGCAAGCGCTAAAAGGAAGAAAGCTGCTCGCAACCTGGAACCAGCTCCATCAGCCCGGAACCCTGACCAAAAGGTCCGGAAACCGGGCTATAAAACTAAGGCTGAACGCCGGTTACGACGCAAGCTCGCTGCTCAGGCAGAGAAATCGCAGGTCGAAGCCACTAATCAGGGAAACCCGAAAAGTGGTCAGCTCGCTTTTTGCACCGAGCGGGATGGGCGGACAGAGGCAGGCGGAAGCCAGCCGAAGTCTGCCGAACCACGGTCTGGAGCCGCTCAGGCTACGGCTAAACGTGCTCTAAACGAGACGATCCCGTCTCGTGGAGAGCACAAACGGCCCAAGTTAGAGCAGCCAAAGCAGGCTGCTCGTAAGAGCTATGCCTGTGCGGTCAGCACGCCTCTCGACGTAGCAGTCACCTGAGAGCGCACGGGTATTCTGAACGGGACCATGGCTCAAACGGTCCACAAGGGGATTCTGTGGTAACTCCTTAGTGAAGGCTATGCTGTGGGAGCTAAGGACACTGGGCCAGTCTTCAAAGGAAGACCTATACATGCGGACGGTGTCCTTAAATTATGGTGTGGAAATGACCATACCCTGTGATGGCTAGAGAGAACGGTGTCGGAACTAGAGATGCCGAAAGACGTCACCCTAGTCGTCAAAGCGGCAATACTACAAAAGATCAAGTGTGGTATTGTCATCCCTGACGAATTTGGGCTGATCCCAAATTGAAAGTACATAGGGCGTACACTTGCTTACCAAATTCCGTGGGTGGATGTGAGCAAGTGGACGCTTTACAGCGACGAAAAGCAGGAGAGCAAGAAACTGTGGTTCTGTTATAAATGGTCCTCGTATATAGAAGTACTAAGGAACCCTATTCTAATTCACCTAGTCAGCACTTTTGAGCTTTCTTTATAATTATCCATATAGAGCAGATCAGTTCGTATCCATCATCCGCGCGCATGACACTTGCCCCAAATCGAGCCTAGTTTTTATTGTAATTCATCTAATAAATAATTTCATTTTTAATTCTGTTTTTTAAAAAGGCCTTCGGCCGTATCCCTATAACAGTTCGTCGTAGTCGCCATACCAGAGGACCAAATCCCGGCCATTCTGGACGCGGATCATCGCCTAACCTTTACGCTGGGTGCGGTCAACGTCAAGTTCCAGGGCCGGAATGGTAGGTACGCTGAGGTACCTCCAGGCTGGCACCCGGTGACCCGCATCATCAACAGAGAACTGTTGGAACGGGAACCACCGGAGAAAACGCAGCCAGAAACGGAGGTGTCCACAGCTACCTCAACGAGCAACCCTGCGAACAGCGAGATGACGCCCACTTCAGTGGAAGCCGTCGTCATTAACGCTGACCCCGAAGAAGAGCACTCCCTGGGTGGGGAGTCAGAGGACATGCTTCTGTCACCGGCTCCCGGCCAAGATGGGGGGCCTCCGAAGAGTCCAGCGACCTGATGGTAGGGTTAAGGCTTGGAGAGGACGACGAGGGCATGATTGCTGATGGCGTCCCCTTCGTCGATCCTTAATGTTCTCCAAGTCAACCTCCACCACAGTCAAACCGCAACGGCTCAGCTGTGGAAGTGGCTGGAGGTACAAACGGCAGCCATTGCCCTTATCCAGGAGCCGTGGGTAAGGGCAGGCCATATCCAAGGTCTCTCAAATCTTGGAGGTAAGGTCTTACTTTTCACGGATCATGATCACCCCAGATCGTGTATCTTTGTAACTAACAACGTGAGAGCACAGTTACTAACAGACTTCTGTTGCAGAGACATAACTGCGATAAAGCTGTCTCTCCAACCATCAGCCATGATGATGATGGACACATGATCTTCGCCTCGGCATACATGCCTGAGAGCGAGGATCTACCATCGCACGACCTCACCAGATTGGTGAACCACTGCGAGGAAACCAAGACGGAGGTCTTGATCGGAGCCGACACTAACGCCCACCACACCTTGTGGGGAATGAAGGCTTCAAACAGTAGAGGTAAGGCCTTAGTTGAATTTCTTTTCTCTACTAACCTATCTCTGGTAAACATAGGTTCTGAATCAACTTTCGTCACGCGGCGAACTAGGACGATTATTGACCTAACTGACTGGTGTACATCTTGAGGGCATGCCTGGCCTTAAGATATGTCCCTATGGGATGGAGGGAAGTGAAAGTAATTTTTATCCCAAAGCCTGGTAAGGGTGACTACACAAATGCGAGGTACCACCGGCCTATTAGTCTGACCTCCTTTCTGCTGAAAACTCTTGAAAGGCTCTGCGAAAGGGAACTGAGAGATGGGGCCCTAAAAGCAATCCCACTTCATGTAAACCAACATGCCTACAGTGCGGGTAAGTCTACCGAGTCGGCTCTTCATCTAGTGGTCAGTAGGATCGAAGAGGCAATAGAGCAAAAAGGCTCTTGTCTAGGTACCTTCATAGACATTGAGGGCGCCTTCGACAGGACCAATTTCTCCAGCATATGTATAGCCCTATCTAAACATGGGGCACATCCCGTACTGATTGACTGGACAAGAAACGTGCTTAGTAAAAGAGTGGTCCGACTAGAAGGAGAGGAAAAAATGGCAATGATAACCAAAGGCTGTCCACAAGGGGGGGTCCTCTCACCCCTGCTGTGGATTTTAGTTATAAATGACTTGATCACCAAACTCAATGCTAAGCACAAATACACGATAGGTTATGCGGACGACCTTGCAATCTTGATCTCAGGTGAGGTAACCGATACCTTTTTTTTAATTTTTATTTTAGATGGGCAAAAATGTCCTACCGCACACCCCGCTGCCCGGGGAGACAATGGGGTAGTGTGGGGCTTTCACCCACTAAAAACCCACCGTGCGCCTCCACCCGCCCTTGCTACGGCGGATCACGGGTACCGTGTCGTTTCGACCGCGATCCGCAGGCGGCAGCCCCTTCGGGTACCCTCTCTTGAGCGACGCCTCGCGCACTTGGGCGTCGCACCTTCGCGGTAGGCTTCCGCGGACGGCAGGGTACTCCCCGACCCCACCGTCCGCAGCCTCGGCTAGGGCGGCATCAGGCGCAGGTAAGGTAACCGATACCATCTGTAACTTAACTCAACAAGCGCTAAGGACGGTATTTCAGGCAGAATGTTTGGGTATCACCCTAGCAGCATCTGCAATCACATCCAGAGAGATAAAGGGCAAGAATCTCCGAATACTGTCAGACAGTATGGCAGTGCTCCAAGCGCTGAACAGCCATACGGTCACATCTGGACTCATACACGAATGCCACCAAAGACTAAATCAGGCAGGCAACTTCAATAGCATAACCCTACAATGGATCAAGGGACATAGTGGCTCCAGAGGCAACGATGCAGCAAGAAGAGGCTAGAAGAGGTTCTGACATGGCTATTGTCGGACCGGAACCCATCATAGCTTTGCCCTTTGCCAAGCCTCGGACTCTGGTAAGGGAAAGAACTAGGGACCATCATCAACTCTATTGGTCGAGTCACGGTGAGTGTAGGTCAAGGAAGCACTGCCGCTGTTAGAAAGCCGAATCACTAAACAGTTACTTCGGCTAACTAAGCAGCAACTGCGGATAGTCACGGCAGCTATCACTGGTCACGGATCCTTAACAAACACTTATTTGTCTTAGGAATCACAGACAGCCCACTTTGCAGAGCGTGCCTGCAAGAGGAGGAGCGTCGCCACATACAGGACCAAATACTTCGGGAGCTCAAAATCTCTCCGGGAGATCACCAGCAACACCAAGGGGCTGTTGGCGTTCTTCCGGGAGCTGGGGTGGATCAAGTGAAGGTTTCACACTCACCCACACGCAAAACATGCGCTCAGACGTCGAGTTGCGGAGAATAGCCCGCCGAACCAATACCAATAATGAAACTTTGTAGAGACGCTGCTGGATAGTTTATGAAAAGATTTATTTATAAAAAAGTTTAGTTTCGCAAAACTTTTGGAGTATCTCACTTATAGGCATAAAGGTTTAATAGATTTCTGAAATATATAAGAGATATGATAGTTTATGTGTGGGTTATTGTTTTATTGGCTGGTGACTTTCAAGACAAACATTACCAATTATAACGTAGGAGAACTCGAGTCGATGATCGTAAAAGAAAGTAATTACAAAAATTCATCATGTTTTTGGCTTAATATTACAAAATTAGTATTGAAGACGGCTTTTTCTTTAGAAGGTATTGTGACTTTTGGCCATTTCGCAAAGACGAGATACAAACAGATGATGCCGAGCATTTCATAGTTAATAATAAGTAGTGGTGTGCCGGATCGTTAAAAATGAAAATCCGCGGATACGGATATGAATACGGATTTTTAGGGTCCCGGTCTGCGAATACGGATACGGATCTTAACTTATCTACAATCAAATGGTGTTTTTAATTACGACATATTGTTTTAACTTCCTTAAAATGTGTCAGTTAGCTCTTACGACTCCCATGAGTAGAGAGGGGTGGGGGTGGGCCCTGACATCCGCCAGAGTTGAGAAACTCAACCGGGTATGGTAGACCATAGACAATACCATAGATACAAGATTAACTTTTCCCATTTGATAATATTATAACTTGCTCGTTTATCTTATCCACCGGTCAAACGTCGGAGCTAAGTATATTATCATGGTGCTAAATTTAGAATCTCTATGTAATGTAGTTAAATCTTTTATCGTTATATTTATTAACTAGTATATTACCCAACACGAAGGTAAATAAATAAATAAATATTCACGGACATTTTTCACACAACGTCCTCTGGTCCCAAACTAAACTTAACGATTGTGCTATGGGTACCAGATTACGGATATAATACATATACTATTTTTTTTTGTAAATACATACATATAATAGATAGAAAACACCCAGACGCAGTACAAATATATGTGTTCATCACACAAATAATTGTCCTGAGTAGGAATCGAACCCACGACCTCATGCACGGAAGTCAGTTACACTACCGACTAAACCACGAGGCCCGTCGCAGAAGGTCTCTTCTAGTTTTTTCTAAGAACGTGTTTTTATACTACCTACGTGGGAGGCAAACAAGTACACGGCCCACTGGATGGTAAGCAGTTATCATAGCAGAGGATAGGAAGGATAATATAATCATAAGAGGATAAAAAAAGGGGATTTGGCCCTCCGGCACTCTCAGTCACCATAAGAAACACTAAGTACCTACCATTGTTTCAAACTGATTTTCTGTGAGAGTGTGGCAATTCCCTGATTGTGCTGGGATAAGCATGACTCTACGACTGCATATAAATATGGTGTAGCTCCGTTCATCAATTCAAATGAGTAAGCAGCATTTTGAGGTAGACAATTGATACTTGTACTTGTATACACAAATTAGGCATTCAGCATTTATACATACATACACATACATCTGAGGTCATTGTTTTGTTAATAATGATTGCATTAATGAATTGTCATTCAAAGTCAAAGCGCTAAATTGTTTTTCATAAACTCAACCATGGAGATATAATTAATCTCTCAAGAAAAGAAACAATACAAACTCATTTACGTAAGTAATATTTTTTTTAAACTTTGTAATAAAATATTTTGTGCGTCTTCTGCTACGAGCTTCTATTAAATTTTGTGTAGAAGTAATATGACTAATTGAGACAGCAGCAATTACTCGTAAATAACAAAGTTTGTTAACGATTCGATTCGAGGTCTATATTACTATTTCTCCGTTTGTACAAATACAAATTAATTATGAACTCTTGAGACTCCATCACGCTGATAAACTTTAAATTGTTTGATGTTCCAAAGTGTTAAGAGATTTTAAACATTGATCACGGCCGTATTGTTAATTGGAGCTTCTATTGTTATATTACTACGTTCACTTATAGGGTTAAACCCAATTAATCTGTTATAATGAAGTCTCTCACGTCACAATATTTATATAAGATATCGTGTTTCTAGTTAAGATAGGTATTTGTTTAGAGTTTGATATATCAATATCCTGTGTCGTGGTGTGTGTTCATTTACTAGATAACATTATAAATCAAGATATTTTGACAAATTTAATTTGTTTTAATTAATTAAATGTTTGTTAGGTTCGTAGCAAAACAAAAAATAGTGTTGACATAGCTGCTGCCCGCAACTTCGTCTGCGTGGAATTTAGTTAACTTATTTGTGCACCCTACCCCTCCCTGGTACCCTAGTTATATTTCCTTAATAAAAGTAGCCTAAGTAACTCTTTATAACATCAGATATCTGCTAGTGAAAGTCCCGTCAGAATCGGTATAGCCATTCCGGAAATTAGCTGGTACAAATAAACAAACAGACAAAACCTTAAAAAAAGTGATATTTTGTTATTGGTAATATATAATACTTTCATAAGCACTTTCATAAGCATTTAAAAAAATCGGTTATTTAAACATTAGAAACATACACTTCAATTCTATTTATTTGTAGTTAACAGTAATTGTGGTTCTACTTTGGGCTTGAAACTTATTTAATTTCGGTTAGAAGAGGGCGGTTGCAAGAACCACAGGTATTTATCGAAATTTGTTATGACAAGATCGCTTATAGCTTTGGAACTAAAGCAATTACATGAGATGTAGGTATTACGTTTTAGTTAAATCCATAAAACAACAATTGTTTGTTCTGTAGGTCTAAAATTTCCACAACGAAAACGTTGAAACCAAAAACGTATCGTACGTTTTCTTTTTCGGTGAAGAACGTTTCTGCGGTGAAAGTACCACGGTGGAACTTTGCGGGTGCCCATCCACGCGCAACAGCTAGCGCGGCATTAGGTGCAAATACTCACGCCTGCGCCACCCCAGTCGCTGGCGGCGGTTTATTTCAGCGGAAGGATTAGCCTCCCTGGCCCTCTCCGCCGCTTCCTTCTGCGAGATGACCTCCTCGCAAAAGGCAGCGACCGTAGCCCAATTCCTGTCGCTGCCGAGCGTCGTTAGAGCGATGCTAGGCAGCGAAAGGTTCCTCCCTATTGCCGCGACGAGTTCACGGCGCTGCCCGGCCCAAGCCGGACACGACTCGAGCGTGTGCCGCGCCGTGTCCTCGTCGCAGCCGTAATGGTGACAGCACGAAGTCACCTCCCTCCTCGCGCCTCATATGTAACCTAACATGATTTAGCCTCACTAGCCACCAACTGCCACGAAGTAACCATAAAAATGTAAATAGATTATATCTACCACAAATAAATTTTGTTTATTTGTTATCTTTACGAGTATCAGAGTTAGTAGATAGTACTCTAAAGAGTATTCACAAGCGTTATTCACGTATAAATCTTATGCATACTCTTCAGAGCATACAAGACATTTTACCTGCTACCCTGCGGCTGCGTCCCTAATGGCTTAGTAAAGCTTTATTGATAACAAAATATGTTTCAACAAATTCTTGTGTTATGAAAAACGGGTCCTAACAATAATTGAAATTAATGAATGAATTACTCCAGGTTTTTATAAGTGTCAATTAAAGACAATAAAGCAAAATTTAAGCCAGCTTCCATTGAAGACTATCGCCAATATTGAATATTAAAAAATAATTCATTATTTTAAAAGCCCCGCTCATAAAATTGTTTGCAACCGCGAGCCATCTTATTTGGATGACTATTCAATGCAACAGGGGATTTTCCGTTGCTTGTGTGACTTTCGCAATACCTTCTCACAAACACAACCAAATAGAATTCATGCATGATTTATAGTTGCTGTTAATGTCCAACTAATAAGTATTAAATACTAATAAAGGCGCAAATTGTTTTTGATTTAACTCAGTTTACGTGGCACACGGCATTAAAACTCACCGTCGTTATGATTTTATCCGACATCTTCAAAAAGCATCATCATGCTACAGCCAGTTTACATAAAACCTTAACGAATCATAGAGAACCATACAACTACATCGTCATCTAGAATTACTCCAAAAACCTTTCAGTAGTAGAATTGCCATAGATAAATAACTATACTTGGAATTGCATTCAGACAGACAGACAAAGGACGGGTAACTCTATTTTATAATAGTTATTATTATAATAATTATAAGATCAAACCTAGGAGTTTGTTCGCGTGCATTTTATGACAAAGACGTCACGCTACGCCATACTAATGTTCTCTATGCAATAATTATTATCCCACGGGTACCTACTATTCATTTTCCAGGGATATAAATATTTTTCTTTTCTCTCTCTCTCTCTCTATGTACTTTTCTTGGTTCTATATGTATGCTAAAGGAGAATGCCGATTTTTCTATGATGAGTTGGGCTATTGTTGCGTCTTAACCAAATTAACTGTAGAACATTGTAAATGTACTCAGGGTCTTTAAATAAAAATATCATTAAGATATCTAATGGGAGTTTAGAGAAATCTGACTTTTAATTTTTCAGTATGTTTTTAGTATATAAGTTATATATTATGCGTTGAAATCCATATCTTTTATTCTATTAGAGTATAAAATGTAGTATCAATAGTATTTTAGAGTACCTATGTAAGAAATATAGATAGTATATAATGCTACGGCTAACTACTCTGGATCTAGATTACATTCTAAGAGTCCTGGTCTTAGTAACACTAAAACGTCTATCTCACACGACGTCACGGTCTTTTTTTTAATTACTCAACGGAAATTTGCTGAACTCAACGTTAAAGTAAACACTGAACAATAATAAAAAAAACACTGCTTTTCCACAAATGAAGCAATCAACACAGAAACGTACATAACTTGTTTCTTGTATTGACTTGTGGCGATCCTGATAATTCCGCCAATGACAATGTTCTCTTGATTATTTTGCTAAATTTATGTGATGGTCAGAACTCAGTAGGTATTTTCTAATATAACGGTTGGAAGGCTTTATGAAGGGAAATAAAATAATTACTTACTTATCATCACGCCATTTCCATTGTAGATACAATTTACTGGTGCAAAAAACAGACAAAGCCATAGATTTTTGTCTTTGTCGCCGTGGCCAGTTTTCGGTATTGTCACGATGTCAAAATGCTTTGTCTGTCACGATTCAACAGACATAATCGAACATTTGTATAAAAATTCGGGTATTACATTATATTTACGTGTTAAATCAGTGTTTTGAGAAAAAGACTACGTGATAATAGTGTTTGCAAAATAGTGTACTATGCTACAAAAGCTACAACAAGCGAAAAAATACAGGTATAACATTTCATTCATATGTAGTCGAAAATGAAATAATTTAATGATTGAATGCTATAAAGTGATATAAAATGGGCTTTTTACTCGAAATTAATAATTGTTACAAAGATACACTTGCAAAACACGTTTTCTAGCTAAATTTCTATTATTGAGAATTGTTTCGGTGTTGCCTTATTGCGAATTTAATTTGTCCAGTTTTCATCTATACAAATAAATAACATTGAAGTGTCTGTTTGTACAGTCTAAATAACATTTTTTTACTAAATGTGTACGAGAGTATATACGTTACCTATAACAAATTACCAATTTTTAAAGTTTTTGTCTGTCTGTCTGGCTGTTTGTTCCGGCTAATCTCCGGAACGGCTGGACCGATTTGGACGGGACTTTCACTATCAAATAGCTGTTGTTACAGCGCGTAACTGAGGATACTTTTATTTTGGAAAAACCATTAGGGTTCCGTAAAAAAACCCATGAAATCGTGAATGAATAAAATCTCCAGAATGGGTGGACCGATTTGGACGGGACTTTCACTAACAGATAGCTGTTGTTACAAGGAGTAACTAAGGTTACTTTAATTTTGGAATAATAATTAGGCTTCCGCGCAAAAACAATAAAACCCATGAATGGCGTACCCCAGGGCGGCGTTTTATCCCCGCTACTTTTCGCAATTTTTATTAATTCCATCTCAAATAACCTACTTTCTTCCTACCACCTTTTTGCAGATGATCTACAAATTTACTTACAAGTACCATTAACATAACTACCGAAAACTATGAAACTACTGAATGACGATTTTGACAATATTAGTGCGTGGAGTAAATCTAACGGCCTTACTGTGGATCCTTTAAAAACACAGGTGACAATTGTAGGCAGCTCTAGAATTATCTCAAGAATTGCTTGGGCACCGTTACCACAGGACATTTTTTAGAGAACTTGGGTCTAACAATTGACTCCAATTTTACTTGGAATGCACAGCTGCAAGAGGTTAGTTGAAAATTATTTGCATCTGCACGGTCTCTTAAGAGACAACGCAATTTTCTCCAAACTTCCAGCAAAAATACGTTTGCAACTTCACTGCTTCTGCCTATCCTTGATTACGCTGATACCAGCTATGCTGATGTCACCGTAAACCAACTAGATAATCTTGAGCGCCTCCAAAATTTCTATTTAAGGTTCATATTTGGTCTTCGCAAGTATGATCATGTTTCACAATTTCTATCTCTGCTTAAGTATAATAATTACCTGTACGACTTCGCCGGAATACTCATATTCTTTCTTTACTATATAAAATATTGTTTACCTCTTCATTTCCTTCCCATCTTAAAGGTCGTTTTGAATACCTTCATGACACACATGGAGATGTTCAAGGTCATAGGAAAATATGAAATTGAAAATACCTTTACATTTTACGAACTTTTATGGCAAATATTTTACTGTCACTGCTATTAGTCTGTGGAATGCTCCGCCAGTGGAAATAACGCGAGCAGAGACCCTAAGTAAATTTAAAATAATAAAGTTGTATGTATGTTTGCATGTGAATTCTGTGTGGGGACGGCTTTAGAATTGTCCCACCCCTCTCTACCCACGAGAGTCGTAAGAGCCGACTGAGGGAATACCAGCGGAGTGGGCAGCAGCACTCCCTCGAGTATTAACAACGTCCACTGCGATCGCCAACCCGTCTGCTCGATTACGGCATTATCCCCCATGACGGGACTGCTCGTTGTGGCGTCCTCTTGGGGAGGCCTATGTCCAGCAGTGGACGTTGAAAGGCTGATGGATGGATGGATATCAATGCACTACCTAAACCACTGGTCTAAGAAATTTGCCAGATGTATTCTTTGCTTACCACTAAATCTAACACAGTTCAGGCGGAGAAACGGCACACGGCGAGTTTATTTAGTGGGTGAGGGCCCACACTACCCTTTCCGTTGCCCCAAACGATGGGGTTAGCGGTTAGGTACATTAGCTCCTGCCCCTTTTTTTTTAGGCGGGACAATTTGTACCTTACCGCACACCCCGTCGTTCGGGGCAACGAACAGGGTAGTGTGGGGCCCTCACCCACTAAAGAAACCCGCCGTGTGCCGTCTCTCCGCCTTTATTGTGGGCCACTGGACCACAGAGGCAGTTGTAATTTCATCTTTGTAAGTAAATCTCAATTCAAGATTATGACTACCACAGTAGTCATATTCAGGGCAGTGTTATTGAGATTTTTCAAAACAAAAAAAAATTCTCAGTAGCAGCAGCCGTTGTAAATGAGCCCGGCATACATAGCTGGCGAGTCGTGGGTGTGTAATACGCCTCTGCCTACCCCTTCGGGGAATACAGGCGTGATGCTATGTTTTTTGAAGTTAAAAAGACTTTAAAAGCTATACTTACTTACATAAACATATTCACTGGCAATGATTTTGCTCCCAACGTTACTATTTTCTTATTATGTATAATGAAACATCAACAAAATGTCGTGGAACATATTTTGGGTATTTCGTGGGTTGCCTCGTTTTCCCGTAGCATACACCCATTTCAATCTCGTATCTGGATTAGAGGGAAACCTAAACTAGTAAATATTTATCACCATCTCATAAATTACATATAAATTTTAGTAAACTTTTATTATATTATATATATTTAATGCGAATTTAATTTGCGCAGTTTTTTAAAATTACATATCAATTTTAAAAAACTGGGCAAATTAAAATCGCAATAAGGCAACACCGAAACAATTCTCAGTAATAGAAAGTTAGCTAGAAACGTGTTTTGCGAGTGTATCTTAGTAGCAATTATTAATTTTGAGTAAAAAAGCCCATTTTATATCACTTTAAAGCATTCAATCATTAAATTTTTTCATTTTCAACTACATATGAATGAAATGTTATACCTGTATTTTTTCGCTCGCTGTAGCTTTGGTAGCATAGTACACTATTTTAAAACCACTATTATCACGTAGTCTTTTTCTCAAAACACTCATTAACACAAATTAACATTAAATTTTAATTAAAACCCGATTTTTTATACAAATATTCGTATATGTCAGTTGAATAGTGACAGACAAAGCATTTTGACATCGTGACAATACCAAAAACTGGCCACGGTGACAAAGACAAAAATCTATGTCTATGTCTGTTTTTTTGCACCTGTAAATTGTATCTTACGTTCTCGCTCATACATGTCAAAGAATTTTCTTCGCTCCTTAGACGAAGGATATTATAGACAAGCTATCAGCGTATGCAGTGTCGAGATAGCAATAGATAACCGGAATAATTTTATAAGATAACTATGATTATAACTTTGTTGACTATAAATGGACTACCTGTTTTAGCCGGATATTAGCCGGATAAAAGAATGACAGAACAAAAGAAATTGCAGTTATGCTTATATTTTTCTTAAAATGTATTAGAGCATGTAATATTAGCGTATATAACGTGATTAATAAAGGTTACGTCAATACAAAAACAAGCTTACATACTGATGATGGGAACGGTTAGCCACCTTATTGTTTGGACCCAGTTCATTGGGTCCAAATACAACTGACGCATACGGGAAAAGGATAAATATACTTATACCTGTGTCTTTCTCACTCTTCGTAAAACCTAGTATGTGCATCCTTTTCTTCATCCTTAATGTCAAAATAGTAGCAAGTCTATATTATTCTTCGTCTAAGCTTCGCTCTGTCTAGGTCGTATTTGGTCTGAGAAGTAACGTACATAACACGTTATCGGCAATACAAATGTCATATCATGTCAAATTGTCAATCAAATTCAAATCAACTTACTTACTTACAAATCAATAAGGGTTGCTAGTAAAATAACAATATAATATCCTAAAATATTTTTAGTTATACATTATATTTTTAATTTAAAAACAAAACTTCAATATTATGATTTCATAAAATAATCTTCGACTAATACTAAGTATTACAATAGGAGCTCATGTGGGTTTTATTTTATTTAGGTATTTCATATCAATATTCTTACGATTTGGCTTTAAAAATGGGTAGGTATAGTAATAAACTGGCGACATTGACTATCCAAGCCATCCAATAAATATGGCAGTTCCGCTAATTTCGAATTTAATAATATCTATATCTTTTTTTTTTATATCTTTGAACCCCCACTTCGCTTATGACTAAAATAAATACATATAACATCATTATTCAAAAGACTATTTTTTATGTTTAGATAGTAAAGACGCACGACGGGCACAATATAGCCTGGTTTTCGGCAATGATGATCGGTTGAGTAATTATGGCGTGAAAGTTTAACAAATGATTAAATGCACTTTCGCATTTTTAATAGTAGCAAGGATAATTTATTTATGGTTTTAATTTTTTTAAAGATTTATCTAATAATGATTGGATCTGATATGATAATCTGATCAGTATTTTACGATCAAATCAATGAAAGAAAAGAAGTTATTGCTCGTTTGAAGGCACTAATTTAATTCCATGCAAGCAAAGGAAGCCTCTCGGATGGACAATAGGCACTCGCACTATCGAACTATTCCATCACAGCTATTATTCACTCAATTGCACATTCGAGTGAGGGCTTTACTCATAGAGTAAAGTACTGCAATAAAGTGTATAAACTAGACATGTTACGGAATTAATTAAAGGCCTCTATAATGATCTGCGCATATAATATTTTGATCTGTATTTTAGCGCTTGACATGCTGAGCTACTTATAAAGAATAAATTATGAAGAGAATTATGAATGTTTTTCATTTTCAACTACATATGAATGAAATGTTATACCTGTATTTTTTCGCTCGCTGTAGCTTTGGTAGCATAGTACACTATTTTAAAACCACTATTATCACGTAGTCTTTTTCTCAAAACACTCATTAACACAAATTAACATTAAATTTTAATTAAAACCCGATTTTTTATACAAATATTCGTATATGTCAGTTGAATAGTGACAGACAAAGCATTTTGACATCGTGACAATACCAAAAACTGGCCACGGTGACAAAGACAAAAATCTATGTCTATGTCTGTTTTTTTGCACCTGTAAATTGTATCTTACGTTCTCGCTCATACATGTCAAAGAATTTTCTTCGCTCCTTAGACGAAGGATATTATAGACAAGCTATCAGCGTATGCAGTGTCGAGATAGCAATAGATAACCGGAATAATTTTATAAGATAACTATGATTATAACTTTGTTGACTATAAATGGACTACCTGTTTTAGCCGGATATTAGCCGGATAAAAGAATGACAGAACAAAAGAAATTGCAGTTATGCTTATATTTTTCTTAAAATGTATTAGAGCATGTAATATTAGCGTATATAACGTGATTAATAAAGGTTACGTCAATACAAAAACAAGCTTACATACTGATGATGGGAACGGTTAGCCACCTTATTGTTTGGACCCAGTTCATTGGGTCCAAATACAACTGACGCATACGGGAAAAGGATAAATATACTTATACCTGTGTCTTTCTCACTCTTCGTAAAACCTAGTATGTGCATCCTTTTCTTCATCCTTAATGTCAAAATAGTAGCAAGTCTATATTATTCTTCGTCTAAGCTTCGCTCTGTCTAGGTCGTATTTGGTCTGAGAAGTAACGTACATAACACGTTATCGGCAATACAAATGTCATATCATGTCAAATTGTCAATCAAATTCAAATCAACTTACTTACTTACAAATCAATAAGGGTTGCTAGTAAAATAACAATATAATATCCTAAAATATTTTTAGTTATACATTATATTTTTAATTTAAAAACAAAACTTCAATATTATGATTTCATAAAATAATCTTCGACTAATACTAAGTATTACAATAGGAGCTCATGTGGGTTTTATTTTATTTAGGTATTTCATATCAATATTCTTACGATTTGGCTTTAAAAATGGGTAGGTATAGTAATAAACTGGCGACATTGACTATCCAAGCCATCCAATAAATATGGCAGTTCCGCTAATTTCGAATTTAATAATATCTATATCTTTTTTTTTTATATCTTTGAACCCCCACTTCGCTTATGACTAAAATAAATACATATAACATCATTATTCAAAAGACTATTTTTTATGTTTAGATAGTAAAGACGCACGACGGGCACAATATAGCCTGGTTTTCGGCAATGATGATCGGTTGAGTAATTATGGCGTGAAAGTTTAACAAATGATTAAATGCACTTTCGCATTTTTAATAGTAGCAAGGATAATTTATTTATGGTTTTAATTTTTTTAAAGATTTATCTAATAATGATTGGATCTGATATGATAATCTGATCAGTATTTTACGATCAAATCAATGAAAGAAAAGAAGTTATTGCTCGTTTGAAGGCACTAATTTAATTCCATGCAAGCAAAGGAAGCCTCTCGGATGGACAATAGGCACTCGCACTATCGAACTATTCCATCACAGCTATTATTCACTCAATTGCACATTCGAGTGAGGGCTTTACTCATAGAGTAAAGTACTGCAATAAAGTGTATAAACTAGACATGTTACGGAATTAATTAAAGGCCTCTATAATGATCTGCGCATATAATATTTTGATCTGTATTTTAGCGCTTGACATGCTGAGCTACTTATAAAGAATAAATTATGAAGAGAATTATGAATGTTTCCGTGTGGTGACGGACTAAGAATAGTGTCACCACCCCATTCTTTCCCATGGGTGCCGTATGAGGCGACTAAGAGAAGTAAGCAATTATCATCCATTGCATGTCTGGTGGTAGGGCTGGGTACCAAGTGGGAGTACTCACTTGGTATCGGGCCCGAGCGGGTTGGTACTACCATTTCCAGTGTGACCGGCCATTAAGCACATCGTTGCGTTTTGGCTGTAGCAGGAGATAGCCGTTTATTCTTTCATTTCATATTGGTGAAATGAAATGGTGAGCAGTCATCAGTTTGACAATACTTTCAGTATAGTTGAGTCCATGAGCGACGGTTACCATTTACCATCAGATGGGCCGTGGCTCGCCTGCCACAACAAGGAATAAAAAAAATGTCGAGGAAGCGAGCGATGTATGCAAGAAAGATCTTTTTGGCACTCTGTTCTATCTGTCTACCCCGTAAAGGAGATGGCGATCATGGCACTCAAACTGAGTATTTTTTTGTGAAAGTTTCCACTTTTCACAATAAGATTAATCTTTTTCCAATTTTCCACAAATAATTTAATCTTCCCAGAGTTACGAGCGGGTCGGAGGAGAGGTTTTTACATCAAATTCATATTTTATCCATACTACTACACTAATAAGTAATACTATACTATACTAATAAATACCAATACTATACTAATCTCCGAAGAGATTGCACTAGTCGATAGTACCTTTGAGTGAAACCCTCGATTTTCGCATTTACTGGCATCTCATTACTTTTTCTCTCAAGAAGTTCACTCTCGACTTCCTCATGTTCATTTAGTCGGAGTCATATTCAGGATCTAACAAGAATTAAAAATAAACGAGGCTAAGTCAACATGATGTTAAAATTTATCTCCTACATGACAGCTCGTGCCATCACATTAAAGGGTAAAGGCAAAGTATGTACTTGGAGCGCGCCGGCTCTGTAAAGGTAGGTATTAATTTCCGGATGACGTCGCGTGCCACTACTGAGGAAATAAAGTTTATTGAGCCATAGTTTCCCTTCTAAGAAAAGTTCCGTTATTTCTTATGTTTATCACCGATTTTTTATTGTAACAACACTATTAGATATGCATTGCAACAAATGCAAAAAAATGGTTTAGTACCTACTCGCGCAATTCGCTGGCAGATTTTCTTGAAATAAAACTTTTATTTCTTTTTAAAATCTTTAAAATCATATTTTTAAAGGAGTTTACGTTGATGCCGCTGATACTGCGACACACAGGAAACGAATGATTACGGTGGACGTCCATTAGTCCGCACACAGGCGCCGTACGCATCGCATAGAACGCATTTGTCGAAAGGGTGTGCCCATTGCTTCAGCATTATGCTGATGTCAAACTATTACTGATGAGGTTGCCATTACATAAACATTGGTTGCCGTGTTTTGTGGTAAAACCTGAAAAATTGGCGTGTCTCATACAAATTTAATCAAAATGTAGACTCAAACACACAAGTGGATATTGTTCTTATAGTTATAGTGATTAAAGGATATTAAATACAAATATGTAATATCCATACAAAATTCATAAAAATATTTCAGATTAACAAACAGATTTTAGGGCTGTTAGGTGTCAATGTTTTTCCTCTGCATATTATATTACAATCTTCTTTCGCTATTTTTGTTCATGCTTGTAAGTCTCGTAACAGTAGAATGAATATCGTAAGTACGAGTACGTATGAAAGAACGAAAACGATCGATTGAAGAACATCTAATCTTCCGGGGAATTCTCTACTAGTGCCATGTCCATTATTTACTTATCATACTAGCGATGTAAATTCAATAATCAACTAAAGTGTGAAGTCCAATGGTGCTATAGGTTGTATTAAATTACGTTATTGAGTAGCTGTATCCCGCGACTTAATGCGTTTTGTGAGGGTCCCCTGATTGACGATTATAATGCCTTGTACCGTGTTTTTTTCAAATGGCACCAAATACCGTATAATACGGCAATTGTCATATCAATGGCAACACTGGATGGAATACGTCTAGTTTGTATTGTTTAGGGTTGGCGATTCTTCTGGCGAAAGATTGATTTTTATATAAATTATGAAATAAGTTGTAAAGCTGGAAAAGATAAAATTAAACTGCCAAATGTAGTGTTGCTGTGGTAGCGTTTAAAAAAGAGGATTTCACATCAATTTAGTATATCAATCGATATAGTGATATAAAAATGTTCTATATTATTTTTCCTCGAATATATTTTTTTTATTAATTTATTCTTTTGAATAAATGATTGATTAATAATGAAACTAAACATTTAGTTTTAATTTTGTTTATCAATCCAAATGAGCATACATTCTATTGTAAACAAAACTAAAAACTACAACTTATCATCACGCCATTTCCCCTGAGGGGTAGGCAGAGATAACAGAGTGCCAAGAGGCTCTATTCTTGCTTACATCTCTCGCTTTCTCAACATTCATAACTCTCTTCATACATGCTCGCCGGTTTCGGAGACTCCTGACTCCACCTTCCTTCAATACATGACCAATTTGGTCTAGGTAGGTAAGTCTCGGTCTCCCCCTGTACCTACATCCTTCCACTTTCGCATTGTATATCTTCTTAGCCAGTCACTCGTCCGGCATTCTTTCCACATGTCTGAACCATCGGAGCATTCCCTTTCGCATCTTTATACCAACACTCTCTATCATACCTACTCGCTCTCTTACGTCATTGTTACGAATGCGGTCAGTCAGCCTCACTTCACAGATTCTCCGCAGAGATCGCATTTCGGACGCATTGTTTTTGCTCTCATGCTCCTTTTTACATACCCAACTCTCGCTTCCATATAATAACGTTGGGACAAGCACTGCGTTGTGTCTTGCGACACGTGCCTTCTGGCTGAGGTGGTGGCTGCCGAGAAGTTGTCCCAATGCAGCGTTCACTCTATTTCCTGCATTCATTCTTCTTTCTACATCAGTGGTGTACCTACCAAGATATACAAATTAATCAACTTGTTCTAGCACACCATTTCCTATTGCTACTCTAACATCTGTTCTGGCTTCTTCTCTTTCAAAAACCATTACTTTGGTTTTGCTAACATTCACATTCACATTTCTATTGTAAATCGACTAAAGTAATCGATTTCCTTCATCATTTCTTTTTTAATGTTTTTTAGATTTCTAGATTGCAAAATAAGCTAGATTTTTGAATTTTATATTAGAAAAATGTTGCAATTTTTTTAAAGAACATTTCGACCTGGTAACTTCTGGCCCAAAAATACCACCACTGAAGGCATGTAACGTAGTTCCAGTGGCCTGCCAATAAGGCGTAGAGACGGCACACGGCGGGTTTGTTTAGTGGGTGAGGGCCCCACACTACCCTGTTCGTTGCCCCGAACGACGGGGTGTGCGGTTAGGAATTTTTTCCCGCCTTAACAAAAAAAAGAAAGGCTCAAAAATCCGATTCTTCTTTCTTATAATGTTTAAATTGTTATGGTACTTAATTGTTATGGGAAACCAGCTTAATATGCCAATAAACCCTTGCTATACAAAAAGAGTACTTATAACGTAAAACACCATTATGATACTAAGCATAAAATTAAATTTGCATTTTTTTTTATTTGCTTGTTTCTTGTTATTTTTCTTCATTTCTCATAATAAAATTACAATAAAATGTCTTTAAATTTAAAATAATATGACAATTGCGGCCCGCTTTCCTTTATATAGTCCCCCGATGTCCCCTGAAGGCCAAAAGGTAGACGACCCATGGCCTAGATTATAAACTAATTATTAAGTTTATGGGCGTGTCTCGCCAATAAACGTTAAAGTTTGGTGAGTACATTGAAGCTTACAATATGTACTATGTCATTGAGATAAATACATTAAAAAATTCATCTGAAACTCAGAACAACGACAACCCTTTTTTTTCTATTTTAGGTGGGCAGAAATGTCCTACCGCACACCCCGCTGCCCGGGGAGACAACGGGGTGAATGGGGCTCTCACCCACTAAAAACCCACCGTGCGCCTCCACCCGCCCTTGCTACGGCGGATCACGGGTACCGCGTCGTTACGACCGCGATCCGCAGGCAGCAGCCCCTACGGGCACCCTCTCTTGAGCGACGCCTCGCGCACTTGGGCGTCGCACCTTCGCGGTAGGCTTCCGCGGACGGCAGGGTACTCCCCGACCCCACCGTCCGCAGCCTCGGCTAGGGCGGCATCAGGCGCAAGTAAGCGCGCGCACGCCGCCCCTCGCGCCGGCGGCGAATCGGGTCTGCGAAGGAGGATTCCTCACGGGCCCTCTCCGCCACCTCCTTCCGCGAGATGACAGCCTCGCAGAAGGAGGCGACCGCGGTCCAGGCCCTGTCACTGCCAACCATCGCTCGCGCAACGGCCGGCAGCGACAGGTCCACGCCTATGACTGCAACGAGTTCCCGGCGCTGCACATCCCAGGCCGGGCACGACTCAAGCGTGTGCTGCGCCGAGTCCTCGTCGCAGTCGCAGTGGTGACAGCCTGGGGTCGTCTCCCTCCTTGCGATCGTGTGCAGGTATTTGCCGAAGCAACCATGCCCCGACAAAACCTGCACCAACCGGAAGGTGAGGACCCCGTGCTGCCGCCCTGCCCATTCTTCCAAGATCGGCCGGAGCGCCCCCACGGTCCAGAGACCGGCCCGGAGCGTCTCCTTCGGAGACTTCCACTTTAGGACGGTGGCGCGGCGGGCATCTTCCCGCCACGATGACATTGCACTCGGCGAGGGGCGGCTGCCCCCCGCCCGCGCCGTCGACGCCCGTCGATAGACGTCGGCGAGCACCTCCGCCTCCAGATCCCACGGGGAGGTTCCGGCCAACGCGCAGGCTGCATCGGTCGAGATCGTGCGGTACCCGCGTATTGCCCTGACCGCTACGACCCTCTGTGGACACCACAGAATGGCCCTATTGGGAGCGGCCAGGGACTCCGCCCACACGGGCGCGCCGTACAGTGCCATCGACCGTACTACCCCCGCGTAGAGTCGTCGACACGCAAGACTCGGTCCGTCCAAATTCGGCGTAAGTCGCCCGAGGGCGGACGCCGTGTTGACGAGCCTTGGCGCAAAACGGCGGAAATGCTCGTCAAAGTGCCACCGTCCATCCAATACCAGGCCCAGATATTTGATGTGGGCCTGGATTGGGAAGCCCACACCGTTGACCGTTATCGAGGCGCTGGCGGACGGGCCCCGTCGGCGCCCATGGAAGAGTAGGGCCTACGACTTTTCAAGGGCCACCCTAAGCCCCAGCGCCTCGATCCGCCTGACCACCTCCGCGGTACCTGAGGTGGCGAGCGTTGCCGCCTCCTCGAGGGTCCTGCCCCGGGCTGTGACGAGCGTATCGTCTGCGTAGCAAATTACGCCCAGCCCGGGGGGGAGCCGGCCACGGAGGACCCAGTCGTAGCCGATGTCCCACAGGGGCGGCCCAAGAACCGAACCCTGCGGGACGCCGCACGACATAGCCCTCTTTACAACGTCCCCATCCCGGTCCACGAAGAGGACGCTTCGGCCGTCCAGGTAGTCTGCCACCAGCCGCCTTAGGTAGAGGGGCACTCCATGGTACCGGAGTGCTTGGCAGAGGCGGGAACTCCTCTCGGGGCTGACCCTTCGGGGCTTGTCCCGCCTTGTCCTTTTTCCTCGACTTTGTTTTTTGGCCCTTTCCTTGGTCTAAAGGAGCCGGCGAAGGTTTTGCCGCCGGTGGTTTGGCCGCCGTCGCGGCAAAAGAAACATGCCCTCCCTGGCACGGCAGGGGTGTCGGTGCCGAGGACGATGCGGCACTTATTTTATCAGCCGCAAGCGGCGGCCGAAGTCGGGGCTCCGGCGGCAATCTTGCGGCTAGGGCCTCAAACCGCGGGCCAAAGACCGCATCCATGCGGTCGATGACCGCGCGGAGCATTCCATCGTCGAGCCCAGTGACAGGGCCCGACTGAGCGGCAGACGGAGCCGAGGCGGTCGCGGAGGTGGGGCAGAGGCGCAGCGGCTGCGGCGAGGCGGTCGCGGGGAGAGCAGGCTCGACCCGCTTACGGAGGCCGATGCACTTGGGGTGGCCTCAGGGAGCCCAAGCTCGACCCTCATATTGGCCATGCCCCGGTGCAGCTCCTCGACCGTCGCCTCCAGGCGCTGGTTACGTGCTCCAAGGTCGGCCACCTCCGACACAAGCCGCTCCACCACGTTGGACAGCTCCGTGGCGGCGATTTTGAGGCCCCGGACGAAGCTACCTTTTAGGTTCTTCGAGCCCATGGCCACCGTCGTGATTATGGCCACGCTGTCCGCGGCTCTTTCTGCGAATTTGGCCGCAGTGGGCGGCCCGCCGCTGTCTATAGGGAGACGGAGCTTCTCAGACAGGAGCGCCAGCGCTCCTCTGAGTGTTGCACCGTCTCAACCCTCTTCAGGCATCGCGTCTCAGCCGCTGAGGCGGCACGCGGGATCGGTGTGCCGGGTCGGCCGATGCCTCGACCCCTAACCGCTGCGGGTATTTTTGGGGGAGGCATCTCAGCCGAGCTCAGGTCGGAGTCCGAAGCAGCGCCCCCCTGAGATAGGGTGCGCTTGCGCCAGAACCGCGACTCCGACACCACCTCTGCCGACCGCGATGGCTGACTCTCGGCAGCCTCAGTCAGGCCACCCTCTTCAGCGGCGGACATCTCGGCGGCTGATGTGCCGGCCGAGCTGCTCGTTATCGAGCCGTCCCTTGACGACTGGGACGCTCCCTTGGTCGTCTTCTTATTGCCCTTGCGGGACTTCTTGCCGCCGCGCGTTTTACGCGCAGCTGCACTAGTAGGGGCCGCATTTACAGCCGGACCCCTTACGGCTGAGGCGTCAGGTGCATTACCCGACTCCGTCGAATTGGTTTTTAAATTTTGCAAATCCATTTGATTCCCACGAGTGTGGGAGAAAAGAGGTCCATCCGGGCAGAGCTCCCATTACCCGGGTAAGCGTACATTTGTAACCCAACACAGGGGGTCCGCAGGTACCCTGGCTGGGGGCGCGCTCGAGACTGAACTACCCATCAGCCATGCATCTCCTCGCCGCGCGCCAGAGCTTGAGATTCGGGGTAATTTTTTATAGAGGTTGTCTTCCTCGCGGTCCGGGCGATTAAGCCAAGACCCTCGTTCCTGTATGCCCGCGAGACGTAACCACAGACACGCGCTCAGGTTTACGATTTTTTGGGGGGCGCTGTGGCCCCACTGTCCCCCCTCTCCAGAGCCCGGTGAGCCAGTCTGGCCCCACCGACTCCGACGCCTGGTCTATCCGCTGTGCCCTCTGCTGAGTCAGAGGGACACGCGGAGACCCGTCCTGTCCGGAATTTTAGCCGCCGGCGACTGCCGACGTTGCCCGGGGTGCACCACTAGGAGGTAAACCGGACAAATTAGCACCCCACAATGACAACCCTGGGTGAACCTAAGCGAAAAATGCTGATGACGTCATCCGCATTTAACCAGATAGCTAATACATATATGCCTGACTGCGGCGCGTGCTTGCGGAAGAGTGAACGCAGTGCTAAACAAATTCATACAGAGCGAACAAAAATGCCTGCCTGCGTTACGTACGGCGCGAATAAATGGACGCGTAGCTTTATAGCGCTGACTGTTGCCAATTGTGACAAAATAGGAGAGCCAATAACCAATCCTTTAAATTTTTTGATTTTATTTTAGTTCTGTAGTTAACGTGATGATGCAGCACAACACAAATCCAAGGTTCAATATATCTCTACGGGTGCAGCAAAGAAGTATAATAATTCAAAGTGTGTTGTATTAGAAAAAAAAATATTATTTTGGCTATTGTTAAACTGACACGTTTACTACAGCATAGTGAGGTATGTCGCCTTTGTACTAGTTCAGCTAAAAGTATCTATTAAACCTATAATCTATACTTTTATACTACTATCTACGAGTTCTTTTTTACTAAAATTTTGTGATGGGTTCGCACTAAGACTTTTTTGTCAAGGCGGGAAAAAATATACCTAACGGCACACCCCGTTGTTCGGGGCAACGAACAGGGTAGTCTGGGGCCCTCACCCATCAAATAAACCCGCCGTGCGCCGTCTCTCCGCCTATGTTGGCGGGCCACTGGATTCGTATTAAGACCTACTGATTCTATTTCTGTCATTATTAAAATTTTGTTTCAAGTATAAACATAACTCACTATTCGTAAAGCTACGTGCTCATTTAATAATAATAATTATTATTTTATTGACACTGTAAGCCTTATATAAAATAATAGAAAAAAATGTATACACCACAAATAACAATAGGGCTTAAAACTAGGTACAAAATTTATGATCTCTGACTCCTAAACTAGGTTCAGGTACCTGTATCTTAGGAAGTCAGACGATTTCGATTAGGGTTAAAACAATTAACCCTTTAAGCGTCCCATTTACCTGTTTTTTCTGGATATCGATTTATAAAAACGGCGATATCTCGTTATTTTTATAATTGTCTACTATGTTGCGTATATCACAAGATTCCTTGTGAAGTATACTAGCGAATACAAGTGAATTATGAAGTCTTAATTTTTTTCTAAACTACAAAAAAACAATTTAAATCTAGTACTTACATAATTTCTCACGATCTGCCAAATTATTTGAAACAGTTTTGTATTTTTCCATTGAAATGATGTAATTTCAATTATTGTATTAGCTAGCACACTTCATTGTCAATCACATTAATATTTCACTTCACGTACACATTACTATTATCTAAACAAAAACAACATTTTACACTAATATAAACAAATGGCGGCTCTTGCCAAAGCAAACACTGTGTGCTTGGCGGGCGCTTTGTTACTTTCAATTGACTAATCTTGGAGATAACGCTGTGTATAGTACTTACGGTCGAGTAGGCAAAATGGAACTGAATTTTTAGAAATCACATACAATACGAAACTATTATTTTCAAACGTTGTTAAATAATTATTAACAATTTTACAAGCAATAAAACTTTGTTTAAATGTACATTTAGAATTGTATTATATAAACAATTCTACAGAATTCTTAGTATGAACCCGCTCGGAAGATCTTCAAAAACTTTTATGTTTGCATTGAAAAAATACATTATGAACACATAATAAAACACTTTTAGCACATTCTACAAACATTTTTCTAAAGATTATAACTATTTATTGACCGCTCTTGCTTCAAATGTAATGTACACACGCGACGAACGACGCCACTGAACTGAAACATGATACTCAAAATGACGCGAAACGCTTTTATTCGCTGTAACGTTGCGCTTACGAGTCTGTCTTACTCAACAGTTTTGTGTCCACAGTATAAATATTGTGGTAGAAATTTTGTATGTTTCATTGAAAATCGACTAAGTAAATTGATAATGTTACTACGTCCATGCCGATAGAGAAAAAACAAGAAATATATGACAGTGGTCTCTTAGGTGACACATCTATGAGCCTCGGGACGTTCAAGTTAAGCCAGTATATCATTATAATTGTAAATAAATGGAATGAGTGTGGTATTTCTTATATTTTTGTGATAATTTATATTACGTTTCGCAGAATATTATCAAAAACCTTAAAAATAGCCTAGTATTACTAAGGGTTAGATAATTCTGTTTAATTAAACTAGATTCTGACCGCAACTTCTTTTGCTTGTACAGAATATAAATACGTCACTTTACTGTATATTAATTATATTTTCTTATTTATTCTACTCTTTGATTAATTATCTCTATGTAAAAATCGCTATCACACTGTAGGTATTTGACTTAGAATCACGCATTTCAATGGCGTTGCATAATCACGAATCAAAGGAGTAAAATAGGGCTCTAGGAAATTTAGAAAATAGAATATATATCCATGGATATTTTCACACAACGTCCTCTGGTCCCAAACTAAGCTTAACGCTTGTGCTATGTATACCAGATTACGGATATAATACACAAACTACTTTTTTTTTGTAAATACATACATAATATATAATAGATAGACAACACCCAGACGCAGTACAAATATCTGTATTCATCACACAAATAATAAATTGTCCTGAGTGGGAATCGAACCCACGACCTCGTGCACGGAAGTCGTTTACACTACCGACTACGCCACGAGGCCCTTCAAGAAACTTTAATGCTGACGAAGTTGCGGGTAACAGCTAGTATTTATATATAGCTATTAGTTCATATAAACCCTGGCACTGTATTTTGGTGAAAAATAAAAATTTTTTCAATGGCTCATTTTCAACGTTTTTACAGTGCATGTTATTTCGACATATAAAGTATATGACAGTTAGTAATAAAATACTACTTCGATATAACTTATGCATCTACTTTATATTTACAGCTATCTAGAGAAAATCCATGCAGCAAGACACCTAATGCATATTGCCGCAATCTGTTGTAGAACCATTATAAAATTCAGTTGAAAGATTGGACCACATTATTTTATACTATCAATGCAACTATAAATGTCAATCAATAGTTGGCTGTCCTGTTATGCGTAATGATAGCTTATATATTATTAAATGTACTCTCGTATTTCAATTAGAGAGACTAATATAACGGAAAATAGTCATCTGCGCAATAAACATTATCGTGCATAAATGCTTCGGCGGAAACAAATACACTCTATATCCCTTTTCAATCAAGGTCTACTAGGCAAGCAATCTAAAACGCTTGTAGTTTATAATTGATTATAACATAAGTATACTAAGGGAAATACTCAGCTCAAATATCTACTATTAAATAATCAGCAATCTAAAGATGAACACTTTGAATCCACTTACCCTCATTAAAGTACACAAGCAGATGACCATTACTGACTACAATATAATGGCAAATTTATATGATGTCTTTCAAAGAGTTTTGTTCAATTTTTACTAAGTTAACCTATGTGGAAAGAATGCCTGGTAAGTGATTGGTTATTACAAAAGTGGAAGGATGTAGACGGGGCACGAATTGAAGGAAAATGGAGAGTCTCCGAAAGTGTCGAGCGCGTAGGAAAAAAATCATGTATGTTGAGAAAGCGAGAGATTTATTCAATAATACGGTCTTTTGTTACTCCTTTCTCTCTGTCTATCCTGAAAGGAAGGTGGCGTGATAATAAGTAAGTAAGTACGTAATCGCCAAAGTAAACAAAAAAATATTCGGTCCATAATTATTACTATTGCATTTCCTCTATAAATATACAATTGCTTTAAAGATGCTATCACAATGTTTGTTGACACAAGAAATATCTTCATACTTTCTTGCTCTTTATAATAACAACTCGCAAGCTAATGCGAAGGTTTTTACAAGGCCAGGAGCACCGTTTATTTACTGTGTATTTTCTCATATTTCACCGAGTTTCTGAGTGAAAACAGTGAAGCATAAAATCCTTTCGCCTGCAACGTATAATAATAACCGATGCGCGTATTAATTTGTTGTTTGAAGCAATAATTCTTTTAACTGTATACATCCCAACGAGTTTGTATCTCAATTTAAATATTTCTGACTGTTTTTTCCCCATTATTTTACGTAGTATGCTCCGTATTTTATAAATTAAATTGTCTAACGTTGTATCATATTCAAACAGCCACGAACTTTTCTATGAGAAATTTAATGTGTTATTAATATAGAGTATAACAATAGCTTTTTTGATGGTTGTGAAAACCATATATAAATTCATTTAATAGTTTTAGATATAGGCGCTTGAAAACAAACAAACATAGAGAGAACATTTTAAAATTCGTTGTTTTGGTGTTTTCCCATCCATTTTAGATATCTAACGTAGAACAGCCGCACCGGGTTTTACGATTTCATCGTATTTATCTATATTTATTAACATTGTAAAAAGGTGTCGAGGGCAATCTCTGAAACTACTCATTTGAATTTAAAATCTAGTCTACCATAATGAGGAATTGATTTCGAGGAGTGTTATAAAAGTTAAAAGGCTTTTCGTGTTGACCAATTTTGCAACACATATTGAAGAAAACAGCCTCTGCAACAAACATCGATGTACACGTGTATAAAAATTAATTGATTTCATAAAAGTAAACACTATATAGAGCACAGATACAGAGGTATTAGTACAAACGGTGGGTGGTTGGTATTGATTCAACCTACTCCCAAATGACCTCAGAAATGTAGAACTAATAATACAAAATGCTATTTAATACTCAAAGCAATAATGAGTTTCTTAGATTTTTAGTGACCCAGTATATACGATGATAACTATAATATACTTTTTCATCTGTAGGGAGTAGCGACACCGTTACTGATCTTTGGAGAAATGTAAATTAAAAAAAAACATGTGTGCGGTAGAAGTGAAATAAAATTACATGAATCTATTAGGAAACACCCTACGAGTATATATGTAATTTCTATCATTTTCTCACAGGCATAAATCATAGAGATGTATATGCCTATGTTGATGCCTTTTTAGTGTAAATATAGCTAAAGAAGTTTTCAATAAAATAAATATGTCTATTTATGTGATGCGTTACGATGAATATCTAAAGGCTTTTATGATGTGTCAGGTTTATAATATTCTATCCATAAATATTATAGAAAAGGTCCCCTCAACAGTGTATTATTCGTCTGTCTGTCAGAATGCAATAAACTCAATAACTAACAAACTGATTTTCATGCGCTTTTCATAAATATTCACGAGGATGCTTAGGTGTATATCTAATTCATTAAACTTTTCGTAAATTGCCTGAAGTATGGCAATTATTGTTGTAGATATAGGAAAAAAACATACCGATTGTGAGCTTTGCTGACGTATGCCGCGTAAATAATGCAGATAATTATAACTAGCAATGCTACAACATTGTGAACTCGGGCAAATTATGACGTTACGGGAATTAAAGAGTGCCTCTCGTGTGAATTCTCTATTTAACTTTAATAAAATGAGTTCATTTTCAACTTTATAATACTAAAATACAGCGAGAAAACACCTACGTGCTAACAACTAACTAGTTAGATAACCTATGACCTTTATATTTATATTCCTGATGCATTTCTAAAACCTTTCACGTGGAAAGGCTTGTGAACACAGACTACTTTGAAGTAAATCATCTTCTAATACAGATAGGAAGGTTTTTAAAACTCATTGTGGCAATAGGTTTCTGTTTGCTATTTAAATGTATATATTCATTCAGTTACGCTTGAGTTTGCGAAGGCTAGTCGAGTCATTGTTGTGTGTGCGCGTGTGTACGGTTATCTACCCACTTACGCTGATCATTTTCTACCTAAGTTGAATTTGTATCCTACGCAATAACAGATACAATAATGTTGTGTGGATTGTGCAATGGTCATTATCATAATCAATGCGCCGGGGTGGCCGAATCAACCTATAGGAAAATGGGGCAAGATAAGAAATCTGCCTGGCGCTGTGCAATATGCCGTGGGGCTCCATCTCCATCTCCGATGAAGTCTCCTTCAACCGAATCCCTAGCAGTGTTATTAAAAGAAATTAAAGATTTTAGAGCTGACTTTAATTCTTTAAAAAAAGACGTTACCACGATCAAAGACGATCTTCGCATTACCACACAGAGCATTTCCGACTTAAATTTGAAGTGGAGTGACCTCAAAAAAGATTGGACGGTATGGATGTGCGCCTAATCAGTGTCGAAAATAAGGTGGCTACATTTACTAAGGTACAAAAACAATTGGTCGATGCCCAGCATGTGATAGATGAACTAAAAAATGAGAACAATTATCAAGATCAATTTTCGAGACTAAACAATATTGAAATTCAAGGTATTCCTCAAAAAAGCGGGGAAAATCTGCACACCATCTTACACGACATTTGTGTGAAAGTTGGTATGACTCTGCTAAACACCGACATCGACACTATACACAGAGTTCGGCCGTTTCGCCTTCATAGTAAACAAGATATTAATTCTCGCCCTCCATCATTAATAGTAGGTTTCACTCAACGTTAATTCAAATTCCCATCCATCTATCCATCAGCCTTTTAACGTCCACTGCTGGACATAGGCCTCCCCAAGAGAACGCCACAACGACTGGTCCTGTGCCGACCGCATCCAACGGCTCCCCGCAGCTTTGACCAGATCATCGGTCCATCTGGTGGGGGGCCGTCCTACGCTGCGCCGTCCGATACGTGGTCGCCACTCGAGAACGTTTCGTCCCCAACGGTTATCGGTTCGTCGAGCGATGTGGCCTGCCCATTGCCACTTCAGCATGGCAACCCGGCGGGCTATGTCGGTCACTCTCGTTCTCCTACGGATCTCCGTATTACGGATTCGATCACGTAGGGAAATACCAAGCATAGCCCGCTCCATGGCCCGCTTAGCGACTTTGAGCCTTGATATGAGGCCAAAATTCAGAGACCACGTCTCTGTTTCGTATGTCATCACTGGTAACACACACTGGTCGTAGACCTTCGTTTTCAGACACTGCGGAATATCAATTCAAATTACTCACAGATTATATTATTACTTTTATAAACATTTTATATTTCCAAACTGTTATTTTTATTCGAATATTTTGTAACTACATCATTGTAAATATATCACCCACAATGTCCGACATGCCCGTTATGATGAATTTAATTTATAAATGTACCGCAGCGTTATTTTACAATATGAATACAATGATATATAACCGTTATCCTTATTGTGGGCTTTCTAGCGTAATATGTAGCTTTTCTTTTGACCCAGTAATCAAAATAGTACTAGTTTTTAGTTGAAATGACCCGTTTAAATTTATTAAATATTTATTATCAGAACGTCAGGGGATTACGTACCAAATCACACGACTTCCTAGCAAAAGTACTACATAGTAATTATGACATGATTTTTCTCACAGAAACTTAGTTAACGAAAGATTTTAATGATTCTGAGTATTTTTACTTGAATTACAATGTTTATAGGTGCGATCGTATCGTTGGAGGCTCGCGCGGTGGAGGGGTAAGTATTGATCGCTGTGCGCGCTGTGCTGAGCGTGCGCCGACGCGACGACTGGCGCTCGGCGCCTGCCGCAGAGGAGCTGTGGCTCACTTTGGAACTCGGCCCCGCGACCCGCCCAACCACCGCTGATGCCCCCGCACCTACAGCTCTGCATATCGCGTGCGCATACTTTCCGCACGGTGCAAACCACTCAAATGCATTGACCGCGTGCACCAAAATCCCAATGACTTATTTTTAATACTGGGAGATTTCAACATATCGCACGCGTCATGGTCATTATCAGAGTACTTGTATATTTCATTAAATACAAATAATGATCCGAGAGCTGTGTTATTATCAGACTTCATGAGCCTGACTAATTTATCACAATATAATAGATGTTTTAATGTGAATGTCCGTATTTTGGATCTCGATTTCAGTAACTCTGATTGCTGCGTATCGGCTTATATTTCCCCACTCACCGCTGAGGATTCTCATCATAAGGCAATTGAAATTTCGTACCCACTAACTCACACCATTTATTTAAAACACAATGAACAACTTAGATATACCTATTTTTCACGCTGCAAACTATGCTAATTTAAGTAAAGGCCTGATGAGTGTTGATTGGCGGGTGCTACACGGATTGAACACAGAGCAAGCTGTGGCCAACTTTTACACAATCTTATATAAACTAATCGAAGATCATGTACCTAAACGTAGAATTTGTTGTACTTAGTCGTAATCATCCACCTTGGTATTCTCGAGCTCTAGTTAAAGTTATCCGTGAAAAATTAAAAGTTCATGCAAGGTGGAAAACCTATAATGACCCTCGTGATTATCAGGAGTTTCAATTACTACGATCCCGAGTAAAAAAATTACAGTTCGAATGTTACAATAACCATATTAAATTTTCCGAGGAAAAGATTAAAGATTCTCCTAAATATTTCTGGAGCTTTATAAAATCAAAATTATCCGCTAACAACGTTCCTTTAAATATGACTTACGGAGATTCATCATCGAGTAATGGCGAAACTGTTTGTAATTTCTTTAACGACTATTTCCATTCTGTGTTCGTTCCTGTCAATAATCCTAGCTCATCTGCTTTTAATGACGTATCAGATTCTTATTCTGTTGAATCTCTTGTTAACGTCTCTGAAATAAATGTCACACGCAGTTTGGTGCAAAAACACCTTCAATAGGTTGATATCAATAAGGGGGCTGGAATGGACGGTGTGCATCCCTTGTTGATTTCAAAGCTGTCAAAGGAGCTATCAGTTCCTATATCTATTATATTTCAAAAATCATTGAGCGAAGGATGTTTTCCTGATGTTTGGAAGAAGGCCTTGATTACTTCTATCTCAAAAGGTGGTATGTGGCATGACGTCAGAAATTATAGGCCGATCTCTAAGCTATGCATACTAGGAAAAATCCTTGAAAAAATTGTTACAAATGAGTTAAGCCAGATCGTATGCCGTCATATATCGCAGCAGCAACATGGCTTTTTCCGAGGTCGAAGTGTGGAAACTAATTAAATCTCTTATACAGACTATCTTCTTAACTCTCTTGATGCGGGCTATCAGGTTGACGCAGTGTATACTGACTTCTCAAAAGCCTTTGATAAAATAAGTCATTCAAGGTTAATTATGAAACTATCGAAGTTCGGTATACACGGTGACCTGCTTCGTTGGTTAACTTCTTACATTGCTAATCGAAGCCAAGCTGTAGCTTTGAAAGGTTATATCTCAAGATTCCTCGAAATATCATCCGGAATTTGGGTCCCTTCCTATTTACTATTTATATAAATGACGTAGACTGCTGCTTCCAGAATTCATCTCATCTGCTTTACGCAGATAATACAAAGGTTTTTAAAATTATTAACTCATCAGACGACTGCCTTAAGCTGCAATCTGATTTAGAAAGATTTGAAAATTACTGTGATAGGGGCCAATTGTCTCTTAACCCTGAAAAGTGTTACACCATATCTTTTACTCGTAAGCGTAATCCTATTACTTTTAATTACACCTTTTCTGGTAATAAAATCAATCGGGTCAATAACATCAGAGACCTTGGTGTTATACTGGATGCTAAGTTAAATTTCAATCTTCACATTGATAACGTTATATCCAGAGCATATAAACAACTTGGAATGATATTTCATCTAGCTAAACCTTTTAAACAGCCTTTCACATATAAAGTGCCATATTATTCCTTCGTTCGTAGCATATTGGAATTTGCATGTGTCGTCTGGAATCCTCATTATGCCGTTCATATTGATCGTCTGGAAAAAATCCAAAACAAGTTCCTGAAATCATTGGAATATCGGACAAGACATTTTTTTGTAGACTACAAAACTGCTTCAAAAATACATAAAATAGATACTTTGGAGAAGAGACGTATGTATTTAGATGAAATATTCCTTTATAAAATTATCAATAGTAAAATTGACTCAGCATTATTACTTGGAAAGATTAAACTCAATGTCCCTAGAATCTCCTCTCGTTCAAAAAGCACATTTCACATCTCACATTCTACTACGAATTACGCTAGAAACTCATATATTAGACGTGCCTGTAGGAATTACAATGATAAGCTTCAAAACGTTGATATTTTATCGCTGTCGTTAGATAGCTACAAGAAAAAAGTGGGTGATATTATATTTGATAGAGTGCCTAATATATATTAATTATAAGAAAAAATCCTTGTTCATCACCGAGGTTTATTTGAGCTTTTGCTTTGTTTGATATTGTGTAGTTGTCACATTTTGTACAACAACTATCCTGTGTAATTTAAAATTAGCTTGTATGATTTCATGGAACAATTTTGGTCAGTTTGTACTCTTTGATTTGTATTTTATTTCTTGTATAAGTATGACTGTATGTTTCCTAAATAAATATAAATAAAATATTTTACGCAAAATGATTTGAGGGAAACTTAATGCCTTAGGCAGCAGCTGTAGATTACATTAGATCACTTTATAGTTAATACTTTCAGTTAGTTTAAGGGTGAAAATTTCAATTTGATGTAATAAGAATTTAATTTTGGGCATTCGCTTTTTACTGGACTGTTACCTATACTATTACGGGAAATATACTTATAGCTTCACTTCTATCAGACGCATACCTTTTATTGTCAAAGGATTTAAAAAAACATACCTATACGCACATCCCATCGTTCGGTGCAACTAACAGGTGAATGACGAGCTCACGGCGCTGCTCTGATCAAGCCGGGCACGACTCGAGTGTGTGCCGCGCCGTATCCTTGTCGCAACCACATTGGTGACGGCATGGAGACGCCTTCCCCCTTACGACTATGTGCAGATATGTTCCGAAGCAACCATGCTCCGACAGCACCTGCATTAGTCGAAAGTCCCCTTGCCTACTCTTGGCCACCTTATTGGGAAGGGGGCCATCATCTAGATCCTGCCCTTGGGACAACTGTTGATACACTTTTGCGAGTACCTCCACCTCCAAGTACCACGGAGGCACAAAATAAATAGGTATTATTTTATGAGGGAGGGGTCCAGCTCGGTTCACACCGTGCGGTATTTGCGTATGTCCCTGGATGCAACAACTCTTTGTAATCTCCACATGGGAGCCCTGTAGGGGCATTTAGGGATCCCGCCCATACGGGTGCTATACAGCGTCATCGACCGGACATTAGTCACGAACCTGGAGCCATGCAATGATGATTGAAAACTGCCATCATAGCGTGCTAACCGCTGCTGAAACTAGATAAAATAATGCACTGAAATGTTGAACCAAGTCGGTGTTTAGTCAACTAAGATCCGAAGTAATACGGGGGAATAGCGCTAATATAAGGTATCGTTGACAGCAGCAGTGTGATGTAAACGCGTCTACTTTCAGCGTAAGTCGGACAGGCGCGGAAAACGGCGAGTAGCCCTTTCGCTTAGAATAATTACACCTAGAACGATAGTTCCCTTCAAAGTGGTCCGTTAAAAGTGAGGCAATAATATAATCTATGTGTGCATAAGGTACTTGCATTTACGCTTGACGAAACGCACACAGTGAAAAAATAATGTTGATAATACATTAAATTTTCCCTAAAAATAGGGAAGTTGAAACTATTTCACACTTATAGTTGTGATCACATTACAAATTAGATTACACCTTTTATTTATTTGGAACTCATCAATTCTTACTGCTGAATTGATGACAAAGGCCATAGATCCCATACAGAAATATAAGTGCAATTCGTTTACCGAAACTACTTGGTCGTTACCCGTTTTCTTTACATCCTAAACAGTGTAACGTACCTATTTACCAGAATAGACGAATATTGCCGGCATGATGCACTAAAAAGAGTGAAATAAAAATAATCAGAAGGAAACCTAAAACCAAATCAACACATAAAATTACATATTATTATTATAAGTAAGTGACGCGGAAGTACGCGAACTTGTTGTTTTTTGTCTCAGTTTCCTTATTAATCAATTTAATTTAATCAAAAAGAAGAAACCGGCCAAGTGCTAGTCGGACTCGCGCACGAATGTTTCCGTACCATTGACTAGGTATACTATCTCCGTTCTTTAGATAGGTACAGCCTGGTGACAGACAGACGGACAGACAGAGCCAAAACGAGTAAAGAAACACGTTTGTGTATGGGAGGCCCCCTTAAATATTTGTTTTATTTTAATTTAATTATTTATTTTTAAAGTGAATATACATATAACTAAATATTCTGTGAATATTTCAAGCGTCTACCTGTTGCCGTTATCAACAGCGAGCATAAAGGGGCAAAAAAAAAATCACGTTTGTTGTAAGGGAGCCCCCCTTAAATATTATATTTTTTTGTTTATAGTATTTGTTGTTATAACAGCAACAGAAATACATCATTTGTGAAAATTTCAACTGTCTAGCTATCGCCATTCTTGAGATACAACCTGGTGACAGACGGACGGACAGACAGACGTTGTATGGGAGCCCCCCTTAAATATTATTATTTTTTGTTTTTAGTATTTGTTGTTATAGCGGCAACAGAAATACATCATTTGTGAAAATTTCAACTGTCTAGTTATCGCCGTTCTTGAGATACAACCTGGTGACAGACGGACGGACAGACAGTGAAGTCTTAGTAATAGGGTCCCGTTTTGACCCTTCGGGTACGGAACCCTAAAAAATTGCGCCTTTAATTGCCTAATTGAGACGTGTTTCACTTTTAATTAAACAACAAAATGTGGGAGAATATTTCCCCGTGTCGGCAACATTTTCATAAACTGTGCCATGACAAATTATTGAAATTTATTTTTCATTTTGATGAATGTTTTACGTAAAAATATAAGTTTAGACGCATTAATTACCCGTGAAATGTAATGTTACTATCTTTCTTGTGCTTTTCCGACGTACTGTGACATCCGTTGACTGCACTAACCGTCATTTTTAATAAAAATTTCGGGTGTAGTTGTCGATACGACACGACCTTGAGCACTGACGGGCTGAGTAATGAACTTAGCCAATATGGCTAGGTTTGAGTTGCCTCACTTTACCGAGGCGGACTCGGTTTCTAGGTGTAATTATTCTAAGCCCTTTCGGTACAAAACTGGCGTAATCCATGGACAAACACTGTCCGAGGCAAACGCCAGTATTGTATTGTATTGACAGTTTTATATGAATTACCAATTCCCAGACTCTACAGAATTTTAGTGAATCAGATAATGAATGTCAAAGAGATAAGACGAAACAGAAAAAAATATATAATTTTATACCAACACAACCACAACAACACCAAGTCAATCAAGACATGCTTACTGCATAACTTTCTCGGAAAAAGTAATAATTCATCACGCTTATAAATATATGCCACCCGATATTGTTGACACATGATGATCAAGGAGTTTTACTTTAACAGGCATAATTATCTCAGATTCCTGATATAATAGCGGGATATTATAATTATACCAGTTTTGTCTAATCGCAATCGTTTTGAAAAAGTTGCATTAAAATCCGTTCAGTAGTTTTTGCGTGATGCGCGAACAAACAACCAGTCAAAAAATCTAAAAATAATTGTTTTGTGTTCAGACAAACCTATATAGCCTTAATACAGTCATTATTACTCAAATATCTAAAATGTACAGATACCAGCTTTATAATAGTCAGGACAAAATATTATTCTTAAAGAACATTGAATTCGTAATATCATAATATTCATACTTTTTAATAGCATTTGTGCTACAACACATCTACATGCGCTCAGGACGGCAAGTCGACATTAACTGAAACTGAAGCGAGCCGAGTAGTGTAGTCACCTAGTCACTGTAGTCAGGCCCTTTGCACACTCGAGCCCTTTGACTTGGGCGCAAATTGGAAGTCATCCGAGGCGAAGCGAGGATGCACGAAGCGAAGCCGAGTACCCCTCTACACTCTTGTATTCGCTTAACTTTGGCTTACTTCGCGAGTGGTGTAGTGCCTGCATTACAATTTGCAATCCTTTTTCTATAGCAATTACCTACTTATGTTGACCTTGCTAACCTAAACCACATTGTAGATCGAAGTTGCACATAATAATTTTGTAAGCTTAATACGATAACAACGTTGAAATTCAATAACAATTCACACTATGGCTAGTGTACCTACGTTTAGTGTATTTTAATAAGTATATTTTTTTGTCGTCCAACTTTATTTCATTATATTCTTTCATTCTTCTTACAACATGGTCTTAATAAATTAATTTTATGAGGAGGACTTAGATCATCTAAGTCCACCCGTGATCATGAATGCTGTAAAGTATTCGAAACGTCGGGATAGGAGTAAAATCAAGTAAACGCGATAGATTCCGTAAACGTAGTTTTATTTCAAAATGTGTAACATTCGCGTAAATACCAGAAAGTATTATTAAAAACGTGTTAAATATTTGAGAAATTAGCAGATTTTTTAAATTATAGTAGGTAACGTACCTAGTTAAGTGCCTTCAAAACCTATGTGCGGGATATATTATGTTTCTTGTTATCTAAAGGCCAAAAACTAGACGTCGCGGGACGTCTAGCACATGTGAAATATCGAAATTATTTTGTCAAAATAAAATGATCATAACTTGACAAAGTACTCCTCAACACGAATCAAACGAGTATAAACTCGATAAGGTTGCGTTATTTCATTACAGAATTCTTAATGCCACCTTCTAGCTTCATCATCAGACCTTGGATACCATCTAAAGACAAAGTACTCGTCAAGACGAATCAAAATGATTCCAAATTCAATGGGGTTGCGTCGTTTCATTACAGAGTTACTGTGGTCACCTTCCAGCTCCATCATCAGACCCTGGATATCATCTAGGACTGAAGTTCTAGTCAAGACATTTCAAACGAGCCCTAACTCGATGGAGTTGCGCCATTTAATTACAGCGTTTCAGCGTACGTGTTAAATTTTAGATCAATCGGAAACTGGGCAGTGTGTCAAATTTAACTTGCAAGATTTGAACAGAACAAGTAAAATAAAAGCGTCGCTAACTGCCGATTTTACCCTCTCTCCGCATTAATGTCATCAATAAAATTAATTTAATGACGTATTGTTATATGGTTTGTTAGATATTTAATGTTTTTCATATATAACTCTCTTGTAATCTGAATTAGTATTTAAGTAATATTAAAAAAGTATTGAATAGGTGTAGTATTTATATATTCTGAACCCCAGTTGTAACAGAGTGTTACCATAAAGAATGGGTGTGCTTGAAGGTTAAATTAATAAAAATACTTAATAAAGAAAACGATGCCCACGCAAAGAGACGTAAGATAATCCAGGCAGTAAAACATAATATATATACCCTCGTTAATACCTGAGGTCAATAAGAAAATGTCATCTTATCTTGAGTCTTGAGCAGTCTTGAGACATTTTTGACAAACATTTTCTTTTTAATACACCCTATTATATAGCTAATAGCTTTTGCCCGCGGCTTCGCCGCAGCCAAAAGCTAGTTTTTTGATAGTGTCCCTTCCACTCTGTAGCGAAAACTGCGGTTAGATAAAAAGTCTTGTATGATTAGTACGAGATACCGCGGTACTCCTAAGTGGAGTAGCTTGTATACTAGGCAATTGTGCCAGACTTTATCAAACCCTTTAGCTACATCGAAGAGAGTGCACTGTTGAAAAGGTTGTGTTGCATTTTCGAGTAGGAGGACTGGCTGCACACCAGAGTGCTTGGCTCTAAAGCCGAATTGGTGGTGGGCATGAGGTTATTAACATCGGCGTATGCTTTCAGTCTACACAAAACTAATCGCTCGTAAATCTTACCTAAACCTTTAAGCAGACTAATCGGTCTATAGCTAGATGGTTCGGATCGCTTTTTGCCGGGCTTATGGATTCCAATTACCACGGCCTCTTTCCAGTAAGGGGGAAAGATGTTATTGTTAAGCGCGGCCTTATATATACGAGTACATGTCAGATGGACTAATAATGACTGGGAGAAAACCTATTCGATATTCCTTCCGTACCGGGGGCTTTTTCCTATGGAAGTTTTTGATAACTGACTCCAGTTCCGTGGTGGTGACTGGAGGTGGCTGTCCCACTAAGTCCCTACCTAACTCTCGATTCTATTACCCTATCGATGAATGCGTGGTGAGTAGCATCTACATGTAATGTGCTCGGCGTACATTGTCGCTCCAGACTTTAGGCTAGGCACTCGGATTTCTCCTCGTCCTCGAAAGCGAGTGGAAGGTTGGGTCTTGCATGATAGACAGTGTCGTTTTTGAAAGTGCGGGACAGTTGCCAGAAGGCTAAATGGGTTGGTTCTAGGTCTCCCAGCTTGGTTTCCCATTCTGATTGACGTTGAGAATCAATTGTTTGCTTAACAGCCCTTTATAGTGAGCGCATTCTAATGCGGTTATCCTCGCACGGATAGCGACGTTCTTCTGCCTCAGCAAGTCACGGACGTCATCGGATAGGCACTATCGACGATTTCTCGTGTCTGGTACCGAGAACAATCGTTAATTAACGATTGTACGTGGCTTGTAAAACAGTCATCCGCCGCCACCGTGTCCTCTACAATTGTTTTGTGTTTAGACACGCCTATATAGCCTGTTACAGTCATTTTTTCTCAAATATCTTGAATGTACAGACACAGCTCTGTAATAGCTTCAAAATAGTATAGAAATTACAGCTTTAGAACTTGCGAAGGCTATTATAGAATTCGTATACTCGTATGAAAACTAGCCAAGTCAGACCTTAGGCTTTAATATATTATCCTAAGCTATAAGAAGATGATATTTTAAGTTGTTAGGTATAAAATAAATTAAAAAAAATAACATAAACTTCTCGGCAGTCATCACCTCAGCCAGAGGGCACGTGTCGCAATACACAACGTAGTGCTTGTCCCAACATTATTATATGGAAGTGAGAGTTGGGTATGCAAAAAGAAGCATGAGAGTTAAATCAATGCGGTCGAAATGCGATCTCTGCGGAGAATCTGTGGAGTAAGGCTGACTGACCGCATTCGTAACGACGACTTAAGAGAGCGAGTAGGTATGAAAGAGAGTATTGGTGTAAAGATGCGAAAGGGAATGCTCCGATGGTTCGAACATGTGGAAAGAATGCCGGACGAGCGTCTGGTTAAGAAGATATACAATGCGAAAGTGGAAAGGTGTAGGTACAGAGGGAGACCGAGAATCACCTACCTAGACCAAATCGGTCATGTATTAAAGGAAGGTGGAGTCAGGAGTCCCCAAAACCGGCGAGCGTGTGTGAAGAGAATTATGAATGTTGAGGAAGCGAGAGATGTATGCAAGAATAGAGCCTCTTGGCACTCTGTTCTCTCTGCCTACCCCGCAAGGGAAATGGCGTGATGATAAGTTAGTTAGTTAGGTATAAAATATTGTATGTTGTTACAAATAAATTTCAGGACTGAACATTGAACTTGGCACCCATTAAGATCCCACATCTTTTGTCGTTGAAATAACAACCAAGACATATACATATTATTTAATTGAACTTGGCTCTCATTTCACATTTATTATCATTACTTTTTGTACAGAAATTATTACGAGTAGTAGGTACTTATTCATACTAAAATTAATACCAAATGGTTTTTGTTAATCTACTGTATTTTTCTACGTTTACGGGGTATAATTGTCTTTTCTATAATACATTAGGTATTACAGTCACTATAAGTAAGTGTTCCTAATAGAATCAATTAATTGAAAAATTATAATCAAAACATAAAAATTTACTAGTTTCTGATTTATTCGGTTGTATTCACCCAGCTACTTCTATCTGGGTGCCAAATTTGAACTTTCTAGGTCATCTGGAACTGGGTTAGATAGATAGATCAAATCTATAGGTTAGTCAGAGATAAAAATGATGATTTTTGGACGTTAATATCTAAATAACCATTTGAGGTGTGTTTATGAAATTTGGAGCAAATTACCTATCTCGCAAGTGTTAATATATATTATGTATGAGCCAAATTTGCATGTTTATGTGAAATAGTTTTTGAGTTATAAGGTGGTTAAAATTGGCTCCGAATGGTTCGTGTAATATGACACACTGCTCGCTAATTCTTTAGCTTGAACTTGGCTTGACACGCTACCGCCTGTCTAGATAATTCGAACTAACTGGCACTGGTTCGTGTATTTAATTACGTTGTGTTTCGTTTAACATAGTATATCTATGTTGTAAGCCTGAACAAACGTGCGCAGTTACTGTACGTGACCGGAACGAGTAATTATTGATATATTTTGTTTCACGGCTTTACTTGTATGGTAAAGAAAATACTTGTATTTATCATTTTTTTTTTCATTATAATAATGATAACCTTCCTCAATATAACTTTAATTTTATTTTCTACATACCTTTGTAAAATAGTTTTCTGATTAGCCACTTAGTTATCTAACATTATCCTATTTATAGGGATACCTCCGCGTTGGTGCACCCTGGGCAACGTCGGCACTCTGGTGCCGGCGGCTGAATCCCGGCAGGGGACGGGTCTCCGCGTGTCCCTCTGACTAGCAGAAGGCACAGCGGATAGGCCAGACGTCCGCCGTGGAGGGTCAGGACTCTGGGAGGGGGACAGCGGGGTCACAGTGACACCCCGTCCCCGGAGACGGGGCTTTTAGCTTGAGTGGCGACGGGCTCACTGGTAGCAGTGGGCCGAACGTCTGCCGTGGAGGGCCAGCGGAGCCATAGTGGCCCTCCCGGCCCTTTTTTGTTTTGTTTAGGCGGTAAAAAATGTTCTTCACCGCACACCCCGTTGCTCGGGGCAACGAACAGGGTAGTGTGGGGCCTTCACCCACTAAAGAAACCCGCCGTGTGCCGTCTCTCCACCTTTATTGGCGGGCCACTGGAACTATGTTACATTCCTTCGGTGGTGGCCCTCTCGGCCCTGGGAGACCGAGACGGGGCTTATCAGCTCAAGGGGCAACGGGCTTACTACTTGCTTGCAAGTGGTGAGCACGGTCTGAAACAGACCACCGTTCGACCCGACCCGTAATCCTGGAGGACAGGACCGGGGGTCTTCGGGCCGCGGGGAAGAAAACTCTTATAAAAAATTACTCCAATCTAAGCTTTGCCACCCAGCGAGGGATGAATGGCTGGAGGGTATCCAGTCGCGAGGGTGGCACCCCATAGTCGAAGGACTCAAAGCTCAACATGGCGGACGTGCAAAACATTAGTGTACCTCAGGAGGGTACCGGCGCAACGCGTCCGGAGAATCCCTCACAGGGCCGAATACCAAGACCGGCCCTGTCAGCCCCGCGTATCGGAGAGGGACAACCAACGCCGAAATAGGAAGGGAAGAAGAAGAAGAAGAAGGGGAGGACCCGTGGGAAGAAACCCACACCCGCGGGTAGTCCTGCCATGGGCAGCGGCTCTACCGCCGACATGGAGACCTCTGATGGCGGCAACAGTTCTGCCAAGGTGCCGAGCGTATGCTTGCTGAAGGGCCCGATTTCGAGGAGGAGGAGCGCGTCATCGGAGTCGGAGGGCAGCTCTAAGGAGATGCCCCCGCCGGGAAGACCGGGAAGGTCGGCCAAGAGGGGCTGAGGCGCTAGCGGGCGTATGGCGACCCGAACCTTGACCCTAGTGGATGAGGCCATACTTCAGGGTTTGGCAGTGGGTCTTTCGGTGGAGGAGAGGGTAACCCTCCTCACATCTAAGCTCCGTGAGGAGCCACCGCTCACAGACGGTCCACCTACGGTGGACCAGATTGCCCAGAAGGTTTCCGATGCCCTGGCCGTCGTTTTTACGGTGGCTAATGGGTGGCGAATCCTTCAGGGCAACCTCGCAGAGGCCCTCAACAATGTAACTAAAGTAGCATACGGGGTAATGGAGTCTCTCCGACGGTACTCGGTGCCAGGGGAGACCGGAAAGCTGGAGGTGGCCTGCCACTGCAGGTGCCTCGAGGTGGAGGTGGCAGAGGCCCGTAAGGAGCTGGCCTGCCGGCAAGCCAACCCAGGTCTCGCCAAGGCCGGGCCGGAAACCTCTGCCTCAACGGTGGGTGTGGGGCCTCCGGCCCCTGGTCTCCTAACAGAGGAGCAGATGCGCCAAGTCATCGATCGCATTAGTGCCATCTATGACTCGCGCATCGACTCCTTGAGCACTAGGGAGCCGCCGGAGCCAAGACTCCGTCCAGCTGTGGCCGCCGATAGCAAGGCTGCACCGCCTTCGGCCCCAACGCCGCTGCCCTGCCAGGTTGGCCACGTGGGCACATATTCCGCGGCTGCAGATGCTAAGCCGCCCAAGGGGCAGGGCAAAGCCAAGCCCAAGGAGCAATTCCCTCCCCTTCCGCGTTCTGGTCAGCCCTCGCGGGCCCCAGCATACATACCCCGGGATTCTCAAGTCCCACCACCCGCCACGTCTGGCCCTGCACCCTCTGACGAGGGCTGGCAGACTGTGGACGGCGGGAGGAAGGAGTCCCGGGGTAAAAAGAAGTGGGGATCTGTGGCTAGGGCTGCTGCCCAAGCCATCAAGCTTGTAGCGCCGGAGCACAGCTCTAAAAAGAAGCCGCGCAAGCGCAAATTTCAGACGCCGAAAACGGCAGCGGTGGGGATCACCATGCTGCCAGAGGCGGAAGCGGGCCTGACCTATCACGCCATTTTGAGGAAGGCCCGGGCGGAGATCGACGTCCGACCTCGGAGGCGTCGCCACCCGGACCCACTAAGCCCGGACAGGGGCTCGAATCCTCGAGTTCCCTGGGGCGGAAGGTCCCAAAATGGCTGATACGATAGCCTCGGGGCTGCGAGGTCTGTTCGGTGAAAGCAGTGGAGTCCGCATCGCCATACCGGTGAAATGTCAGAGTGGGCTCCATTGGTGTGGGTACCGTCTGGGTGAGTTGCCCTGTCGCGTCGGCTGAAATCTTGGCTGACGCAGGCAGGCTCCTCGTGGGCTGGAGTTCCGCGTGGGTTACCGTGCTGGAGCCCCTACCTGCGAGGTGCTATAAGTGCATGGCGGTCGGACACACCCGACCGCCGTGTACTAACTGCTTTGATTGCGGCGGCCTTTGATTCCGCTGCGGTCAGGCAAGGCATAAGGCGGCAACCTGTACTGCCCCCCCCTAATGCCCCGCGTATGCTACAGGTGGTCGGACACACCCGACCGCCGTATACTAACTGCTTTGATTGCGGCGGCCTTTGATTCCGCTGCGGTCAGGCAAGGCATAAGGCGGCAACCTGTACTGCCCCCCCCTAATGCCCCGCGTGTGCTACAGGTAATAGACCTGCGAAGCACTACGTGAGTCGGGAGGGGTGTAGACCTCCAGCCACTACAGGCCCAAAAAAGGGGGGACCAGCCAATCGGCCCAGGCTGCCCCCCCTAGCGCGGCTTCACCGCCGGGTCGAGTGGAAGAGGATCTGGTTACGGCCTAACATTCAACCGTAACGCTGTCCTCCTCCAGGCGAATCTCAACCACTCCGCCAGGGCGCAGGATCTTCTTCTGCAGACCATGGTGGAGTGGTTGATTGGTGTAGCCGTAGTTGTAGAGCCTTATTGCGTTCCTGACCGCCCTAATTGGGCGGACAGCCGCGATGCCTCCGTGATAATCGTCAGCTTCACGGCGCTTCATTCCCCGCCCTTGTTGATCAGAGACAAGGGTACGGGATACCCCAGCCGGAGACTGACTGACTTCGGGGTCTTGCTTAACAGCCGAGAGACCTCGATGCGTCGACTGGCACCTAGCCACGTCCTGGTGGCGGGGGACTTCAATACGGCGTGGGGGTCCCCTGCGACGGATGCTCGCGGGGCGACGGTTGTTGAGTGGGCGGCGTCGACGGGCCTCTGTTTATTAAACAGAGGCTCCGTCAAAACGTGCGTGCGGCGACGGGGCGGGTCGATAGTGGACCTTTCGTTCGCCAGCCCCGACGCCGCAGTACGAGTGAGGAACTGGTGTGTCCTGGAGGAGCTTGAGACCTTGTCCGACCATCGGTATATCCGGATTGAGGTCTTCCGGTCCCTCCAGGGCCCCAGCAGCGGTCACGCGGCGCGCAGTTGGCTGGATAGGGACCTACTGGCGGAGGCATAGTTCAATCGTGGCACCGCCCCTGGCCCGGACGGGATACCCGCCCGGGCTCTGGCCCTTGCTCTGGACCACCTGGAGCCTGTTCGACGCGTGCCTGGCGTCCGGACGGTTCCCTGACTGCTGGAAGGAGGGGAAGCTGGTATTCCTGCCGAAGTCGGGGCGAAAGCCGGATTCATTCGGGGCCTTCAGGCCCATCGTGCTGCTGGATGAGGCGGGTAAGATGCTGGAGAGAATCCTCGCTGCCCGCATTGTCCAGTACTTGCGCGACGTCGGGCCCGTCTTGTCGGACGCCCAGTTTGTTTTTTGAGCTGATCGTTCGACAGTCGGCGTGATCATGTGTCTGAGGGCTGCGGCCGCGGCGGTCGTCACCGGCGGGGAAATGCTGTTGGCGGTTTCACTTGACATCGCCAACGCATTTAACAGTCTGCCATTCAGCTGCATCAGGGAGGCACTCCAGTATCACGGGGTGCCTGTATACCTGAGGCGGCTGGTGGAGGACTATCTAGAGGGCCGCAGCGTCGTCTATGAGAGCCGCATAGGGGACGTTGTGAGGAGACCCATGCCGTGCGGTGTCCCGCAGGGTTTGGTCCTGGGGTCGCTACTGTGGGACATCGGTTACGACTGGGTGTTACGCTGTCGGCTTCCCCCCGGGCTCGCGGTCATATGCTATGCGGATGACACGCTGGTCGTGGCCCAGGGTGGAAGCTTAGAGGAAGCGGCGTTCCTGGGCACCTTAGGGACCTCGGAGGTAGTCAGGAGGATCGGGGCGCTGGGGCTTAGGGTGGCCCTGAACAAGTCGGAGGCCCTACTTTTCCATGGGCCCCGACGTCGACCACCTGCTTGCGCCTCGATCACAGTGAACGGGGTCCAGATTGGGGGCAGGCCCAGATACTTAATCTGGGCCTGCCCCCAATCTGGACCCCGTGGTGCTGAACAGGCGGTGGCGCCTTCGCGAGCACTTCCGCCAATTGTCCCCAAGGGTAGTTTTCACAGCGTCCGCCCTTTCTCGGCTCATGCCGAATACGGGCGGGTTCCAAAAATGCGTGCCGACGGCTTTACGCGGGGTTGGTCCGGTCGATGGCGCACACGGGTGCGCCGTACAGGCGCACCCGTGTGGGTGGGGACCCTGGACGCACTGAACAGGGCTCTTTTGTGGAGACCACAGAGAGTCGTTTCGTCCAGGGTCATACGCGGATACCGCACGGTGTCGACGGAGGCGGCCTGCGCGTTGGCTGGAATCCCTCCATGGGACTTGGAGGCGGAGGTGCTCGCCGAGGTGTATCGGTGGGCGTCGCAAGAGCGGGAGGGGTGCGGACGCCCCCTACCCAGGGAGGTGGCCATGTCGCAGGGCGACGCCCGCCGAGCTGCCATGGCCAGGTGGAGGGCACGGTTGGAGGCACCCCAGGCCTGTCTTTGGACCGTAGGGGCGCTCCAGCCTATGCTGGAGGAGTGGGCGTGGCGACGGCATGGAGTCCTTACCTTCCGAATGGTGCAGGAGCTGTCGGGGCACGGTTGCTTCGGCAGATACCTGCACATAGTCGCAAGGAGGGAAGCGAATCAGGGCTGTCACCACTGCGGCTGTGACGAGGACACGGTGCGGCACACGCTCGAGTCGTGCCCGGCTTGGGCCGAGCAGCACCGTGAACCCTTCGCGGAAATAGGAGAGGACTTCTCACTGCCGAGCGTCGTTAGAGCGATGCTTGGCAGCGAGAGGCACTGGGCCGCGTTCGCTGCCTTCTGCGAGGAGGTTATCTCGCGGAAGGAAGCGGCGGAGAGCCAGGGAGGAGGATTCTTCCGCTGACCCGAACCGCCGCCAGCGACCGGGGCGGCACAGGCGCAGGTACGTGCGCCTCATGCCACCCTAGCTAAGGCTGCGGGTTTATGGACCGGAGAACGTCCGCCACTCCCAAGGCCTCCCGAGAAGGTGCGACGCTCCGTGCGCGGATGCGTCACTCAGTAGAGGATACCCGAAAAGGTAAGCCGCCTGCGGGCCACAGAAGGAATGTAACATAGTTCTAGTGGCCCGCCAATAAAGGCGGAGAGATGGCACACGGCGGGTTTCTTTAGTGGGTGCAGGCCCCACACTACCCTGTTCGTTGCCCCGGACGACGGGGTGTGCAGTTAGGAACATTTTTTCCCGCATTTATTATTTAGGGTGGTACTACTCAAGTCGGCCTATTCCTCAGCTTCACCACTCAGTGCAAGTCTCAATAAATAGATAAAATAAATTGTATAAATTACGATCACATTTTGTTTACTATTTTTATGTTGACAATTTATTAAATCGACTACAACAACTGATTGAAAATTATTTAATCTAAAGTTCCGTTTGTCTACTGGCTTCATTATCGCTCTATGTAATCGCTATTCATTTATTCGAGAACAATTTACATTTATAACGATGTATTACAAAGGTTTTACAGAATAATTTTATGGAAGTAGGTATATATAATTAGTACTGATGTAAAATAATGAATATTACTCTTTAACTCTTGTTTATATATTTAATTGAATGAGGCGACGCTTGGCGGAAATCCATTGTTATAATTATTGAATGGACAATTTAGCCGGAGAACGGCGTGGATGTGTGGTGAGTTCTCCCCCTAAATCATCTATTCTATATTAATATCTTGTTTATATACCTATTATATTATTTTATCTCGGAATATAATCATTATTTAGGTACAAATAATAAACAATCTTCTATACTAACAAAATTTATCTTAAAATTATTGCAATAAATGAACTGGTAGCCTAGTTATGCACTTGCCGCTCGAATAACCAACAAGTCAATTTACCCTCGTCAAACCTCATATGGTTGCTCATAAATTGATTCTTGTTTGTAAACTCCTAACGTTATTTACGCTTGTAAAGAAAAACAGGCATGTTAGACCGTGGGTCCCAGCTATCGAATAACATCCTGGCAGTCATTACCCGGCGAGAGGTCTGACACCTCTGAATAATTAAACACAAAGTGGAAAATGTGAAATCGAATATAACAGTCACGAGCAGGATTTGAACCAACATCTCCTGGATACCGTCCAGATGAATTGGCAAACAGTTCAACTATCGTGACAACTGCTTTTGACTGTTAATTTCGATAACACATTCACACTTAATGCCCTGGGTAACGCCTGCGCCATCTGTCGGAAGTATTTTCATACATTACACCGACCAGGTAAACTTAATTTTACAATTAAGATTTTTACCTAATAATGACGCAGCCCTATAAATATTTAGAATTTTTTATATATATTTTAGCATTTGACATGCTTAGCCATAATACCTAAGTACATTAAACACAAAGTGGAAAAAAAACAGCATCTGGACGGTATCCAGGAGATGCAGGTTCAAATCCTGCTCGTGACTGTTGTTTTAGATTTCACTTTTTTACACTTTGTGTTTAATGTATATGGCTAAGCATGTCAAATGCTAAAATATAGATAAAAAATTCTAAATACCTCTGAATAAATAAGATGACTTCAATCTTATTTTAAGGTCACCGTCCCTCTAGTTGTGTTATGGAGGTCAGAGAAACAGTGGTTCCGTGAAAATGCTGGGGATCAACTAAAACCTAACAGATCAAAAGCCAACACAAAGTGGAAAAAAAACAGCATCTGGACGGTATCCAGGAGATGCAGGTTCAAATCCTGCTCGTGACTGTTGTTTTCGATTTCACATTTTCCACTTTGTGTTTAATGTATATGGCTAAGCATGTCAAATGCTAAAATATATATAAAAAATTCTAAATACCTCTGAATAAAATAAGATGACTTCAATCTTATTTTAAGGTCACCGTCCCTCTAGTTGTGTTATGGAGGTCAGAGAAACAGTGGTTCCGTGAAAATGCTGGGGATCAACTAAAACCTAACAGATCAAAAGCCAACCTCAACATAATTTCTGATAAGTTTGAATGGAAAATGATGAGAATCCATGAAAATTTAACCAAAGTTCAAGAGAAGGTTTTGAAGAATCTGTTTTCGATTTATTCAATTAGCTTGTTAGCAAAGTTAGGAACGTCGTTCTTAAGGTTTTTCATCAACTGCAAATGTAATTCGGTATGGAACTTTAGATTGTTTGTAATTTTATATTAAGGAAGAGGAAAGGTAAAGTATGTGTAGAGGAAGGATAAAAGGAGGGGATGGAAAATAAGGAGAGGATTTAGGCTCCCCAGCGCTCTCACTCACCATACGAAGCACAAAAGTAAGATTACCTACCGTTGTTAAAAGATCTAGTAGCTGCTCTTAGATGTCGATCTGGCCATATTCCGTTGAAAAAGTTTACAAATCTAATGTCTTCAAGTCCTAATTGAGATGACTGCAGTGTTGTTGAGGATCTGCAACATTTTTGACGGAGTGTGTCCGAACCTCAACGTTGAGAGCACAGTTAAATGTATAAATACTGGAATTTGTAACAGTCAGTATATTGGCGTTTCCTATGTCTACTGCTGAAAAATTAGTTTATAAGCTTGTTAAACATGGACCTACTGTTGTTTCACGTCGTCGTCATATTCTATGAGAAGGTAGTACTTCCCCAATGGAGCCGGGCTATTTATGCTGACAAGGCTTACCACTAAAGATAAAGTGACAAAAAACATACAGTCGAATTGAGAACCTTTTGGAAGTCGGTTGAAAGTCTATCAGTCAACACCAAGCTGCATTAAGGAACTTCATTCCAAAAACGTTACTATTAAATACTGAAACATTATTATTTTAATTCTTAAATCTCTTTGTTGTTTTCCTGAAATGAATTATTTTCATTAACAAATTATTTTCTCTGTGGTTTCAATCGCGTACGTATATTTTTTTAACATTTCAATTACTGATAGAAAACTTTTCACGTTTCCAGACTCCTCGTACTAGCTTAGGATCATAGCATTATGTTAGATATCCTATGAATAACTTATTCAGAGTTATGTGCCTACGGCCTTTATCATACATCTATACTATTATAAAGCTGTAACAGAGCTATGTCTGTACATTTAAGATATTTGAGAAAAAAATTCTGAATTAGGCTACACACGCGTGTCTGAACACAAAACATTATTTTTTAGATTTTTGTCACTTTATCAGTTTGTCTGTTTGTTTGTTCGCGCATCAAAATCTACTGAACGGATTTTGATGCAACTTTTTTTATTTGATAGATCTCGATTTGACTTAACAACTGGTAGAAATTTTATCCTACTACTATATCGGGAACTTGAGATAAAACCTAAAACCCAGCCTCCGCCGCAAGCAAAGGCTAGTAATATTATAAATGTGAATGTAAGTTTGTTTGTTACGCTTTCATGCAAAAACTACCTAATCGATCATCATGAAACTCTGTACACATATTCTTGGAGGTATTAGAAGTAACATAGGATACCTTTTATTAATAAAAAAAAATATTCTTTACGAATCATAAAAAAATTGTTTGTCATCAAGGGTTGCTTAATTTATTTTTATGAAATTTCTCGTAGACAAAGTTGTGGGTAACAGCTAGTATAATATATTATAAAAATAGTCTATAAAGTGCTTATATAAAAAAAAAACAAATAAATTGAGTGTCCAGTTTGTGTAGGGGCTTATTAACAGTTATGTTAGTAAGTACCTATATATTAAAAATCTTAATTGTAAAATTAAGTTTACCTGGTCAGTATAATGTATGAAAATACTGCCGACAGATGGTGCAGGCGTCACCCAAAGACGTTAAGTATGAATGTGTTATCGAAATTAGCTATCAGGAGCAATTTTTCACGATGGCTGAATTGGCAAAGCATATGGACGGTATCCAGGAGATTCAGGTTCAAATCCTGCTCTTCACTGTTATTTTCGATTTCACATTTTTCACTTTGTGTTTAAGCATGTCAAATGCTAAAAATATATATAAAAATATCTAAATAATTATAGGGCTTGCGTCATTATTAGGTAAAAATCTTAATTGTAAAATTAAGTTTACCTAGTCGGTATAATGTATGAAAATACTGCCGACAGATGGCGCAGGCGTCACCCAAAGACGTTAAGTATGAATGTGTTATCGAAATTAGCAGTCAGGAGCAGTTGTCACGATGGCTGAATTGGCAAAGCATCTGGACGGTATCCAGGAGATGCAGTTTCAAATCCTGCTCGTGACTGTTATTTTCGATTTCACATTTTTCACTTTGTGTTTAATGTATAGTGCTAAGCATGTCAAATGCTAAAAATATATATAAAAATATCTAAATTATTAACAGTCTTACTAATAAAGAATCACAAAACAGGTGTTTAATAACTGTGTACTTACAGAATGTGTAAGCAGTGTATAAGCGTTACACACCTCTCTTACTAATAAATGATGTATAGTTACACAACAGAATCACTGGCAACTTTAAATAATAGCGTTTAAATACTTCTTTACAGAAATTTTTGATTCGTTTGATGGTTGGGCAGATACTCATCAATGTATTTATTTTATACTAGAAAACATTATTTTATGTTTATTAATATTTTACTTGTTTATAATGTTATGATACTTGTGTTTTTCAAGATAGCCATTATCTCGGACCAATAATACACTGGACGGAGTCTTAGCTTCAAATGCTTGTCAATTTTTTATGTGTGCGTTGGACGATTTGTCATTGTGTGCGTAATATAGTGTTGTGGAGAATGACGCCACGATGTCGATTATTGATAACCAGACTACCAGTACCATCTTTTTTTGCACGTTTACTGCCTGGTTAAAGTTAGATTAAATCAATAATTTTTAATTTTATTTCCATAGTGGTAAAGCTATATAATTATATCTCAGGTTCGCGATATAGTAGCGGAATAAAATGTATACCAGTTCTAAGTCTAATAAAAAAAGTTGAGAGAGGAGAACAAGAGCTATAAAATAAAAAAAGTGGACTTTTAAAAGGCTGATGGATGGATGGATGGTGTAACGTGCACTCTGTTAGATATAATATTTAGGATATCCTTTAAATATACTTGGTACTGCATCAGATTTCACTTTCATTATTTTTAAACCAGAAATAAAACAAGATTGTTCAAAATGTTCAGAGCATAAGCGGGAATATATATTTGGCTCCCAGTTTTCTCTTCTTATGGACTTGATCCACGCTTTTCTAACTTCAGGATATTTTGGGAACCTATAAAAGAGAACAAACTTTATAAAACCATAAAAAAGCAAATGTTCAGTTCAGTTGGTTAAACTATCGATACAGTGTAAATAACTATTGTCTACATCACTACAAAGGGCGCCTAAAACAATGAATATTATTTTAATAATTTTAACTAATAAACGTGTTTTTATATCAATGTATAATAATGTAATCATATTGATAACATCTAAATCTTCTAATATCTATCGAATTTTTGTTGGGTTTCGTAGTTATTTAAGGTGAAAATAGCTGATATAGACTTACGTGTGAAATTACAAATTTGGATTCTTTACACCTCCTTGCGTCGTTCTGGATGAACAAAAGACAGCCACACACAATATATTTTCACTAACGTACAAGATATTTAGCAACTTCAATAGGACTTTCTAGTATTTCACTTTTATGATGCACCAAATCGCAATGTTTTGACCTACTAGTCGGTCAACGTGTGTCACGAATTTCACATACAGTACGTCATTGCCAAAGTTATATAAGCTATTATCTTTTTTACTCCTATTGAGACTTCGAACAATATACAAAAATAACAATACTGTGTTTGACAAATGAATACAGAACGGCAACAGCGCTATGGCTCCGTCCAGTAGTATACTTAGTCTATGGCCATTATAGTATTTTATGGCTTTGAACGTATTTTTCAAACTTGAGTAACATAAGAAAATAAACATCAGCGTATACTCTTTGAAATTGAAAGAAAGGGAAAATAATGTTGAAAATCTAATTTTAACCAATTCTTATCTTTTCTGCATCTGACTCACGTGGTTACATTAAATAGCTGATATTGTTATGGTGAAATAATGACCAGTGATTTGATAAATAATATATAAAGAAAAAGAAATGCTGTTAAGTGCTGAAGAACGTGAGCTATAAGGTTCAAAAATATTATTGAAGATCATCGTTTTGCTACAGAAGAGCATAATTTAAAAATAAAACATAATGTTAGAAGTACCTACCTACACGACCTATTATCAAAGAAGAAGAGTAAACTAAAAATTGAAAAATTATTAATTCATAAATATTAGAAAGAAAAGAAAGTTTATTTATTGAAATGAACATACATAGTTATTGAAGCAAATACACAGAAAAACCTTGTCCGTTACAATTCGACCTCACCTCAGTATAATTCAGGTTATGAAAACCTGCGCTGGTCTTCCGGTGGGCCGCAACAATAGACAATGTCAGGGACGTTCGTCACAAACAACAACAAAAAAAAAACAATAGAATAATACATTAGATGTACAGATACTGACATTATCCTTAAATAAAGAATAAGAGTAAAAAATAAGAATAAGAAGAAACAATATATAAAACATAAGTATGACCATTAAACATGCAAAACGCAGAAAATAATTTAAAAAAAGAACAACAAAAATACCATGGATGTAAATACTACGTTTGGTTGAATGTACTCTGTGGTGTAACTCGTTGACATTTATGACAACTCATTATTTAACAGCCACGCTGCCACGTGCTGACACGTCATTTGAGCAGGTCACAAAATCCCAAGTTTATTGCCAAAAATTGAGGCATGTTTAACCCAATAATTTGTTTGTGATGATGCAATGGAATATGTTGTGGTGCATCCTAATTTTAAATAGCATCTCTAGTTTGAATAGCTGGCAGAACTAGGCCAGATCATTGAAATGCTTTGGAAGCTTCGTTGTTGCTTATTGCTTGAGGGATAAAAATTGATGGTAAGTAACTTGAACAGCAATATGATATTAAAAGAAAGAAAAAAACCTGTAAACGTATAATATACATAATAAATATAAGTACATATTAATATCTCCTAAAATCAAAATAATCAAAGGATCATTTGTACTATTACCTATTATTGTTTTTGTCTGAAATCCTCACATTGTCTGAATCCTCATAGACTATTTAAAATGTGTTTCAATTATAAGACTTCTAGAAGTTTGTACATATTACTATTTACTATCCATACATGTGGTGATGGACAAAGAATACAAGTGTCACCACCCCATTCTTTCCCGTGGGTGTCGTACAAGGCGACTATGGGAAGTAAGCAATTATCACACATTGCATTGGTGGTAGGGCTGGGTACCAAGTGAGAGTTCTCACTGGCAATTGAGCCCGAAGCGGTTGGTACTACCGTCTCCTGTGTGACCGGTCATGAAGTACGTCAGTGTTTTGGCTGTAGCAGAAAATAGCCGTTTATTCTTTCATTACATATCTGAGAAATGAAATGGTGCGCAGCGACTTTATAATACTCTCGGTATAGTTGAGTCCATGAGCGACGGTTACCATTTACCATCAGTCCACCCGTTACCATCTCCTGCTACAGCCAAAACGCAATGATGTGCTTCATGGCCGGTCACACGGAAGATGGTGGTACCAACCCGCTCGGGCCCGATACCAAGTGAGTACCCCCACTTAGTACCCAGTCCTACCACCAGTCATGCAATGGATGATAATTGCTTACTTCCCTTAGTCTCCTCATACGACACCCGTGGGAAAGAATGGGGTGGCGACACTTGTATTCGTAGTCCGTCACCACACGGACAATACCCTCAGGTGGGTTGTGGCTTGCCTGCCATCATTAGCAATACTTTCTTTGACATTAGCCATGACTTTCGTCTTATTCGTGTTAATTTTTAGACCCACCTATCGAGAACCCTTGCTGATATCATTGAGCATGGTGATTACAATTACAGTATCAAACACAAAGTGAAAAATGAGAAATCGAAAATAACGGTCACGAGCAGGATTTGAACCTGCATCTCCTGGATACCGTCTAGATGCTTTGCCAATTCAGCCATCGTGACAATTGCTCCTGAGTGCTAATTTCGATAACACATTTATACTTAACGTCTTTGAGTGACACCTGCGCCATCTGTCGGCAGTATTTTTATACATTATACCGACCAGGTAAACTTAATTTTACAATTAGGATTTTTACCTAATAATGACGCAAACCCTATAAATATTAAGATATTTTTAGCATTTGACATGCTTAAACACAAAGTGTAAAATTTGAAATTGAAAATAACAGTCACGAGCAGGATTTGAACCTGCTTCTCCTGGATACCGTCTACCAAACTACAATAAATCAATAATTTTTTAAGCAATAGCCAGAATCCCATAATAATAATTCTATCCAACCATTAGAAGTAATTTTGTACAAATATCATTTTCTTAGTACTTATTTAATATTTCATCAAAAACTTCGAAATAACACATATACAACGTAGACAATTCATTCTCATGTTAAGTTACATAATGCAGAAGACTTGGTAAGAACTAATAAAAAATACAAAACAGACGTTTAACAACTGTGTTCTTATACAATGTGTAAGCAGTGCTATTCACTTTTTTTTGAGTTACACACCTTCCTTACTAAGAAACGATGTTTAATCAATATATAGTTACACACTGGTTATAACAAAAATACTGGCAACATTCACTGAAAGCGTTTTAAAACTTATATCGGGTAATTTCGGTTAGATTGATGTTTGGGCTGAGACTTATGAATGTATTTATGTTATACTTGAAAAGATGATTTTTATGTTGATTAATGTTTGTCTTGTTTATAATGTTACGATAATTGTGTTTTTAATAAACAAAGAAATTAATGGTTTACTTTTTTTATGAAAAAAGATTTCATATGCAAGATAGGTAACTAATATTTTTATGAGTTGGAACGTTCCCTTCAAACTTGAACGTCATGAGAATGTAAGCTTCAAAGTTGCAGATATCTGGAGCCATTAAACAAGAAGATAAGAAGATGCAGATATCTGACATCTGATCTCCGCTTTGAAATCGAAATAAACGGAATTGAAATAATGTAGAAAACCTAATTTTAAAATTGTCTACCTCTAATTCAATACCTGATATTGTTATTGCGAAATATTGGCCAGTGATTTGATAAATATAAAGAAATAGATATGCTGTTAAGTGCTGAAGAACGTGAGCTAAAAAGCTCAAAAATATGAATAAAGATCATGGTTTAGCTACAGAAGAATACAATATTCCAAAATCAAACATATGTTAGAAGTATACAAACTTTTAATAAAGAAGAAATGTGGTTCCGGCCATCGCGCAAGCCGCCTCGGTCGACACCGTGCGGTATCCGCGTATGAGCCTGGACGCGACGACTCTTTGTGGTCTCCACAGGAGAGCCCTGTTCGGCACGTCCAGGGACTCTGCCCACACTTATCATAATATCCTATGCTAGCCAGCAAGCATGTGGTTCTTCTGGGTAAGTGGGTACAATGAGCCTAGCAACCAAAGCGTTCTAATTCGCTAAACAAAATCCGTAAACAGTGGAAATACCTTATTTAATGCGGAAGAAAATGTATCTAACCATGCATGCTGTCCTTCAGGGCAATGAGCAGGGTAGTTACAGCTATCACCCACTAAAATAACTCATGTGTGCCATCTATCTGCTTATAATAGTGGACGGCAGACCTTAGTTTTTTGAGGCGGGAAAAGAAATCCTAGCCTGTGTGGCTATGATTTTTTTTCCTTTGTCGTTTGGGGTAACAAACAGGGTATTGTGGGGAAGTTTGTCAGTTTTTTTTTGTTTTGTTTTTGTTACAAACCGGTCCTCACGTCACATCTACGATAAAAATATGTTATATATGGTTGTCTGTAAAATCGGTTTACGGATGATAATTTTACGTGATAACGTCATAATATGTGTTTTCTGAGGCATTAAGTGGGTGAGGACAACCACTTAATAAACCCACCGTGTGCCTTCTCTCTGTCTGTACTGGCGGACCACTGTGTGACGTTACTTCAGTGGTGTGGATGATAGCCCCTTTTTAGGCGGGAAAAAACGTTCCTAACTGCACACCCTGTCGTTCGGGGCAACGAACAGGGTAGTGTGGGGCCTTCACCCACTAAAGAAATCCGCCGTGTACCGTCTCTCCGCCTTTCCTTCGGTGGTTGGATGGTAGCCCTTGTGTTACTTTATAGGGATGCGATGTGATACTTCTACGTTTGAGCCAGTACAGGACAGCTGTGAAACCAGCGCCATAATTTAAAGGTGTTCTACTGGCATTCATACTAATATACTTTTTTAACTAAAATAGCAGAAATAAGTCTAAACTTAGTTTATAAATTGTATAAAATACTGTTTTTATTTATTTTCTTTTCCTTTTTATTGCTTATAGTGGCTGAGCCATGGTCCACGTGGTGACAAGAATGGAGTCGAAAGAAGGGGATTCAGTCGTCAGTCAGGGGCGACAGTTTGTATTCTTACACCCATATTCTAAGACGGTTCCTCAACATTTCCTCGACTCAAACTCAACTGAGGATACCTCAAGGGACTGTACACACCTGCGTGCGGCAGCTGGGGGGTCCGTGGTGGACCTATCGTTCGCCACCCCTGATGTTGCGCGGGGTGTGTGTGACTGGAGAGTGGAAGAGGAGGTGGAGACGCTATCGGATCACCGATACATCCAGTTCAGGCTCTCCACCCCTCCGGGGCTAACGGGGCCCCGGCGCGGGACTGGCAGACTCCCCAAATGGGTATTGGGTCAGTTTGACCACGAAATGGCCCGTGAGTCTGCCATAGTGCAGCGCTGGAGTTCTGCAGGCAGGCAGGGCAGCGACAGCGTAGATGAGCTCGTAGGCCAAATGAAGAATACACTCACGGCAGTGTGTGACGCGGCGATGCCGAGGGCCCGGCGGAGGCCGCCGCGCCAACAAGTTTATTGGTGGTCATCCGAGATAGCTAATCTTCGGGTGGCCGAGCGCGGCGTGCTTACGTCCGGTGCCGAGGAAGGAGTGCCAGAGACGCTGTCCTTGAGGGCCAGCTGCGGACAGAATATTGCAAAAAAAGAAAAAGGAGTTGCAGCGGGCCATCAGCCGGGCAAAGGAAAGGGCCCGCGAGGAGCTATTGGCGAGCCTCGACAGGGATCCGTGGGGGCGCCCATACAAACGGGCGCGGAACAAGCTCCGTGCCCACGGCGCCCCCATCATAGAGTCGATGGAAAGAGATCTCCTGTCAGAGCTGGTGGTCTGTTCTGTTCCCGCGATCCATGGGACATGTTCCCCCAGCAATGGCTCCTCCGTCGGTGGTGGAAGGAGAGGCACAAATCCCTTCTGTCACTGACACGGAACTGGAAGTGGCCCTCTCCCGCCTTCGTGGACGAAGGAAGGCACCCGGTCCGGACGGCGTTCCGGGACTGGCACTCGGCGTCGCCGCTGAATATATCAAGGATGGGCTCCGGGAACTGCTCAACGCATGTTTGAGGTCTGGGCGGTTCCCGGAGCAATGGAAGTGCGGATAGTTATATCTGCTGCGGAAGGAGGGTCGCCCACCAGACTCTCCTTCCGCATATAGGCCGCTGGTGCTGCTGGATGAGACGGCCAAACTGTTCGAGAAGGTGCTCGCGGACCGTCTCGTCCGGCACCTCGAGGATGTCGGGCCGGGGCTGTCAGAATCACAGTTTGGATTCAGGGCAGGCCGCTCCACAATAGGTGCATTGGCTGCCCTGAAAACCCTGGCCTCCGAGGCAGTGGCCAGAAGGGAGGTCGTTCTGGCAGTCTCGCTCGACATCGAGAACGCCTTTAACAGTCTCCCTCACGAGACGTTGAAGGAGGCGCTCCGATTCCATGGAGTGCCTCCGTATCTCCGGAGGCTGTTGAAGGCATACCTCGAGGAGAGGCACGTGCTCTGGGAGGGGGGCGACGGGCGCCTATACCGCCATCGGGTAGAGCGCGGCGTTCCACAGGGATCCGTCCTTGGCCCGATCCTGTGGAACGTCGGATTCGACTGGGTTCTGCGGGGCCGGCTTCTTCCCGGGATGGGGGTCGTTTGCTATGCAGATGACACCCTCGTCACCGTGAGGAGGACCGGCTTCGAGGAGGCTACCCGATCGGCGGAAGTTGGAGTCGCGCTCGTCGTTGACCGGATCAGCATGTTGGGTCTGAGGGTCTCGTTAGCTAAAACTGAGGCCCTCCTGTTCCATGACCCTCGCCGAGGTCCCCCCCGAGGAGCATGCCTACAGGTGCAGGGGGTTGCCGTGCCGGTGCAGACCCAGATGAATAAGTGGAATTTCGGGCTGCACTTTGCCCAGCTCGCCCCTAGGCTCGTTAATTCTGCCGCGGCCTTGGGTAGGCTTCTGCCAAACACTGGAGGCCCAGGGTCGTCCTGCCGCCGACTTTATAGTGGTATTCTGCGGTCTATGGCACTGTATGGTGCACCAATCTGGGCGGACTCCCTTAGCACTTCTAATAGGGCCCTCTTGCGACGTCCGCAGAGGGCCATAGCGGTGAGGACAATTAGGGGGTACCGAACGGTGTCCTGGGCCGCAGCCACACTGCTGGCAGGTGACCCGCCTTGGCCTCTCCAGGCCGAGGCACTGGCAGAGGTCTACTGGTTTCGTGCTGCAGCGCGGGCCGGGGGTGAGGAAATCTCCGAAAGGAGTCTGGGCAGAGCGCGTGAAGCGGCTCGAAGGACGTTGATCCGGCGGTGGAGGGGGGAGCTGGAGTCTCCCGGAGCAGGACGGGAGATTTTAGAGGCGGTTGCACCGCACCTCCACCGCTGGTTAAATCGAAGGTACGGCAACCTCAGTTTTCGGTTGACGCAGGTACTTACCGGACACGGGTGTTTCGGTAAGTACCTGCATCGTATTGGTAGGGAAGGAGCCCCCGGATGCCACGAGTGTGGCGCCCAAGTTGATGACGTGCGCCACACTCTGGAGGAATGCCCCGCCTGGGGGCCCCAGCGCCACGCCCTGTCGATGGCAATTGGAAGAGACCTGTCGCTGTCGGCCGTAGTAAGCCGAATGCTTGACGGTGACGGGTTCTGGTCGGCCGTTGCCTCCTTCTGTGAGGCTGTAATTGCACGGAAGGAGGCCGCGGAGCGGGAACGTGAGGCATTGGCCCACGCCGACTCGCTCCGCCGGCGGCGACCAGGGGGCAGGAGGCGTCGCTACGCTCACCTTCTCCCACCGCCTTCATTACGACAGGACGTGGCCGGTTGGCCATCTGCCTGGGGCGTCGGAGTAGAATGTCGAAAGACGACCCTCTGGCGCCCCTCTAACAGGCATGGAAGGGGCCGCTGTGGTTTTAGTCGGTATTCCGGGCGCAACTAAGATCTGAGCACCCGGCAAGTCCTACATACCCGTTCGTTTGTCACTGACGGAGGGGATGCGTAAATGCATTTGCACAGCGACAACAAAAAAAAAAAAAAAAGTTAATAATAAGGAGCCGTCCGCTACATTAACTCCCCTAGGCTGGTGTATGCACGGTATGTTACGAGCGGCGTGCAGTGAGGGGCAGCGGCCGGCGCACGCGGCCATGGTCGTGGGTTCGAGCGCCGGGCCGATGCTGCCTGCTGCGCTCCATGGCACGGCGCCCTCCGTATCCACTGCCGAGAAGAACCACTTGCTTCGTGAGCTGCACAAGGAGGTAAGACGCTCATTTGCGCTCGAAGCCATAGGAGTATCAGGTAAATTACGTCAGAATGCTCACGATGCGCGCGCGATCGCTCAGCTCGAGGAGACCGCCGAACTTGTGGACGCACGCTGGCGCGTTGGCTTACCGTGGAAAAGTGACCCCGGGAACATGCCTGACTCCTATCCTAACGCTGAAAAGAGACTAAAAGGGATAAAAAGGAAGATGAGTCGGGATAAGGATTTCGCTACTAGATATAGGGAACGTATCGACCATTTGTTAGAAAATGATTACGCCGAAAAAATTACACATGTTCACCCTGCTGTCAGGACTTGGTACTTACCCCACTTTGCGGTAGACAATCCCAACAAAAAAAGTTAATTGACGCTGCGAATGAAGTTAATGATAAAAATCTAAATCATTATTTACTTACGGGACCGGACTTGTTGCCACCGCTCTTTGGTATTATGCTGCGCTTTCGGGAGAATTTAATAGCAGTAACTGGTGACATCAAGGACATGTTTTTAAGGGTCAAAATCCGTCCCGAGGACCAGCATGCCTTTAGATTTCTATGGCGGAATAGCCCCGCTGACCCAGTAGGTATTTATGTCATGACTTCTCTTATATTCGGTGCTAATTGTTCCCCGTTCATAGCACAGTTTGTAAAAAACATAAACGCGCGCAGGTATGAGTCATCGATGCCGGCTGCAGTCAATGCGATATATAAATCGCACTACGTTGACGACTACATAGATAGCCTGCCCGACACCTAACCGCAATAGAATTAATAAAAAACATCTCACACATTCACAAGAGCGGCGGGTTTGGAATACGTAACTGGACAAGTAATAGTGTTACTGTTTTAGATAGCGTGCCAAAGGAAACCTTAGGTAGTGCTGCGGTTAAGTTCAAAATCGGTCAGCAATTCCTGGGCGAACGAACACTAGGACTGATCTGGTACCCGGGTAAAGACCAGCTCGGATTTGATTTGTCCGAAAACCGAAAACGAATACCTGACCGTATCATTTTAGGTCAGGAAAGGCCTACTAAGAGAATCATGCTGCAGGTTGTAATGTCAATTTTTGACGTTTTGGGATTTTTAGCACCATTTACAATTCAGGGAAAAATTATGTTACAAGATACATGGCGAATAAATGTAGGCTGGGATGACGTAATACCCGACTATGTATATAATAAATGGTGCAAATGGATTAATTTATTAAAAGATTTAGGTAAATCGTTTACGCATTCCTAGGTGTTATCTCTGTACGAGTGATAATGTCTGTGTGAGTAAGACGGCACGAGTGTCAAACGGCATACCGGACGTAACCACAACTGCGACCTGTGCTACAGTCGACGGCTACGAAAACAAGAAGCCGCCTGCGTGCGCTACGACAGCACAATACACTCCTACACACTACAATAACTTGCAATTGCATACATTTAGCGATGCTTCTGTTAAGGCAATGTGTGCCGTATCTTACTGGCGTTGGACGGAGAATAGCAGAGAACGCGTTGCGTTTATATCTAGTAAGTGTCGCTTAGTGCCTGTGAAACCAATAACTGTTCCCCGAGCCGAGCTACAGGCGGCGGTGCTAGCCGCACGACTAGCAGACACTATCGTTAAAGAGCACAGAATAGTACCGACACGGCGATATTTCTGGACCGATTCCACTACGGTATTACAGTGGATTCGAAATAATATGCGCTCGTATAAAACATTTGAAGCAAACCGATTAGGAGAAATCGACGAACTTACACGCGTATCTGAATGGAGATATTTGTCCACGAAATTAAATGTAGCCGACTTAGGGACACGGGAATATTTCGGCCAATCACTGTTTGAAGGAGAATGGTTCACAGGTCCCAAGTTTTTACATGAGGATGCGTCCTCGTGGCCCTTAGACATCGTAAGCCTTAGCGAAAACGAGAGGAACTCGGAATACGTAACCGTGATAGAAAATGTCACAAATGCTTTACCTATTCCGGATTCTAACTGCTTCTCTTCTTGGCTCCGCTTGCTACGTGCTACGGCCGTCATGCTCACGTTTATTGATAGGTGCAAAGGACTTACCCGCGAAGTAGACTGTGACGCGATGGCTCGCGCCCATCGTACTGCTCTTTAAGCCCTCTTGAACCCTTTCAATATGATTCATTTCCAGAAGAAATAACTGCAATAAAAAATAAAAAATTAATATCAAAAGATAGCAAGTTACTTACCTTGTCACCCTATATGGGTGAAGACGGACTGCTGAGACTCGGCGGCCGCATCGATGCTGCAATGGACGTTGACCTGGAAACAAAAAGACCAATTATTTTAGATGGTAAACATTTAATAACACGACTTCTTATCAGATACTCACACATTAAAGCCGCACACGGTAACCAAGAGACTGTGGTGAATAATCTGAAACAAAAATACTGGATTATTAAAATGAGACCGACGGTGAAACAAGTGGTTTCCAGCTGTATGATGTGCCGCATAAAGAAATGCACACCAGAAGTGCCCAGAATGGGTGACCTACCTCAGGCCCGAGTAGCTCATCATCAGCGACCGTTCAGCTTTTGTGGTCTCGATCTATTCGGTCCTATGGAAGTAACAGTAAACAGGGCGAGACAGAAGAGGTGGGGTACCTCTTTACCTGTCTTACGGTACGGTGTATCCATATAGATGTTGTGCATACACTCACCGCGGACTCCCTAATAATGGCGTTGCGGCGCATGGCCGCCCGTAAAGGCTGGCCTTGTCATCTTTATAAGGACAATGGCACTAACATGCGAGGCGCCGATAAGGAATTACAAGCCGCTATGCAAGGAATTAACATGGATGCCTTGAAGACGTTCGGAGCCAATAATGCCATGAAATGGCACTTTGTGCCCCCCTTTAGTCCTCACTGGGCCGGAGCCTGGGAGCACCTGATCCGTAGTGTGAAAACGGCGCTGCGAGTTGTCTTGAAAGAACGGGCACCGAGGGATGAAGTCCTACACACCTTTATGGCGGAGGTAGAAAACATAGTCAATAGTCGACCACTGACACACGTTTTAGTCGATTCTGGAAGTCTGGAAACGTTGACTCCTAATCATTTTCTTTTGGGCAGCTCCGGGAACTTACCTCAACTTGGATCCTTCAACGACTCCGATTTGTTTCGCGTAAGCAGTGGCGTAAAGCCCAATCATTAGCTGACATGTACTGGCGCAGACGGGTCAAAGAGGTACTGCTTGACTTGCTGCCTAGACGCAAGTGGAACAAGGAGGGGAAACCTCTGCAGGTGGGCGACTTGGTCTTTATAGTCGATCCGGACAATCCACGGAACACCTGGCCGAGAGGTGTGATTCTACGTACATACCCAGGAAAGGATCACAGAGTACGGCTGGTCGAGGTAAAGACTAGGACTGAAGTATGGAAACGATCGGCAGCTCGCGTCGCTCGTATTCCCATTGAGGGTTAGTGCTGTACCAGCACTGGGGTGGGGAGTGTTGTCGACGCGCTCTGTAGGTAGTTTTAAGTTTGTTTAAGGTACCAGTACGGCGCACTAGCGCCACGAGTTTGTTTGTCGGCAATATACCGAGCGGATGTGCCATCGTACATAGCGCCTCTTATATTTGTAAAAACCGTTCAATAGTTATTATTTCCGTGTTTTCTTGCAATTAAAAGTTCCTTGAGTGCTAAGAAGTATTTTTCTATAAACTTTCAACGCCGGGTGTCTCGGAATCAATTGCAGGTATCGTCGCGTCAACATTGTTTTTTTGCTGGGTGTGTTTTTATAGAGCATAGTATAAATTGTTTAGATATCATTTATTTTGTAATATGTCTGGAAGATATTCTTACTGAATATCGGTCGGTAAAGTTATGCCTCTACAGGAACTCATAATTAAATATAAAATAAATTCGACGGCTACTTTAGGTGCCGGTAAACCTGCTGGAAAAAAAAATGCTTACCTACGTCTTTGGAATTCTACGGTATCGTAAAAGTTGAGTTTGCAACATCTCGCAAGTAACATCTTATGAGATAATCATACTTAATAATACTAATTCAAAAACCGCTGGAAATACATTATAAACACTAGAAAACAATATTCACATGAAATAATAAACTTCAGTAAATTGTTTATAGGACAAAAACTTCCTTGAGTATTCCTTAAGGTTGGTCCCGACGTACCTTGAGATTGACAGTTGTTTCCTCACCTCGAGTGAGGAAAGGCGTCGAGTGGAGGAGATTTTTTGCAACTAAGAATACCAAACTCCTTGAGTGCGCTTGAGTGGAGTCGAGAAATTTTCGAGGAACCGTCTTAGAATATGGGTGTTAGACCCTAATCACGCGGATAAATGTTTCCTTGCATGTACAAAACTTCATTTACCTAAACATTTATTAGAAATTCAATTTTGTAAGAACATTTTCATTAAAATTAATAATGTAAGTAATCTAAAATATATGCTTCAACTTCTATTCTCTTGTTTTAACAAAACAATTCAGCATTCAACATTTAAAAAAAATTTGTTACAAACATTGAAATTTGCTTTATGAAGAGATAATGTAATGCTTAACGTTATACATATTTTGAGATAAATTCCAAAAGTCTAACCTAAATGGGACCGTCCAGTTGAAAATATACATAACAATATAATACAAAGCTTCTGATTTACACCAATTTCTTGTTTGTAATATATATTTTTTTGACATTGCGTACTTAATAAATAAATAAATATTTATGGACATTTTCACACAACGTCCTCTGGTCCCAAACTAAGCTTAACACTTGTGCTATGGGTGCCAGATTACGGATATAATACATATACTACTTTTTTTTTTGTAAATACATACATATAATAGATAGATTAATAAATTAGGTACTGAAGATCGATACAAACTACTCTCTCTTATACTATGCTAAATAAAGTTAATGAGTGGCAATAACGATTTACCATCGAATGGTATTATAATAATACAGATTAATTTACAAATTATAAAATAAGGGATCCTCTGGGTAAGCGTCAGAAATCAGACAGGCAATATTATAACACCCCAAATTAAGAAATAATTTACTTATCATACTGATAACTTAATATTATTTAAATAATAATATAATTCACACCTTCTCTAGGCCGTGTGGGTTCGGTATCTAAAATACCTACACCCTATCTCTTCCTATGAGAGTCGTAAAAGCTGACGGAGGGAATAGCAGAACGAATAACTAAACATCTACTGCACTAACCTGTCTGCTAAGTGTGGCAATTACGGCAATCCACTCACGGGTACTTCGCTATTCCGTGACCTCATGGTAGTGGTTCCGTGAAGGGCGGAGGTCACGATCCAACAGCTGCGTGTAGGACTGCGTCCTACCAGGTGGACTGATGCCCTGGTAGCGGAGTAGTAAAGCCCAAGTAAATGCAGGTGGCGTAAGATTGTTAGTTGTAGCACTCTATTAGGGTCATCTATATCCAGCAGTGCAAGACGAAAGGCTGTTGGATGGAGGAATAAAGAAACTACACAATATTAAGACCGTATTATAAGACCGTCAAATTGTAAATTGCTATATTTATCCTTTATTTTATTGTTAGGTGTAATGTGCAATAAAGAGTATTTGATTTGATTGAACTGATTCAAAACGATTGCTTGACGTTTTTGTATGTTCAAAAGTGTTTTAACACCTTCGATTCGACGTAAACTAAAGGGTGTTATAGGTATGTCTAACTTGTGTTTGTGTGTCTTTAGCATTATAATTTTCATATAGCTGAACAGGTTTTTTAATTAGTTTTATTTTATTTGAAAGGTAAATTTGACCGAGATTGTTCCTGGCTATGATTTAAAAAATCTGTTTAGGCTTTTGAAAAATATTTTCTTTTTTCTCCAACCTACGTGGTGTTATCGTATTTGAGCTCGTTGGAATAATGTCGGTGATTATAAATAGATATTACCTAAAGGTCGGAAATAAAATTTTATTTTGTCGATCTCTCAAGTAAGTTTCCTTAAAATTTCATCCTTCATCAAGTAATTATAATTTGTAAATGGGTACACATAATATAGAAAAATAAATTTAAAAGCAGTCTAAGGACTGCCGACAGAAGTGAAAACTTAAAACTATAAACAAACAGTTGTCATTTTTAGATATTCAAATTAATTTTCCATCTTAAATTAAAACTTTTTTGGGGTTGCGTCATTTCATAACAGAGTTACTGTGGCCACCTTCCTGCTCCATCAACAGACCCTGGATATCATCTAGGACTGGAGTACTAGTCAAGATATTTCAAACGAGCCCTAAGTCGATGGAGTTGCGCCATTTAATTACAGTTTCGCATGGCCACCTTCCAGCTCCATCATCAGACCCTCGATACCATCTAAAGACAAACTACTCATCAAGACGAATCAAACGAGTCCAAAGTCAATGGGGTTGCGTGGTTTCATTATAAGAGTTACCGTGGTCACCCCCAACTTAATCCTCAGACCCTGGCTACCATCTAGAGACAAAGTACTCGTCAAGACGAATCATACAAGCCCAAATTCGATGGGGTTGCGCCGTTTCATTATAAAGTTTCTAGGTCCACCTTCCAGCTCCATCATCAGATCAGCTCCATGTCATCATAATATTGCATTGTCACGCCATATACATATGGGTGTAAAATTTCAGCTCAATCGGAAACCGGGAAGTGTGTCAAATTTAATTTCCAATGTACACACTATAGCTGCGTCTCGTAACGGTATCGTAAGTCCAGAGATTTTATCTCATCTAAAAATATGCGCACCGCGCTAAAAGAAGTTTTCACTTCAAAAATATAAATCGAATAAGAAACCACTGTTTTTGCACTAACTTATCATTATTAGGACCAGCATCTATTCTGTGCTATTACTATAATCTAGAAACAAATTATTGATAATATAATAGCTAACCAGACCTTGATATCTAAAATTCACCAAGTTACCTGTAGCTCTTTATGAGAGCTTTTAGAGAATGGAATTGCTATCATGTCAATCTTTCATATTGACATTAATATAATGCAAGGGAATGAAAATAGAATACGAATGTAATAATAAGCTTTATTTTATACATGTGTATATGTACTCAATTCGTGCGCTACATACTCCTATACTTGTGGAGTGGATGGTTCAAGTGGCGTAGTCGTGATATTTTATGAACCCTAATCTCATGCGATTAGTTCGATAAGTGTTCGCAGAGCTCTAGAACAGCCTTGGCTCTTTGAAACTGGAGTAAATATGTTAGAGCAGTGCGTATCAAAGAGTAAAATAAAACAAGCCTATAACTAGGGAAAAACAAAGCAGCTTATAACCGTTTTCTCTTTTGTTTGTTTAAACTTTATTCTTTCATATATTTGTGTTTACCGATATGTAATATTTCAACCAAATAAGTTTACAAATCGATTAATACACAGGGTTATAGCTAATTAACGCAAAACCTTTTAAAAGCGAGTTAGGTATATCAAGACTGACAACTTTTGTTCTATGACTTTTACCAAAACGTAATACATCCCAAGAAAAAACATAATTAGTATTAGCGGGGAGTTCTATCAATTAGCTCTATGTCCCATAAATAACTACGTTTCATTCATTCGATAATGGCGAAGTCTCAGTAAGCCGAGTGCTACGCAATCGCCCGGCCGAGTTACGTGCAACGCTAGTAGGTACCCCGTAGCAGAAAGTTTATCAAGCCTTTTTTTTTATTAAGGCGGGAAATAATTTACCTAACCACACACCCCGTTGTTCGGGGCAACGAATAGGACTACCCTATTCACTGGGGCACTTACCCACTAAATAAGCCCGCCGTGTGCCGTCTCTCCGCCTGTATTGGCAGGCCACTGGAACCATGTTACATTACTTCAGTGGTAAGCTTATCAACCCTAGGCCTTTACATAAGTTAGTAGGTATTTCAGTGTCTAAGATCTTTACCTGTCTGGGCACTAAATCCACAATTCCATCATTCTTATCCAGGCTTAGGACTGGCTACATTAAAAAAAAGTAATACCTACATGAACATTCTTAGATAATTAAATAAGTACCCAGCATAATTTGTGATTTTATCGATCTACTAAACAAGAAATGACAATGGATGGTACCTAGTAGAAGCAAGCTAGGTAGGTACGTACTTACCAAATATTTTGAGAATCTCGTTTCAGGATAAACATCACTTTTGTTAATTGCTAATGGTAGCAGACGAGCCACTGCCCCCCTAATTGTAAGTGGCAACCATCGCTCATACTGTCAAGCCGCTGCCCATCATTTCATTTCTCAGCTATGAAATGAAAGAATAGATGGCTATCTCCTGCTACAGCCAAAACACACTGACGTGCTTCATGACCGGTTACACAGAAGACGGTGGTACCTACCCGCTCGAGCCCGATAGCAAGTGAATAGTCTCACATGGTACTCAGCCCTACCACCAGTAATACAATGGGTGATAATTGTTTACTACCCTTAGTCGCCTTGTACGATACCCGCGGGAAAGGATGGGGTGGTGACACTTGTATTCTTAGTCGGCCACCACACCGACAGACGTCAATTAATCCACACATACACAGTGAAAAACATAATTACGCGTTATTGTACAAAACCGATGTCTGACGTCATTTTAAAAGACACCTAACATAATTAATATTTTCATCATTGTGTCTAATTTGTAAAAAAACAACATTTCATCATCATCATCATCACCATACATCATATCATCATATCATCATTACACATCTTGTACTGAGCAATAGCAAAATAAATTCTTCACAACGTACACTAGGAAACATCTAATTCATCAAGTGACCGACTTCATTAATTCATATAAGAATTAAATTAACCTAAAATAAGTAGGTACGTCGGCAAATAAAAAGCAAACCAATGCGACAATAATAGCGTCTTGTCGGCATAGTCAAAGGGGCTATACACGTGCCAACTGTTTGTAAAATCACCACAAAATCATAAGAAAGCCGGCCTTTCGGCACTATCAAAGGATGCCGACATCGATACTTATTATGTAGCGGTGTGGTTAAAAAGATCAAGTGCGGGTTTGATTATCTCTTGTTATAATTAGTTAAAAAAAATCTCGTAAAGCTGACAAGTACATTATGATAGTTTCACAGATTGAAAATGTTTTTTTTTGTGTTTCTTGTTAAGTTTGTGTTGTTTTTAGTATTCCTTTATTTTACGCGTACTTAGTGCTCGTGAATACGGCAACATGTTAATGGGCCTTGGAGAAGCTCCTGGGAGTAGTAGATTTAAATCACATTAATGCACATTCTACTTATGCTGATCCCAAATCTGCCTCGAGATGCATGGTTACATTTTGAACGTTATTTTATAAGACCACGGAGGATAAGTGGTTTTATAACTACCTACATTTTTGTAAATAACTCGAAAAAAAGACATATTTATGTTCATTTAAGTAGGTAATTCATTATTCTATTAGCGGCGAATCGAAGTGGTAAGTAGATACTTGTTTTATTTTACCAGTGAATTCGAATGAAAGTGGCTAGCTGGAGACTAGCACAATGGAAAAATAGTAGTTAAGTAGATAAGTTAGGTATTTAGTCGTGTGTAAATTGATGATTGATGTACCTAAGGATTTTTATTTTTACCCATAAACGGGATTCACGAGAAAACTTTGGTATGTACCTAGCTTCTTCACTTCCTTTGTAGATCGATAAAATCACAAATTATGTTGACTATTTACTTACCTGTTTTATTGGCATAGCACAGGTCTTTTTAAGTACCTGATAATTATTATGAACTAAAACTGTCTATTTGTTGCATAAATTAGAAAGATTGCAAAAACTTACGACAGCGGTCTGGGATAAGCAGGGCTCTTTCACTACAGTATTTAGACAAGTGTTGTAAATAGGTAGGCTATCGCTAGCTGCGGACTCGCAGTCAGCTGATTTCATTGCGGTTTTTTTTATTTGTAAGCTTAGAATAATTTATTCTAAGTTTGTAAGGTGATGTAATTTTTATAAAATTATCGTCCGTCTATTTATACCTACTAGCATGATGGAATGTGAATAATGCTAACAATAAAACGTTGTGAAAAGATGTTTTTTTTTTCCTCTGGATCGGTTTTCTGTCATTAGTAAGTACTATCGCTTCTAAAGGTTGTCGAGAGCGTATATTCCCCTAACCGGTAATTTGTAATCAAACATTAAATCGCATCAGAAGAGGCGCACGGTTGCATAATGTGATGTGTACCTATCGCGTAGATGTTAGTAGGTACGTAGGTACTCATAGGTAAGTATGCAATAAGCACGCGAAAAGACATAGGTAATATGTTTGAAGATAAATAACGGCAAACTATTTTTTAATGTAGGCGTATTTAAAAAGTGGAATCAGTCTATTTACAATAATTGAACTACATAGGTATTTACAAAAAAATCTTTTACAGATTAGTCTCAAATACAGGTGCCGGAGGTGGTGATGACCATGACGTACAAACCGTTCAAAATGATAACCAGCATAACCCACACACAGTCCACATCTAAAAGTTACAAAATGTACTAACTAGTTTATCAGTCTCTGTCAGTTCCTGGACCCAATGAAGGTGGAATGGATACTTTCCTTCGTTATGTATCACTGTACATGCGAACCATTGCGACACATTGAAGCGTCGAGATGCGTCATTGGTACTCGCCGCGGGATAAGCGTCGAGCTGCGTCATTGGTACTCGCCGCGTGATAAGCCTCGAAGAAATCCACAATGTTGTTATGGGTAGCGACACTGTGACTTGGTGTCGGACCACCGGATTCTCTTGGTCTGAATTGACCATAGTCGCGCAAACGCTGAGCTGCGCCTAGCATAGTTCTGTAGCTCGGTGTCGGCACATTCGGGAATAGTCTCGCGAACTCACGGCAAGCTTCAGAAACATTATCACCACACCTAGCATAGACACGCACCATTTCGGTGTAATCAATGTTAGTAAGTATAGCGATATGCCATTGTGAATCGATCGCGTCACAGGAATCACACACACATAAACACGTCACAACCGGCGCACGGGCGGTGAAATTTGCGACTGTCGAAAGTAGTTAAATAATTTAAATTCAAATTTGGTCAAGGAGTCAAGGACGCGCCTTCCCCCCGCCTACGTCCCTGCAACCCATTGGTTTGTAGATACCGACACCTCGCTTGCGCAAATACCTAAGGAGTTTATCGTGTTATAAAATTTATGAAGAATAGAAGTGTAAATTTGATATTATTTTTTTTTGTATGGGAAAAAAATAATTGAATTAGAAATAGTCGAAGAACAAAAGTTGTTAGTCTTGATGTACCTGATTCACCTTTAAGAGGTCTGGGGTTAGTTAGCTATAACCTTGTATAGAGAGTTTTTCTGTGCACGGTATAATTATCTACATTATATTTGTAAGGCAAAGCCGCAGAGATAAGCCAAAGTAAATTCTCTACAGCTTTGCCTTTCACGTGGCAACAACTTTTCAATCAATACTAGAATATTATATAATATGATAGGATAGGCAGACGTCTATTATACATACACGGTTTGCCAACTATGTTTAAGTCCCACTTAGTAGATGGCGAGCCTATTGCCGCCTACCGGGCACAATTCCAAACTCCGGGCTGCTATTGAGAGCTTTTCATTTTACGAAAAAGCTCAATAACCCTGCCCGATCCGGGGATCCGACCCGAGACCTCATAATCTGCAGTCGGTCACACTACCGCTGCACCACAGAGGCAGTTTTCCAGTAATGAGTTAGAATGTCAGGGATGATCTCCGAACTACCGAAGGAATGTAACATAGTTCCAGTGGCCCGCCAATAAAGGCGGAGAGACGGCACACGGCGGGTTTCTTTAGTGGGTGAAGGCCCCACACTACCCTGTTCGTTGCCTCGAACGACGGGGTGTGCGGTAAGGAGTATTTTTTCCCGCATTAATAAAAAAAAAGGAAGATCTCCGAACTACTCATCCGATTTCAAAAATACTTTCACTTTATAAGACGATTTTTCGTGGAAACCAATTGTGCAACAATATCGAAAAACTTGATGATCAAAATATACTTTTTACCGAAAAGGATTACAACTTCTTGAGTTCTATAAGTAAATCCATACATCACGATAGTGAAGCCCCGAGCACAGCAAGTACCTAACGAACCGTGTAATAAGGCACTTTTTTTTTGCAGACAATCCGCCGTTTTAATTCCATCTTATTGAGGTCCCCCAGTGAAGGCAGCGCAATCCTAAGAAGTCAATGCTTAAACGAGATTTTTAAAAACCCTAAGTACGTTCGCGGCAAATTGTGCCTTTGCACTATTTTGTACTCTGCCCCCAAAAAGCCATTTTCATTACAAGACATATAAAATACATTGTCTACGTGGGTATATTCCCAACAGATCAAAGATCCTGTTATTTCTAAAATTGACCGCGGGAAAACTGTTACATTGTACCTGCTTCACCTTGTTTAAATAGACATATTAGAGTGTTATTTGTATAAAACCATTTGAAAATAATTCTATGAAATACACGTGTACGCAAACAAAGGAAAACAAAGAGGTTTGTTTCAAAATGTTTGTACAAAATGGATTAATTATTTAACTATTAAAATTAAGCTATTGCCCACTTCTTCATCTGCATGGACCTATATATAAAAATAATCGAAGCCATGTTCCAATGAAACCATTATTGCTAGTTAATACCGTATGAAAATCCATTTAGTAACTATAAAGATGCCTCTTCGTCTTATAGTCTTTTCTTTTATAGGTACCAGTTACCATCAGGTGGGCTGCATACTTGCCAGCTATCCTCGTATTATAAAAAAAGTGCGTGGAGTCCCTACGCGCGGAAGAAGTGAAACTTCGTAATGTGGAAATGAAAATAGGAAGGGGTAGAAATAGATTTTTAGTGAAATCATATTGTTTCTTTAAGACAAACTTTATTAACATTGCTTACAATTCACAATTGCTCGCATCTTTTAATTATCATTTTCGAGTGGATGAATATCCAAAAAAAAGGTATAGGTATACTACGCGCATGCGTTCGAGTGCCACGCATTCCCTCTCGCTCTATTAAACGTTCTTAGCGCTAAACGTTTAACGCAACTTTGTAGGAAGTCGCATTAGAAGTTTCACTTTAAAAAAAATGTACTATAAACAGACAGACAACAAAATATATTTAAAACTTTGTTTATTGTTTTATTACTTTCTCTTACCGTCCTCCTTTTATTTTTGATAAATACCTGCAACGTAGAGACTCATAACTCTCATAAGTGGGTCTAGCCAAGTTGCATTCTATGATCGCTGATGCTAATAGAAAACTATTAAAATGTATGGAAATTTGACATCTCTAACGGTTAACTCACATGACTTAGCGTTATAGATATTGTTTAAAGACTTAGATAAATATAGTTTCTTTATCTAAGGTTAAAGATATCAAATTCCCATACATTTAAATAGTTTTCTATTAGCGTTAGCGATCATAGAATGCAACTTAGCTAGGCCCACAGGTTGTTCCAGTGGCCCGCCATTAAAGGTGGAGAGACGGCACACGGCGGGTTTCTTTAGTGGGTGAAGACCCCACACTACCCTGTTCGTTGCCCCGAACGATGGGGTCGGTTAGCAACATTTTTTCCCCCCAACAAAAAAATAATTAAGAAGTGACTTCCATCTCTCCCACGTCTCCGCGGCAAAAAAACACACTAAACTGAACACGTACTGGTGGTTTAATAACTTTATATCGTTTATGTCATTTTTTAATAACTTTATATTAAGCGAACATAGTCGTATAGCAATATCTAAGGGCTAAGTGTCTAATAAATAAAACTTAGAAAACTTAATTCAAATCTATCCAGTGCTTTTTCCATGATGTGTGGTCAATTGCAGACCATGACGATGGACGGGCCTCGTGGCGTAGCCGGTAGTGTAACCGACTTCCATGCACGAGGTCGTGGGTTTGATTTCCACTCAGGACAATTATTTGTGTGATGAACACAGATATTTCTACTATGTCTGGGTGTTTTCTATCTATTTTATATGTTGTATTTACAAAAAAAAAGTTAATATATATATTATTTGTCGTGCAGGACAGCTTGCCATTCGTTGCCATCGCACTGCAACATTTAGGGGCTCCATCGGCGAGAACGGGTGAGAAAGATTGAACTTTCATAACCTAAATTGTGTATGGGTGGGGGTACCCCTAAGGTATTTAACTAAAATATTTTTGGATCTCTGCTTCTTTGACTCTTAGTACACTGTCTACGTGTCTACTACTCTTTGCTTTGTGCCTAGGAACACACTATATTTAAGAGCTTTGTGACTGTAGTTATATATTTACTTTTTGTCTAGAATAAACTTTTTGATGATAAGGGGATAACTTATGATTGTGTGACGCACGCAAGGAACATTATCAAAGAGTAGAATAGTAAAGCGCGGGAAACATCTATCTGGTTGAACGTGATTTTTGGCTTAAAAATTATAAATAGTAAATTTTAAACTTATTTAATGATTTGATCAGTAGGAAGTTATAAATATTTGTTAATATTGTTCTTTATTTATGTAAATTTGATTATTTAAGTAGTTATTTTTTTTTTAGTAGTGTACTAGGACTACCCGAGCCTGGGGTAAGTTTTATTTGATTTATTTATCCAGTATGGATCCCCCCGGAGACCCTGGGGGGTCCATTCCTGATGTTGGGCATGTCGTAAGCATCTACGACTGTTCTAGTATGGACACTGATGCGTCTATTACTCAGGAAGGCAATAGACGTAAACGCACCGCAGTACGAACATGCAAACACTGCAATAAAAAAAGATCAAAAAGACGTTACGGTGAGGACAAAAAATTAAGGGATGAGGACTGCCATTGCCCATCTGATAGTAATTTGAATGTCTCTAATTCCTCAATTCCAATAATTCCACCTGTGCCCCAGTTGCATGCTAGTGCTGCTGATAACTCTACTTCGACAGTAACTCAGTCAATTGCAAGACTTACATATCAACGATCTGACGCATCTCCATATATTATACACATACAGCGAACTCTAACATCTCCCAGTGATGGTACAACACTACATCCATTAACTATGGGTAAATTTTTAAAGATCCACTCCATTCCTAGTGTTATTAATGGTAGCTTAAAACGAATTGGTAGAAATAGACTATCTATTGCTTTTTCCGACCATAATGCTGCTAATAATTTTATGGATAACCCAGCCTTATTATCTGATAATTATAAAGCATTCATACCATCATTTACTGTTACTCGATTAGGTATTGTGAGAGGGGTACCAGTTGAATGGACTGAAGAAGAAATAAAACAAAACATTTCTGTGCCCATAGGGTGTGGTCCCATTTTAAAAGTAAGACGACTGAAGAGAAAGATACTTGAAAATGAAGTTACCACTTTAAAATGTACAGAGTCCGTAGTATTAACTTTTGATGGCCAGGTGTTGGCTAAAAGAGTATTTATGTGTTTTACAGCACTTCCTGTTGACCTTTATATTTTTCCAACAATACAATGTTACAATTGCTGCCGATTTGGTCATGTCAAATCCCAATGCCGTTCCACACCCAGATGTTATAGATGTGGTGAAGGACACTCAGGAGAGAAATGTAGTGTTGATGAAGATGACATTATCTGTTGTCTTTGCAAAGGGAGTCATATTGCTACCAGCAAAAAATGCTTAGAGTTCAATAGACAAAAAGCTATTAAAGAAACTATGGCTAATAGCTGTGTTTCTTATTTTGAAGCATCTAAATTACATGCTCCTATTTCTAAAATTTCTTATGCAGAAGCTCTTTTAACTAATAATCATAAGCACTCAGAATATTTGGAATATAATCATGATGTATCCCCCATACAAAAAGAAAGGCCTGTTCAGTATCCAACTCAGTCCTATAAAAAAACAGTAACATTGAAACACTCTAATCCCCATAAGCCATCCTCATCTAAAGGATATGATGTAACAGCACATAAAACTTTAACTAAAGATTATAATATGACCCCACCTAACAATAATGGAAGTGCTCTCAACTTTGATAACTGTCCAACTACATCTATTACTGAAATAATCTTGATTCTTATTAAATTACTATCCCAGTCTAGTACTTTTACACCGTCCAACGCTGCACCTATTCTTAAGTTACTCTCTCAATTATCTTTACAGATTAATAATGCACAATCTATCTCAGATCATACAATGGAATTGTAGAAGCATTATACCTAAAAAATATGACTTAACACACCTAATTAACAAATACCATCCTCAAGTTATTGCACTCCAGGAAACATGGCTAAAACCATCATCCATTTTTAGGATTCCTGGTTTCAGCTGTCTTAGGGAAGATAGAAGTGATGGATATGGAGGTGTTGCTCTGCTCATTAAACATGGACTTCCCTTTTCCCATATTCCTATCTCATCCCATAATAATAATTTTTCAATAATTGCAGCAACTATCTCAAATATTTGCTTTATCTCATTGTATATACCACATCCATCTGCATATATTTTTAATGAAATTAATAGTATCTTGTTGAATCTACCTAGACCTTGCATAATATTAGGGGATCTTAATGCCCAACATCAATGTTGGGGCAGTTCAATTACTAATTCCTTTGGGAACATGGTAATTGAATTATTAGATAATCAAAATTTCTGTATTTTAAATAATGGATCTCCTACACGCCGTACAGCTCCTACTGAAGGTGCTAGTGCACCAGATATATCTTTTTGTTCTGCAAACTTAGCTTCCTCACTGAATTGGTCATCACTATCTTCTACCTTTGGTAGCGACCACTTTCCTCTCATTCTCTCCTTTCCTTATCGGCCTAACCTACAACAAAAACGGTTACCGCGACTAAAGTATAGATTAGCCAATGCAGATTGGGCTCAATATAAAGAAAAAATTGCTTCTAAAATATCCTCATTACCAGTTATACAACAACATAATGAAGTAGTGTGTGCTGAAGCTCTTGCCATGACAATAATTGAGACAGCAGATGAAGTATTCCCCAAAAAACCTGAAGTATCCAATTTCATACGTTCTCCCCCATGGTGGGATGCTGAATGCACTGCTGCTATAAAAAGAAGGAAAAGGGCAGAGCTGAATTACTGCAAAGTATCTTCTAAAGAAAATTTTGATGAAGTTCTGCAGGTAACAAATAACACTAAAAAACTCTTTAAACAAAAAAAGTTTGAGGCATGGAGATCATTTTGTTTGTCTATTTGTCCTAATACTAAACCTTCAGTTATCTGGAATAATATAAGAAGATTTAAATCTGCTTACAAAGATAATAGTTCCCCTGAACTTCCTGTTACTCTAGTAAATCCACTGTTAGATAAACTTGCTCCTCCCACTGTCCCTGAGTTCATTATGCTTTCTTCTGTAACAGATGCCACCGGACTGAATAGCCCATTTTCTCTTCAAGAACTGAAAGGAGTTATTTCGAAGACCAAGGATTCTGCACCTGGATCTGATGGCATTCCATATTCCTTTATTTCCAACCTCACTGATTCTTCTCTTTCTTACTTCCTCGAAGTTATTAATAAAATCACTGTATCCGGTCACATTCCTCAATCTTGGAGGAATCAACAAGTACTACCTTTTGTTAAACCCCACAAAGACCCTTCTGATGTTTCTTCGTATCGCCCTATAGCACTCTCTTCTGTATTGATGAAAATTACTGAACATCTCATTAAAAATCGGCTTGAGTGGTTTTTAGAATCCTATAACCTGTTGGGCAATAACCAATTTGGCTTTAGACGTGGCAGAAGTACCATAGATAATCTAAGTATTCTAATCACTGACATCAGACTTGCCCTTACAGAAAATAATGTTTTGGTTGCTGCATTTCTTGATGTCACTGCTGCATACGATAACGTCATTATTTCTATCCTATATAAAAAACTTAAATCTCTAAATGTACCCGATTTACTATCAAATTTTGTAGTCAATATGCTGTCAGGTAGATGTTTAAGCCTTACTGTAAACAATTGTACTGAAACTCGAGTTGTTAATAGAGGATTGCCGCAAGGTTCGGTACTTAGTCCTATATTATACAACATATACAGCCATGATTTAGAGTTGTCTTTGGGCCCTGACGTTAGCGTCCTCCAGTACGCTGACGATTTATTGATATATTATTCACATCAAAATGTTGAATTGGCATCAATTACTTTATCCCGTTCCCTCTCTTTACTTCAAACATGGTTAGATAGGAATGGACTCGAAATTTCTCCCTCTAAGAGTGCTGTCATTCCCTTTTCCCGTAAAACATTAACTCCTACAATTTCCATCCTTTTTAATAATTCACAAATTCCTCAAAAAAATCATACTAAATTCCTTGGCGTAATTCTAGATTCCAAACTTTCAGGTATTCCCCATTGCGAATATGTTGCTAATAAGTGTGAGCGTCTACTAAATATCTTAAAATGCCTTTCGGGAGTCTGGTGGGGTGCTCACCCGTCGTCTCTTAAAATAGTTTATAACGCCTTGATTCGGAGTGTAATAGATTACGGTACTTTTTTGCTTGCGCCAAGTAGTAAGGCTGGCCTAAAAAAACTAGATGCAATCCAATCTAAGGCTTTACGTTTGATTTGTGGGGCAATGAAATCTAGTCCTATTAATTGCTTACAGGTAGAATGTGTTGAATCTCCCCTAGATCTGAGACGCCAGTATTTATCTGACAGATATTTATTTCGCGTTTTTCAGTTTTCTGAACATCCTTTACGTATTAAGCTACAACATCTTTACAATTCAATAAACACCACAAGCTACTGGATGCACAAAGTTTTACCTTGTCTTATTCAAAGTTATCAGAGATTACTGAGTATACAGGCTCGTGTTGTTAATTGTAACAAGCATCCTCTCTTTGAGGCTAGCTTTTTATCTTTAACTACTTTTCCCGACATTTGTTTAGACTTAGGCATTTGTAAAAATGATTTAGATGCTAGTAATAATTTCAATATTATAAAAGATCGTCATTGGGCCGATTATCACCATATTTATACCGATTCTTCTAAACATTCATTTAAGGGTAAAGTTGGGGTCAGCGTTTATCACGCTCAGTATAGAATTATACAAAAAATTAAACTTCCCCCTGAATCTTCTGTCTTTACAGGGGAATGCTTTGGGCTTTATAAAGCTGTAGAATACATTATGTTGGCAAAACTTCAAAAGTCAGTTATCTTTACAGATTCTAAAAGTTCTTTACAGGCTCTTTATAGATATCCTTTTAATTGTAAAGTAATCTTCCCTATAATCATTAAGCTTAGACAACTACTTTCTACGTGTAGAGAGCTAGGCTATATAATTTCTTTCGCGTGGATTCCAAGTCATTGTGGCATCACTGGGAATGTTAGAGCTGACAGTCTTGCAAATGAGGCTGTTAAAGATGGGGATGTTTTTCCATATAAGAATTTTAGCCATGACGTGGTAGCTTTAGCTAAAGTTTTTGTTAGAGAGTCGTGGCAAAAGCTCTGGATTGAGAGCTGTAAAAATAAAGGTAAACACTACTATTCTATTCAAAACACTATTCCATTTAAGCCTTGGTTTAACAGGATGTTCTTTAGCAAAAGAGTTACTAGTTGTATTATTCGTATGCGACTGGGACATGTTTGTACACCTGCCCAACTTGCCAGATTCCAGATAATTAACTGTGATAGTTGTGAATGTGGCCTTGATAGTGCTGATTTGAATCACATTTTCCTCGCCTGTCCTCATCGTGATAACAATATAATTTATGAGACTTTAAAAATTTTAAAAGTTCCTTTGCCATCCTCTGTTCCTATCTTATTAGCATCTAATAATTACGAAATATATAATGCATTAAGTATATTTATTACTAGTAATGACGTCAAAGTATAATAATAAGTAAGTATAAAAAATATTCCGTTATATTAATGTGTATGTGTTTTTGTTTAATATATAATGTATATAATGTAATATATAATAAGTACATAGATCTCAATCCTACTGATCTTTTCCCAAAATGAAATCCTCGATCCCAAAATCCTTTTACTGTCCTATTGTTTCCTTACCTTTTGTTCGTGGCTAATACGCAAACCGCGTTAGCCAAAAGAGAAAAAAAAAAAAAAAAAAAAAAAAAAGAGTAGAATAAAGAAAAAATAAACATTATACTGAATATACTGGTATACTCGGGAGGTGTGACGTGTCACTGAACTCACTGACGTGACGTGTCATCGCGCACGTGTGCTGTTCTGTTGACAAAGTTGACATATTATACCATAGACTAAGTACTACTGGACGGAGCCATAGCGCTGTTGTCGTTCTGTATTCATTTGTCAAACACAGTATTGTTATTTCTGTCTATTGTTCGAAGGCTCAATAGGAGTAAAAAAGATAGCTTATATAACTTTGGCAATAACGTACTATATGTGAAATTCGTGTCACTCGACTAGTAGGTCAAAACATTGCGATTTGGTGCATCATAAAAGTGAAATACTAGAAAGTCCTATTGAAGTTGCTAAATATCTTGTACGCTAGTTAAAATATATCGTGTGTGGCTGTCTTTTGTTCATCCAGAACGACGCAAGGAGGTGTAAAGAATCCAAATTTGTAATTTCACACGTAAGTCTATATCAGCTATTTTCACCTTAAATAACTACGAAACCCAATAAAAATTCGATAGATATTGGAAGATTTATATGTTATCAATATGATTACATTATTATACATTGATATAAAAACACGTTTATTACTTAAAATTATTAAAATAATATCCATTGTTTTAGGCGCCTTTTGTAGTAATGTAGACAATAGTCATTTACACTTTATCGATAGTTCAACCAACTGAACTGAACATTTGCTTTTTTATGGTTTTATAAAGTTTGTTCTCTTTTATAGGTACCCAAAATATCCTGAAGTTAGAAAAGCGTGGATCGAGTCCATAAGAGAAAACTGGGAACCAAATAAATATTCCCGCCTATGCTCTGAGGATTTTGAACAATCTTGTTTTATTTCTGGTTTAAAAAAGTGAAAGTAAAATCTGATTCAGTACCAAGTATATTTAAAGGATATCCTAAATGTTATATCTAACAGAGTGCACGTCACACCATCCATCCGTCCATCAGCCTTTTAAAAGTCCACTGCTGGACATAGTCCTCTCCAAGAATGGGGCATAGACCTATAATCGCCACGCTTGGCAGGTGGGTTGGTGATCGCAATAGATGATGTTAATACGCGAAGGAGTACTACTGCCCACTCCCCCTTGTATTCCCTTAGTCGGCTCTTACGACTCTCATGGGTGGAGAGGGGTGGGACAATTCTAAAGCCGGCCCCACACGGCACGTTACAGTAGGATCGTATACTATATATACAGCGTGTAATAGCCAGCAAGGCAAAAAATAAACAAACCCGCTTTTCTATAGGTATATTACACGATGTAAAATGAAATTTATCATAGAAACGAATATTTAAGGATTTATGGTTAATTAATTTTATTTACGCTACGCAATGGATAGCTAACAATTTATCGAATAGGATAGCCGCGTGCGGCGTATTCCGTCCCGCTGTGACGCGCGCGAAGGCGAGCTCATGCGCTATACCTGCGTACACCGCTAAAGTATCTAACTACCTAAACTCGTGCCTCTGTGGCGTAGCGGGTAGTGGTTTGTGCATGCGACTGCTGATGACGAGGTCTGCGAATCGATTCCCGAGCCGGGCAAAGTGTTGTTGGGTTTTTTCGTAGAGAATTTCTCATTAGCAGCGCGGTGTTTGGTAATGTGCTCAATAGACGTTAGGCTCGCCCATATTAGGATGTAGGTACATTGGCAAGTCGTGGGTTAGTAAAACACTTCTGCCTACCCCCTGGGGGATACAGGCGTGAAACTTAAGTTATGTAAACTCAAGCTGAGCAGAACCAACCTTCGGGTATTAACACTATTAACTTTACTGATCACTAAATTAGGTACAAATAAAATCATTTTAATTAACACCACAAGTAAAAACAAGCACATTTCTAACTGATCTACCCGCTGAAAACTACCTATCGAATATTTTGTTTGGTTATCTAAATAGCTATTTAGGTCTAATTGTTGATTTGTTTCTTACCTACCTAAATTTTAACCTACTTAGGTATGTGTGCACTTGTGCAGCGACAAGCAAACCTATTTTGTAAAATCACGGATTACTTAGGAACATAGTTAGATACGAGTTAAAACAATAAGTAATAACAAATACACTTATATGAAACAGTAGTAAAACTTAAATACAAAATGTTACCTTATGATGATAAGATAAGATATTCTTATAAGATGCGGCTCGATTTGGGCACCTCCAACTTGCTCACAAATCTGTGCACGACGTAATGTTTCCTCGTGAAGGCGAGGCATCATGGTGGAATCTGCTTCAATGTCACTATTTAGTTTAACAAAGGCGTCCCTCAAGCGCATTCCCCCCTCAAGTTGGCGCATTTCAGCTGCGGTATCGCACTCTGTCACAAACACTTTGTTTTTTATGTGGCCCCATAAAAAAATGTCCAGTGGTGTTAAGTCAGGTGAACGCGCTGGCCACGCATGAGGGCCAAATCGGCCTATCCACCTTTCAGGAAACATCTCATTTAAATAATCGCGCACTGGGCGAACGATGTGGGGTGGCGCACCGTCATGTTGGAACCAAATTCTAGGAAATCGGGCAAGTGAAACATCGTTGTCAATAAGATCCCATTCTTGTTCTAAATCAACTAGCAACTCATGTAGACTGCTAGCTAGGTCTTGCTGTAAAAATTGTAAATAGCTTTGCCCATTCATGCACTCTGGTAAAAAGTAGGGACCTAAAATTCTATTCCGATAAATCCCTGCCCATACGTTTACAGACCAACGCGTTTGATGTCCGGTTTGTTGGTATGCATGCGGATTGTTTCGTGCCCAAATGTGTGTATTTCGGCGATTCCATATACCGTTTCTAGTAAATGTGGATTCGTCAGTCCAAATCACATACGATACAAAGTTGGGGTTTAGCCGCTGCTGACTCGCCAACCATCTGCAGTGAGCAACACGGCGGCCGTGATCACCGGGCACGAGCGCATGTACTTTGTGAATGCGATATGGTCGTTGGCGGTCCCTTCGCAGAACTTTATGTACAGTCCAGTGCGAAACCCGTGTTCCATGATGTCGCAAAAGTTTGGCAGTAGTGCGCGTGCCCAGACGTGGATTACGTGCAACAGTGTCCAATATCCTCTGTTCTACGCGGATAGTATTCGGCCTGCCAGCACCTTTTTGTTGAGGTACAATGGGAACATTATCCAAAATCCGTTGATAAGCTTGAGTAATCACCCGACTATTCACTGGATGGCGGTTATTTGGGTAGCGCTGAACGTAAATACGTAAAGCCAGAGAAGCATTTCCTCTGGCTCCGCCGTAAGCCATCAATATTTCTCCGTATTCACGAGCAGTGAACAGCTGATTCCCTGCCCGGCTCATGCTAATAAAAAGTCAAATAGAATCCACAAATTAAAACACTAACACTGGTCTGTTATCACTCAAAATAGTTCACAACCACAAAACACGTAGGTAATTAAGTCACGATCGAGGCACATCATGTCAAGTTCCGTAGAGAGATGCGGCCGAACTGACCAAATTTAAGTACCTACATGTTCATTGCGAATTGTACGAGTATGTATCGATAGTGACGTCAATGAGAAATAATAAAAAAAAACTATCGATTACAAACTGCAAGGCGTTGGTTAATTGGCTATTATTTACTGTCAATCCTTATTTATTAATTGTAATTAACTGCCTCGGTGGTGTAGCGGTAGTGTTTGTGACTGCTAATCATGAGGTCTCGGGTTCGATCCCCGGGTCGGGCAATGTTATTGAGCTTTTTCCTAAAAAGGAAAATTCTCAGTAGCAGCCCGGAGCTTGGAAATGTGCCTGGTAGACGTCAATAGGCTCGCCCCCTTCGCTCGGGCCTTAAACATAGCTGGCGAATCGTGGGTGTGTAAATACACCTCTGCCTACCCCTTCGGGGAATGCAGGCGTGATGCTATGATGCTATGCTATGTGTAATTATTTAATAGTTAGTTACTAAAATATCTCTTTAAAGCAATAAATAATAATAATTTCGTAAAACTAGTAGAAAAGTTAATTTATAATTTTATTTGAAAATTTCAAAACAACATCTGGACTATGAACTCCTGTGTCACGTTACGGGCGACTTTACAAACATAATTTAAATAGTAATACAACTCCCAGTTCTAACTTAGGCCGTGTGGGACCGGCTTTAAAGTTGTCCCATCCCTCTCTACCCACGGGAGTTGTAAGAGCCGACTGAGGGAATACCAGGGGAGTGGGCAGCAACACTCCCTCGAGTATTAACAACACATCCACTGCGATCGCCAACCCACCTGCCAAGCGTGGCGATTACGGCATTATCCCCCATGACGGGACCGCTCGTTGTGGCGTTCTCTTGGGGAGGCCTATGTCCAGCAGTGGACGTTGAAAGGCTGATGGGTGGATGGATGTATGGAATACAACTCCAATATTATTTTAATGAAACGCGTAGATGCGTTTCATACTACCTACATCATAGTTAAAGTCTGTAGTAAGTCGTCACACTTTTCGATATCGATAATTAATCAATCTTAGAACCGCCCTAGGTGTTAGGTATTAAAAATCACAAGGTTTGTCGGTGTCGGCATCAAAGATTAGGTAAGTCGGCATATGCTTTGACACACCGCCCGCCGCCGTGCGGCGGCCGCTTTGTAGTTCATACCTACCTAGCTGCGAGTTGCGAATGCTGCGATTACGATGACAACGACCGTTCGAACTACCTACTTGCGAACAGCTGTGTGAAAATTTTTGAATAATGAATTACATCGCTGTTTTTTGGAAATATGTGGTTGTTATTGATATTGATGAGTAATATTAAATACTTGTGCATTAATTAGTTATTTGAAACAGAAAAATAAGGAAACTTAAAAAAAATAATTTGAATTTTCTGGTGGAAATTTCCGTTTATTTTCAACTCAGAATAATGGTCTGAATCTCCTATTTCAGTATTTGTCATACCGTTACTTACACCGTGTATACTTTTATAAAGCTGTAGGCTATATAGGCGTCTGAACACAAAACAATCTTTTTTAGTTTTTTGTCTGATTATTCGTTCGCGCATCACGCAAAAATTACTAAACGGATTTTGATGCAACTTTTTTTATTTGATAGCTCTTGCTCTCCTCTCTCAACTTTTTATTAGACTTAGAACTGGTATACATTTTATTCCGCTACTATATCGCGAACCTGAGATATAATTATATAGCTTTACCACTATGGAAATAAAATTAAAAATTATTGATTTTATCTAACTTTGTGTGTGTAATACACCTTTACCTAGCCCTTCAGGGAATACAGGCGTGATGATAGATTTTTTTTTATATTTTTAGACAAGCCAGCAGGTAACTCAGTTTGACTGTAGCAGTTCATAAATTAGTCTACGCCGTAGAGAAAAAATATCTGTGGTCTACGCATTAGCGTAGAATAGTCCAGATGAATTGGCAAACAGTTCAACTATCGTGACAACTGCTTTTGACTGTTAATTTCGATAACACATTCACACTTAATGCCCTGGGTAACGCCTGCGCCATCTGTCGGAAGTATTTTCATACATTACACCGACCAGGTAAACTTAATTTTACAATTAAGATTTTTACCTAATAATGACGCAGCCCTATAAATATTTAGAATTTTTTATATATATTTTAGCATTTGACATGCTTAGCCATAATACCTAAGTACATTAAACACAAAGTGGAAAAAAAACAGCATCTGGACGGTATCCAGGAGATGCAGGTTCAAATCCTGCTCGTGACTGTTGTTTTAGATTTCACTTTTTTACACTTTGTGTTTAATGTATATGGCTAAGCATGTCAAATGCTAAAATATAGATAAAAAATTCTAAATACCTCTGAATAAATAAGATGACTTCAATCTTATTTTAAGGTCACCGTCCCTCTAGTTGTGTTATGGAGGTCAGAGAAACAGTGGTTCCGTGAAAATGCTGGGGATCAACTAAAACCTAACAGATCAAAAGCCAACACAAAGTGGAAAAAAAACAGCATCTGGACGGTATCCAGGAGATGCAGGTTCAAATCCTGCTCGTGACTGTTGTTTTCGATTTCACATTTTCCACTTTGTGTTTAATGTATATGGCTAAGCATGTCAAATGCTAAAATATATATAAAAAATTCTAAATACCTCTGAATAAAATAAGATGACTTCAATCTTATTTTAAGGTCACCGTCCCTCTAGTTGTGTTATGGAGGTCAGAGAAACAGTGGTTCCGTGAAAATGCTGGGGATCAACTAAAACCTAACAGATCAAAAGCCAACCTCAACATAATTTCTGATAAGTTTGAATGGAAAATGATGAGAATCCATGAAAATTTAACCAAAGTTCAAGAGAAGGTTTTGAAGAATCTGTTTTCGATTTATTCAATTAGCTTGTTAGCAAAGTTAGGAACGTCGTTCTTAAGGTTTTTCATCAACTGCAAATGTAATTCGGTATGGAACTTTAGATTGTTTGTAATTTTATATTAAGGAAGAGGAAAGGTAAAGTATGTGTAGAGGAAGGATAAAAGGAGGGGATGGAAAATAAGGAGAGGATTTAGGCTCCCCAGCGCTCTCACTCACCATACGAAGCACAAAAGTAAGATTACCTACCGTTGTTAAAAGATCTAGTAGCTGCTCTTAGATGTCGATCTGGCCATATTCCGTTGAAAAAGTTTACAAATCTAATGTCTTCAAGTCCTAATTGAGATGACTGCAGTGTTGTTGAGGATCTGCAACATTTTTGACGGAGTGTGTCCGAACCTCAACGTTGAGAGCACAGTTAAATGTATAAATACTGGAATTTGTAACAGTCAGTATATTGGCGTTTCCTATGTCTACTGCTGAAAAATTAGTTTATAAGCTTGTTAAACATGGACCTACTGTTGTTTCACGTCGTCGTCATATTCTATGAGAAGGTAGTACTTCCCCAATGGAGCCGGGCTATTTATGCTGACAAGGCTTACCACTAAAGATAAAGTGACAAAAAACATACAGTCGAATTGAGAACCTTTTGGAAGTCGGTTGAAAGTCTATCAGTCAACACCAAGCTGCATTAAGGAACTTCATTCCAAAAACGTTACTATTAAATACTGAAACATTATTATTTTAATTCTTAAATCTCTTTGTTGTTTTCCTGAAATGAATTATTTTCATTAACAAATTATTTTCTCTGTGGTTTCAATCGCGTACGTATATTTTTTTAACATTTCAATTACTGATAGAAAACTTTTCACGTTTCCAGACTCCTCGTACTAGCTTAGGATCATAGCATTATGTTAGATATCCTATGAATAACTTATTCAGAGTTATGTGCCTACGGCCTTTATCATACATCTATACTATTATAAAGCTGTAACAGAGCTATGTCTGTACATTTAAGATATTTGAGAAAAAAATTCTGAATTAGGCTACACACGCGTGTCTGAACACAAAACATTATTTTTTAGATTTTTGTCACTTTATCAGTTTGTCTGTTTGTTTGTTCGCGCATCAAAATCTACTGAACGGATTTTGATGCAACTTTTTTTATTTGATAGATCTCGATTTGACTTAACAACTGGTAGAAATTTTATCCTACTACTATATCGGGAACTTGAGATAAAACCTAAAACCCAGCCTCCGCCGCAAGCAAAGGCTAGTAATATTATAAATGTGAATGTAAGTTTGTTTGTTACGCTTTCATGCAAAAACTACCTAATCGATCATCATGAAACTCTGTACACATATTCTTGGAGGTATTAGAAGTAACATAGGATACCTTTTATTAATAAAAAAAAATATTCTTTACGAATCATAAAAAAATTGTTTGTCATCAAGGGTTGCTTAATTTATTTTTATGAAATTTCTCGTAGACAAAGTTGTGGGTAACAGCTAGTATAATATATTATAAAAATAGTCTATAAAGTGCTTATATAAAAAAAAAACAAATAAATTGAGTGTCCAGTTTGTGTAGGGGCTTATTAACAGTTATGTTAGTAAGTACCTATATATTAAAAATCTTAATTGTAAAATTAAGTTTACCTGGTCAGTATAATGTATGAAAATACTGCCGACAGATGGTGCAGGCGTCACCCAAAGACGTTAAGTATGAATGTGTTATCGAAATTAGCTATCAGGAGCAATTTTTCACGATGGCTGAATTGGCAAAGCATATGGACGGTATCCAGGAGATTCAGGTTCAAATCCTGCTCTTCACTGTTATTTTCGATTTCACATTTTTCACTTTGTGTTTAAGCATGTCAAATGCTAAAAATATATATAAAAATATCTAAATAATTATAGGGCTTGCGTCATTATTAGGTAAAAATCTTAATTGTAAAATTAAGTTTACCTAGTCGGTATAATGTATGAAAATACTGCCGACAGATGGCGCAGGCGTCACCCAAAGACGTTAAGTATGAATGTGTTATCGAAATTAGCAGTCAGGAGCAGTTGTCACGATGGCTGAATTGGCAAAGCATCTGGACGGTATCCAGGAGATGCAGTTTCAAATCCTGCTCGTGACTGTTATTTTCGATTTCACATTTTTCACTTTGTGTTTAATGTATAGTGCTAAGCATGTCAAATGCTAAAAATATATATAAAAATATCTAAATTATTAACAGTCTTACTAATAAAGAATCACAAAACAGGTGTTTAATAACTGTGTACTTACAGAATGTGTAAGCAGTGTATAAGCGTTACACACCTCTCTTACTAATAAATGATGTATAGTTACACAACAGAATCACTGGCAACTTTAAATAATAGCGTTTAAATACTTCTTTACAGAAATTTTTGATTCGTTTGATGGTTGGGCAGATACTCATCAATGTATTTATTTTATACTAGAAAACATTATTTTATGTTTATTAATATTTTACTTGTTTATAATGTTATGATACTTGTGTTTTTCAAGATAGCCATTATCTCGGACCAATAATACACTGGACGGAGTCTTAGCTTCAAATGCTTGTCAATTTTTTATGTGTGCGTTGGACGATTTGTCATTGTGTGCGTAATATAGTGTTGTGGAGAATGACGCCACGATGTCGATTATTGATAACCAGACTACCAGTACCATCTTTTTTTGCACGTTTACTGCCTGGTTAAAGTTAGATTAAATCAATAATTTTTAATTTTATTTCCATAGTGGTAAAGCTATATAATTATATCTCAGGTTCGCGATATAGTAGCGGAATAAAATGTATACCAGTTCTAAGTCTAATAAAAAAAGTTGAGAGAGGAGAACAAGAGCTATAAAATAAAAAAAGTGGACTTTTAAAAGGCTGATGGATGGATGGATGGTGTAACGTGCACTCTGTTAGATATAATATTTAGGATATCCTTTAAATATACTTGGTACTGCATCAGATTTCACTTTCATTATTTTTAAACCAGAAATAAAACAAGATTGTTCAAAATGTTCAGAGCATAAGCGGGAATATATATTTGGCTCCCAGTTTTCTCTTCTTATGGACTTGATCCACGCTTTTCTAACTTCAGGATATTTTGGGAACCTATAAAAGAGAACAAACTTTATAAAACCATAAAAAAGCAAATGTTCAGTTCAGTTGGTTGAACTATCGATACAGTGTAAATAACTATTGTCTACATCACTACAAAGGGCGCCTAAAACAATGAATATTATTTTAATAATTTTAACTAATAAACGTGTTTTTATATCAATGTATAATAATGTAATCATATTGATAACATCTAAATCTTCTAATATCTATCGAATTTTTGTTGGGTTTCGTAGTTATTTAAGGTGAAAATAGCTGATATAGACTTACGTGTGAAATTACAAATTTGGATTCTTTACACCTCCTTGCGTCGTTCTGGATGAACAAAAGACAGCCACACACAATATATTTTCACTAACGTACAAGATATTTAGCAACTTCAATAGGACTTTCTAGTATTTCACTTTTATGATGCACCAAATCGCAATGTTTTGACCTACTAGTCGGTCAACGTGTGTCACGAATTTCACATACAGTACGTCATTGCCAAAGTTATATAAGCTATTATCTTTTTTACTCCTATTGAGACTTCGAACAATATACAAAAATAACAATACTGTGTTTGACAAATGAATACAGAACGGCAACAGCGCTATGGCTCCGTCCAGTAGTATACTTAGTCTATGGCCATTATAGTATTTTATGGCTTTGAACGTATTTTTCAAACTTGAGTAACATAAGAAAATAAACATCAGCGTATACTCTTTGAAATTGAAAGAAAGGGAAAATAATGTTGAAAATCTAATTTTAACCAATTCTTATCTTTTCTGCATCTGACTCACGTGGTTACATTAAATAGCTGATATTGTTATGGTGAAATAATGACCAGTGATTTGATAAATAATATATAAAGAAAAAGAAATGCTGTTAAGTGCTGAAGAACGTGAGCTATAAGGTTCAAAAATATTATTGAAGATCATCGTTTTGCTACAGAAGAGCATAATTTAAAAATAAAACATAATGTTAGAAGTACCTACCTACACGACCTATTATCAAAGAAGAAGAGTAAACTAAAAATTGAAAAATTATTAATTCATAAATATTAGAAAGAAAAGAAAGTTTATTTATTGAAATGAACATACATAGTTATTGAAGCAAATACACAGAAAAACCTTGTCCGTTACAATTCGACCTCACCTCAGTATAATTCAGGTTATGAAAACCTGCGCTGGTCTTCCGGTGGGCCGCAACAATAGACAATGTCAGGGACGTTCGTCACAAACAACAACAAAAAAAAAACAATAGAATAATACATTAGATGTACAGATACTGACATTATCCTTAAATAAAGAATAAGAGTAAAAAATAAGAATAAGAAGAAACAATATATAAAACATAAGTATGACCATTAAACATGCAAAACGCAGAAAATAATTTAAAAAAAGAACAACAAAAATACCATGGATGTAAATACTACGTTTGGTTGAATGTACTCTGTGGTGTAACTCGTTGACATTTATGACAACTCATTATTTAACAGCCACGCTGCCACGTGCTGACACGTCATTTGAGCAGGTCACAAAATCCCAAGTTTATTGCCAAAAATTGAGGCATGTTTAACCCAATAATTTGTTTGTGATGATGCAATGGAATATGTTGTGGTGCATCCTAATTTTAAATAGCATCTCTAGTTTGAATAGCTGGCAGAACTAGGCCAGATCATTGAAATGCTTTGGAAGCTTCGTTGTTGCTTATTGCTTGAGGGATAAAAATTGATGGTAAGTAACTTGAACAGCAATATGATATTAAAAGAAAGAAAAAAACCTGTAAACGTATAATATACATAATAAATATAAGTACATATTAATATCTCCTAAAATCAAAATAATCAAAGGATCATTTGTACTATTACCTATTATTGTTTTTGTCTGAAATCCTCACATTGTCTGAATCCTCATAGACTATTTAAAATGTGTTTCAATTATAAGACTTCTAGAAGTTTGTACATATTACTATTTACTATCCATACATGTGGTGATGGACAAAGAATACAAGTGTCACCACCCCATTCTTTCCCGTGGGTGTCGTACAAGGCGACTATGGGAAGTAAGCAATTATCACACATTGCATTGGTGGTAGGGCTGGGTACCAAGTGAGAGTTCTCACTGGCAATTGAGCCCGAAGCGGTTGGTACTACCGTCTCCTGTGTGACCGGTCATGAAGTACGTCAGTGTTTTGGCTGTAGCAGAAAATAGCCGTTTATTCTTTCATTACATATCTGAGAAATGAAATGGTGCGCAGCGACTTTATAATACTCTCGGTATAGTTGAGTCCATGAGCGACGGTTACCATTTACCATCAGTCCACCCGTTACCATCTCCTGCTACAGCCAAAACGCAATGATGTGCTTCATGGCCGGTCACACGGAAGATGGTGGTACCAACCCGCTCGGGCCCGATACCAAGTGAGTACCCCCACTTAGTACCCAGTCCTACCACCAGTCATGCAATGGATGATAATTGCTTACTTCCCTTAGTCTCCTCATACGACACCCGTGGGAAAGAATGGGGTGGCGACACTTGTATTCGTAGTCCGTCACCACACGGACAATACCCTCAGGTGGGTTGTGGCTTGCCTGCCATCATTAGCAATACTTTCTTTGACATTAGCCATGACTTTCGTCTTATTCGTGTTAATTTTTAGACCCACCTATCGAGAACCCTTGCTGATATCATTGAGCATGGTGATTACAATTACAGTATCAAACACAAAGTGAAAAATGAGAAATCGAAAATAACGGTCACGAGCAGGATTTGAACCTGCATCTCCTGGATACCGTCTAGATGCTTTGCCAATTCAGCCATCGTGACAATTGCTCCTGAGTGCTAATTTCGATAACACATTTATACTTAACGTCTTTGAGTGACACCTGCGCCATCTGTCGGCAGTATTTTTATACATTATACCGACCAGGTAAACTTAATTTTACAATTAGGATTTTTACCTAATAATGACGCAAACCCTATAAATATTAAGATATTTTTAGCATTTGACATGCTTAAACACAAAGTGTAAAATTTGAAATTGAAAATAACAGTCACGAGCAGGATTTGAACCTGCTTCTCCTGGATACCGTCTACCAAACTACAATAAATCAATAATTTTTTAAGCAATAGCCAGAATCCCATAATAATAATTCTATCCAACCATTAGAAGTAATTTTGTACAAATATCATTTTCTTAGTACTTATTTAATATTTCATCAAAAACTTCGAAATAACACATATACAACGTAGACAATTCATTCTCATGTTAAGTTACATAATGCAGAAGACTTGGTAAGAACTAATAAAAAATACAAAACAGACGTTTAACAACTGTGTTCTTATACAATGTGTAAGCAGTGCTATTCACTTTTTTTTGAGTTACACACCTTCCTTACTAAGAAACGATGTTTAATCAATATATAGTTACACACTGGTTATAACAAAAATACTGGCAACATTCACTGAAAGCGTTTTAAAACTTATATCGGGTAATTTCGGTTAGATTGATGTTTGGGCTGAGACTTATGAATGTATTTATGTTATACTTGAAAAGATGATTTTTATGTTGATTAATGTTTGTCTTGTTTATAATGTTACGATAATTGTGTTTTTAATAAACAAAGAAATTAATGGTTTACTTTTTTTATGAAAAAAGATTTCATATGCAAGATAGGTAACTAATATTTTTATGAGTTGGAACGTTCCCTTCAAACTTGAACGTCATGAGAATGTAAGCTTCAAAGTTGCAGATATCTGGAGCCATTAAACAAGAAGATAAGAAGATGCAGATATCTGACATCTGATCTCCGCTTTGAAATCGAAATAAACGGAATTGAAATAATGTAGAAAACCTAATTTTAAAATTGTCTACCTCTAATTCAATACCTGATATTGTTATTGCGAAATATTGGCCAGTGATTTGATAAATATAAAGAAATAGATATGCTGTTAAGTGCTGAAGAACGTGAGCTAAAAAGCTCAAAAATATGAATAAAGATCATGGTTTAGCTACAGAAGAATACAATATTCCAAAATCAAACATATGTTAGAAGTATACAAACTTTTAATAAAGAAGAAATGTGGTTCCGGCCATCGCGCAAGCCGCCTCGGTCGACACCGTGCGGTATCCGCGTATGAGCCTGGACGCGACGACTCTTTGTGGTCTCCACAGGAGAGCCCTGTTCGGCACGTCCAGGGACTCTGCCCACACTTATCATAATATCCTATGCTAGCCAGCAAGCATGTGGTTCTTCTGGGTAAGTGGGTACAATGAGCCTAGCAACCAAAGCGTTCTAATTCGCTAAACAAAATCCGTAAACAGTGGAAATACCTTATTTAATGCGGAAGAAAATGTATCTAACCATGCATGCTGTCCTTCAGGGCAATGAGCAGGGTAGTTACAGCTATCACCCACTAAAATAACTCATGTGTGCCATCTATCTGCTTATAATAGTGGACGGCAGACCTTAGTTTTTTGAGGCGGGAAAAGAAATCCTAGCCTGTGTGGCTATGATTTTTTTTCCTTTGTCGTTTGGGGTAACAAACAGGGTATTGTGGGGAAGTTTGTCAGTTTTTTTTTGTTTTGTTTTTGTTACAAACCGGTCCTCACGTCACATCTACGATAAAAATATGTTATATATGGTTGTCTGTAAAATCGGTTTACGGATGATAATTTTACGTGATAACGTCATAATATGTGTTTTCTGAGGCATTAAGTGGGTGAGGACAACCACTTAATAAACCCACCGTGTGCCTTCTCTCTGTCTGTACTGGCGGACCACTGTGTGACGTTACTTCAGTGGTGTGGATGATAGCCCCTTTTTAGGCGGGAAAAAACGTTCCTAACTGCACACCCTGTCGTTCGGGGCAACGAACAGGGTAGTGTGGGGCCTTCACCCACTAAAGAAATCCGCCGTGTACCGTCTCTCCGCCTTTCCTTCGGTGGTTGGATGGTAGCCCTTGTGTTACTTTATAGGGATGCGATGTGATACTTCTACGTTTGAGCCAGTACAGGACAGCTGTGAAACCAGCGCCATAATTTAAAGGTGTTCTACTGGCATTCATACTAATATACTTTTTTAACTAAAATAGCAGAAATAAGTCTAAACTTAGTTTATAAATTGTATAAAATACTGTTTTTATTTATTTTCTTTTCCTTTTTATTGCTTATAGTGGCTGAGCCATGGTCCACGTGGTGACAAGAATGGAGTCGAAAGAAGGGGATTCAGTCGTCAGTCAGGGGCGACAGTTTGTATTCTTACACCCATATTCTAAGACGGTTCCTCAACATTTCCTCGACTCAAACTCAACTGAGGATACCTCAAGGGACTGTACACACCTGCGTGCGGCAGCTGGGGGGTCCGTGGTGGACCTATCGTTCGCCACCCCTGATGTTGCGCGGGGTGTGTGTGACTGGAGAGTGGAAGAGGAGGTGGAGACGCTATCGGATCACCGATACATCCAGTTCAGGCTCTCCACCCCTCCGGGGCTAACGGGGCCCCGGCGCGGGACTGGCAGACTCCCCAAATGGGTATTGGGTCAGTTTGACCACGAAATGGCCCGTGAGTCTGCCATAGTGCAGCGCTGGAGTTCTGCAGGCAGGCAGGGCAGCGACAGCGTAGATGAGCTCGTAGGCCAAATGAAGAATACACTCACGGCAGTGTGTGACGCGGCGATGCCGAGGGCCCGGCGGAGGCCGCCGCGCCAACAAGTTTATTGGTGGTCATCCGAGATAGCTAATCTTCGGGTGGCCGAGCGCGGCGTGCTTACGTCCGGTGCCGAGGAAGGAGTGCCAGAGACGCTGTCCTTGAGGGCCAGCTGCGGACAGAATATTGCAAAAAAAGAAAAAGGAGTTGCAGCGGGCCATCAGCCGGGCAAAGGAAAGGGCCCGCGAGGAGCTATTGGCGAGCCTCGACAGGGATCCGTGGGGGCGCCCATACAAACGGGCGCGGAACAAGCTCCGTGCCCACGGCGCCCCCATCATAGAGTCGATGGAAAGAGATCTCCTGTCAGAGCTGGTGGTCTGTTCTGTTCCCGCGATCCATGGGACATGTTCCCCCAGCAATGGCTCCTCCGTCGGTGGTGGAAGGAGAGGCACAAATCCCTTCTGTCACTGACACGGAACTGGAAGTGGCCCTCTCCCGCCTTCGTGGACGAAGGAAGGCACCCGGTCCGGACGGCGTTCCGGGACTGGCACTCGGCGTCGCCGCTGAATATATCAAGGATGGGCTCCGGGAACTGCTCAACGCATGTTTGAGGTCTGGGCGGTTCCCGGAGCAATGGAAGTGCGGATAGTTATATCTGCTGCGGAAGGAGGGTCGCCCACCAGACTCTCCTTCCGCATATAGGCCGCTGGTGCTGCTGGATGAGACGGCCAAACTGTTCGAGAAGGTGCTCGCGGACCGTCTCGTCCGGCACCTCGAGGATGTCGGGCCGGGGCTGTCAGAATCACAGTTTGGATTCAGGGCAGGCCGCTCCACAATAGGTGCATTGGCTGCCCTGAAAACCCTGGCCTCCGAGGCAGTGGCCAGAAGGGAGGTCGTTCTGGCAGTCTCGCTCGACATCGAGAACGCCTTTAACAGTCTCCCTCACGAGACGTTGAAGGAGGCGCTCCGATTCCATGGAGTGCCTCCGTATCTCCGGAGGCTGTTGAAGGCATACCTCGAGGAGAGGCACGTGCTCTGGGAGGGGGGCGACGGGCGCCTATACCGCCATCGGGTAGAGCGCGGCGTTCCACAGGGATCCGTCCTTGGCCCGATCCTGTGGAACGTCGGATTCGACTGGGTTCTGCGGGGCCGGCTTCTTCCCGGGATGGGGGTCGTTTGCTATGCAGATGACACCCTCGTCACCGTGAGGAGGACCGGCTTCGAGGAGGCTACCCGATCGGCGGAAGTTGGAGTCGCGCTCGTCGTTGACCGGATCAGCATGTTGGGTCTGAGGGTCTCGTTAGCTAAAACTGAGGCCCTCCTGTTCCATGACCCTCGCCGAGGTCCCCCCCGAGGAGCATGCCTACAGGTGCAGGGGGTTGCCGTGCCGGTGCAGACCCAGATGAATAAGTGGAATTTCGGGCTGCACTTTGCCCAGCTCGCCCCTAGGCTCGTTAATTCTGCCGCGGCCTTGGGTAGGCTTCTGCCAAACACTGGAGGCCCAGGGTCGTCCTGCCGCCGACTTTATAGTGGTATTCTGCGGTCTATGGCACTGTATGGTGCACCAATCTGGGCGGACTCCCTTAGCACTTCTAATAGGGCCCTCTTGCGACGTCCGCAGAGGGCCATAGCGGTGAGGACAATTAGGGGGTACCGAACGGTGTCCTGGGCCGCAGCCACACTGCTGGCAGGTGACCCGCCTTGGCCTCTCCAGGCCGAGGCACTGGCAGAGGTCTACTGGTTTCGTGCTGCAGCGCGGGCCGGGGGTGAGGAAATCTCCGAAAGGAGTCTGGGCAGAGCGCGTGAAGCGGCTCGAAGGACGTTGATCCGGCGGTGGAGGGGGGAGCTGGAGTCTCCCGGAGCAGGACGGGAGATTTTAGAGGCGGTTGCACCGCACCTCCACCGCTGGTTAAATCGAAGGTACGGCAACCTCAGTTTTCGGTTGACGCAGGTACTTACCGGACACGGGTGTTTCGGTAAGTACCTGCATCGTATTGGTAGGGAAGGAGCCCCCGGATGCCACGAGTGTGGCGCCCAAGTTGATGACGTGCGCCACACTCTGGAGGAATGCCCCGCCTGGGGGCCCCAGCGCCACGCCCTGTCGATGGCAATTGGAAGAGACCTGTCGCTGTCGGCCGTAGTAAGCCGAATGCTTGACGGTGACGGGTTCTGGTCGGCCGTTGCCTCCTTCTGTGAGGCTGTAATTGCACGGAAGGAGGCCGCGGAGCGGGAACGTGAGGCATTGGCCCACGCCGACTCGCTCCGCCGGCGGCGACCAGGGGGCAGGAGGCGTCGCTACGCTCACCTTCTCCCACCGCCTTCATTACGACAGGACGTGGCCGGTTGGCCATCTGCCTGGGGCGTCGGAGTAGAATGTCGAAAGACGACCCTCTGGCGCCCCTCTAACAGGCATGGAAGGGGCCGCTGTGGTTTTAGTCGGTATTCCGGGCGCAACTAAGATCTGAGCACCCGGCAAGTCCTACATACCCGTTCGTTTGTCACTGACGGAGGGGATGCGTAAATGCATTTGCACAGCGACAACAAAAAAAAAAAAAAAAGTTAATAATAAGGAGCCGTCCGCTACATTAACTCCCCTAGGCTGGTGTATGCACGGTATGTTACGAGCGGCGTGCAGTGAGGGGCAGCGGCCGGCGCACGCGGCCATGGTCGTGGGTTCGAGCGCCGGGCCGATGCTGCCTGCTGCGCTCCATGGCACGGCGCCCTCCGTATCCACTGCCGAGAAGAACCACTTGCTTCGTGAGCTGCACAAGGAGGTAAGACGCTCATTTGCGCTCGAAGCCATAGGAGTATCAGGTAAATTACGTCAGAATGCTCACGATGCGCGCGCGATCGCTCAGCTCGAGGAGACCGCCGAACTTGTGGACGCACGCTGGCGCGTTGGCTTACCGTGGAAAAGTGACCCCGGGAACATGCCTGACTCCTATCCTAACGCTGAAAAGAGACTAAAAGGGATAAAAAGGAAGATGAGTCGGGATAAGGATTTCGCTACTAGATATAGGGAACGTATCGACCATTTGTTAGAAAATGATTACGCCGAAAAAATTACACATGTTCACCCTGCTGTCAGGACTTGGTACTTACCCCACTTTGCGGTAGACAATCCCAACAAAAAAAGTTAATTGACGCTGCGAATGAAGTTAATGATAAAAATCTAAATCATTATTTACTTACGGGACCGGACTTGTTGCCACCGCTCTTTGGTATTATGCTGCGCTTTCGGGAGAATTTAATAGCAGTAACTGGTGACATCAAGGACATGTTTTTAAGGGTCAAAATCCGTCCCGAGGACCAGCATGCCTTTAGATTTCTATGGCGGAATAGCCCCGCTGACCCAGTAGGTATTTATGTCATGACTTCTCTTATATTCGGTGCTAATTGTTCCCCGTTCATAGCACAGTTTGTAAAAAACATAAACGCGCGCAGGTATGAGTCATCGATGCCGGCTGCAGTCAATGCGATATATAAATCGCACTACGTTGACGACTACATAGATAGCCTGCCCGACACCTAACCGCAATAGAATTAATAAAAAACATCTCACACATTCACAAGAGCGGCGGGTTTGGAATACGTAACTGGACAAGTAATAGTGTTACTGTTTTAGATAGCGTGCCAAAGGAAACCTTAGGTAGTGCTGCGGTTAAGTTCAAAATCGGTCAGCAATTCCTGGGCGAACGAACACTAGGACTGATCTGGTACCCGGGTAAAGACCAGCTCGGATTTGATTTGTCCGAAAACCGAAAACGAATACCTGACCGTATCATTTTAGGTCAGGAAAGGCCTACTAAGAGAATCATGCTGCAGGTTGTAATGTCAATTTTTGACGTTTTGGGATTTTTAGCACCATTTACAATTCAGGGAAAAATTATGTTACAAGATACATGGCGAATAAATGTAGGCTGGGATGACGTAATACCCGACTATGTATATAATAAATGGTGCAAATGGATTAATTTATTAAAAGATTTAGGTAAATCGTTTACGCATTCCTAGGTGTTATCTCTGTACGAGTGATAATGTCTGTGTGAGTAAGACGGCACGAGTGTCAAACGGCATACCGGACGTAACCACAACTGCGACCTGTGCTACAGTCGACGGCTACGAAAACAAGAAGCCGCCTGCGTGCGCTACGACAGCACAATACACTCCTACACACTACAATAACTTGCAATTGCATACATTTAGCGATGCTTCTGTTAAGGCAATGTGTGCCGTATCTTACTGGCGTTGGACGGAGAATAGCAGAGAACGCGTTGCGTTTATATCTAGTAAGTGTCGCTTAGTGCCTGTGAAACCAATAACTGTTCCCCGAGCCGAGCTACAGGCGGCGGTGCTAGCCGCACGACTAGCAGACACTATCGTTAAAGAGCACAGAATAGTACCGACACGGCGATATTTCTGGACCGATTCCACTACGGTATTACAGTGGATTCGAAATAATATGCGCTCGTATAAAACATTTGAAGCAAACCGATTAGGAGAAATCGACGAACTTACACGCGTATCTGAATGGAGATATTTGTCCACGAAATTAAATGTAGCCGACTTAGGGACACGGGAATATTTCGGCCAATCACTGTTTGAAGGAGAATGGTTCACAGGTCCCAAGTTTTTACATGAGGATGCGTCCTCGTGGCCCTTAGACATCGTAAGCCTTAGCGAAAACGAGAGGAACTCGGAATACGTAACCGTGATAGAAAATGTCACAAATGCTTTACCTATTCCGGATTCTAACTGCTTCTCTTCTTGGCTCCGCTTGCTACGTGCTACGGCCGTCATGCTCACGTTTATTGATAGGTGCAAAGGACTTACCCGCGAAGTAGACTGTGACGCGATGGCTCGCGCCCATCGTACTGCTCTTTAAGCCCTCTTGAACCCTTTCAATATGATTCATTTCCAGAAGAAATAACTGCAATAAAAAATAAAAAATTAATATCAAAAGATAGCAAGTTACTTACCTTGTCACCCTATATGGGTGAAGACGGACTGCTGAGACTCGGCGGCCGCATCGATGCTGCAATGGACGTTGACCTGGAAACAAAAAGACCAATTATTTTAGATGGTAAACATTTAATAACACGACTTCTTATCAGATACTCACACATTAAAGCCGCACACGGTAACCAAGAGACTGTGGTGAATAATCTGAAACAAAAATACTGGATTATTAAAATGAGACCGACGGTGAAACAAGTGGTTTCCAGCTGTATGATGTGCCGCATAAAGAAATGCACACCAGAAGTGCCCAGAATGGGTGACCTACCTCAGGCCCGAGTAGCTCATCATCAGCGACCGTTCAGCTTTTGTGGTCTCGATCTATTCGGTCCTATGGAAGTAACAGTAAACAGGGCGAGACAGAAGAGGTGGGGTACCTCTTTACCTGTCTTACGGTACGGTGTATCCATATAGATGTTGTGCATACACTCACCGCGGACTCCCTAATAATGGCGTTGCGGCGCATGGCCGCCCGTAAAGGCTGGCCTTGTCATCTTTATAAGGACAATGGCACTAACATGCGAGGCGCCGATAAGGAATTACAAGCCGCTATGCAAGGAATTAACATGGATGCCTTGAAGACGTTCGGAGCCAATAATGCCATGAAATGGCACTTTGTGCCCCCCTTTAGTCCTCACTGGGCCGGAGCCTGGGAGCACCTGATCCGTAGTGTGAAAACGGCGCTGCGAGTTGTCTTGAAAGAACGGGCACCGAGGGATGAAGTCCTACACACCTTTATGGCGGAGGTAGAAAACATAGTCAATAGTCGACCACTGACACACGTTTTAGTCGATTCTGGAAGTCTGGAAACGTTGACTCCTAATCATTTTCTTTTGGGCAGCTCCGGGAACTTACCTCAACTTGGATCCTTCAACGACTCCGATTTGTTTCGCGTAAGCAGTGGCGTAAAGCCCAATCATTAGCTGACATGTACTGGCGCAGACGGGTCAAAGAGGTACTGCTTGACTTGCTGCCTAGACGCAAGTGGAACAAGGAGGGGAAACCTCTGCAGGTGGGCGACTTGGTCTTTATAGTCGATCCGGACAATCCACGGAACACCTGGCCGAGAGGTGTGATTCTACGTACATACCCAGGAAAGGATCACAGAGTACGGCTGGTCGAGGTAAAGACTAGGACTGAAGTATGGAAACGATCGGCAGCTCGCGTCGCTCGTATTCCCATTGAGGGTTAGTGCTGTACCAGCACTGGGGTGGGGAGTGTTGTCGACGCGCTCTGTAGGTAGTTTTAAGTTTGTTTAAGGTACCAGTACGGCGCACTAGCGCCACGAGTTTGTTTGTCGGCAATATACCGAGCGGATGTGCCATCGTACATAGCGCCTCTTATATTTGTAAAAACCGTTCAATAGTTATTATTTCCGTGTTTTCTTGCAATTAAAAGTTCCTTGAGTGCTAAGAAGTATTTTTCTATAAACTTTCAACGCCGGGTGTCTCGGAATCAATTGCAGGTATCGTCGCGTCAACATTGTTTTTTTGCTGGGTGTGTTTTTATAGAGCATAGTATAAATTGTTTAGATATCATTTATTTTGTAATATGTCTGGAAGATATTCTTACTGAATATCGGTCGGTAAAGTTATGCCTCTACAGGAACTCATAATTAAATATAAAATAAATTCGACGGCTACTTTAGGTGCCGGTAAACCTGCTGGAAAAAAAAATGCTTACCTACGTCTTTGGAATTCTACGGTATCGTAAAAGTTGAGTTTGCAACATCTCGCAAGTAACATCTTATGAGATAATCATACTTAATAATACTAATTCAAAAACCGCTGGAAATACATTATAAACACTAGAAAACAATATTCACATGAAATAATAAACTTCAGTAAATTGTTTATAGGACAAAAACTTCCTTGAGTATTCCTTAAGGTTGGTCCCGACGTACCTTGAGATTGACAGTTGTTTCCTCACCTCGAGTGAGGAAAGGCGTCGAGTGGAGGAGATTTTTTGCAACTAAGAATACCAAACTCCTTGAGTGCGCTTGAGTGGAGTCGAGAAATTTTCGAGGAACCGTCTTAGAATATGGGTGTTAGACCCTAATCACGCGGATAAATGTTTCCTTGCATGTACAAAACTTCATTTACCTAAACATTTATTAGAAATTCAATTTTGTAAGAACATTTTCATTAAAATTAATAATGTAAGTAATCTAAAATATATGCTTCAACTTCTATTCTCTTGTTTTAACAAAACAATTCAGCATTCAACATTTAAAAAAAATTTGTTACAAACATTGAAATTTGCTTTATGAAGAGATAATGTAATGCTTAACGTTATACATATTTTGAGATAAATTCCAAAAGTCTAACCTAAATGGGACCGTCCAGTTGAAAATATACATAACAATATAATACAAAGCTTCTGATTTACACCAATTTCTTGTTTGTAATATATATTTTTTTGACATTGCGTACTTAATAAATAAATAAATATTTATGGACATTTTCACACAACGTCCTCTGGTCCCAAACTAAGCTTAACACTTGTGCTATGGGTGCCAGATTACGGATATAATACATATACTACTTTTTTTTTTGTAAATACATACATATAATAGATAGATTAATAAATTAGGTACTGAAGATCGATACAAACTACTCTCTCTTATACTATGCTAAATAAAGTTAATGAGTGGCAATAACGATTTACCATCGAATGGTATTATAATAATACAGATTAATTTACAAATTATAAAATAAGGGATCCTCTGGGTAAGCGTCAGAAATCAGACAGGCAATATTATAACACCCCAAATTAAGAAATAATTTACTTATCATACTGATAACTTAATATTATTTAAATAATAATATAATTCACACCTTCTCTAGGCCGTGTGGGTTCGGTATCTAAAATACCTACACCCCATCTCTTCCTATGAGAGTCGTAAAAGCTGACGGAGGGAATAGCAGAACGAATAACTAAACATCTACTGCACTAACCTGTCTGCTAAGTGTGGCAATTACGGCAATCCACTCACGGGTACTTCGCTATTCCGTGACCTCATGGTAGTGGTTCCGTGAAGGGCGGAGGTCACGATCCAACAGCTGCGTGTAGGACTGCGTCCTACCAGGTGGACTGATGCCCTGGTAGCGGAGTAGTAAAGCCCAAGTAAATGCAGGTGGCGTAAGATTGTTAGTTGTAGCACTCTATTAGGGTCATCTATATCCAGCAGTGCAAGACGAAAGGCTGTTGGATGGAGGAATAAAGAAACTACACAATATTAAGACCGTATTATAAGACCGTCAAATTGTAAATTGCTATATTTATCCTTTATTTTATTGTTAGGTGTAATGTGCAATAAAGAGTATTTGATTTGATTGAACTGATTCAAAACGATTGCTTGACGTTTTTGTATGTTCAAAAGTGTTTTAACACCTTCGATTCGACGTAAACTAAAGGGTGTTATAGGTATGTCTAACTTGTGTTTGTGTGTCTTTAGCATTATAATTTTCATATAGCTGAACAGGTTTTTTAATTAGTTTTATTTTATTTGAAAGGTAAATTTGACCGAGATTGTTCCTGGCTATGATTTAAAAAATCTGTTTAGGCTTTTGAAAAATATTTTCTTTTTTCTCCAACCTACGTGGTGTTATCGTATTTGAGCTCGTTGGAATAATGTCGGTGATTATAAATAGATATTACCTAAAGGTCGGAAATAAAATTTTATTTTGTCGATCTCTCAAGTAAGTTTCCTTAAAATTTCATCCTTCATCAAGTAATTATAATTTGTAAATGGGTACACATAATATAGAAAAATAAATTTAAAAGCAGTCTAAGGACTGCCGACAGAAGTGAAAACTTAAAACTATAAACAAACAGTTGTCATTTTTAGATATTCAAATTAATTTTCCATCTTAAATTAAAACTTTTTTGGGGTTGCGTCATTTCATAACAGAGTTACTGTGGCCACCTTCCTGCTCCATCAACAGACCCTGGATATCATCTAGGACTGGAGTACTAGTCAAGATATTTCAAACGAGCCCTAAGTCGATGGAGTTGCGCCATTTAATTACAGTTTCGCATGGCCACCTTCCAGCTCCATCATCAGACCCTCGATACCATCTAAAGACAAACTACTCATCAAGACGAATCAAACGAGTCCAAAGTCAATGGGGTTGCGTGGTTTCATTATAAGAGTTACCGTGGTCACCCCCAACTTAATCCTCAGACCCTGGCTACCATCTAGAGACAAAGTACTCGTCAAGACGAATCATACAAGCCCAAATTCGATGGGGTTGCGCCGTTTCATTATAAAGTTTCTAGGTCCACCTTCCAGCTCCATCATCAGATCAGCTCCATGTCATCATAATATTGCATTGTCACGCCATATACATATGGGTGTAAAATTTCAGCTCAATCGGAAACCGGGAAGTGTGTCAAATTTAATTTCCAATGTACACACTATAGCTGCGTCTCGTAACGGTATCGTAAGTCCAGAGATTTTATCTCATCTAAAAATATGCGCACCGCGCTAAAAGAAGTTTTCACTTCAAAAATATAAATCGAATAAGAAACCACTGTTTTTGCACTAACTTATCATTATTAGGACCAGCATCTATTCTGTGCTATTACTATAATCTAGAAACAAATTATTGATAATATAATAGCTAACCAGACCTTGATATCTAAAATTCACCAAGTTACCTGTAGCTCTTTATGAGAGCTTTTAGAGAATGGAATTGCTATCATGTCAATCTTTCATATTGACATTAATATAATGCAAGGGAATGAAAATAGAATACGAATGTAATAATAAGCTTTATTTTATACATGTGTATATGTACTCAATTCGTGCGCTACATACTCCTATACTTGTGGAGTGGATGGTTCAAGTGGCGTAGTCGTGATATTTTATGAACCCTAATCTCATGCGATTAGTTCGATAAGTGTTCGCAGAGCTCTAGAACAGCCTTGGCTCTTTGAAACTGGAGTAAATATGTTAGAGCAGTGCGTATCAAAGAGTAAAATAAAACAAGCCTATAACTAGGGAAAAACAAAGCAGCTTATAACCGTTTTCTCTTTTGTTTGTTTAAACTTTATTCTTTCATATATTTGTGTTTACCGATATGTAATATTTCAACCAAATAAGTTTACAAATCGATTAATACACAGGGTTATAGCTAATTAACGCAAAACCTTTTAAAAGCGAGTTAGGTATATCAAGACTGACAACTTTTGTTCTATGACTTTTACCAAAACGTAATACATCCCAAGAAAAAACATAATTAGTATTAGCGGGGAGTTCTATCAATTAGCTCTATGTCCCATAAATAACTACGTTTCATTCATTCGATAATGGCGAAGTCTCAGTAAGCCGAGTGCTACGCAATCGCCCGGCCGAGTTACGTGCAACGCTAGTAGGTACCCCGTAGCAGAAAGTTTATCAAGCCTTTTTTTTTATTAAGGCGGGAAATAATTTACCTAACCACACACCCCGTTGTTCGGGGCAACGAATAGGACTACCCTATTCACTGGGGCACTTACCCACTAAATAAGCCCGCCGTGTGCCGTCTCTCCGCCTGTATTGGCAGGCCACTGGAACCATGTTACATTACTTCAGTGGTAAGCTTATCAACCCTAGGCCTTTACATAAGTTAGTAGGTATTTCAGTGTCTAAGATCTTTACCTGTCTGGGCACTAAATCCACAATTCCATCATTCTTATCCAGGCTTAGGACTGGCTACATTAAAAAAAAGTAATACCTACATGAACATTCTTAGATAATTAAATAAGTACCCAGCATAATTTGTGATTTTATCGATCTACTAAACAAGAAATGACAATGGATGGTACCTAGTAGAAGCAAGCTAGGTAGGTACGTACTTACCAAATATTTTGAGAATCTCGTTTCAGGATAAACATCACTTTTGTTAATTGCTAATGGTAGCAGACGAGCCACTGCCCCCCTAATTGTAAGTGGCAACCATCGCTCATACTGTCAAGCCGCTGCCCATCATTTCATTTCTCAGCTATGAAATGAAAGAATAGATGGCTATCTCCTGCTACAGCCAAAACACACTGACGTGCTTCATGACCGGTTACACAGAAGACGGTGGTACCTACCCGCTCGAGCCCGATAGCAAGTGAATAGTCTCACATGGTACTCAGCCCTACCACCAGTAATACAATGGGTGATAATTGTTTACTACCCTTAGTCGCCTTGTACGATACCCGCGGGAAAGGATGGGGTGGTGACACTTGTATTCTTAGTCGGCCACCACACCGACAGACGTCAATTAATCCACACATACACAGTGAAAAACATAATTACGCGTTATTGTACAAAACCGATGTCTGACGTCATTTTAAAAGACACCTAACATAATTAATATTTTCATCATTGTGTCTAATTTGTAAAAAAACAACATTTCATCATCATCATCATCACCATACATCATATCATCATATCATCATTACACATCTTGTACTGAGCAATAGCAAAATAAATTCTTCACAACGTACACTAGGAAACATCTAATTCATCAAGTGACCGACTTCATTAATTCATATAAGAATTAAATTAACCTAAAATAAGTAGGTACGTCGGCAAATAAAAAGCAAACCAATGCGACAATAATAGCGTCTTGTCGGCATAGTCAAAGGGGCTATACACGTGCCAACTGTTTGTAAAATCACCACAAAATCATAAGAAAGCCGGCCTTTCGGCACTATCAAAGGATGCCGACATCGATACTTATTATGTAGCGGTGTGGTTAAAAAGATCAAGTGCGGGTTTGATTATCTCTTGTTATAATTAGTTAAAAAAAATCTCGTAAAGCTGACAAGTACATTATGATAGTTTCACAGATTGAAAATGTTTTTTTTTGTGTTTCTTGTTAAGTTTGTGTTGTTTTTAGTATTCCTTTATTTTACGCGTACTTAGTGCTCGTGAATACGGCAACATGTTAATGGGCCTTGGAGAAGCTCCTGGGAGTAGTAGATTTAAATCACATTAATGCACATTCTACTTATGCTGATCCCAAATCTGCCTCGAGATGCATGGTTACATTTTGAACGTTATTTTATAAGACCACGGAGGATAAGTGGTTTTATAACTACCTACATTTTTGTAAATAACTCGAAAAAAAGACATATTTATGTTCATTTAAGTAGGTAATTCATTATTCTATTAGCGGCGAATCGAAGTGGTAAGTAGATACTTGTTTTATTTTACCAGTGAATTCGAATGAAAGTGGCTAGCTGGAGACTAGCACAATGGAAAAATAGTAGTTAAGTAGATAAGTTAGGTATTTAGTCGTGTGTAAATTGATGATTGATGTACCTAAGGATTTTTATTTTTACCCATAAACGGGATTCACGAGAAAACTTTGGTATGTACCTAGCTTCTTCACTTCCTTTGTAGATCGATAAAATCACAAATTATGTTGACTATTTACTTACCTGTTTTATTGGCATAGCACAGGTCTTTTTAAGTACCTGATAATTATTATGAACTAAAACTGTCTATTTGTTGCATAAATTAGAAAGATTGCAAAAACTTACGACAGCGGTCTGGGATAAGCAGGGCTCTTTCACTACAGTATTTAGACAAGTGTTGTAAATAGGTAGGCTATCGCTAGCTGCGGACTCGCAGTCAGCTGATTTCATTGCGGTTTTTTTTATTTGTAAGCTTAGAATAATTTATTCTAAGTTTGTAAGGTGATGTAATTTTTATAAAATTATCGTCCGTCTATTTATACCTACTAGCATGATGGAATGTGAATAATGCTAACAATAAAACGTTGTGAAAAGATGTTTTTTTTTTCCTCTGGATCGGTTTTCTGTCATTAGTAAGTACTATCGCTTCTAAAGGTTGTCGAGAGCGTATATTCCCCTAACCGGTAATTTGTAATCAAACATTAAATCGCATCAGAAGAGGCGCACGGTTGCATAATGTGATGTGTACCTATCGCGTAGATGTTAGTAGGTACGTAGGTACTCATAGGTAAGTATGCAATAAGCACGCGAAAAGACATAGGTAATATGTTTGAAGATAAATAACGGCAAACTATTTTTTAATGTAGGCGTATTTAAAAAGTGGAATCAGTCTATTTACAATAATTGAACTACATAGGTATTTACAAAAAAATCTTTTACAGATTAGTCTCAAATACAGGTGCCGGAGGTGGTGATGACCATGACGTACAAACCGTTCAAAATGATAACCAGCATAACCCACACACAGTCCACATCTAAAAGTTACAAAATGTACTAACTAGTTTATCAGTCTCTGTCAGTTCCTGGACCCAATGAAGGTGGAATGGATACTTTCCTTCGTTATGTATCACTGTACATGCGAACCATTGCGACACATTGAAGCGTCGAGATGCGTCATTGGTACTCGCCGCGGGATAAGCGTCGAGCTGCGTCATTGGTACTCGCCGCGTGATAAGCCTCGAAGAAATCCACAATGTTGTTATGGGTAGCGACACTGTGACTTGGTGTCGGACCACCGGATTCTCTTGGTCTGAATTGACCATAGTCGCGCAAACGCTGAGCTGCGCCTAGCATAGTTCTGTAGCTCGGTGTCGGCACATTCGGGAATAGTCTCGCGAACTCACGGCAAGCTTCAGAAACATTATCACCACACCTAGCATAGACACGCACCATTTCGGTGTAATCAATGTTAGTAAGTATAGCGATATGCCATTGTGAATCGATCGCGTCACAGGAATCACACACACATAAACACGTCACAACCGGCGCACGGGCGGTGAAATTTGCGACTGTCGAAAGTAGTTAAATAATTTAAATTCAAATTTGGTCAAGGAGTCAAGGACGCGCCTTCCCCCCGCCTACGTCCCTGCAACCCATTGGTTTGTAGATACCGACACCTCGCTTGCGCAAATACCTAAGGAGTTTATCGTGTTATAAAATTTATGAAGAATAGAAGTGTAAATTTGATATTATTTTTTTTTGTATGGGAAAAAAATAATTGAATTAGAAATAGTCGAAGAACAAAAGTTGTTAGTCTTGATGTACCTGATTCACCTTTAAGAGGTCTGGGGTTAGTTAGCTATAACCTTGTATAGAGAGTTTTTCTGTGCACGGTATAATTATCTACATTATATTTGTAAGGCAAAGCCGCAGAGATAAGCCAAAGTAAATTCTCTACAGCTTTGCCTTTCACGTGGCAACAACTTTTCAATCAATACTAGAATATTATATAATATGATAGGATAGGCAGACGTCTATTATACATACACGGTTTGCCAACTATGTTTAAGTCCCACTTAGTAGATGGCGAGCCTATTGCCGCCTACCGGGCACAATTCCAAACTCCGGGCTGCTATTGAGAGCTTTTCATTTTACGAAAAAGCTCAATAACCCTGCCCGATCCGGGGATCCGACCCGAGACCTCATAATCTGCAGTCGGTCACACTACCGCTGCACCACAGAGGCAGTTTTCCAGTAATGAGTTAGAATGTCAGGGATGATCTCCGAACTACCGAAGGAATGTAACATAGTTCCAGTGGCCCGCCAATAAAGGCGGAGAGACGGCACACGGCGGGTTTCTTTAGTGGGTGAAGGCCCCACACTACCCTGTTCGTTGCCTCGAACGACGGGGTGTGCGGTAAGGAGTATTTTTTCCCGCATTAATAAAAAAAAAGGAAGATCTCCGAACTACTCATCCGATTTCAAAAATACTTTCACTTTATAAGACGATTTTTCGTGGAAACCAATTGTGCAACAATATCGAAAAACTTGATGATCAAAATATACTTTTTACCGAAAAGGATTACAACTTCTTGAGTTCTATAAGTAAATCCATACATCACGATAGTGAAGCCCCGAGCACAGCAAGTACCTAACGAACCGTGTAATAAGGCACTTTTTTTTTGCAGACAATCCGCCGTTTTAATTCCATCTTATTGAGGTCCCCCAGTGAAGGCAGCGCAATCCTAAGAAGTCAATGCTTAAACGAGATTTTTAAAAACCCTAAGTACGTTCGCGGCAAATTGTGCCTTTGCACTATTTTGTACTCTGCCCCCAAAAAGCCATTTTCATTACAAGACATATAAAATACATTGTCTACGTGGGTATATTCCCAACAGATCAAAGATCCTGTTATTTCTAAAATTGACCGCGGGAAAACTGTTACATTGTACCTGCTTCACCTTGTTTAAATAGACATATTAGAGTGTTATTTGTATAAAACCATTTGAAAATAATTCTATGAAATACACGTGTACGCAAACAAAGGAAAACAAAGAGGTTTGTTTCAAAATGTTTGTACAAAATGGATTAATTATTTAACTATTAAAATTAAGCTATTGCCCACTTCTTCATCTGCATGGACCTATATATAAAAATAATCGAAGCCATGTTCCAATGAAACCATTATTGCTAGTTAATACCGTATGAAAATCCATTTAGTAACTATAAAGATGCCTCTTCGTCTTATAGTCTTTTCTTTTATAGGTACCAGTTACCATCAGGTGGGCTGCATACTTGCCAGCTATCCTCGTATTATAAAAAAAGTGCGTGGAGTCCCTACGCGCGGAAGAAGTGAAACTTCGTAATGTGGAAATGAAAATAGGAAGGGGTAGAAATAGATTTTTAGTGAAATCATATTGTTTCTTTAAGACAAACTTTATTAACATTGCTTACAATTCACAATTGCTCGCATCTTTTAATTATCATTTTCGAGTGGATGAATATCCAAAAAAAAGGTATAGGTATACTACGCGCATGCGTTCGAGTGCCACGCATTCCCTCTCGCTCTATTAAACGTTCTTAGCGCTAAACGTTTAACGCAACTTTGTAGGAAGTCGCATTAGAAGTTTCACTTTAAAAAAAATGTACTATAAACAGACAGACAACAAAATATATTTAAAACTTTGTTTATTGTTTTATTACTTTCTCTTACCGTCCTCCTTTTATTTTTGATAAATACCTGCAACGTAGAGACTCATAACTCTCATAAGTGGGTCTAGCCAAGTTGCATTCTATGATCGCTGATGCTAATAGAAAACTATTAAAATGTATGGAAATTTGACATCTCTAACGGTTAACTCACATGACTTAGCGTTATAGATATTGTTTAAAGACTTAGATAAATATAGTTTCTTTATCTAAGGTTAAAGATATCAAATTCCCATACATTTAAATAGTTTTCTATTAGCGTTAGCGATCATAGAATGCAACTTAGCTAGGCCCACAGGTTGTTCCAGTGGCCCGCCATTAAAGGTGGAGAGACGGCACACGGCGGGTTTCTTTAGTGGGTGAAGACCCCACACTACCCTGTTCGTTGCCCCGAACGATGGGGTCGGTTAGCAACATTTTTTCCCCCCAACAAAAAAATAATTAAGAAGTGACTTCCATCTCTCCCACGTCTCCGCGGCAAAAAAACACACTAAACTGAACACGTACTGGTGGTTTAATAACTTTATATCGTTTATGTCATTTTTTAATAACTTTATATTAAGCGAACATAGTCGTATAGCAATATCTAAGGGCTAAGTGTCTAATAAATAAAACTTAGAAAACTTAATTCAAATCTATCCAGTGCTTTTTCCATGATGTGTGGTCAATTGCAGACCATGACGATGGACGGGCCTCGTGGCGTAGCCGGTAGTGTAACCGACTTCCATGCACGAGGTCGTGGGTTTGATTTCCACTCAGGACAATTATTTGTGTGATGAACACAGATATTTCTACTATGTCTGGGTGTTTTCTATCTATTTTATATGTTGTATTTACAAAAAAAAAGTTAATATATATATTATTTGTCGTGCAGGACAGCTTGCCATTCGTTGCCATCGCACTGCAACATTTAGGGGCTCCATCGGCGAGAACGGGTGAGAAAGATTGAACTTTCATAACCTAAATTGTGTATGGGTGGGGGTACCCCTAAGGTATTTAACTAAAATATTTTTGGATCTCTGCTTCTTTGACTCTTAGTACACTGTCTACGTGTCTACTACTCTTTGCTTTGTGCCTAGGAACACACTATATTTAAGAGCTTTGTGACTGTAGTTATATATTTACTTTTTGTCTAGAATAAACTTTTTGATGATAAGGGGATAACTTATGATTGTGTGACGCACGCAAGGAACATTATCAAAGAGTAGAATAGTAAAGCGCGGGAAACATCTATCTGGTTGAACGTGATTTTTGGCTTAAAAATTATAAATAGTAAATTTTAAACTTATTTAATGATTTGATCAGTAGGAAGTTATAAATATTTGTTAATATTGTTCTTTATTTATGTAAATTTGATTATTTAAGTAGTTATTTTTTTTTTAGTAGTGTACTAGGACTACCCGAGCCTGGGGTAAGTTTTATTTGATTTATTTATCCAGTATGGATCCCCCCGGAGACCCTGGGGGGTCCATTCCTGATGTTGGGCATGTCGTAAGCATCTACGACTGTTCTAGTATGGACACTGATGCGTCTATTACTCAGGAAGGCAATAGACGTAAACGCACCGCAGTACGAACATGCAAACACTGCAATAAAAAAAGATCAAAAAGACGTTACGGTGAGGACAAAAAATTAAGGGATGAGGACTGCCATTGCCCATCTGATAGTAATTTGAATGTCTCTAATTCCTCAATTCCAATAATTCCACCTGTGCCCCAGTTGCATGCTAGTGCTGCTGATAACTCTACTTCGACAGTAACTCAGTCAATTGCAAGACTTACATATCAACGATCTGACGCATCTCCATATATTATACACATACAGCGAACTCTAACATCTCCCAGTGATGGTACAACACTACATCCATTAACTATGGGTAAATTTTTAAAGATCCACTCCATTCCTAGTGTTATTAATGGTAGCTTAAAACGAATTGGTAGAAATAGACTATCTATTGCTTTTTCCGACCATAATGCTGCTAATAATTTTATGGATAACCCAGCCTTATTATCTGATAATTATAAAGCATTCATACCATCATTTACTGTTACTCGATTAGGTATTGTGAGAGGGGTACCAGTTGAATGGACTGAAGAAGAAATAAAACAAAACATTTCTGTGCCCATAGGGTGTGGTCCCATTTTAAAAGTAAGACGACTGAAGAGAAAGATACTTGAAAATGAAGTTACCACTTTAAAATGTACAGAGTCCGTAGTATTAACTTTTGATGGCCAGGTGTTGGCTAAAAGAGTATTTATGTGTTTTACAGCACTTCCTGTTGACCTTTATATTTTTCCAACAATACAATGTTACAATTGCTGCCGATTTGGTCATGTCAAATCCCAATGCCGTTCCACACCCAGATGTTATAGATGTGGTGAAGGACACTCAGGAGAGAAATGTAGTGTTGATGAAGATGACATTATCTGTTGTCTTTGCAAAGGGAGTCATATTGCTACCAGCAAAAAATGCTTAGAGTTCAATAGACAAAAAGCTATTAAAGAAACTATGGCTAATAGCTGTGTTTCTTATTTTGAAGCATCTAAATTACATGCTCCTATTTCTAAAATTTCTTATGCAGAAGCTCTTTTAACTAATAATCATAAGCACTCAGAATATTTGGAATATAATCATGATGTATCCCCCATACAAAAAGAAAGGCCTGTTCAGTATCCAACTCAGTCCTATAAAAAAACAGTAACATTGAAACACTCTAATCCCCATAAGCCATCCTCATCTAAAGGATATGATGTAACAGCACATAAAACTTTAACTAAAGATTATAATATGACCCCACCTAACAATAATGGAAGTGCTCTCAACTTTGATAACTGTCCAACTACATCTATTACTGAAATAATCTTGATTCTTATTAAATTACTATCCCAGTCTAGTACTTTTACACCGTCCAACGCTGCACCTATTCTTAAGTTACTCTCTCAATTATCTTTACAGATTAATAATGCACAATCTATCTCAGATCATACAATGGAATTGTAGAAGCATTATACCTAAAAAATATGACTTAACACACCTAATTAACAAATACCATCCTCAAGTTATTGCACTCCAGGAAACATGGCTAAAACCATCATCCATTTTTAGGATTCCTGGTTTCAGCTGTCTTAGGGAAGATAGAAGTGATGGATATGGAGGTGTTGCTCTGCTCATTAAACATGGACTTCCCTTTTCCCATATTCCTATCTCATCCCATAATAATAATTTTTCAATAATTGCAGCAACTATCTCAAATATTTGCTTTATCTCATTGTATATACCACATCCATCTGCATATATTTTTAATGAAATTAATAGTATCTTGTTGAATCTACCTAGACCTTGCATAATATTAGGGGATCTTAATGCCCAACATCAATGTTGGGGCAGTTCAATTACTAATTCCTTTGGGAACATGGTAATTGAATTATTAGATAATCAAAATTTCTGTATTTTAAATAATGGATCTCCTACACGCCGTACAGCTCCTACTGAAGGTGCTAGTGCACCAGATATATCTTTTTGTTCTGCAAACTTAGCTTCCTCACTGAATTGGTCATCACTATCTTCTACCTTTGGTAGCGACCACTTTCCTCTCATTCTCTCCTTTCCTTATCGGCCTAACCTACAACAAAAACGGTTACCGCGACTAAAGTATAGATTAGCCAATGCAGATTGGGCTCAATATAAAGAAAAAATTGCTTCTAAAATATCCTCATTACCAGTTATACAACAACATAATGAAGTAGTGTGTGCTGAAGCTCTTGCCATGACAATAATTGAGACAGCAGATGAAGTATTCCCCAAAAAACCTGAAGTATCCAATTTCATACGTTCTCCCCCATGGTGGGATGCTGAATGCACTGCTGCTATAAAAAGAAGGAAAAGGGCAGAGCTGAATTACTGCAAAGTATCTTCTAAAGAAAATTTTGATGAAGTTCTGCAGGTAACAAATAACACTAAAAAACTCTTTAAACAAAAAAAGTTTGAGGCATGGAGATCATTTTGTTTGTCTATTTGTCCTAATACTAAACCTTCAGTTATCTGGAATAATATAAGAAGATTTAAATCTGCTTACAAAGATAATAGTTCCCCTGAACTTCCTGTTACTCTAGTAAATCCACTGTTAGATAAACTTGCTCCTCCCACTGTCCCTGAGTTCATTATGCTTTCTTCTGTAACAGATGCCACCGGACTGAATAGCCCATTTTCTCTTCAAGAACTGAAAGGAGTTATTTCGAAGACCAAGGATTCTGCACCTGGATCTGATGGCATTCCATATTCCTTTATTTCCAACCTCACTGATTCTTCTCTTTCTTACTTCCTCGAAGTTATTAATAAAATCACTGTATCCGGTCACATTCCTCAATCTTGGAGGAATCAACAAGTACTACCTTTTGTTAAACCCCACAAAGACCCTTCTGATGTTTCTTCGTATCGCCCTATAGCACTCTCTTCTGTATTGATGAAAATTACTGAACATCTCATTAAAAATCGGCTTGAGTGGTTTTTAGAATCCTATAACCTGTTGGGCAATAACCAATTTGGCTTTAGACGTGGCAGAAGTACCATAGATAATCTAAGTATTCTAATCACTGACATCAGACTTGCCCTTACAGAAAATAATGTTTTGGTTGCTGCATTTCTTGATGTCACTGCTGCATACGATAACGTCATTATTTCTATCCTATATAAAAAACTTAAATCTCTAAATGTACCCGATTTACTATCAAATTTTGTAGTCAATATGCTGTCAGGTAGATGTTTAAGCCTTACTGTAAACAATTGTACTGAAACTCGAGTTGTTAATAGAGGATTGCCGCAAGGTTCGGTACTTAGTCCTATATTATACAACATATACAGCCATGATTTAGAGTTGTCTTTGGGCCCTGACGTTAGCGTCCTCCAGTACGCTGACGATTTATTGATATATTATTCACATCAAAATGTTGAATTGGCATCAATTACTTTATCCCGTTCCCTCTCTTTACTTCAAACATGGTTAGATAGGAATGGACTCGAAATTTCTCCCTCTAAGAGTGCTGTCATTCCCTTTTCCCGTAAAACATTAACTCCTACAATTTCCATCCTTTTTAATAATTCACAAATTCCTCAAAAAAATCATACTAAATTCCTTGGCGTAATTCTAGATTCCAAACTTTCAGGTATTCCCCATTGCGAATATGTTGCTAATAAGTGTGAGCGTCTACTAAATATCTTAAAATGCCTTTCGGGAGTCTGGTGGGGTGCTCACCCGTCGTCTCTTAAAATAGTTTATAACGCCTTGATTCGGAGTGTAATAGATTACGGTACTTTTTTGCTTGCGCCAAGTAGTAAGGCTGGCCTAAAAAAACTAGATGCAATCCAATCTAAGGCTTTACGTTTGATTTGTGGGGCAATGAAATCTAGTCCTATTAATTGCTTACAGGTAGAATGTGTTGAATCTCCCCTAGATCTGAGACGCCAGTATTTATCTGACAGATATTTATTTCGCGTTTTTCAGTTTTCTGAACATCCTTTACGTATTAAGCTACAACATCTTTACAATTCAATAAACACCACAAGCTACTGGATGCACAAAGTTTTACCTTGTCTTATTCAAAGTTATCAGAGATTACTGAGTATACAGGCTCGTGTTGTTAATTGTAACAAGCATCCTCTCTTTGAGGCTAGCTTTTTATCTTTAACTACTTTTCCCGACATTTGTTTAGACTTAGGCATTTGTAAAAATGATTTAGATGCTAGTAATAATTTCAATATTATAAAAGATCGTCATTGGGCCGATTATCACCATATTTATACCGATTCTTCTAAACATTCATTTAAGGGTAAAGTTGGGGTCAGCGTTTATCACGCTCAGTATAGAATTATACAAAAAATTAAACTTCCCCCTGAATCTTCTGTCTTTACAGGGGAATGCTTTGGGCTTTATAAAGCTGTAGAATACATTATGTTGGCAAAACTTCAAAAGTCAGTTATCTTTACAGATTCTAAAAGTTCTTTACAGGCTCTTTATAGATATCCTTTTAATTGTAAAGTAATCTTCCCTATAATCATTAAGCTTAGACAACTACTTTCTACGTGTAGAGAGCTAGGCTATATAATTTCTTTCGCGTGGATTCCAAGTCATTGTGGCATCACTGGGAATGTTAGAGCTGACAGTCTTGCAAATGAGGCTGTTAAAGATGGGGATGTTTTTCCATATAAGAATTTTAGCCATGACGTGGTAGCTTTAGCTAAAGTTTTTGTTAGAGAGTCGTGGCAAAAGCTCTGGATTGAGAGCTGTAAAAATAAAGGTAAACACTACTATTCTATTCAAAACACTATTCCATTTAAGCCTTGGTTTAACAGGATGTTCTTTAGCAAAAGAGTTACTAGTTGTATTATTCGTATGCGACTGGGACATGTTTGTACACCTGCCCAACTTGCCAGATTCCAGATAATTAACTGTGATAGTTGTGAATGTGGCCTTGATAGTGCTGATTTGAATCACATTTTCCTCGCCTGTCCTCATCGTGATAACAATATAATTTATGAGACTTTAAAAATTTTAAAAGTTCCTTTGCCATCCTCTGTTCCTATCTTATTAGCATCTAATAATTACGAAATATATAATGCATTAAGTATATTTATTACTAGTAATGACGTCAAAGTATAATAATAAGTAAGTATAAAAAATATTCCGTTATATTAATGTGTATGTGTTTTTGTTTAATATATAATGTATATAATGTAATATATAATAAGTACATAGATCTCAATCCTACTGATCTTTTCCCAAAATGAAATCCTCGATCCCAAAATCCTTTTACTGTCCTATTGTTTCCTTACCTTTTGTTCGTGGCTAATACGCAAACCGCGTTAGCCAAAAGAGAAAAAAAAAAAAAAAAAAAAAAAAAAGAGTAGAATAAAGAAAAAATAAACATTATACTGAATATACTGGTATACTCGGGAGGTGTGACGTGTCACTGAACTCACTGACGTGACGTGTCATCGCGCACGTGTGCTGTTCTGTTGACAAAGTTGACATATTATACCATAGACTAAGTACTACTGGACGGAGCCATAGCGCTGTTGTCGTTCTGTATTCATTTGTCAAACACAGTATTGTTATTTCTGTCTATTGTTCGAAGGCTCAATAGGAGTAAAAAAGATAGCTTATATAACTTTGGCAATAACGTACTATATGTGAAATTCGTGTCACTCGACTAGTAGGTCAAAACATTGCGATTTGGTGCATCATAAAAGTGAAATACTAGAAAGTCCTATTGAAGTTGCTAAATATCTTGTACGCTAGTTAAAATATATCGTGTGTGGCTGTCTTTTGTTCATCCAGAACGACGCAAGGAGGTGTAAAGAATCCAAATTTGTAATTTCACACGTAAGTCTATATCAGCTATTTTCACCTTAAATAACTACGAAACCCAATAAAAATTCGATAGATATTGGAAGATTTATATGTTATCAATATGATTACATTATTATACATTGATATAAAAACACGTTTATTACTTAAAATTATTAAAATAATATCCATTGTTTTAGGCGCCTTTTGTAGTAATGTAGACAATAGTCATTTACACTTTATCGATAGTTCAACCAACTGAACTGAACATTTGCTTTTTTATGGTTTTATAAAGTTTGTTCTCTTTTATAGGTACCCAAAATATCCTGAAGTTAGAAAAGCGTGGATCGAGTCCATAAGAGAAAACTGGGAACCAAATAAATATTCCCGCCTATGCTCTGAGGATTTTGAACAATCTTGTTTTATTTCTGGTTTAAAAAAGTGAAAGTAAAATCTGATTCAGTACCAAGTATATTTAAAGGATATCCTAAATGTTATATCTAACAGAGTGCACGTCACACCATCCATCCGTCCATCAGCCTTTTAAAAGTCCACTGCTGGACATAGTCCTCTCCAAGAATGGGGCATAGACCTATAATCGCCACGCTTGGCAGGTGGGTTGGTGATCGCAATAGATGATGTTAATACGCGAAGGAGTACTACTGCCCACTCCCCCTTGTATTCCCTTAGTCGGCTCTTACGACTCTCATGGGTGGAGAGGGGTGGGACAATTCTAAAGCCGGCCCCACACGGCACGTTACAGTAGGATCGTATACTATATATACAGCGTGTAATAGCCAGCAAGGCAAAAAATAAACAAACCCGCTTTTCTATAGGTATATTACACGATGTAAAATGAAATTTATCATAGAAACGAATATTTAAGGATTTATGGTTAATTAATTTTATTTACGCTACGCAATGGATAGCTAACAATTTATCGAATAGGATAGCCGCGTGCGGCGTATTCCGTCCCGCTGTGACGCGCGCGAAGGCGAGCTCATGCGCTATACCTGCGTACACCGCTAAAGTATCTAACTACCTAAACTCGTGCCTCTGTGGCGTAGCGGGTAGTGGTTTGTGCATGCGACTGCTGATGACGAGGTCTGCGAATCGATTCCCGAGCCGGGCAAAGTGTTGTTGGGTTTTTTCGTAGAGAATTTCTCATTAGCAGCGCGGTGTTTGGTAATGTGCTCAATAGACGTTAGGCTCGCCCATATTAGGATGTAGGTACATTGGCAAGTCGTGGGTTAGTAAAACACTTCTGCCTACCCCCTGGGGGATACAGGCGTGAAACTTAAGTTATGTAAACTCAAGCTGAGCAGAACCAACCTTCGGGTATTAACACTATTAACTTTACTGATCACTAAATTAGGTACAAATAAAATCATTTTAATTAACACCACAAGTAAAAACAAGCACATTTCTAACTGATCTACCCGCTGAAAACTACCTATCGAATATTTTGTTTGGTTATCTAAATAGCTATTTAGGTCTAATTGTTGATTTGTTTCTTACCTACCTAAATTTTAACCTACTTAGGTATGTGTGCACTTGTGCAGCGACAAGCAAACCTATTTTGTAAAATCACGGATTACTTAGGAACATAGTTAGATACGAGTTAAAACAATAAGTAATAACAAATACACTTATATGAAACAGTAGTAAAACTTAAATACAAAATGTTACCTTATGATGATAAGATAAGATATTCTTATAAGATGCGGCTCGATTTGGGCACCTCCAACTTGCTCACAAATCTGTGCACGACGTAATGTTTCCTCGTGAAGGCGAGGCATCATGGTGGAATCTGCTTCAATGTCACTATTTAGTTTAACAAAGGCGTCCCTCAAGCGCATTCCCCCCTCAAGTTGGCGCATTTCAGCTGCGGTATCGCACTCTGTCACAAACACTTTGTTTTTTATGTGGCCCCATAAAAAAATGTCCAGTGGTGTTAAGTCAGGTGAACGCGCTGGCCACGCATGAGGGCCAAATCGGCCTATCCACCTTTCAGGAAACATCTCATTTAAATAATCGCGCACTGGGCGAACGATGTGGGGTGGCGCACCGTCATGTTGGAACCAAATTCTAGGAAATCGGGCAAGTGAAACATCGTTGTCAATAAGATCCCATTCTTGTTCTAAATCAACTAGCAACTCATGTAGACTGCTAGCTAGGTCTTGCTGTAAAAATTGTAAATAGCTTTGCCCATTCATGCACTCTGGTAAAAAGTAGGGACCTAAAATTCTATTCCGATAAATCCCTGCCCATACGTTTACAGACCAACGCGTTTGATGTCCGGTTTGTTGGTATGCATGCGGATTGTTTCGTGCCCAAATGTGTGTATTTCGGCGATTCCATATACCGTTTCTAGTAAATGTGGATTCGTCAGTCCAAATCACATACGATACAAAGTTGGGGTTTAGCCGCTGCTGACTCGCCAACCATCTGCAGTGAGCAACACGGCGGCCGTGATCACCGGGCACGAGCGCATGTACTTTGTGAATGCGATATGGTCGTTGGCGGTCCCTTCGCAGAACTTTATGTACAGTCCAGTGCGAAACCCGTGTTCCATGATGTCGCAAAAGTTTGGCAGTAGTGCGCGTGCCCAGACGTGGATTACGTGCAACAGTGTCCAATATCCTCTGTTCTACGCGGATAGTATTCGGCCTGCCAGCACCTTTTTGTTGAGGTACAATGGGAACATTATCCAAAATCCGTTGATAAGCTTGAGTAATCACCCGACTATTCACTGGATGGCGGTTATTTGGGTAGCGCTGAACGTAAATACGTAAAGCCAGAGAAGCATTTCCTCTGGCTCCGCCGTAAGCCATCAATATTTCTCCGTATTCACGAGCAGTGAACAGCTGATTCCCTGCCCGGCTCATGCTAATAAAAAGTCAAATAGAATCCACAAATTAAAACACTAACACTGGTCTGTTATCACTCAAAATAGTTCACAACCACAAAACACGTAGGTAATTAAGTCACGATCGAGGCACATCATGTCAAGTTCCGTAGAGAGATGCGGCCGAACTGACCAAATTTAAGTACCTACATGTTCATTGCGAATTGTACGAGTATGTATCGATAGTGACGTCAATGAGAAATAATAAAAAAAAACTATCGATTACAAACTGCAAGGCGTTGGTTAATTGGCTATTATTTACTGTCAATCCTTATTTATTAATTGTAATTAACTGCCTCGGTGGTGTAGCGGTAGTGTTTGTGACTGCTAATCATGAGGTCTCGGGTTCGATCCCCGGGTCGGGCAATGTTATTGAGCTTTTTCCTAAAAAGGAAAATTCTCAGTAGCAGCCCGGAGCTTGGAAATGTGCCTGGTAGACGTCAATAGGCTCGCCCCCTTCGCTCGGGCCTTAAACATAGCTGGCGAATCGTGGGTGTGTAAATACACCTCTGCCTACCCCTTCGGGGAATGCAGGCGTGATGCTATGATGCTATGCTATGTGTAATTATTTAATAGTTAGTTACTAAAATATCTCTTTAAAGCAATAAATAATAATAATTTCGTAAAACTAGTAGAAAAGTTAATTTATAATTTTATTTGAAAATTTCAAAACAACATCTGGACTATGAACTCCTGTGTCACGTTACGGGCGACTTTACAAACATAATTTAAATAGTAATACAACTCCCAGTTCTAACTTAGGCCGTGTGGGACCGGCTTTAAAGTTGTCCCATCCCTCTCTACCCACGGGAGTTGTAAGAGCCGACTGAGGGAATACCAGGGGAGTGGGCAGCAACACTCCCTCGAGTATTAACAACACATCCACTGCGATCGCCAACCCACCTGCCAAGCGTGGCGATTACGGCATTATCCCCCATGACGGGACCGCTCGTTGTGGCGTTCTCTTGGGGAGGCCTATGTCCAGCAGTGGACGTTGAAAGGCTGATGGGTGGATGGATGTATGGAATACAACTCCAATATTATTTTAATGAAACGCGTAGATGCGTTTCATACTACCTACATCATAGTTAAAGTCTGTAGTAAGTCGTCACACTTTTCGATATCGATAATTAATCAATCTTAGAACCGCCCTAGGTGTTAGGTATTAAAAATCACAAGGTTTGTCGGTGTCGGCATCAAAGATTAGGTAAGTCGGCATATGCTTTGACACACCGCCCGCCGCCGTGCGGCGGCCGCTTTGTAGTTCATACCTACCTAGCTGCGAGTTGCGAATGCTGCGATTACGATGACAACGACCGTTCGAACTACCTACTTGCGAACAGCTGTGTGAAAATTTTTGAATAATGAATTACATCGCTGTTTTTTGGAAATATGTGGTTGTTATTGATATTGATGAGTAATATTAAATACTTGTGCATTAATTAGTTATTTGAAACAGAAAAATAAGGAAACTTAAAAAAAATAATTTGAATTTTCTGGTGGAAATTTCCGTTTATTTTCAACTCAGAATAATGGTCTGAATCTCCTATTTCAGTATTTGTCATACCGTTACTTACACCGTGTATACTTTTATAAAGCTGTAGGCTATATAGGCGTCTGAACACAAAACAATCTTTTTTAGTTTTTTGTCTGATTATTCGTTCGCGCATCACGCAAAAATTACTAAACGGATTTTGATGCAACTTTTTTTATTTGATAGCTCTTGCTCTCCTCTCTCAACTTTTTATTAGACTTAGAACTGGTATACATTTTATTCCGCTACTATATCGCGAACCTGAGATATAATTATATAGCTTTACCACTATGGAAATAAAATTAAAAATTATTGATTTTATCTAACTTTGTGTGTGTAATACACCTTTACCTAGCCCTTCAGGGAATACAGGCGTGATGATAGATTTTTTTTTATATTTTTAGACAAGCCAGCAGGTAACTCAGTTTGACTGTAGCAGTTCATAAATTAGTCTACGCCGTAGAGAAAAAATATCTGTGGTCTACGCATTAGCGACGCATCGGGAAATCACCAAGTTGTGATCAAGGATCAAACGGAGCAACGTCAAGTTTCATATTAAACTTATGCAACCGGCCAGAAATATTGTTACAATAAAATAAAAAATAATTTTACATTTGAATTTGGAACCTGTCATTCTTAAAAAATATTCATTGTGGCTTCACATTTTCGCGCCAACTGCGTTAAATATGTGATATTAAAATGGAGAGGGGTATTAAAGGAAACCGAATTGCTGTTATAGTTTTACAAAAAATTGGTTACGGAGCCAGATGCGCTTCATGAAACTTTCCACCCGCTAGGTTTTAATAGCGCCTAGAGTCACGTATTTTAAAAGATAACTTAAAACTTTCAGCTTAGCCCTTTCAGGTCCAAAACTTTTTTTTTAATTTTTTGTATTTTTTGGACTATAATAGTAAGTAGGCATTGAAAAGTTTGGGAAAAAATTGTTAAAAAAATTTTAAAATACCCCCAAGACCTGTAAATGCCCCTGCACAATCGTTGCGTTTGGGCTTATGTTGTACTAGTGCACAATAGTGACTTTATGGGGTTTTTGTATTTTAAGCTACGTGCTATTGAATAATTATTATACATTAATTAAAATAAACCTTTATTAATAACACTTCGAATGATTTATATCTATATTATCAATTTCCGATGGTAAAAACACATAAAAATGAATTTTTGAGATCAAAAATAATTATTAATCTAAATCAGACTTTATAAAATCACAGTCAGACTTATTATATCATTTCTTACGATACAATGCGAAGCAATTTTGCTTTCTTGATAGGCACAAGTAGACATCGCATTTATGGCACCTAATTTTCGAACGGCTCTTACAATTTTCCATTCGACATGCACGAGGACAGTCGATCATTTCAAAACTGGGAAGATGATCGTACCCGTCATAGCGTTTTCCTTGCGATGGTGCATTTGCCCTTCTGTACTTAGCATTGGGTTCCATGTTTTCAATCTCCTCAACAGCATTGACATCCAAGCTTTCTGCCCTTCGTCGACGGGTAGGAGTGTTGGTTAGACAATCTGCTATCTCCATCCGGAAGTCTAACAAATCTAGGACTTTGTTGGCAGGAACTTCCGCTGCGGCCCTATCTAGTTTGTACTGGCGCCAAGCGTTACAAACTGCCAGGTCAAAGAAGTGCAGTATCATCTTTAGAGTCCATTTTCTGGTTTTCATGAACGTTCGATAGTACTCCATCGATTGATCTAAGATGTCGACACCGCCCATGTGCCAGTTCTAGTTTGCAATGGTTTTAGGCGCGGTGACATCTATGAACCCCAAAGTGTTTTTGTCCCATCTCTTAACAAAGGTGGTATCGTCTGGTGATGTGCAGTTTGATGCTACTAGGATAGATTTATTGTCCATCCATTTTACTACAACCACGTCATCGCAAACAAATTGTTGTGATTCGCCACGGCGCATTTGCCTATCAGGTTTGAAATCTATGTTTCTACGCTCTGGGATTCGGTTCATCATAAGAGTTGCTGTGCCGTGCAATCTAATAGAGTTAAGTTTTTCTAGGAGAGGGATTGATGAAAAGTATCTATCAAAGTAGATACAACTCCCTCTTGGAATGGACTTGGACAGATGAAGGATTACGGAGGCTCCAACGCCTAAAGATCTATCGCCAAATGGAGTGTTATCACCTCTGTAGACTTCAAAGTCTATCATGAGTCCATTATGTGTGGTGGCCACAAAGATTTTTAGACCTTGGGGTCGAGGCTTACTTTTGATCACTTGTCGAAGCCCACGTGGACAAATACCGCTGAACGGGAGCATTTGTTCATCGATAGAAAAATATCCCGGCTGTCGTTCCAGTCTATAACATGTTTGTTTTACTCGGTCGAGTATTGGCTGGACTTTCCAGAGAGTATTAGCGTTTTCTGGTGGCATTGTATCACTGTCAACGACGTGTTGTGCTGATCGTAAGGACTTAAACCTCTCGCTGGCCATGGTGATCGCTACCATGTCCAAACGCATCCCTTCTCGCCAATACATAAAGAGTCGTTGGTATGAAATTACTCCCATTATCAAATGGATACCTAACAGTTTTTTCAGTTCCATAGGAGTCGTATTTAGAACTCTGCCAGTACGGCGCATATAGTAATTGTTTGTACATACCGCAGTATTTTCGAAAAAATCTTCATCGAAGTAATTATTGAAATATTCCATGAGCGCTCTAATTACTGTTGGACGAGCACGTGGCAGGTAGCTATGATGTTTTTGATTGAACGCTATCTGTAGCCAGATCCTTCTTCTAGGTTCCGACGACCTCTGGATCGTTGTACGAGAGTGTTTTGGTCGTGGGGCCGGATTGGTGCTGGTAATATTTCTTTAGCAGCAGTATTTTGCAGCGATCGGAGAAGCAATTCTTCGCATTCATCTAGGTCTTCTAACTAAGAATCATTACCATCTCCAAGTAGTTGTAAAACCAAGTCGCTCGTAAGCTCATTTCCTGCAAATAATAACAAAAATAACAACAAACCACAATAAATGCCTAAACAACCTAAAGTGGATTTAGGCCTGGACGACACGATCGTGAATTTTTAGTTTCACGATGTAATTTTCTTACACAAATCAGAGGTTTTTAAAGAAAAAACCTATAGAAAAATTACATTAACATTACGACTACAAAATAACAATTACATCGTACAATTACTTTCAATATTTACATAAAAAAATAACACTTACGAGAATGACCTGCTCCGACAAAAAACGCCGACATCTTGAACGGGTGCCTGAGACGAACTGACATAACGAACGCGAGAAAATTAACATTTACTAGAACAAGCATCTCATGCACGATCGTTTAACGTGGTTCTCGTTCTGAAAAGTAGAATCAATGCGGCGCGGGAATTTAAAAAAAAATTGGCATGGTCGTGTTTGGGCGGCCTGAAAGGGATATAAGAGACGCACTGGTCATTATTTACCGATAGCGTTACGCAAAACAGGTCACCGAAATATTATATTTACTCGACGAGAAAATTTTTACTCATGAGGCGATATTTTAACAAGCAGAGTGACTCAAAGTTCTTCGCTTCTCAATTAGTCAGCAGAGCATAATGTGCACCTTATTAGTTGTGTCCGTATGGCATGCTCTAAATAATTTGATAAACTGGAGTCCCTAAAGAAATCCGTATATTGACAGTAAAGAATAATTTTGGTTTGAATTGCAAGTGCACAAACCTACATTATGGAGTAGATATAATGTAAAATCAAGTAAACGCGATAGATTTCATGAAATAGGTTTTATTACATTACAGATATTTGTTTTTTTTACTATTTTATAATGCGTGTGTTCTAATTTAGTATAAAATATATTATATATATTCAAGTTCAAGGTTCAAGGCTATTTTATCTACGCGTGAAAATACGCATAAAACAACATCAGTATATATTTCAACAAACAGACAATAAATAAATTTATTATTCATTGGTTTGTGTTCAGTTTGACAGTATGCCGACGACATCGTAGTCATGGCAGAATCGCTGGATTACCTTGGCACTATGCTCAATGATCTCTGCAGGGTTTCCCGGCTAGTGGGTCTCAAAATGAATATGGACAAGACGAAAGTCTAATGTCCATGTCATTTCAGCACCGGTCCTAATCGGGAGTGCGCTTCTCAAAGTTGTCGACCACTATGTCTAACTGGGACAAACAGTCCAGTTAGGTAGGCACAACTTCGAGAAAGAGGTCAATCGATGAATCCAACTCGGCTGGGCAGCGTTCGGGAAGCTAAGGAAGATCTTCTCGTCCAATATTCCGCAGTGACTGAAAACGAAGGTCTACGAGTGTGTTACCAGTGATGACATGTGGAACAGAGACGTGGTCTCTGAATTTTGGCCTCGTATCAAGGCTCAAAGTCGCTCAGCGGGCAATGGAGCGGCTATGCTTGGTATTTCGAATGCGGAATACGGAAATCTGTAGGTGAACAAGAGTGACCGACATAGCCCGCCGGGTTGCCATGCTGAAGTGGCAATGGGCAGGGCACATCGCTTGACGAACCGACAATCGTTGGGGAAGAAAGGTTCTCGAGTAGCGACCACATATCGGACGGCACAGCGTAGGACCGCCTCGCACCAGATGGACCGACGATCTGTTCAAAGCTGCTGCCGTAGGATGCGGTCGCCACAGGACCGTTCGTTGTGGCTTTCTTTTGGGGAGGGCTATGTCCAGCAGTGGACGTTAAATGGCTGATGGATGGATGGATGGATTGTGTTCAGTTTACCTTTTCTTTAGCGGTCTCTCTCTCTACGTTTTTGATCTATACTTTCGCAATTCAGATTATACAGAACACGAGGAGTGTTCTACTGTTTTATTTTATGGACCTGAAAGACGTTTTTCAGTCCAAACAAAAAAAAAATTTAGCTACTAAGGATATAATTCCATAAAAATCCAAATATGAAGTTGAAATTTTGGTGTGTGAAATAAAAAAACCCTGGTACCTTTTAGCGGCGTCATCTACCGGTTGCAATTATGAATTTGAAATCATCCTTGAATCAACTTGAACATACACAAAAAAAAAACATTTAAATCAGTCCAACCGTTTAGGAGGAGTTTAATTGGGGTGCGGGTCGGGATACCTCCGCGTTGATGCACCCCGGGCAACGTCGGCACTCTGGTGCCGGCGGCTGAATCCCGGCAGGGGACGGGTCTCCGCATGTCCCTCTGGTTAGCAGAGGGCACAGTGGATAGGCCGTACGTCCGCTGTGGAGGGTTGGCGGGACCACAGTGGCCCTCCCGACCCTGGGGTGGGGACAGCGGGGTCACAGTGACCCTCCCGTCCCTGGAGGCGGGGCTTTCAGCCCGAGTGGCGACGGGCTCACTGCTTGCAGTGGGCCGAACGTCTGCCGTGGAGGGTCAGTGTGGCCATAGTGGCCCCCCCGCCCTGGGAGACTGAGGCGGGGCTTTTAGTCCGAGGGGTGACGGGCTCACCGTTTGCTTTGCGAGCGGTGGGCACGGTCTGATGCAGACCACCGTTCGGCCCGACCCGTAATCCTAAACGGACAGGACCAGGGGTCTTCGGATGCGGGGAAGAAAACCCCTATAAAAATTACCCCAATCCCATGCTCTGCCGCCTGGCCAGGGGATGCATGGCTGAGGGGAGCTCACTCGCGAGGGTTGGTACGTCGGAGGACGTAAAACTTCATCAACAATGGCGAAAGGTAAAAACACTAAGATTCCCCAAGAGGGTACCGGGAGCGACGCCCCCGGAGAATCCCTCACAGGGCCAAGTAACAATACCGGCCCTGTCAGCTCCACGTATTTGGGGGGAGCAACTGACGCCAAAGAGAAAGGAGAGGCGAGGAAGACTGGGAGGAAGGAAGGAGCTTCGAAGGTTTGGAGTCCCTCCGGCGCCACTCGGCGTCTGAGGAGAATAGGAGTCTGGAGGCGCGCTGCAGGCGCCTCGAGGATGAGGTGGCAGAACTCCGCAAGGAGCGCAGTGGCCCGTGAGCCAAACCAGGGCTCGCCAAGGCCGCGCCGAAAGCCTCATCTTCAGTGGCGGGCGCGGGGTCTCCGGCCCCTGAACTCCTCAGCGAGGAGCAGATGCGCCAGGTTATCGATCGCATTAGGGCGATCTGACCACTGACCCACGCTTTGACTCCCTAAGCGTCAGGGTGCCGCCGGAGCCACGACTCCGGCCGCGGATAAGAAGAAGCCGCGCCGTCTTCAGGCCTAACGCCGCTGCCCTGTCAGGGTAGCCGCGTGGCCACTTACTCCGCGACCGCGGCCGCGTCGCCGTAGGGGCAGGGCAAAGCCCCCAAAGCGAAGGCGGCGCAGAAGGCTGGGCAGCGCCCCAAGGGCCAGCCCAGAGAGGAGTTCTCTCCACCTCCGTGTGCTGACGAGCCCTCGCGGGCCCCAGTGGCCAATCCTCGGGATCCACGTGTCCCACCTCCCGCGCCAACCGGCCCTGCACCCTCTGATGAGGGCTGGCATGTGGTGAGCGGGGCAGGAAGAAATCCCGGGGCAAAAGGGAAAAGGGAGCCGCGACTGGGGCTGCTGCCCAAGCTGCGAATACCGCTGCGCCAGGGAGCAAGCCCGGCCCTAAGAAGCCGCGCAAGCTTCAAGCGCCGAAAACAGCAGCGGTGGTAATCACCATGCTGCCGGAGGTGGAAGCGGGCCTGACGTATCAGACCATCTTGAGGAAGGCCCGGGAGGAAATCGACGTCTCCGACATCGGAATCGTCGCCGTCCGGACCCGCCTAGCCCGCACAGGGGCTCGTATTCTCGAGTTCCATGGGGCGGAGGGCCCTAGGATGGCCGACACGGTGGCCGAAAGGCTGACGGGTCTGTTTGGCGAGGGGAGTGGAGTCCGTGTCACCAGACCGGTAAAGTGCGCATTTCCGGTCTGGATGACTCAGTGACGGCGGACGACGTCCGGGAGGCTATTGCCTCGAAAACCGGATGCTCGAATTCCGTCAGAGTGGGCTCCATTCGGACCGGTCCCGGCGGTGTAGGTGCCGTCTGGGTGAGTTGCTCTGTCGCAGCGGCCAAAACCTTGGCCGACGCAGGCAGGCTCCTCGTGGGCTGGAGTTCCGCGCGGGTCACCGTGCTGGAGCCTCGGCCCGCGAGGTGCTTTAAGTGCATGGCGGTCGGACACACCCGGCCAACGTGCACTAACTGCTTTAATTGCAGCGGTCTTTGCTTCCGCTGCGGTCAGGCAGGGCACCGGGCGGCAACCTGCACCGTCGCCCCTCACTGCCCCGCGTGCACTGCAGGCAACAGGCCTGCCAAGCACTGCATGGGGCGGGAGGGATGCAGACCCCCGACGACAGGCTCAAAAAAGGGGGCGACCAGCCAAGCGGCCCAGGCTGCCCTCCCTAGCGTGGCTTCGCCCCCGTCGCGGGTGGAGGAGGTTATGGTTACGGCTTAAAATTCAACCACACTATCCTCCTTCAGGCGAATCTCAACCACGCCGCTGGGGCGCAGGATTTACTCCTGCAATCCATGGTGGAGCGGTTGATTGGTGTAGCCGTAGCCACGGAGCCTTATTGCGTTCCTGACCGCCCACATTGGGCGGGCAGCTGCGATGGCTCCGTGGCAATCGTCAGCTCTACGGCGCTTCGTTCCCCGCTCTTGTTGATCAGAGATAGGGGCACGGGATACGTCGCGGCCGACTGGGGGGGAGTTACGCTGTATGCTGTGGGCTGGTCTTGGGACCATAGGGGCGCTCTAGCCGGTGCTGGAAGAGTGGGCAGGGCGACGGCACGGAGTCCTTACCTTCCGACTGGTGCAGGTGCTGTTGGGGCACGGTTGCTTCGGCAGATATCTGCACATTGTCGCAAGGAGGGAAGCGATTTCGGGCTGTCACCGTTGCGGCTGCGGCGAAGACACGGCGCAGCACACGCTCGAGTCATGCCCGGCTTTTAGTATAGAACAGTAGTAGTAGAACAGCCAGAAATTTTCGATGCTAACTGAAGAGCGAGGCGGTTCTATGCCGCGCAATAGTGACACGTAGATATTCGTTAATTAAGTTCTAAAAAGATCGCGGCTGAAATGTGTACAGCAAACGCTGAGTGTTGCTGCCGCGACTTTGCCGCTCAATGTGCACATACCATTTAATAATTGGTTTTCTTACTTATCATGACCCAAATATACCTCTTTATAATATATAACAAATAAAATATAATAAGACATAAATTATACAAGTCTGCCAAGGCCATGACATTTAATACAAACCTTTCCTTTTCTGCAATTTCATCTCCGTTGAATGAGTTTGTCGTTATCACAGGAATGTCGTATCAGATATAATTTGCACAAAATTCGTTTGTTATGGGTATTGCCGTTGTGGAAATAATAAATATACAAAAAATTAAATCAATCGAGCATATTCTCATGACGAGCGTGTAAATAATAGGTATTTATTAAGTACTAGCCTTTGCTTGCGGCTCCGCCTCAACCAAAACCTAGTTTTTAGGTTGTATCTCAGGTTCCCGATATAGTAGCGGGATAAAATGTATACCAGTTGCTAAGTCTAATCAAGATCTACCAAATAGAAAAAGTCGCATCAATATCTGTTCAGTAGTTTTTGTGTGATGCGCGAACAAATAAACGATAAACAGAAAAAAATATAAAAAAATGTTTTGAGTTCAGACACGTCTATATAGCCTAATGTAGTATTTTTTTCTAAAATATATTAAATGTACAGACACAGCCTACGACACAGCTCTGTTACAGCTTTATAATAGTATAGATAATTAATAAGTATACCACCTTCACTTCTAGTATTATTTAATTATTAATACACTTGTCTTCGCGTTCACGAATAGTAATATGATAATTACAAAAACATGTGGTCCGACCATGGATCGGCTTGATCGGGAAGTACCACGCTCTCACAAAAGACCATTGTGAAGCAACGCTAGATAAACCTACAGCCCGGCTACGATGTTGCCGCTACCAGCGTCAGCTCAGTTGTCACTCAGTCCAGTCCGCAGTTGTATTCCCTGAGGACGGCGATGCTATTAGATTGTAACTAACAAACAATATAATCAAATCTGAGAAATCAATTTGAACCTATTTCTAAGTCGTATCAAAATTAAACTTTGTATGATATACATAGTTGAAATGACAATACTATAATTTGGTATATTGGAGCGGATCTCGTGATGGAGCCAGGAATCGGATATCGAAACTCTCCAGTGGCTACTAGCAAATCCCTTGAGTGTAGGCTCGATGATGTATGATGACGTGTTGGATGTCAATTCCAATAGACAGGGCTTGGTCGTTATCAGTGTACTGCCATAGCCAGAAGGTATAGCTACTTACTTATAAAGATAGTAGACCTCTTCGATGCTTAGTAGTTAATCTCTCCAGTTTATGGTCATATGATTTATTTGATGTGAAAGACTGCACTCGGTATTAATATGGGTCTGATAAGGAAGTAATGGTTTGTGGGATTTTCCAGTAGAGAGTTAATCATTTTGTATTATGTTCGTATGATTTGTTTTGAGGCATTTAACAGGTTGCGCTTGCTGATTGCTCCACCATTTTAATTAATTGTTGGAATATCAAAAATAATAAGACTTCTAAATTGTAAGTTAAAAATAAATTAACATTACAAATGAAATGTTTTGTAATCTTGAAGTCAGTGCATTAGTTAATTATATTTACTAAGATATAGATATTGTTATACTTGGCGCAAACTTCAAAATTATGAAATACTAAATTCTACCCGTGACTATATCCGCGTGAATTTCGGAATATAAAGACGTCACACTACAGCACACTAATCATATCTACGAAAAATTTTTATTCTATGAGAACTATTTTACGGGATGAAAAGCCAATTTCTTTTTTTGGGCTCCATATTATATGTATTAAGATCGGTCCAGTAAAACAAACAAACTCACTTTCACATTTATGATATTAATGAGGATTTAATTTAAAGAAAAAAAAATTGTTTTTACTTTATTAAGTATTTTGAAGTCGTTGGTTGTTGATTTGTTAAAAAATATTTTTAAGGCACACTTTTGCGTAGGTCTATTTCCAATGTACCTTCCTTAAAGTCTTGTGAAGTGTCCTCATGAAGAAAGGATGATTTAATTCGGCTTATAAACGAAGAAGTTATGCGCGAACATACATAAAATGTTAGAGTCTCTCATGGTTTTTGAAGCCGTTTAATGAAATGTTAATCTTACTTACTATTGTATTTGATATCTACCATATTATGTTATTTAAAAATCATAAAATAGTTTTACAACTATTATAATAATACTAGCTGACCCGGTAAACTTCGTACCGCCATATTTTTTTTTCATGAACACTTGTCTTCAAAAATCCTGAGACGTGTTTTGGCATTGGCTGGCTGAAAAACTGAACGTCAATATATCAATATATTGAAGATCTCTTACAGTCTTTTGTCTCACTTAATTTTTATATTATGAGATCTTTTTTAAATTATCCCATTATTTTTTTTTAATTTTCTTTTACACAAACCTTGTCCTGACAATAAGGAACACAAAAAAGAAGAATCATCCAATTTGGTGCAGTCATTCGGAAGTTATGCGCGTACATACATTTCACCGATTCATTTTTATTTATATAGATTTGTAGCTACTCAACAATAAAAATATATTACCAAGAGACACATAGATTTTTGTATAGTAACTCACACAAGTCATGTAAAAAATATTTGACACCGGTATTTGAATTTGCCTTGCTGTGTAATGTAGGGTACGGGTAAAGTAGTTTGCATTGTTGATGAATCAGGCAAATACTTTTGATTGCAAAGTACATAGAATTAGCCGCAGTTTAAAGATGGCGTAATTTATCGCAACAGGCACCATTGGATTTTGACTGATCCTTTAGGATTTCCTTAATTTATTTAACCGCCTGTTATGTTCACATTTCTATGTTGAGTATAAATTCAAACTCCAACAGACGGGAAAATAAGTTGATTAAGCCTCATTACTTACTTAGAGTTAATAATTTTGAAGAGGAATTGGGAATTTTATGTATTAGTTGTACATAAATACTGCTTTCCATCAAGTAACAGTTTTGATTATTGGCACTTTGAGGTTAGATAAGTGTAATAAATGAAACCGCGGTTGAATTCTGACTGACCTTTTATTGAACTACCGCCAATAGAACATATACAATAAACTAGATACCTTACACATCTCCCCTCTTAATCAAACGTTAAACCTTAATTAATGATAACACCAATGTACAATTACATTTCTTTTTGATCTGGGATGAGCCCGCTTAGCTCTCGCAGAGGCATCTGGCGGCAGAGAGGTACGCAGTTCCGATTGAACCTCTGGCCCGTCCCCCAGGGTATCTGCAAACTCATCACCTGATTCATTTAATAAGCTTTTCGACTATACCGGCTGTTCCTCTCTGGCACCATCTACCTCCTTCTCATCGGTTCCGTCAGACCCCTTGGTTTCTTTCAATATGGGTTATGTGACCGTGCGTGACAGTGAATAGCGACAACGAAGTGGTAGAAACCTGGTCGTGATGTCTACGCTATTCTAACCCTTCCCTCATATTTATTTTATACGAAACCGGACCAGTCAGTTTAGAAAGGTGGCCTTCCGCCCACTTAGCTCCTCCCTTCGAATAATCGCGAACGAGCACGATGTCCCCAACCGCGAAGTGAGTGGGGGGCTGCGCCCGGGCACCGCTTCCACCTGGCGGTCCTGCGCAAGGTGCACCACGTTGGCGCCGTTTGGCCGCAGTGAGTCGAGGTGGCCACGCAGCCTGTGCCCCATCGGCACCACCGTGGGCGACATTCTGGTCGTTGCGTGCTCACAGTTTCGGTATTGAAAAAAAAACGATGCAGGGCTGCCATAATATCTTATTTTTCAAACACATCCCGTTTTATGGCCTTTTTAATAGTTTTAACTGTGTTCTCCGCCTCACCATTACCTTGGGGTCTATACGGCACCGATGTCGAATGTCTTATCCTATTTTTTTACAATATTGTTTGAATTCTTCAGAAAAGAACGGTGGGCCATTATCGGTCACTAGTTGTGAAGGAATACCGAAACGAGCGAAAATAGATCTTAGCGCGGTAATCGTCGCAGTGGTGGAAGTGGTCGCCATGACTAATGTCTCGATCCACTCGTAGTGGGCATAGACTACTATCATAAATCGTTTCCCCGCACAATCAAAAAAATCTATGTGAATGCGTTGCCAGGGTTGTAAGGGATATTCCCACGGATGCAGAACGGGGCGCGCGCGGGTGCGTCCTTCACTGACTGGCAAGCGTCGCACGCTCGACACGTCTCTTCTAAATCTTGATCAATATTTGGCCTTTACACATAGTTACGAGCAATGTGTTTCATTTTATTTATTCCAAGGTGCCCGCTGTGAATCTCTTTTAGAATCTCCGGATGTAACCTCCTCGGAATGACCACTATATATTTATAAAGAATACAGCCGCGATCTGTAAATAAATCATTTTTACAAGCAAAGAAAACCTTTTCTTCGTCACAACTGATGCCGGCCAACCGAATATTATATAACCCAATTACATAGCAATGGGTCTCACTGCGTCTCTTTAGCTACGTCATTAAAATCCAATGGTATCTTGTCTTCAATATAGTATAAATAATCAACGCCCGAAGTAGGTGGCAGCTCGTGGGCAAACGCGAAAGACTATCGGCCAGACCGTTATCCGCCGACTTCACAAATTCTATAGAAAAATCATAGGCTGCTAATCGGGTGGCCCATCGCTGTGGACGGCTGGCTGCCGTCTGTGGTATACCCTTCGTTTTACTAAAAATATAAGTAAGGGGTTTGTGATCGGAACGCAACACAAACTGCCTACCAAAAAGATATACTGATGGTGCTTTGTAATGAGGTAATAGATGGCTAAAGCCTCTTTCTCGAATTGGCTATAGTTCTGCTCAGCTTCGTTGAGCGTACGAGATGCACAGCTGGCAGGACGTTCACTGCCTTCCTCGTAGCCCGTACGCGCTGCTGTCTATCGATAGCACAAGCGGCCGCCCCTCCTCATAATCAGCCAAAACTTTATCGCTTAACAATACACTTTTGGCTTGCTTAAATGCCGTGGCGCAACGCTGATCGCAGTTCCACTTTATACCCTTTTTTAAAAGATACTGTAAGGGATGTAGCAATGAACTCAAGTTAGGAATGAATTTTCCATGGGGTGTGGTGCCGGTCGTCCTCCCCGGGCGACGTCGGCAGTCGCCGGCGGATTAAATTCCGGACAGGATGGGTTTCCGCGTGTCCTTTTGACTCAGCAGAGGGCACAGTGGATAGACTAGGGCGTCAGAGCCGGCTCCCTTGGCTCTGGAGATGGGGACAGTGGAGCGCTCCCCCCCCCCCCCCTGTCCCAAATCGTAAACCTGACTAGTGATGGACTGTGGTTATGTCTCGCAGCTCATTTCAGGAACGAGGGTCTTGGGCTTAATCGCCCGGACTGCGAGGAAGACAACCTCTATAAAAAATTACCCCGAATCTCAAGTTCTGGCGCACGGCGAGGAGATGCATGGCTGATGGGTAGTTCAGTCTTGAGCGTGGCCCTAGCCAGGGTACCTGCAGACCCCCTGGTTGGGTTAAAAATGTACGCTTACCCAGGTATCGGGATCTCTGCCCGGGTGGACTTTTATTTCTCCCTCAATCGTGGCAATAATATGGAAAATGTATTACAAAAAACTTTAACGACGGAGTTGGGTGATACACCAATCACTTCAGCCGAGAGGGGTCCGGCTTTAAATGTGGCCCCTACCAATGTGACCGCGCGAAAACGCGCGGCAGCCGTAATTGCGGCACAGGCAGAAAGACGTACCAGACACAAAGGGATAGTTCGGCGGCGGGCAGGGAGAGGCATTAATCGCCCGGGGACACCGGGGCCAATCGTGTCGGAGGCTGCCACCCGAAAAGCGAGGCGCGCTGAAGGGGAGCTGCAGGTTGAGGAAGAGGTGGAAGCTCTCTATGAGGATCCGCGAATCGACGGAGGACGTAAACAGTCTGTTTGTCGCAGACCTTAAAAGGAGAGCCCAAAACCACGCGCCCATCATTAACAAGGTGGCCACAAAGTCGGGAAATGTGAAGGGCACCTACGGGCGCGCTGCTAAGGAGGCAACTGCTGACTACATCAAAATGGTGGACGCCCTGGCCAGACGATCCATCAATGAGGAGACGGAGCGACTGCAGGTGGCCAACGACCGTCTTACGGTGGAAGTGGCCGAATTGCGGGCAGACAATAGCCGGCTTAATGTCAAAGTCGAGGAACTGCAGGCTAAGCTCGCACGACTTGGGGCGGCTGTGCTGCGGGCAGGAGTTGCACCTGCTGAACCGGACTGCGTAGAGACAGTCGCGCGGTCCTCTGCGGCCGCTTCGACCGCCGAGCAGACCTCTGCTGGCCTGCCGGAGGAGACGGCGTGTGCAATCTCGCGTCTAACGACAATGGTTTGCGCGCATCTGGAAGCGATGAAGGCATGACTGCCTCCTGAGCGACCCCTTCGTCCTCCACTCGCTGCTGACAGCCTCATGTCCCCGAATTGAGGGAGAGCTGGACCAATAGGAAGCAAAAGAAGACTTATCCTCCAAAACCGGGTGCGTCTGCTTTTCCGCCCGCTGCTACACTCAGTGACACAGCTACTGCCGTGCCCAAAAGGAAGAGAAAGGCGTGTCAGAAGAAGAAGTCGGCGTTTCTAGCTCCCCGCTCGCCCGTAGTGATAGTCACATTACAGCCGGCGGCTGAGAAACAGGAGCTGATGTACGCCGACGCGTTGTTGCGTGCAGAACGGGCCATAGACCTCCCAGCCCTGGGAATAAGCGAGGGGCTGAAGATGCGCAGGTCTGTAACTGGTGCCAGGGTACTTCATCTACCCAAGGCCCAGCCACCAGAGGTTGCAGAACCACTGGCCGGGTAACTTCAGACAGCCCTAGATGGAGTGGCGGATGTTGTCCGTCCTGTCAAGTGCGTCGATCTTCGCATGATGGGACTGGATGACTCCGTAACTAAGGAAAAAATTATCGCCGCTGTAGTTCACGCATGCAGCTGCACTGCCGAGGAGGTCCGTTTTGGCGATATCCAATCCGGGACTCGAGGCATGAGTATGGCGAAGACTCGCTGCCCTATAGCCGCGGCCAAGACGCTCGCTGACTCAGGGAGCGCGCCGGGGTCAGAGCCCTGGAGCCACTGCCGCTGCGGTGCTTCAGGTGCCTGGCACTGGAGCACACAAGTCAGCTGTGCTCAGCCGTTGTCGACCGGTCCCAACTATGCTACCGGTGTGGTAACACTGGCCACCGGTTGGCATCGTGCGTGGCTGCACCTCGCTGTGCAGTCTGCGCGGCGGCAAAACGCTCTTCCGAGCACGTCATGAGTGGGAGGTCGTGTAGGCCCATCGTAAAAGGGAGATCGGTGGCGGTCCAAGGACCTCGGGCAAATCGTGTCAGTGAAGTATGCCGCCTGGGCCAGGGGGAGGCCAGCATGTCGCCATAATTGGACGTGACAGAGTAGGTCTCCTCCAGGCGAATCTGAATCACTCCGCTAGGGCTCAGGACCTGCTACTGCAGTCCATGGCGGAGTGGGACATAGACCTGGCGGTGGCCTGCGAGCCATATTTTGACCCAAATCAGCCCAATTGGGTGGGGGACCTTAATGAGGATGTCACTGTCCAGTCGAGAGGAAGCGTAGGCCCTCCCCTCTTCGCTCTCAAGAGGGAATCAGGCTATGTCGTGGCGGGGTGGAGTCGGTAGCCGAAGAGGAGACACAAATCCCTTCTGTCATCGACATGGAACTGGAGGTAGCCCTCTCCCGCCTTCATAGACGAAGGAAGGCGCCCGGTCCGGACGGCGTTCCAGGTCGGGTAATCGGCGTCGCCGCCGAATATATCAAGGATAGGCTCCGGGAACTGCTCAACGCATGTTTGAGGTCCGGGCAGTTTCTGGAGCAGTGGAAGTGCGGACGTCTATGTTTGCTACGGAAGGAGGGTCGCTCACCTGACTCTCCTTCCGCATCTAGGCCGTTGGTACTGCTGGACGAGACGGCCAAACTATTCGAGAAGGTGCTCGCGGACCGTCTCGTCCGGCAGCTCGAGGATGTCGGCCCGGGGCTGTCAGAATTGCAGTGTGGATACAGGGGGGGCCGCTCCACGATAGACGCACTGGCCGCCCTGAAAACCCTGGCCACTGTCAGTCTCGCTCGACATTGAGAACGCCTTCAATAGTCTCCCTCACGAGATCCCCGATCTGGGCGGATGCCCTCACCGCTCCTAATAGGGCCCTCTTGCGACGCCCGCAGAGGGTCATAGCGGTGAGGGCCATTGGGGGGTACCGTACGGTGTCCTGGGCTGCAGCCACGCTGCTGGCATTCGATCCACCTTGGCCTCTCCAGGCCGAGGCACTGACGGAGGTCTACTGGCTTTGTGCGGAGGCAGGGGCCAGGGGCAAGGATGAATTTTCCATAATATATTGAACTATTATGAAGGAATGAATTTTCCATAATATATTGAACTATTATGGAAAATTCATTTCTTTATTTGAAAACTTTTTTAACTGAGGAACGTCTGTGGGGGTGGTTATCTTGGCGATCGTGTCTACCTTAGCAGGATCGGGGTACAACCCGTAAGTTACACTTTTTTGTAAGAAGCTACACTTGCTCAGCTTAACCGTGAGACTCATTTCGGGTAACCGCTCGAGAACAACCCGTAGACTGCGTACATGAGATCGACGACCACAGCCCGTTATACAGATATCGTCAAGAAAAACTACCGTGCCCGGTATCCCACGCAAAGTTTCTTCCATTAATCTTTGAAATTTTTCCGGTACACAAGATAAACCGTAGGGCGTACGCCTAAATGCCGCCGGCGGACCACCGAAGGAATGTAACATGGTTCCATTGGCCCGCCAATAAAGGCGGAGAGACGGCACACGGCGGGTTTCTTTAGTGGGTGCAGGCCCCACACTACCCTGGTCGTTGCCTCGAACTATAGGGTGTGCGGTTAGAAACATTTTTTCCCGCCTTAACAAAAAAAAAAAAAAAGGGCGTACGTCTAAATGCGAAAGTTCCCATGTGTGTAGTAATCGCCGTATACTTCTGGGATTCTTCTTCTAGTAAAATCTGTTCATACGCGTGCCGTAAATCAATTTTAGTGTACTCCTCCCCATTGCTCAAGCACGCAAACAACTCCTTTATACGCGGTAGCGGATAATAATCTCGTTAGTTAGTCTAAGAGTTATTGTAATTTTATAGTCGCCACATATTCGGACTTCCCCATTACTTTTCACGACGGGCACTATCGGCGTGCCAAAGTCAGAGCTCTCGTCGCGGCAGTTAGCACCGTCACGCTCGAGGTGGGAGCTGGCGCACCTCCACTAGCGCGCGCAGCGCTAGCGGCACGGGCCGCGCGCGCACGTACACGCCCGCGCAGTCTACGAGCTGTAACCGCAACGATTTTTTACAAGTGCCTAACTGGTCGGTAAACACTTCGGGAAACTCTCTACACAGCTGACTCACGAAGTGATCCTCTTCTACTATTTTATTAATATTTATTTGCGTTATCTTTAAGGCCTTCTACCAATCTCGACTTAGCAACGGCCGCCCAGCACCTCTGATTACATATAACCGAACGTTATTAGCTAGCACATTATTACATTTAATATCCACTGTTATGTATCCGAGAGGTTCAATTCTTGAGCCAGAGTTAGTACTGCGTACTTACTAAATTATCAGTATGTACGATGACTTATTCTTAAACATTGATTCATAACATACTCGTATATTATTTATAGCCGAGATACGGCTGCCAGTATCAATTTCGCACTCTAAACTTTTGAAGTCAACACAAACGTTAATTAAATAAGGTTTGTTACCTTCAGCTGACGATACTACCAGATTATAGAACTCGTCCTCAGAACTGACATCTACCAACTGTTGACATCCAGCATTACCACCTTTATTACTACGCACCTTCGCACACATCACCCACAAGTGTCCGCGTTGATTGCAATTGTTGCAATTGTAATTCACATAGCGACACCTGTGTGGCGGGTGGCTCTTACCACACCTCCAGTAGCCCACACCGCCCCAACCAGCGCCGGCGCCGGCGCCTAGTGCCGCGCCAGCCGGAGCGGCGATCTGCCACCCTGCACTACTCCGCCTTGCGCGCACCACATGCAACTCGTTGGCCGAGCCGGCGTCGACGCTGCTCCTGCCTGCTGTCGCGGCCAGGCCGCCGCCGCTTATTTCCGCGTGTCGGTCCGCCGCCTCTAGAGCCAGAGCTAACTCCACCGCTTTCCTGTAGTCTATTGACCTCTCCGCAAAAATACGAGACCTCATCACTTCACTCGCTAGGCCTGATACAAATTGATCTCTCAAGTCCTTCTCGAGACGACTCCCAAAGTTGCAAGTTACTGCGATGCTTCAGACTTTGTAAATACGATGTCAACGATCGCCGGGCTTTTGCCTCCTCTGTCGGAAAATATGGCGTTAGGCAATATCCGACCGCTGTGGCTCAAGATGTGCCTTTACTAATTCTACTAATTGATCAAACGTTTTATCTTCCGGATTATCGGGAGCACATAAGTCGCACATTAAATTATACGTTGCATCACCCACTACGGTTATCAATATCGGCACTTTTAACTACGCTTTGATTTCGTTCAACACATAGAACTGGTTAACGCGTCGTATATACGTCGGCTATTGTTTAGATGTTAGATCAAACGGTTCGATTTTTCCTGTTGGCATCGCAAAAACCTTGCTACCCAAACAATTACGCGATTTAAACTAGCACTGTCAATCACCAATTACTCGTACTATCAGGCTTATTAAAAACGCGTAGATTCTCGAAATACTAATAATCCTCGTTGCCAGTGTAATAAATGAAACCGCGGTTGAATTCTGACTGACCTTTTATTGAACTACCGCCAATAGAACATATACAATAAACTAAACTGTTGTCCTTTTCTGTATCTCTTTTAATATCTTCTAGTAAATCAGTCAATTCCGATAAATCCAAATAAAATTCTTCCACTTCATTGTAAATTTAATATCTCTTTGAAAATAACTTGACCCTTCTGTTTCTTTACATTTTATAATTCCAGAATGATTGTGCGTAAATTCCTTCCATTTACTTTTAATATTATCAATCCTGTTTCCTATATAAGACTTAGTGATCCTCTCTTTAAGGCTCTTTTTGAAGTTAACCCTTGCCTTTTGTAGCTGTTGTCGTATGTCTTCCTGAATTCTTATAAGTTCCATTATAAGCCTATGCCCTTGCGCACGTTCTAAGTGTTTAACAAGTATTTTAAGTACTGACGACTTGGTGATAATTTTTCTAAGTGATTTACACTTTTGATCAATCTATATGAAATCGGGCATAGGTTCCCCGTAGTATCACTTTTATGAGATTTATTCTAAGTCCCTATGCTAAGATTACGCCGCACAACAATTTTACAAGTCTCATTAATTTTCTAAGTCCCTATTCTAATAAATGTTTAAAGTACTCACAGTTTTTTAGGATCCACACACTACACGCAATACCAATTTGTCACTTGCCCCGCTTTGCTCGGTAGACGACGACAAATCTTCCGGACTGCCAGTGATGCTGATGATGCTTGCCAATCTAGACTCCACCGTGATGTCGTCGCTGCCCGAGCTTGCAATGTCCCGCCAAATCTTGCAATCCGAATCGAAGGACCATGTCCCTAATTTCCTGAGGGATCTTCGCTAGCTAGGTTCCGACACTGCTCACCCGTGACTGGAACTCTTTTTTGCTATCGTTAAATAACACACCAAGATATCGCAGCACATATTTAATCAATATTCTATTAAACATTTATACCCGATTAAGTAATCGAAACCATAGTTCGCATTTAAACCGACGAGGGCCATCTATCGGCATAAAACAAAACACTAATTAACATAAACTGCCTTAACAATACCTTACAATCTAACTATAATACCTTACTATTACCCACTCTATGCAGTAGAGTAAGTTGTGCTAATTCTTATTAATTACTTGTGTGAAATTTAGATGATGAATTTAGTTGACACTTGCACTTGACATGCTCATCTACTTTAAATAACAAATTTTTGTGAGGGTAAGTGGAAGGGGAAGTGCTCTAGACCGCTAAGCAATCGGCTACTGTGATGGCTTAGCGGTCTAGAGCACTTCCCCTGGTTGGAAGGGTCGCAGGTTTGAATTCCACTCCCATTAAAGCTCCCTTTTTCCATTTTCACAATACCTTGTCTTTAGTAATTTCCCTGGGAAGGTTTATATCTATCTATACTATTATAAAGCTGTAACAGAGCTGTGGCTGTTCATTTAAGATATTTGAGAAAAAATGTGTCTAAACACAAAACGATTTTTTTTTAGATTTTTTTGTATAGCTTATGTTTGCCTGTTTGTTTGTTCGCGCATCACACAAAAACTATTGCGCGGGTTTTAATGCAACTTGTTTTAACCTGAGATATAACCTAAAATCTAGCTTTTGGCTGCGGTGGAGCCGCGCGCAAAGGCTAGTAATGCAATTTTAACTACGAGCAGGATTCGAACCTGCCTCCCATCCAATCCGGGGAAGTGCTCTGGAACGCTAAGCTATCGCAATCACTTAACTGTGTCACCCAATCTCCACTTCACATTTGTTTTAGTTGCCTTTAAGTTCCACGCCACTTATCGGATGCTATATGTAAATCATACATTATTCCAATAAATTAAGTTTTATTTTTCCAATTGGATGCGATAGCACTCTCATCGTCTACCTCAAAATTTACATTTTACTTACATGAATTCGTTTTGACCATGCATTAGTACACATAAAAAACCTTTTAACGATCAAACGTCCCGAGTTCCCGGATTCATTCATCCTGCATTAATTACGAGCCTTAGCGAACGATTCAGTTTGTGGCCGTTTGCAGAAGTGATGCGGGGTCCAACAATTAGAGTTGTTATATAGACAGCTTATATCTCTAGCATAATACGTTACGTACGTTACAATTTTGGTTTGCAATAAGATTTGGAGAGATTGACATAGGTAGTTGTAGAACTTATTGTCACGGAGTGCAAAAAGTCTAATGGAGTTGGATAGTTTTCAATAACCTCACTTTACGTCTGACTATTCATGCAGTCAGTTCACACGACACTTACTGGCGTGTCCTTCGCAGATTTAAAGTGATACCATTGATCATTAGTGCCTGCTATGTAAAGTATCTCTAAAATTTATCAGTCTGAAACGTTTAATATTCAAAGAGACTTTATCTATAGGTACTATTATAAAGCTAAAACGACTGAATGAGTAATTTAGTTGCCTCTGAATACAAAACAATTTGTTTTAGAATCTTCGGCGGTTTGTCCATTTGGTTGATTTTCATGCGATATTTTTATATTAAATTAGTTTTTTCCCGCGACAGTAGCATACTTTAAGTCTATCAAGTTGTGATATCGGGTGTTGGTAACATGAGTGAAACGCGTCAAGTTCGATATAAGACTGTCTTTATTTAATGACAACATAATAGTTATAGGTATATACTTAGATACTAATCTGCTACACCAATACACCTCCGCGGGTGCAAGAAAAAAAAATGATACATTAATTTTTTTCTTATACAACAGTGTAACTTTATAACATAATATGTATAGATAGCGAAAAAGAATATATTGATTAAAATAAAGCATGTAAATAGTGTAAATACTAATAACTACGATACAATTTACTTCTGTCTTTATGAATTATATCAATTTTATTTTGTTTACTTATTTTGACATTAGATCCCATATCCTCTAGCACTTCATAAGGACCTTCGAAAATATTATCTAATTTTTTAGAACACTCGTTTTTAACTAAAACTAAATCTCCTATATTATAAGTAACAGGATAACATTTCTCATCAAATGCCTCTGTTCTCTTTTCTTTACTAGAAGTTAAATTATTTCTAGCATCTTTAAGTGCTATTTGCATTCTGTATCTTAAATCTAAAGCATAATTGTCCGTATTTTATAATGGGTCTATCTTATTACATATATAATTAGGGATTTTACATAGTTTACCAAAAATAAGTTCGAAGGGCGCGTATTTGGTCTCCGTATGGACAGTATTATTATAAATGAAACACCGAAGCGGTATCCAATGAGACCATGAATAACCATTATAAGTGCAGTAAGCTCTCTTCCCCTCTCTACCCACGGGAGTCGTAAGAGCCGACTGAGGGAATACCGGGGGAGTGGGCAGCAGCACTCCCTCGAGTATTAACAACATCCACTGTGATCGCCAACCCGCCTGCCAAGCGTGGCGATTACGGCATTATCCCCCATGACGGGACCGCTCATTGTGGCGTTCTCTTGGGGAGGCCTATGTCCAGCAGTGGACTTTCAAAGGCTGATGGATGGATGAAGCTTTTATGAAGGCACTCAAATGCTTATGAGCATTTTCAAGTGAACCGATTGATTGATGATGGTAAGCGGTGGACGTTAACTTTTCTATCTCTAACAATTTGCAAACTTATACCATAGTTATTTTTCATAAATTCCGAACCGCTGTCATCATCTATTCTTTCTACTCCTCTTAATATGCATACTCTTGGACCGATCCATGTTTTTAATTCCTTGAGCTCATTACATAATCCTTTAATAAAATCTTTATTTTCTATATCTTTAATCACACATATTTCTTTTACTTTTGCTTTCTTACAAAACTTTTCCGACAAATTCATTTCGCGAAAATTGTGCATTAAAGTGGAGATTTACACACAACATCATTTTACTGGGAATATAAGCAAAAGACGAAGAGTCCTTCATACTAATTAGTTGGCCTTTTCTATATTTATCTACTTTATCCTTTTCTAGTAAAATCATTTCTATCAAATCACACGGTTTCCTTAATAACTCCACGGCTCTTGGCTGATCAGACCTTTCATCTGTGGGCTTATTAAGCAAAGGCGAATTGGTTTTATTATCTTCAACTATTCTTCTCTTTTGTGCTCTAGTTAAAACATTCACTTTCGAAACTTCTTCATTCATACTCTTTAACTCGTCCGATGTAATATACACTCTGGACAATGCATCTGCGACTACATTATCTTTCCCTTTCACATATATTATTTTAAAGTCATATTCTTCAAGAGTCAAGCGAAACTTTAACAGTTTACTTGACGGGTCTTTTATTGCAAACAGATATACAAGGGGCTTATGGTCAGTCATTATTGTAAAATATCTGGCATATAGATACGGTCTAAAATATTTGACTGCCCAGACTATGGCAGTGAGATCTTTTTGAATTGTGGGATAATTTAATTCTGCTTTATTCAGTGGTCTGCTAGCATAAGCTATAGGCTTTAATCTTTATTGCATAACACAGCGCCTATCGCTGTACCTGATGCATCAATCTGTAAGATGAATTTATTTTAATCTGAAAAATTAGGATATTGCAATATAAGTGGAGCCATTAATTACTTTTTTAAGAATTTAAATGAATTTTGACATTCATTAATCCAAGAGAAAATTGCATGTTTACTGCATAAACGGTTCAATGGCAATGTTATTTCAGAAAATGATGGTACAAATTTTCGGTAGCAGTTACAAAAAGCTACAAAACGTCTGACTTCATCGACATTTTTGGAAACGGGTAATTCTGTAATACTTTAGTTTTTTCTGGGTCAGGTAATACACCTTTAGCAGTTACCAAGTGACCTAAATATAAAATTTCTTTCTTTAAAAATAAAAATTTTTAAAGAAAGAAATTTTATATTTGATTGGATTAAGTTTTAAATTAACTTTTCTTAATCTTTCGAGGACAGAAATTAAATTAGAGTTATGTATTGTCAAATTTCGTCCAAAAATCACTAAATCATCCATATATAAAAACACTTCTCGTATGTCAGACCAGACATAGCTATCGACATTACTGTACTATAATTGCTACATGAAATCTTTAATCCCATCGGTAGACGTTTTAGTTGGTATTGGCCTGTGTTAGTAGTGAAAGCGGTATATTTACGGCTATCGGGGCTTAGATTAACCTGATAGTAACCTTGATTTAAGTCTAAATGTGTGTAATATATGGAACCAGAGAGCGAATCTAAGATGTCAGTAATGTTGGGCAATGGAAACTTATCGTCAACAATAACCTCGTTAAGTTTCCTATAGTCTACTACCAAACACCATTTTTTCGTACCGTCAGACTTCTTAGGTACTAGAAGAATAGGGCTAGACTACTCACTTGTAGATTCCTCTATTATGTCATCTTCCAGTAATTGTTTTATTTGTCTATCAATTTCTGGTTTCGTTGATTGTGGTAATCTATAAGGTTTAGTATATATTGGGTTAACATTCGGCTTTAGTGTAATATTTTGTTCATATATATTTGTTGTAGACAGTTTATCACCCGGTAAGAAGAAAACTTCTGCATATTTAGAAAAAATAACTTCAAAAGAATTATTTTCTTCGTCGTTTAAATGGTTTAATTCTAGCAGTGATAGTAATGTTTCAGCTCTAATTACATTAGCTTTTGATTTTACAAAAGAAAAAGCATTATAATCATTTAAAAAGTTAATTTCTGGCACAAAATTGTTTAAACTAACTTCTTCCTCTCTCACATTCAGTATCCTTACAGGTATTCTACCACACTTTGGCCTCACTATAGTTTCAGCTATAAAAACATATTTTTCTATCTCTTTCGCGCTAACAACACAGTCGTCATTCCACTAGAACTTGAATAAATATAATGAATAGTTTCACTACGTGCTGGTAGTACGAAATTATTACTAAAATCCGGTTTATTCAAAAGAGGTAGATAAGCTATGTTACTATCATAATTAATTTTTAAAATATTGGTGGGTAAATCAATATTACAATTGCATGTAGATAGAAAATCTAATCCTATTATTCCACTCACCTTCAAAGGTAACTTTGCAAAAAATTGAAATTTATAAAGTAACGTATCACCATTTTCTAACGTGAGCTTAAGAGTTACCTGTCTTGAAGAACAAATTTGTCCTCCTATGCCGTTAATTACAGTATCATCGCTAGATATCCAGATAGAGTCAGGTAAGTAAATTCGTATCATTTTATGTCCTTTTATTGACATAAAATGATACGAATTTACTTTGTCCATTGCATGCTAAAACATAGTCTCTAAGCTCAAAAAAACTGATTTGTCATATTGCGAGAATTCTCAGAGGTGTTTGAATTTTCTGTATTATTTTCGGTTTGTTGAGCCGAATAAATATTATTAGTGCGAGTATTACCATGCCGATTACCACGACGGTAATATGTACTACCATTAGATCTCCCACGATTAAAATTTTGATGGGGTTTACGCAAACCATGAGGACGGAAATTGTTATTATTAACATAGCCTCGCCCGCGTTGAAATTGTGCTCTCGGCCCAGTGGAAGCTCTGTACTTACCTCGGGGTCTGCGTGAGTACTGCATGACATCTGACCTGGTAGAGGTGGATGGCGCCGAAAACTCTTCGTCTTTAGCTGCTTGTATTGCATCCTTTAGGCTGCTGTAGTTCCGGGCGGCCACGATGGTACTAAGCCTCACATCTTTCAAACCATCTGAAAATTTCTTTATAGCCATTTTTTCGTTAATGGGTTTCAAATTTGAAAATTTCGACGAATCCCCATCTGCCTGCGACAATGTTAGGTCTGTGAAAAGCTTTTCTAATTCACATCCATATTCGTCGATGGACCTCCAGCCCTGGTTTGTACGTTGGAGTCGGGACTGAATGGCTGTAAAAGATTTAGATGTAAGTAGGTGTTTCTTCAAATCCTGTATTAAATCATTAACCGTGTATCTAGCAAACGTAATTTCGCGCTTTCGGAAAGTCTACCTTTCAGAACGAATTTTATCAAGTGGTTATTCCCTGTAGTATCTAACATCTCTGCATACATGGATACAGCATCAATCAATCGCTTTGTTGTGTCCTCTTTACCATCTATAAGGGGAATTAAACTACACGCCGTTCTTATATCAAAATCCATTTTTGTACCTAACGACTCACTTGCTGTACATAAATGTGAAATATCTAAAAATAATCGTTTAATATTATCATAAGTAGTAGTAAAGGATGTCACCACTTCTGGTTTCTCATCACAACTCAATTTGTATAATAATAATTGGGAGTTATTATATAAAATTTTACTTTCATTCAATTTATTCAAAGCAATTGAACCTTTATATCGACTTTGTCCTTTTTTAATTAAATATTTACGGATTAAAACTAATTCCTCATATATGTTTAAAAATTCATCAGCCATAATATATTAAAACAAAGAAAAGGTTTCGTCATTATAGTCTCCTAATTCTTATGAACAGATGCCAAATAAGGAAAACTATTCTAAACTATTCGTTATACGACTAGGGCTATCATGTTCGGCAAGTCGAAGTACATGGTTTATATATTGTTTACAAATATATGTACTTAATGCATACAACTTTATATTATTTAATACTTTATACTAGTTAACATAAAAGTATAAGTATGATATATAAAATATAGTTTAAACATAAGAAAATACGAAAAGTTATAGCTCTTATCTCTTACATTTAAAAGTCACTATATTGCTTTGTACTACTCAATTTATTAATTATATTGTCGTTTCGACACTGGATGTAAAATGATAACGTAGATATATACGCATACGCTAATACCTCCCGTAATACCTACACAACACGTAACGACTGTTGGTACAGTACCTATTTTGCAAACGCATTTTTATACGCACTTTTATATGCTTTTTAATATGCACTTATATACGCACTATTATACGCACTATAATACGCACCTTTATACGCACTATTATTCGCACAAGGGTTTTTAACGTAGGTTAGCTTATTATACTTCTTCGTCAGCTCGGCCTTTCCTAAAGTGCACAGATGCCTCTCTACGACGTAAAGATCGACGGTTCATTTGCCTGTCCATCCATTTTACATGAATTTCCTTGTAGTACAATCAAAATACGTAAACAACGGCTGCCAAAAGTACCACAGTGATGACAGTAAGCAATAAATTTGTAGTGCTCACGCTAAAATAGCCCGTCTCGGCTACTGCGTCATTTCTGCCAGCTCCCGCTGCATTTTGCGTAATGATGGACTGTTCCTTAGTCTGACTCGATCCCATATTTATATGTTTACAGCATATTATTATTTCCAAAACAGCCACTGTTAAATAAGAATACCGCAGAAAAAGAAAAAAAATATACTACTTTAGAGTTCATAGCCCGTTCAATTATGTATAAATTGTGCACTGGCGACTAAATATGGCACGGGTCGCCATGTGATATCGGGTGTTGGTAACATGAGTGAAACGCGTCAAGTTCGATATAAGACTGTCTTTATTTAATGACAACATAATAGTTATAGGTATATACTTAGATACTAATCTGCTACACCACTATCCCATAGGAATTCCTTATTGGGATACAAATATTCAATGAGTTAATCCAAGCGTCATACGCGTCAATTTATTTGCTTACCAAGTTCGTGTTTTTAGGCCTAAAATACCTATCCTAAGTGAAATATTCTTTGTTCGATAAAAATAATCCTATATGTTAATTTAGTGTATCTATTTAGATACTTACCCACTATTTTTCATCCGAATCTGTTCGGTATCTTAACAACATCTTAAAATCTGAGTATCCAAACATCTTCAATAACGTTCGTATAGATACGTACGTGAAGGTGAAGGAAACTTTACTTTTCGTGCGCCTCTTTGCATCCACAGAAGAGGGTGAGATTGGACATAAATATAGTTTATGTTAAGAGGAAGTGCAGACCTATATATATACATTACTAGTACACGCAAGAACTCTGAGCATTCTGAGTTCTGTGTTTATGTATTGCACACTCATTAGAGACACAGAGAGTAACATATATTTTTTATTTAGATTACTATTTTATCATTTTGGTAATGGAAGGTCAGGAGTTTTAAAAAACCCGATATTGTTTTTATTAAAAACTTTATTTTTATCTCTGCATTTTATTGCACAATTTATTGCATTCAATGTTTTTCGATAGTATTGTGTTACAATATAAAATATGATGATTGTGTATTTGCTTCTAAAAAATTACTATAGTCTAAAGATATAAATGTAGTCGCTCTCAATTTATGACAATGAAAGAATGTCTACATTCTGTGTTTACTTTTACAAATTACTACCTAAGAACCTATGGGATAAGGCGCAACATGTCAAAAAAGATAAATACCGCTGTGCCTTCTTCCCTCCCATCCACTTTGATAACACGATCTCTCTCTCAGTCGGTCCCTCGTGTCTGAGAATCGTGGTCAGCATCTGGAGCGTATGATCTGCCTCCACCGGTTTCTGTCCCGCGTCCCTTACGACCGTGTAAAATTTGGAGGACGACGAGTCTTTTACTTGATCGGTCCATCTGGTGGGTGAACGACCGCGCGATCTTTTGCCTTCGGTGTTCTCAACCACAATCAGTCTTTCCATATTCTCGTCGCCTCTGCGCATTGTGTGGCCAAAATACGACAGAATGCGCTATTAGCATATGGTGGACAAGTGAGTTTTTACTCGGAGTTGTGTCCGGATCGATGCATTGGTGCGTTTCGCAGTCCAAGGTATTCTCAGCATTCGCCTCTAATACCACATCTCAAATTCATCAATCCTTTGTCTCTCACGGGCCAGGATTGTCCATGTTTCAGCTCCATACAGGAAGATGGGGAATACCAAGGCTCGTACTAATCTGATCTTGGTTTTGATACCCATTCCTCTTTGCTTCCAGATGTTGCTTAATGATGATTCGCCTCTTTATCTCGGGGACACAACTGCCGTCATTGCAGATTTGGGAACCAAGGTAAACGTATCGGTCGACGATATTGATGCCAGGAATGGCTCGATCCATCATCATCACCTTGGTTTTCGCTCTGTTTACTGCGAGACCGTCCGGATATCACGATAGCTCAAGCTATAATTGTATTTTTTATAAAGCATGTGAATATAGATTTTTTGCTACATTATAACATTATAAGTTTCAGGGCTAACATCAGTATAGTTGTAGAAATATTTTAATTAAACGGACATTTTTGCAGTACCAACTTCCCCTAGCCGTAACAGTTAACAGTGGATGAAGCTACATTCCTCACTAGTTAGAGCACGGCAGATATTTCAAACTACGGCTGGCTATTTTCTATACATTATATTAATTTATACAGAAATATATTATAGTACCAGTTGCCCGTGACTTAATTATTTTACGGTTTAAATTCAATCCCACATTTTAAGCACTTGAGATATGATTATAAATCACTGAAACACATGAGTCTAAATACATGTCAAATCGAAAAGGGGTCGTAACCTCTAGTTGATATAACTAGAGTCGTTCAGTATTCTTTGTAGGAAACTCCCTACTGCAAGCACACTAATCAGGGGGGTTAGGCAGAATGTCATATCTCTCATGTCGATCGTATCGTGATCACTGTGATTGGTTGAGAGATTACCGTCATTGGCCAACGGATTATTGAGACATCACGCGTCAGTTTCTCAACCAATCACAGTGATCACGATACGATCGACACGTGAAATATGAGATTCTGCCTAACCCCCCAGAATGGTAACGTAAACGACTCGCCTTGGCTCACGAACTGCGGTGGGGCGCGTGATCAACCAGTACTCTCAGTGGTTACGGCTCGTGGTCCACGCGCTTACGTCTCGCTGTCGTCGAGTTTACGCCTCTCCGTTGAAGGGCTTATCCTCTTCATTGCCGCACTTGCATCTCTTCGTCAATGCTTGCTGTCTCCCTCCTTCCCCATTTTTTTAAAAGAGATTTGTGCCATATGGAAATAAATATAAAAATTTTCTTCATATTTAGATATTTTTATATATTTTTTTAGCATTTGACATGCTAAGCACTATACATTAAACACAGTGTGAAAATGTGAAATCGAAAATAACAGTCACGAGCAGGATTTGAACCTGCATCTCCTGGATACCGTTCAGATGCTTTGCCAATTCAGCCATCGTGACAACTGCTCAGGACTGCTAATTTCGATATCACATTCATACTTAACGTCTTGGGTGACGCCTGTGCCATCTGTCGGAATTATTTAATACTTACATACTTACTATACTTCCTCAGAAACAATTTCTAACAAAACAGTAATATCTGTTCAGCGGCTTACATGGGAATAGGTATCAGGTATCATATAATAGCCAGTCTGAGTTACAAAGTATACATATTTTTAGTTTACACACACTTTTATAGTGTATGAACGACGGGGTGTGCAGTTAGGTACATTTTTTCCCACCTAAACAAAAAAAAAGGGTATGACCATAATTATATTCAGACTTTGCCACTTCGATTATTTTGTGTAGTTATGGCAAGTTAGTATTGAAATAGTTACCCGAGTTCGTATTATGAAGATTAAATATGTTATGTAACCTTGATTTAATTTTTTAAATCTTTAAGAATATCCTGAGGAACATAAATATGAGTATACACAACACAAGTAACATCACTTGAACTTTTACAAGTGATATCTAGGAATTGGCTGTCAGGCTTTTATTATTTTTAGTAAGGCAGAAAATCATGTACCTAACCGCACACCTTGTCATTCGGGACAACAAACAGGGTAATGTGGGGCCTCCACCCACGAAATAACGCCATGTGCCGTTGGGAAACCACCAGAATTATGTAACAGCACTTCAGTGGCCTGCCGGAGGGATTGACTGTCGGCCTATGTTAGAGATGCGTACAATCAGTACTCAATCCCAAATAAATACCGCCCGTGACGACGACGGAAATGGGGGCGGTGGCAGCGCGTATGCGGAGAGGTGGCGCTCCCGGGCCGGACGGGGTTCCCGCCCGAGTGCTGGCCCTGGTCCTCGACCACCTTGAGCCCCGCCTCGGGGGACTGTTCGGCGCTTGTCCGGACGGTTCCCTGACTGCTGGAAGGAGGGGAAGCTCGTGCTCCTGCCGAAGCCGGGACGGTCTCCGAATACAGTCTCGGCCTTCAGGCCCATCGTGTTGCTGGACGAGGTGGGCAAACTCCTCCAGCGGGTAGTCGCTGCCCGCATCGTCCGGCACCTAGGAGCGGTCGGGCCCGACCTGTCCGACGCCCAGTTTTTATTTCGGGCGGGTCGGTCTACGGTCGACGCCATTCTGCGCCTGAAGGCCGCGGCTGCGCAGGCCGTCACCTCGAGGAAAGTGCTGTTGGCAGTGTCGCTCGACATCGCCAACGCCTTCAATAGTCTGCCATTCGGCTGCATCAAGGAGGCACTCCGGTACCATGGACTGCCCCTCTACCTAAGGTGGCTGGTGGCAGACTACCTCGACGGCCGCAGCGTCCTCTTCGTGGACCGGGAAGGGGACGTTATAAGGAGGGCTATGTCGTGCGGCGTCCCACAGGGTTCGGTTCTTGGGCCGCTCCTGTGAGACATCGGCTACGACTGGGTCCTCCGTGGCCGGCTCCCCCCCGGGCTGGGCGTAATTTGCTACGCAGACGATACGCTCGTCACAGCCCGGGGCTGGACCCTCGAGGAGGCGGCAACGCTGGCCACCTCAGGTACCACGAAGGTGGTCAGGCGGATCGAGGCGCTGGGGCTTAGGGTGGCCCTTGAAAAGTCGGAGGCCCTACTCTTTCATCGGCGCCGACGCCCATGAAAGAGTCGGCTCGCCAGCGCCTCGATAACGGTCAACGGTGTGGGCTTCCCAATACAGGCCCACATCAAATATCTGGGCCTGGTATTGGATGGACGGTGGCACTTTGACGAGCACTTCCGCCGTCTTGCGCCAAAGCTCGTCGGCACGGCGTCCGTCCTTGTAACAATCCTTTCTGTAGGTTGGGAAATTACACAAATATTTAGTATAATACTATGTTTTATTAAAAATAGGTTAATAAAAAAATAGCGGGTAGTGGGTTCGACTACGCTCACAAACCGACGGATGCTTGAGGTTTCTGAATAGAACAACACTGCCCTGCATTAGCCTCCCGGTAGCTCTGCGGTAGTCGGAGAAGTAGTAGCTAAGCAGCTGCGGCACAGGAGCAGGCTTGCGTCAGGCAGCGACAGGTAGTGCAGACGTCCCTAGATGCTCAGGAGTCAGTTGCCGGGAAGGTGGACCCTGGAACGGTGCGCACCCTACTATTTTACAACTATCCCGATAAAATAGTTTGACTGCAACATCATGAACCACAACTACACAAGGAAGTGCGAAGCAGAAGCAGGTGGCATGATATGATAGTGGCAAGAAATAGTGCTCGATGATGAGGCAGTCAAATGGAAAAGTAAAGGTAGCTAACATTAAGCATGATTTCACTTAAAACTAAATTATTGCTGCAGTAGCACTGTTAGAACACTAGTCGAACCTTTTTACAAAAGTAAGGAAGGGAAACACTACTAGAAGAAATAAAAGTAGGTACCTACAAGATGGAAACTATATTCTATAAACTGGGTATAATGACCGGTATGATCTCACAAGGACACGATCACATGATATGGCACAGCTAGTGAAATAACGATTATTATATCTACAGCGTTAAGCTACAGCAATAAAGTAATATTTGCAACACTCACCCAGGACGGGGTAACACAGTTTCACAGCTGTTTATGCGTATAGCATTTAAAATGTCGAAGTGAACTAGTTAGTAGTTAGAAAGGGCGGTCAGGGCAATACGCGGGTACCGCACGGTCTCGACCGATGCAGCCTTCGCGTTGGCCGGAACCCCCCCGTGAGTTCTGGAGGCGGAGGTGCTCGTCGACGTCTATCGGCGGGCGTCGACGGCGCGGGCGGGGGGCAGCCGCCCCTCGCCGAGCGCTATGTCATCGTGGCGGGAAGATGCCCGCCGCGCCACTGTCCTAAAGTGGAAGTCTCGGCTGGAGACGCCCCGGGCCGGTCTTCGGACCGTGGGGGCGCTCCAGCCGATCTTGGAAGAATGGGCAGGACGGCAGCACGGGGTCCTCACCTTCCGGTTGGTGCAGGTTTTGTCGGGGCATGGTTGCTTCGGCAAATACCTGCACATGATCGCTAGGAGGGAGACGACCCCAGGCTGTCACCACTGCGGCTGCGACGAGAACTCGGCGCAGCACACGCTCGAGTCGTGCCCGGCCTGGGATTTGCAGCGCCGGGAACTCGTTGCAGTCATAAGCGTGGACCTGTCGCTGCCGGCAGTTGCGCGAGCGATGGTTGGCAATGACAGGGCCTGGACCGCGGTCGCCGCCTTCTGCGAGGCTGTCATCTCGCGGAAGGAGGTGGCGGAGAGGGCCCGGGAGGAATCCTCCTTCGCGGACCCGATTCACCGCCGGCGCACAGGGCGGCGTGCGTGCGTTTACCTGATGCCAGCCTAGCCGAGGCTGCGGACGGTGGGGTCGGAGAGTACCCTGCCGTCCGCGGAAGCCTACCGCGAAGGTGCGACGCCCAAGTGCGCGAGGCGTCGCTCAAGAGAGGATGTCCCAAGGGGCTGCCGCCTGCGGATCGCGGTCGAAACGACGCGGTACCCGTGATCCGCCGTAGCAAGGGCGGGTGGAGGCGCACGGTGGGTTTTTAGTGGGTGAGAGTCCCACACTACCCCGTTGTCTCCCCGGGCAGCGGGGTGTGCGGTAGGACATTTTTGCCCACCTAATATAAACAAAATATTAAAAAAAAAGTATGATCTTTTGATCAGGGATTTTGAAATACAGAATTTATATATAACTTACCATGTGCCCGATTACGTTTTCTTACATTACAGCGATTTATATAAGGTCCGTGAAACCATTATTAAAAAGGCAAATGAATTTAATTGAAATTTGTAAGTCTTAAAATGACTACTTATCATACAATTTAAGAAAGAAAAGGTAATTATGGCATTGTAGAATATTACAAAATGTTTCAAACTGCTTCACACTGTTCACTCAAATTCATTGATTTATTAAAATAAAGCCACAAATAAATTCAAGAACGAATAACAACGGACCTTTCAAAACATTCAATCCTCACTCATATAATAAATTAATACGAAAGTAAGTTTGTTTTTGATACAGTTTTATGTCGTAACTACACGTGATTCTAATTATCCCGGAAATAATTGGGCACCCTCCCTTGTGCGACGCCCCGCGCACTTGGCGTCATACCGGACTAGCTTTACACTTTAACAATCAACAATAATACAGCGTACATGTCACATACGAGTATAACCTCAACACGTACTCAACGAGACATTATCTATTTTCTTACAAGTTCACAGAGTGTGCCTACAGCAATCTTAGACATTATTTTTCTTGTTACAACTTTATTTCTCGATTCGATTCATTAGAAATATTGTCATTAATTTCTGACGATAAATTAAATTATGTTATGATTTATAAATAAGGCGTATAATGCCCTTTTCTTTTTTTTTTACGCGTGGAAATCCTTTATGGATAGCCGACCGCCGGGCAGACGGAGGGGTTATGCCAGACTTCCAGTGGAACTGAGCTACCTGCTAAAACCACGCGGAGTTCCTTCAACTACCTTTCGCCAGGGGTGAGGTATACGCTTTGCGCATGAGTTCCTCCACCCCTAGCAGGTCTGAGCCTCCATTCCTGGTGGCCCCGTCTGTTTTGGAGGGCCAAGCTTTACCTCATCGAGAGGCTCTCGCGGAACACGTGCGCCGCCGTCTCGGGCCTGCTTCTACTAGGGTGACAGACTGCCCTAGGCCTATCACCCTCAGGCCTACACTCATGGGGGCCGGAGAAGATCGACTAGCGCCCTTTGACGCCCAGTGCGTCTTTTGCGGGACGGGAGACGGCTGGTCATCTCCCACTCATGGTCTGCCGCCTCCTTTGCATGCATCACCTGCTCGCAAAAGGAGACGGTGGCGTCCCACCCACTTTCACTCCGGACCATGGCCTTTACCACGGTTGGGAGCGAGAGGTTTTCCACCCTGACTGCCGCGGTGAGTTCACGTCGCTGCTCTGCTCAAGATAAACAGTCCACCAGCGTGTGCAGCGCCGTGTCCTCAGGGCGATCCCCGCAGTGATGGTACCGGGCCGTCTCTTCCCGGCCTATGCGACACAGATACTTCCCGAAGCAACCATGCCCTGAAAGTACCTGCGTCAGCCGGAAAGTGAGAGCACGATGTCGTCTCTCCAGCCACTCATCCATGACGGGACTTACCACCTCTATAGAGGCGTGCCCTGCGCTTGGTCGCACAAGTCGCCCCTTCCACTCCACCAGCAGGATCCGGTAAAGCTCATATTGATGTGCCCTTATCTCACGGGGTGCTGGTTCCACCCCTTGCTTACGCGCCTCCTCTCGCCACCAAAAAAGTGACGCAAGGACCTTCGCCTCCAGATCCCACAGTGGAGTTCCGGCAAGGAGGAGGCGTATAATGCCCTTGATCTTTTGTAAAATGTTTGTGACATTTACAAAACGATCCCTGTTATTTGAAACTATGTGATTATCAGTATTGACAATTAAGATATTGATATTAGAGTCTCACTAGCAGATTCTCTGTCTGGAAGCCAAAAGATCAAAAAAGTGCCATCCACACAAAGAATGGCAACATTGAAAAAACAATGCAGTGGTACATTACGAACAATAATACTATTTTTTTCTCTGTAAATTATTATCTTTATTTTATATACCTTTATGGCAACCAGTCCCTATTGAATTAATCTTTATACCTTCTTTATTTTCATAAAAATCCGTGATGGATGCCATCTAGATAAGATATGATTGGAGAACTTCTGATTTAATACTCGGTACCTATACCTGCTAAAACCTCGCGGAGTTCCTTAAGACTTTTGCACAACTTCCTCCATCCCTGGCATGTTATGCCGCTATACATGACGGTCCCGTCTGTTTTGCAGGGCTTGGAGGGAGTGTCCCATGGCGAAGTGTGGTAATTGCTGTTTATCTCTCACTCACACCGCCTCTTTTGTGCATATCACATCCTCACAAGAGGAAACAGCGGTGGGATGGAAACGAACCAACTTTCCTGTTTTCCACAGCTTTAGAAAAATGCCCTGTTTGAAAAATAATTACCTTGTGGTTACCATATTGAAGTAAATTGGCTATTATATTTTTAAAGCACATTAGAATTATTAGTTTTGATAAAGTGGCTCTTAGATTTATTCGAGTGCAATTAAATTACGGATTTTCATTATATATAAATACTTTAGGTTCTATTTAGTCAATTTAGAATAAGCTTTAAATCTCAAAGCAAGGTCACCCAATTTAAATCTGTCGGGGCACAGTTTTTATAGTTAAAACAGTAGACATTTTCTCCGAATTTCGCAGATATAATCCGGCTATTATATCAATTGAAAACTGGTTGTCTACATTCACTGTAATTACAAAGCAAATAATTAGTAAAAGGTGTATGAAATTAAAGTATCAGATTTTTGTGTCAATACGAAAGAGCAATGCCACCTGACGTGACATTTCATCCACTCTATGTGTAAATTAAATTTAAAGTTTCGACATCCTGAAAATTGAGTTTTTAGAGCAAGCGTTTTGGTTTAATGGTGAACATAGGAAAATTTGGAATTGCGGTATTAAGCTATTTCGTAGTGCAAATTTGTCTGATACCGCAAAACGGTTAATAGAGCGATGTTGTTATCAGGACAACGATTAATATACCGTTGAAAAAATACTTTGTGATAGTTGTTTTTAATCCCTAGCTAGGTATAGACTAGCACCTAGTTTCTGTAACTATTTACATTTTTCTTTGCTACTATTATTTTATTTTCTCCCAGTTGTGTTAACATATTTTTTACTATTATCATATATTAATAAATACGTACTCTGCTCTTCCTTAACTCGTTTTGATTCAGTTTCACAATATAAACTTTATTTAAAAAAAATATCTCAGCCTTGGTTCCAAGCTGAAGACCACGACGGTACTGTTATTTATCCAAACATGAGATCTTGTTTTCATTATGCAAAGTTTAAGGTAGATTGGACCAAGGAATCACGTTGTCCCATACAAACTTTGCCCCCCATTTTCGGCCCCTTAGGCAAAAGAGTGAATGGTTTTGGGCAAAGGCTAGTCTATACTATTATAAAGCTGTAACAGAGCTGTATCTGTACATTTAAGATTTTTGAGAAAAAATGACTGTATTAGGCTATATAGGAACACAAAACATTTCTTTTTTTGATTTTTTGTCTGTTTGTTTGTTCGTGCATCACGCAAAAAGTACGGAACAGATTTGGATGCAACTTTTTTTATTTGATAGCTCTTGACTAGACTTAAAAACTGGTATACATTTTATCCCGTTACTATATCGGAAACCTGAGATATAACCTAAAAACTAGCTTTTGGTTGCGGCGGCGCCGCGGGCAAAGGCTGGTCTATACTATTCTAAAGTTGTAACGCTGTGTCTGTACTTTCAAGATATTTGAGAAAAAATTACTGTATTAGGCTATATAATAATAATAATAATAAGTACTCAGTACTGATGACCGCAAGAGTGTATGGCAGAGCAAGGAGCTCCACGGAAGGTTCTATCGGGCTTTACATGGGCCCGACGTAGACTTTTTAGCTTCCGTGGCCTGGCTACGTTTCGGCAACCTCTTTGGAGAAACCGAAGGTTTTGTCTGTGCAATTACTGACGAAGTTATCATGACGAACAACTACCGGAGACATATCCTAAGGGACGGAACAGTAGACATCTGTCGTGCCTGTCACCGCCCAGGTGAGTCCCTTAGGCATATAGTCTCGGGTTGTTCTCGTCTTGCTAACGGCGAGTATTTGCACAGACATAATCAAGTAGCCAGGATCATTCATCAGCAGCTTGCTCTGAAATACGGGCTTGTGGAAGTCGAGGTCCCGTACTATAGGTATGTACCTGAGCCAGTTCTCGAGAATGGCCCTATCACACTGTACTGGGATCGATCAATCATCACGGACAGAACTGTTGTAGCCAACAAGCCTGATATTGTGGTGGTTGATCGAACTGAGCGCCGGGCAATGATTGTTGATGTCACCATACCACATGACGAGAATCTCGTGAAGGCTGAGAAGGAGAAACAGATGAAATATCTGAACTTGGCCCACGAGATCGTTGACATGTGGGATGTGGACTCGGCGATCATTGTACCGATAGTGGTTTCAGTTAATGGACTGATAGCCAAGAGCCTCGACCAACATCTTAAGAGGCTCGCGTTGGATGGCTGGGTCAAGGGTCTGATGCAGAAGGCGGTACTTCTGGATACGGCACGCATTGTTCGGAAGTTCCTATCTCTGGGGCCCTAGCCATTGGCAGTTTGGTCCCTGTACCCGTTGCCAGTGGGTCTACACACTTTTTATATTTTTAAATGTTGTGTTATTTTTTATAATATACTATTTAAAAATGTATCTAGTGATGTTATGTTAATAAATGAAAATAATAATAATAATTCTGTTTCAGAACCTGGAACCAACCATTACCGTCTCGGCTCAACGACTATCGGACCAAGTACGGGCCATTCAACGATCTCACATGTTGGATGACACCATGCTTGATCGGCTACGCTCGTAGTTTATACAGATTAGTCGTGTTACCCCTGTTCCTTTGCAAACAATAACTATAACATCCGTGCCACAGAGGTCTTACGCGGATAGGGATAATCAGACTATTTCTGTTAACGCTCAGTACCGTGAGGAGGTAAGAGACGCATTGGAATGTGCGATTCATAAGTATAGATCCAAACCATTAGAATTTAGACCACATCTGCCTCGATTACCCATGCATAAGAGGAATATGTTGCTAGTTAGCACCCTTGACTCGCTTCTGTCTAATTACTTAGACTCTAGTAGCAATCTTGCCGATACACACTCTATCTTGTACTGCGCAGCGGTTGCGGACTGCCGTATAGCTGGACTCACTTAAAAAAAAAGATTCTGCTATGCGGACGCTGAACGCAAAACCGGCATGGCAGTGCAGAATTGAGTATCGTATCGCCGAGACAAGAGTGCTGATTGGTAAACTTAACTGCTTCAGGATGGGCAATACACTCCCACGAGTGATGCGCTTCGTAAAACGGGCATTCTCGGGGACTGGAATCAGCCCTCAAGATTTTATGTTCCGTGTTACGGAGCGCATCGACTTCCTGAAGCAAAACCTCTATGCGTGGGCTAATCGAGTCCGTAGATACAAAAAGCGTATGGATCGTTATACTGTGAATCGCGTATTTCAAAAAAATGAGAAGTCTGTCTATGGAAACTGGGAACATCCTCGTGATGTTGTGTGTGATATGCGGTTGCCGGATGCTGAACCTACAAATAAATTTTGGCACAGCATCTGGTCGATGCCTATCACACACATAGAGGGCGATTGATTAGGGATGTTAAACGAGCTTGTGATAACATCCCAATAATGGATAATATTCAAATTAAACAAGAAGACGTAGCCTATGCAGTTCGTTCGATGGTAAATTGGAAATCTCCAGGACCGGACGGACTGCATAATTTCTGGCGTAAGTGGCTACGAAGCTCACACACCCGTTTAGCATCTCAGTTCCAATCAACTGTTGAATCAGGGACGTTGCCGGATTTTATGACAACTGGCGTCACTTATTTGCTCCACAAATGGCAGTACCACGGAACCAAGTAATTATAGACCTATAACATGTTTATCATCAGTCTATAAGCTCCTTACATCTATTCTGAGAACCAAAATTGCTAAACATATTGAAACTAATTCGGTCATGTCTACCTCTCAGAATGGATGTAGGAGTGGGGGCCGTGGTACTAAGGAGCTTTTCCTTATTGATACGGCCATTAGTCAACATGCTCGCCGTAAGAAAAAGGATCTGATGACATGCTGGATAGATTAAAAAAAAGCTTTTGACTCTGTGCCACATATGTGGCTCTAGAGGGTGCTGGAGTCAACATGGGTCAAGGGTCTGATGCAGAAGGCGGTACTTCTGTATACGGCACGCATTGTTCGGAAGTTCCTATCTCTGGGGCCCTAGCCACTGGCAGTTTGGTCCCTGTACCCGTTGCCAGTGGATCTACACACTTTTTATATTTTTAAATGTTGTGTCATTTTTTATAATATACTATTTAAAAATGTATCTAGTGATGTTATGTTAATAAATGAAAATAATAATAATAAATCAATCTCATGAAGGCCAAGAAGGATAAACAGATGAAGTATCTGAACTTGGCTCACGAGATTGTTGACATGTGGGATGTCGATTCAGCGATTATTGTGCCGATAGTGGTTTCAGTCAACGGACTGATAGCCAAGAGTCTCGACCAACACCTTAAGAGGCTCGCGTTGGATGGTTGGATCAAGGGTTTGATACAGAAAGCGGTACTTCTGGACACGGCACGCATTGTAAGGATGTTTCTGTCTTTGGAACCCTAACCACTGGCAGTTTGGCCCTTGTGCCCGCTGCCGGTGGGTCTACACACTTTTAATATTTTTAATTATTTTGTTATTTTTTATAATATATATATTTAAAAATGTATTTAGTGGTTTAAGATAAGTAAATAAAGTAAATAATAATAATAATGGATATACCATAAGAAAGCCTATGACTCTATTCCCCATACATGGCTCTTGAGGGTACTGGAGTTGTATAAAATAGATGCAACTCTACGTGCCTTATTGATTGGGGCAATGGAAAACGGCCCTTTGCTATCCAGATCGTCGCTGGCTTCGGGTTGAAGGTGAACCAATAAAAATTGAGCGGGATATTTTTAGGGGGACAGCCTGAGTCCATTGTGGCTTTGCCTAGCCCTGAATCCTCTTCAGGCCTAGGCTATCGGTTGCGGAGAGAGAGTCGAGGCCTATCCCACCTCCTTTACATGGATGATTTAAAGTTATTTGCCTCCACCAGACCCTAACTGATGGCTTTACTTAAGGTAACTGAAACCTTTAGTAAATCTATCAGAATGGAGTTTGATGTGGATAAATGTGCAGTCTTACATGTAAAGGGAGGCGGAGTTGTGGAATCTGAAGGAATGCAACTTTCAGATTTCACACATCTCCGATCTCTTTCTGCAACTGAAACCTACAAATAACTGGGTATGTCACAGGCTTTATGCATCTCTGAGGCAGACATGAAACAAAAGTTGCAGGAGTGCTTCTTTTGCCGCTTAAGAAAAGTACTTACTTCGTTCTGGCGGCAACAAGGTGCGTACCTGTAACAGCTGGGTCGTGCCTGTCTTGATGTATTCCTTTGGTATATTCAGATGGACTCAAACTGAGCTAGATACTCTTGATAGAAAGGTTTGCACACTTCTGACTACATATCGAATGCACCACCTGCGTTCGTTGATAATGAGGCTGAATATCTCGCGAAAATGTGCGGGTCGTGGTTTTTTAAACATCAAAACCATTCATGACCGCGAGGTATACAACCTCAGAGAATATTTCTCAATACTGACACGGACGTGCATCGATATGTGGTCAGAACGGATCAAGGACTTACCCTGCTTGGTTTGGCTAAAGAAAACTGGCATAAACCTATATATAGTACTTAACATTGAAGACCGCCGGGAGGTATGGAGGAGCAAGGAGCTGCATGGACGTTTTTATCGGGCCTAACGCGGGCCTGATGTTGACTTTACAGCATCTGTTTCCTGGCTACAATTCAGTGATCTCTTCGGAGAAACTGAAGGTTTTGAAGAAAGAGTAGGAAGTCGGTTATCTTCATACAAACGCATCGCGCACGGCTTGTATTTGTGCGCCACAGTATCGTACGCACACTCTAACAAAATCTCGATCCGTTTCTCAGTACGCCAGTCGGGGCTAACGCCGCACAAGGTTGGCGCGTTACGGCTTTTAGGCACTGCTAAATAAATGAAAAATGTGTAATAATCGCAGGAGAACTTATTGCTGTGTGTTTGGCTGCCTAAATGTCATGTTATGTCGATTTCTCAGTATTGTAGGTATAGTGACTAAGTAAAAATCGTAAGTTAAAATAATCTGTGTTGTGTCGTCTGGGTTCAGGGTTAGTGAGGTCGGTTTTACCTAAACGATTAGAAGTAAAAAATACAACTTCCCGCCCTTGCCAATTTCTAGGCACTGAATTAAAATTTAGCTAAAAGTGACAACCCTGAGACAGGCAAGTATGGTAGGTAACTATATCGCGGAATGGGCGGGAGATAGCCTACTTCCCCACTATTTCTACTATGGTTTTGTCTTTGCAATAATGGACAAAGTTGTAATGATGAATAACTACAGAAAATATATCCTGAAAGATGGTACGGTTGACATCTGTCTGGCATGCCACCGACCCGGAGAATCTCATATTGTTTCTGGTTGCACTCGTCTTGCAAACGGCGATTATTTTCATAGACATAACCAAGTAGCTAGGATTTTCCATCAACAACTTGCTCTTAAATACAATCTGGTGGAAATAGTCGTGCCGTACTACAGATATGTGCCCGACCCAGTTCTCGAAAATGACTGTGCCACATTGTACAGGGATCGGTCTGTCTTTACTGACAGGACTATTGTTGCCAATAAACCTAATATAGTGGTGATAGACCGATCAGAGCACCGTGCACTAATTGTTGATGTCACTATTCCACATGACGAGAATCTCGTGAAAGCAGATAAAGAAAAACAAATTAAATATTTGGATTTAGCTCACGAGATTACCTACACGTGGGAGGTTGACTCGACGGTTATTGTTCCTATAGGCTTATCAGTCAATGGGCTGATCGCCAAGAGTCTCGACCAACACCTAAAGAGACTCTCGTTAGATAGCTCAAGGAAAGGATCAAGGGCTTGATGCAGAAAGCAGTACTCCACGACACGGCACGTAATATGAGGAGGTTGCTTTCTCTGGAGTCCTAACCACCGACAGCTTGGTCCCTACACCCGATGTCGGTGGTCTACTATTTTATACATTGTTAAATTTGTTTTATTTAGTTGTTTGTTTTTTTTTGTATTTTTATAAGTTTGTTTGTGTGAGTGTTTGTGTATTTTTATAAAACTAACTAACTTATCATCATGCCATTTCCCTTGCGGGGTAGACAGAGAGAACAGAGTGCCAAGAAGCTCTATTCTTGCATACATCTCTCGCTTCCTCAGATTCTTACAGGTAAAATCCCTAAAAATTTAAATAAAAAAACGTTTTCAAATTTAAAAATTTAATAAAAAAAAATTACAAAATAATTAATTATTTAAAAATTTAACGATTGATTAAAAACAAGAGAGAGAGAGAGAAAGAGAGAGAGAGAGTGATGAGAAAGCAGGGGGTGGTTCGCAACTCAGGGGATTGTCCCCAAAGATCGTCACCAACGGGTACTCAACTGCGGGGAGTGGCTGTACTTGTGTGTTTTCGGAGACTCCTGACTCCACCTTCCTTCAATACATGACCAATTTGGTCTAGGTAGGTAAGTCTCGGTCTCCCCCTGTACCTACATCCTTCCACTTTCGCATTGTATATCTTCTTAGCCAGTCGCTCGTCCGGCATTCTTTCCACATGTCCGAACCATCAGAGCATTCCCTTTCGCATCTTTACACCAATACTCTCTTTCATACCTACTCGCTCTCTTACGTCATTGTTACGAATGCGGTCAGTCAGCCTCACTCCACAGATTCTCCGCAGAGATCGCATTTCGACCGCATTGATTTTACTCTCATGCTCCTTTTTACATACCCAAATCTCGCTTCCATATAATAACGTTGGGACAAGCACTGCGTTGTGTATTGCGACACGTGCCTTCTGGCTGAGGTGGTGGCTGCCGAGAAGTTGTCCCAATGCTCCGTTCACTCTATTTCCCGCATACACTCTTTTTTCTACATCAGTGGTGTACCTTCCATCCCCACTGAATCCACATCCAAGATATACAAATTCATCCACTTGTTCTAGCACACCATTTCCTATTGCTACTCTAACATCTATTCTGGCTTCTTCTCTTTCAAAAACCATTAATTTGTTTTGCTCACATTCACACGTAGGCCCCTTTTCTTACAATCTTCTGCTATTACGTCGACTAGGGTTTGCAGGTCAGTCGCAGACTGCGCTAATAGGACCGCATCTGCATATAGCAGCGAGTAAACCACTGAGTCGCCCATCTGAACTCCCACATTAATTTCATTCAACCTTTGTAGACATTTATCCAGATATATGATAAACAGTCTGGCTGATAGAACGCAGCCCTGTTTAACGCCGATATTGACATCAAACCAGGGTGACATTCCATCATCCAGCCGCACACAATCCATGTAGTTGGACTGCACCGCTTGTAGCAGTCTACCGTTAATACCATACTCCGGCAAAATGTCCCAAAGTTCCATTCGTACAACAGTGTCAAATGCTCTCTCCAAATCCACAAAACTGCAGAAAACCCTCTGGCCTATAGCCAGATGCTTCTCCACAATGTTGCGCAGAGAAAACACTTGATCCATGCATCCTCGTCCACACCTGAAACCTCCTTGTGCCTCACACAAAAATTCATCAGACACCATCCTCATTCTCCTTTCAATAATCTTACTATACACATTGGCTGCCAAACTGGTGAGGCTTATGGCTCTGTAGTTTGCACAGTCATAACGCGAACCCTTGTTTTTAAACAAGGGCACGATGACTGAGCTTCTCCAGTCCTTGGGAACCATTCCTGAGCTCCAACATAAATTGAGAAGTATCAGGAATGATTCCCAGACACATGAGCCTCCAAGCTTGATCATCTCAGCAGACACCATATCAATACCCGCTGCCTTACCATTTTTCAAACTTCTAATCGCCCATTCAACTTCATCCATACTAATATCATCAGAGGACGTGTGGCACCAGCATCACCCTGAACATCCGCATACATATCTCCAAATTATTCACTCCATCGGCTTAACTTATTTTATTCATTCTGAAAGCTGCTCAAAAAAGAAAGCTTTCATACTTGCACTCAGGTTCAAAGAAGATACATAGTCCAGCCACGCTTTCTTCTTTTGTTCTACGGAATCTGCCACTTCCGTATCCCACCATGCATCACCTTTCACTTTCATATGCTTCTTTGAGTATCCACATACTTCTTTCGCTGTATATACCATACTATCTTTCAATACTCTTCAGCATTCTTCTATGTCAGACCCCGGCTTACTTGTCATTGTCAGCCGTTCATGGACATCCTCTACATACTTTGCTCTTACACTTCTTGCAACTTTTCAATCTTTATTCTTTCAAGCCCTCCGAAGTGGACACGCTCTCGCCAGTTTCTCCACTTTCTGAACAGACCACTAAATCTCGCAATAACGAGATAGTAGTCCGTGTCGACAGTGGCACCCCTGTAGGCGCGACTGTCTACCAGAATTAAACCTATCATACTTCTCTGTTCATTCCTTCTCCATGTATACATATGGATGTCCTTATGTTGAAAAATTGTGTTTGACACAATAAGGTTTCTCTCCATACATACATCCGCAATGAGCCTACCTGCATCATTCACTCTCTTATCACCAAATGAACCAAGCACATCCTCGAAGTCTGGACGCTTGGTCCCAACCCATCCATTCAAGTCTCCGCGTTCATCTTGCAAGTTAAATTTGACACACTTTCCGGTTTCCGATTGAGCTGAAATTTTACACGCATGTGTATATCGCGTGATAATACAATATTATGATGATATGGAGCTGATCTGATGACGGAGCTGGAAGGTGGACATAGAAACTCTATAATAAAACGGCGCAACCCCATCGAGTTTGAGGTCGTATGATTCGCCTTGCCGAGCACTTTGTGTCTAAATGGTATCCAGGGACTGATGATGAAGCTGGAAGGTGGCCATAGTAACTATACAATGAAATGACGCAACCCCGTCGAGTTTGGACACGTTTGATTCGTCTTGATGAGTACTTTGACTTTAGATGGTATCCAGGGTCTGATGATGGAGCTGGAAGGTGGCCATGTGAAACTCTGTAATAAAATGGCGCAACTCCATCGAATTAGGGCTCGTTTGGAATGTCCTGACCAGAACTTCAGTCATTGATGATATCCAGAGTCTGATGATGGAGCTGGAAGGTGACCACAGTAACTCTGTAATGAAACGACGCAACACCATCGAGTTTGGAATCATTTGATTCGTCTGACGAGTACTTTGTCTTTAGATGGTATCCAGGGTCTGGTGATGGAGCTAGAAGGTGCCCAAAGGAACTCCGTTATAAAACGACATGACTCCATCGAGTTTGGGCTCGTATGATTTGTCTTGACGAGTACTTTTTCTCTAGATGGTATCTAGGGTCTGACGATGGTGATGGAAGGTAGCCACAGTAACTCTGTAATGAAACTAGGTACGCAACCCTATCGAGTTTATACTCGTTTGATTCGTCTTGAGGAGTACTTTGACAAGTTATTATCGTTTTATTTTTACAAAATAATTTTGTTGTTTCACATCTGCTAGCCGCTCGATCGCTTACGCAAATAGAAATGGGTACCTTACTTTGGCAGTTGCTTTGGACCGCTTACTGCGCGTTCTGCCCTTTGTTTTTCAATATTGTTACCATAATATATGACAAGTGTTTAAATTAAGAGTACTAAACATTTTTGCGACTTTTTGTATAACATTGGGTTTTAATAAAAAACAAGATGGTAAAGGATATAGTTATTTATTTTATTCTTAAACTAGATGTATTACTAGATATATTTATCAATATTTGAAAGCAATTAACTTATGAAAACGTAGCAAAATATTTTGTAAAACCAGGCCCAAAATTCACGGAGGTGTAAGATTTTTCAATTTTTTTAGGGATAATCTAGGTCACTTTACACAAAACTTAAAGTACATAGAACAAAAATATAACCACTTGTTTATAGGTCATTTTCTTCACTTTTATATGAATACAACAGTTTAAATAAGGTATCCTTAAATTTGTGTCAAATTTACAAATTAAAATAATCGGCGCATATTTTCGCCAATTTGCATTGCCTACCTAAATTTTTAAATCTGTAAATATAGATCGCCTTACAATCAAATATACCCTTACAATAAGTAGGCCAAATCCTTAAGTTTTCAAAGGTCATAAACCTCTAAGATAATGTATTCTTTACAATTATTACAAAATAAAATATAACCGGCTAAATCATTTCCAAAAACGCTGACATACGAGTATAGCACTGGTCGTACGAAACGCAAAGATGGCGGCTGTCCTTAGCTAGGGTTGTTAACTACTACTGACTGCCTAAATTATGAGAACAAAATTGTACAAAAATATTTTTTTTCTTCTTAAAATCAAATATAACTTCTGTTAGTTATTTTTGTGTACTAACATAGTTTTAACCGACTTCGAAAAATGAAGGTTATGATTATGAATTATCAAAAAATATCGTCCGCCCCAAATATTTTTGTCGGCATAACTCGACAAAAGAAAGAAACAAAGAAATCAATTTTATTGTCACTAACAAACGGAATCTTAAATTTAACTTAAAAAATGTAAAAATGTGATATTAAAGTGACAATAAGGGCCGTATTCAGCAACTAATTTAAAGCTAAAAAATTGATGCAGAAAAATAATTAATCTACCTTTACCACTATTTAAAAAAATATTAAATAATAAACATTAGTAAGTTAAATTAGAAAAATGTTGTCACCTGTCACCAGTAAATAAAATTAAAATAAGTTAGCAAAAAACATTTTCGCAATCTGTTACAATCTGAAGAACAATTTACACAACTTAATACCTTAAATTGAATAAATATATTCAAATATTATTAATACTAATGTATATTTGAGAAAAACTTCGTATTTACGATAATATAGCATTGCAACATAAGTTCAATTTCAACGCAATTTCGAGTATGTTTTTAAATGCCGATTTTTTTAATTTTGTCTTACAGTATCCCCAAAAATATTACTTTATCATAAAAACACACAAGTTAGAGATTAATTTGGTATATAAACATCAGCAGAAATCAATAAAATAAAATACTTACGACATATTTTATCACCTCCTTGAAAACACTATAGCGCAACTTCACTCATATATACTCAATTGACAATATTTTGTTATTTTTCTACCGTGATGTTGGTAATATGGGCACACATCTATGAGAAATGTATCTGTCTTTGGTTTAAATACATAATATTAGTACTTTATGCGTTTGTTATAGAGACTAAATTAAATTGAAAAAGCTTCCACGCTCTGCAACCACAGTTGCACAAAGCAAAGCTCACGCTTTTTTCTTTGCAACTGTGGTTGCACGAAGCGATCGAGCGGCTAGACGTCCCACGACGTCTTGATTTTTTTTTGTTTTAGCTTAAAAATTCCTGAAAATAATACAAATCTAGTTTAAATAATTTTCCAGTATTTGGGTTATATCTCAGGTTCCCGATATATAAGAGTACTAGCCTTTACCAGCGGCTTCGCCGCAGCCAAAAGCTAGTTTTTCGGTTATACCTCAGGTTCCCGATATAGTAGCGGGATAAAATATCTACCAGTTTTTAAGTCAAATCAAGGCCTTTCAAATAAAACAAGTTGCATCAAAATCCATCAAGTAGTTCTTTTAAATAAATTCTAAAAAAAATCTAGTTTAAATAATTTTCTAGATTTTCGGTTATATCTCAGGTTCCCGATATAGTAGCGGGATAAAATGTATCCATCCATCCATCAGCCTTTCACCGTTCACTGCTGGACATAGGCCTCCCCAAAATGGGGGTTTTACCATAATCACCACGCTTGGCAGGCGGGTTGGCGATCGCAGTGATGTTTTAGTACACAGGGGAATGCTGCTGCCCGGTCCTCCGGTAATCCCTTAGTCGGCTTTTACGACTCCCATAGGAAGAGACGGGGTGGAGCTATTCTTGGTGCCGGCCCTACACGGCAAAGTAAAATGTATACCAATTTTTAAGTATAATCAAGGCCTTTCAAATAAAAAAAAATACATCAATATCGGTTCAGTAGTTTTTGGGTGATGCGCAAACAAACAAACAGATAAACAGACAAACAGACAAAAGTTCTAAAAAAATTGTCTTGTGTTTAGACATGCCTATATAGGCTATTACAGTCATTTTTTCTCAAATATCTTAAATGTACAGACACAGCTCTGTTACAGCTTTATAATAGTATAGATAGATAAGATAAGATAGACGGTTTTCTTCGTCGTATAAAGTTTTTAATACAAAAACTGTTATTGAGTGTAGCCACAGTTGATAATAGTCTAAAATTGTATTTAATATATGCGAAATTAATATTCAAACACATTAGACACAGCTTTTGCTTGCATAATTCTGTATTTCCTTTAACGTTTGTGTAATCTATTTTTCATTTGCTTATTCGTTGCTTGTTCAAAGCCTAGAGGATTGCACGTTTTGCATAACGATAGCAAATGAAAAGTATTGAAGCGAATGGAGCAAGACCAATGAACATGAACGTGATGTATGGTTAATTTATGTAAAACTAGCCTTTGCCCGCGGCTACGCCTCAGCCAAAAGTTAGTTTTTGGGTTATAACTCAGGTTCTCGATGTAGTAGCGGGATAAGATGTTTACTTACCAGTTTTTAAGTATAATCAAGGGCTATCATATAAAAAAGTTCACACTAGCTTATTTATTCCTAGACCACATAAATATTGTATATTTAAAACTATGTGCTTATTATTCGTTCCCTTTTACGTAGACTGTATATAAAAATTACACCTGAACAATAATATCTATATAAAAAGTAGTATAAATGTCAACCAAATCAACCAGCAAAGTAACATTCTCTCACTAGAATTATCTGGAGACACCAAATCTACATTTGTCAAAACTTCGTCTCATTTTGTATAACTAATATGGAGTATCGATGTACCTATATGTTTAAAACGAAAGAAATAAATACCAAAATATTAGAGAAAGAAGCCTTGTATGAAAACACAACTTATAAATTAAGTAGCAAAGTATTTTGTTAAGTATAATATTTTTTTCTTGGATATGCTATTTAGGGGGTGTAATTTTAGGGTCAAATAACACTTGTTAATTAAAATACTATTTATATACCTTATCCCTCTCACTGTGAGAGAAGACACATCCCCAATAGCGGATCTGTAAAAGGGTTTGTCAATCCTGGTTATATTTGGACACACACAAAATAACCTAAGATGAAGAAGATTGCCAATCCGCACTTCTCATAGATAGAGAAGAAAGTCATCAGATAATAACAAAGTAGCATGCACGATAATGAAAAACACTCACCAATACGATGCAACCATGCGATACGGCAGGACTCTCAGTGCCACGACGTGCAATATTCCGCAAAACTGCGAAAACAAATTCGACATCTGTTTTGCCTCTACACGAAGCATCCTCACGACCGGCAACAAATTAGCTAATTATTATATCTTCATTTAATATGAATATTGGTATATATTCATTTAATATAAATATTGGTATATATTCATTTAATATAAAGTTATTTAGTATTCATATAGACATTTGCCGTGTGGGGCCGGCTTTAGAATTGTCCCACCTCTCTCCACCCATGGGAGTCGTAAGAGCCGACTGAGGTAATACCGGGGGAGTGGGCAGCAGCACTCCCTCGAGTATTAACAACATCCACTGCGATCGCCAACCCACCTGCCAAGCGTGGCGATTACGGCACTATCCCCCATATGAGCGAAACACATGTTGTGGCGTTCTCTTGGGGAGGCCTATGTCCAGCAGTGGACTTCGAAAGCCTGATGGATGGATGGATGGATGGAGACATTGGAAGCGATTTTCTAGTTCGAGCTGAAAGCTCTCGGGGTTCTGGTATGGGGCAGGGGTTGGTCGGAGCGTAGACTTCATCAAGCGTGACCGCTCTGTGACCTGCTCGTGACTTTTATGTCCCGCTGATCACTTAGACATCATTGAATATGTGTCGTTTGTCCGACAAAATAAAGTCCATCTCGTTTTTTCTGAACCATTAGGACTAATCCAGGTCTATTTCCAATGGGGCTGCTTCCTGGAGTAGGAATTCATCATGTAGAGGCCTTCCGTTTCCATAAAATCAGCCAGTATCTGGCCCCTATGGTTCCTCTGTTCAAATCCATAGTGCCCTAGTTTCAGTTCATTGTCTGTCCTTTTATCCTATAATCACCGTGAAGTGTAAGTCTAAGTTCAGCCGTGATCATGAATGCTGTAAATAAAATAAACGTCGGGTTATTATATTAGTTAGGATGTAGTACAAAGTTTGCTCGCTTTACAACATGAAACAGCTTACGAAACATGTAATAATGCTATCATATTTAGTCGAGTATTATTTACCTTGTAGTTGAGAATTTGCAACACATCTAGTAACGAAGACTCATTAAAACTTTATATTATATATTTGCTGTTGGATATTAATGGCTCTTCCTCAGCAGTTACTTACAGTACCATGCCGACGTATAATTAACTCTCTGAAATATAGCTATATAGGTAATGTATAAATGAAGATGATCGCTTCTTAAATAGGAACCTTTCTCAATCTTTATGTGACTTATATTAAAATGAACCTTTGATACACATTATTGATAATATTTATTTTTTTGAATCCAGAATAATATCAAATACCTTATAAACAAAAAAAACTAAACGTCATGGGACGTCTACCAGATGTGAAAACATCGAAATTATTTTGTAGAAATAAAATTATCATAACTTGACAAAATACTCCTCAAAACGAATCAAACGAGTATAAACTCGTTAGAATTGCTCTGTAATGAACAGAGTTACTATGACCACCTTCCAGTTCCGTCGTCAGACCCTGGATACCATCTAGATACAAAGTACGCTTCAAGATGAATCATACGAGCCCAAACTACATGGGGCAATGTAGCTTTATATTGGAGTTCCTATGACCAGCTTCTAGCTCCGTCATCAGACCTTGGATACCATTTAAAGACAAAGTACTCGTCAAGATGAATCAAACGAGTCCAAACTCAATGAGGTTGCGCCGTTTCATTATAGAGTTCCTATGGCCATCTTCTAGCTCCATCATTAGATCAGCTCCATGTCATCATAATATTTCATTGTCACGCAATATACATATGCGCGTAAATTTTCAGCCCAATCGGAAACTGGGAAGTGTATCAAATTTAACTTGCAAGATTTGAACCGGACAATTTTAAGAAGTAAGTACTTCTATATTGGTTATATAGAAGTAGTTCTCACTAAATATGGTAGATAGTGGTTTTAGTGTATGATCGAGTCGACCATATTCAAACTATTTTTGTTTATTTAACAACAATTAAACCACATCGAATCAGACCGTGAAAAGTGACAGGGTTCTATTCCTGATTATACTGAAGCGTAAGAGAAAAAAAAGAGTCGATTAGTAAAGTATTTCGGTCGTTATCGTGATAACATAAAGGATCCGCTCATACAGACACACAGACGTCCAAGACAGAACTTTTTTAAACAGGTTTTTTTAGCCGGAAGGTGAGGACCCCGTGCTGCCGCCCTGCCTATTCTTCCAAGATCGGCTGAAGCGCCCCCACGGTCCAGAGACCAGCCCAGGGCGTCTCCAGCCAAGACCTCCACTTTAGGACGGTGGCACGGCGGGCATCTTCCCGCCACGATGAAATCGCGCTCGGCGAGGGGCGGCTGCCCCCCACCCGCGCCGTCGACGCCCGCCGATAAACGTCGGCGAGCACTTCCGCCTCCTGATCCCACGGAGGGGTTCCGGGCAACGCGCAGGCTGCATCGCACGTGACCGTGCGGTACCCGCATATTGCCCTGACCGCTACCACCCTCTGTGGACGCCACAGAAGGGCCCTATTGCTAGCGGCCAGGGACTCCGCCCACACGGGCGCGCCGTACAGTGCCATTGACCGTACTACCCCTGCGTAGAGTCGTCGACACGCGAGACTTGGTCCGCCCAAATTCGGCATCAGTCGCCCGAAGGCGGACGCCGTGCCGACGAGCTTTGGCGCAAGACGGCGGAAGTGCTCGTCAAAGTGCCACCGTCCATCCAATACCAGGCCCAGATATTTGATGTGGACCTGGATTGGAAAGCCCACATCGTTACCGTTATCGAGGCGCTGGCGGGTGGGCCACGTCGGGGCCCATGGAAGAGTAGAGCCTCCGACTTTTCAAGGGCCACCCTAAGCCCCAGCGCCTCGATTCCCCTGACCACCTCCGCGGTACCTGAGGTGGCCTGCGTTACCGCCTCCTCGAGGGTCCCGCCCCGGGCTTTGATGAGCGTATCGTCTGCGTAGCAAATAACGCCCAGCCCGGGGGGGGGAGCCGGCCATGGAGGACCCAGTCGTAGCCGATGTCCCACAGGAGCGGCCCTAGAACCGAACCCTGCAGGACGCCGCACGACATAGCCCTCCTTACAACGTCCCCTTTCCGGTCCACGAAGAGGACGTTGCGGCCGCCGAGGTAGTCCGCCACCAGCCGCCTTAGGTAGAGGGGCACTCCATGGTGCCTCCTTGATGCAGCCGAATGGCAGGCCATTGAAGGCGTTGGCGATGTCGAGCGACACCGCCAACAGTACTTCCCTCGAGGTGACACCAGGCAAGCGTCGAACAGTCCCCTGAGACGGGGCTCTAGGCGGTCGAGGACCTGACCCAGCACTCGGGCGGGAACCCCATCCAGCCCGGGGGCGGCGCTTCTCCGCATACGCGCTGCCGCCGCCCCCATATCCATCGTCGTCACGGGCGGTACCTCCCCGTCGTCGGCCTCCCGGTCGTCATCTGGCGGAGCCATGACCGGGGGCGTGTGCACCGCCCGTAAAAGGGAATAGTCCCTCAACCACCTCAGAGAGGAAGCCCGGCTGGAGGGTATCCGTATAGTCGCGTAGCTTGTTAAGCGCCACGCGGTACGGGCGTCCCCAGGGGTCACTCTCGAGACCCTCCAGCATCTCCTGCCTTTTCGCATCTTTGGCGCGACAGATGGCCAGCTTAAGCGCGGCGCGCGCACTGCTGTATTCCGCATACAGCCGGCCCTCCCGCTCTTCATCGCGGAGTCGGTGACGTCGGCTGCGGGTGTAGGACCTCCAGGCATGAATACAGGCCGTACGGAGGTCCGCCAGCTCCGGAGACCATCAGTAGACCTTCTGTCGAGGCGTGCGCCGCACGCGGCGCATGGCCGCATCGCAGATCTGCGTAAGCATGCCGCGAATGCGGCCAGCCTCGGCGCCCACGTCTTCCGTCAGGCGGGGAGGCAGCCAAGATTGAAAAATGGCCGCCTCCACCAGCAGCTCCCGGTCGAGCCTACATACAGCCCATCGCGGAAATGCGGGAGTTCAGTGACAGTAATACCCACCTCAACGCTTCGCTTATGAGGCGTGCAATAGTTTTTCAGGACTGATCTATAATTCTACAATATAGGTAACATATCAGTTCTGCGTTTGATTAACATTTATTTATTTAATTAATCACATACTTTAATTAATGTTTTTAAATCATGAAAAATATTAGATAACTATAAATTTTCGATGATCTATTTGCAATTTTATGTTTATGCATGAACAAATTTAAAGAGCATATGCATACATATGTTTAATGTTAACCATTTTTAGTTAGCCTAACACATTTAAATAAAGTTATTTCGCTCACAGTTAATTAAATGAAAACAGAGCCGCAGTAGCATAAACACCGCATAACACTTAAAATTAACAAAAACGTACTAAAACAAGTACTTTAGAGGTTGTGTTGTTAAACAATTCCACAAACCATCAACAATATTTTTATAATCACAATGGTGCTAGTCTATAACTATTGAAATTCAAAAAATTACGACTAAATGAAAAAAACCTCACTCGATAAAAATGAACACTAATCTATTCCTTTGGTAAAAGTACTTTTTGAAACACTTGGTACACAACTTGAAATGAAACTCTTTGCCAACCCATCTGGTGAACGTGATACAATAGCTTAATGTGCTTCGCATCTATACTATTTTGAAACTATGTCTACATATTCAATGTTTTTGAGAATAATAATAATAATAAATTCATTTATTTCAGGTAGTGACACCCATATAAACATTACGAGTATACAAATTGAATTCAATACATTAAATTTTAAGTTACTAATACATATTTAATTAATTTTAAAATAATATAGTAGATTAAACACAAAGTGAAAAATGTGAAATCGAAAATAACAGTCAGGAGCAGGATTTGAACCTGCATCTTCTGGATACCGTCCAGATGCTTTACCAATTCAGCCATCCTGACAATTGCTCCTGACTGCTAATTTCGATAACACATCATACTTAACGTCTTTTGGGTGACGCTTGCGCCATCTGTCGGACGTATTTTCATACATTATACCGACCAGGTAAACTTAATTTTACAATTAAGATTTTTACCTAATAATGACGCAAACCCTATAAATATTTATATATATTATTAGCATTTGACATGCTTAGCACTATACATTAAACACAAAGTGAAAAATGTGAAATCGAAATAATGTATGAAAATACGTCCGACAGATGGCGCAAGCGTCACCCAAAAGACGTTAAGTATGATGTGTTATCGAAATTAGCAGTCAGGAGCAATTGTCAGGATGGCTGAATTGGTAAAGCATCTGGACAGTATCCAGAAGATGCAGGTTCAAATCCTGCTCCTGACTGCTATTTTCGATTTCACATTTTTCACTTTGTGTTTAATGTATATTGCTAAGCATGTCAAATGCTAAAAATATATATAAATATAATATAGTAGATTTAAATATAATTAAAATAGCTGGAATTTAGTTGCCATACCTATACGAAGAAGAGGTTGATGTATGCCAACCAATATCCCATTGTCCGAATGATATATGCGGCTCATGAAGAGGCCCGTGACTTTCTCATAACCGCGTGAAAGTCATCCACCCTGTTCATAGCAAACATGCCGGACGCACTGCATCACCACGGCAGACCTAGTATGCATCGAAATGCGTTGTTATATTGCGCCCGCAGCGCGTTATAGGCCCGCTGCGTGTAATTGCGCAGAGGTATAAAGGTTCCAGCAGTATGAATTAAACAGGGTGACTTTGACTTGGTCTGAACATTTTGCAAATCGTCGTGCTAACATATTACTCTTAGCAGCTAAGAACCACCTTTGCCTTTCAAGGTCCTCATCGTCTTTCAATTTTTCTGTTAGTATATGGCCTAAAATACTGCAAATATTATATAATTAATATAATAACACACAATACAATTTTTTTTTTTAGATTTTTTTTTTATTATGGTAGCTCTTGATTTGGCTTAGTAACTGGTCATTGTTTTATGCCGCTACTATATCTGGAAGATATAACCCAAAAAGTAGCAGTTTTCAGCGGCAGAGCCACTGACAAAAGCTAATTCTTAAACAAACTTATTTGTGACTTTTAAAAACTGTACGATAAGATTTCGATAAGTAGGAAGCGCGTACCGTTTAGTACCGCTGCTTATTTTTTTATTTTATTTAGATTTGCTTATTTCCCATACTTACTTATTTTTGATATCCACGAGAGATAATGCCGTGATGACTTTAAATAATGTAATTACAGTACCTGTCCTCTGACAATATTCAAATAAACACAGTGATGAGTAAGACTGTTCAGATTAACAATCTGTACATTCAATAGACAAAAAGAGTTGTCAGATACATTGGTATTAAAAAATTAAAATTAGGTCATTGGACCTAATTTTAATTTTCGTTTAAACTATATGAAAAGTTTACATAATTAATGTTAGCTACTACACGTTAAGTCAAAAAAAATACGAACCATCAATTTGCTTTTTATACAGAACTTATAATTTGTTCGAGCAGAGTTTATGATTCCGTATAAACTTATTAGTCGAGTCGGGGGTCGATAATGACGTAATAACGTAAGTACTTCCGTAGCTGTAAGCGACTAAAATGATACTACGGTCGTATGCAAATATAATGTGTTACAATTTTTGAATAGGTACTAAATACATTGTTTGAGATACAGTTGTTTTGTTAAGTTATGTAAGTCATGAAGTACACTACCCACACGGCGTTATTTTCCCCATAAACAGTTCTCGTTATTTCTTTGCTCTCGTAATACTATTGATATTACTTTAGCCAAGCATTCGCTACAACATCCAAGAATATACTTAATAGGAAATATATTTTTATCATTGTGGAGTAAAGAACAAAAATGTTTTCAATATCCGGTGCGCGGTAACGCAAATAAATACAAGTTATTTGCGAATATAGTCAAATCGTTTTCTGTACAATAATATTACATTTTTAAGGAGCGACGGTATATGTAAGGTTAGAAAACGAGATTGTAAAGAATTACACGTACATTCTGGAGATATAACAAACTGCAAAGGTTGAATAAAGGGGATAAATGAGTCCGCCTACGTCATTTACTATATATAAGTGACTTTTACTTCACCGTAAAAGGGTGGCCACACAAGGCTTGCATTTGATTTTCTAATAATCCTACTTTAACACAAGGTGTAAAAATGTGAAATCGAAAATAACAGTCACGAGCAAGATTTAAACCTGCATCTCCTGGAATGGATGATACTCCATGTCAGCAATACCGAGCAATTATCACGATGCTGCATGGCATCAAATGCTTAAAAAGTATAGGAAAATATGAAAATTACATTATTCTAATTTTTAAAAAATGTATAGTAAATAAATTAATATAAACTTTTACTGAAACATAAACTAAGGAAATGCTTTTAACTTTACCAATAATAGAGATCGGTAACATGTTACTGATACCGAAATACCGATAATGTCAATCTCTATAAAAGTAAGGTTGTAATAGCAGAAATTCACGGAGGGTAAGCTGTAGTATTGTTGGCACCCCCTTAGTCATTGGCACTTTGGATTTTTAATACAAATATTAAGAACTGGTATAGCAAAACACATCTGTTCTACTTTTTTTCATAATCTGCAATAGTAACATTTCATCCATCCATCCATCAGCCTTTCTACGTCTACTGCTGGACACAGACCTCCCCAAATTAATTAATATAGTGCTGTAATCGCCACGCTTGGCAGGCGGGTAGGCGATCGCAGTGGATGTTGTTAATACTCGAGGGAGTGCTGCTGCCCACTCCCAACCGAAATCCCCTTAGTCGGATCCTACGACTCCCATGGGTGGAGAGGGGTGGAACAATTCTAAAGCCGGCCTCACACGGCCATAGTAACATTGCTTGCAGAAAAAAGTAGGTTTTATAATATTATAGCTGGCAGTACTAAAGAAAATAAATATATACCGACGCCATGCAGAACTGTTTAAACATCACTTTTTAATAAGGGGTCATCAATTAACGAATGTAACATAGATAATTTATTATTATGCTTAGTTTTTAGGTAAATAATGGCAATGAGTGCTTTTTCTGACCAATTTGTTATAATCTTACTTTATTAGGTGCCAATGACTGATTTCTACGTGTTAATAACAGTAACTGTACTTATGGTGCCAATGACAGTAATTTCAAATATAATTTTGTTCTTTTTTTTGTTTTTCTATTAAAAATCTCTAGTTAGATTGATTAATGCATTTTCATTTGAAAATATACATGCCAGAGAACCCTTTATCAATGTTTGCTGACCTATCAATTTAAAAAATATACATATCAATCTTAAATATGCTTAGAGTGCCAATCATTATACAGTTTACCCTATTTGTTATATTTTTATTGAATTCGAAGGCATTCCGGGCATTCATATGATTTAACGCAATAAAATCCCCACCCGTTTATGCGCAAAACTTTTGTGGTAGTTCATAAGCTTTGAATATAAACAACATAACATTTTCATGGTACATATTATGTTAAATGAACAATTCTGTGAGTTTTCTTTCTTAGATGAATCACATTCGGGCCCAGCACACGTAACCATGATTAATCACGTCAAATGGAACGGAACTATATTTTTAACAATTATGATAAACTAGTGGTTCCCCGCAGCTTCGCTCGCGCAAATAAATGAATATTGAAATAGGAACGATTTTGTTCAAAAATACTGTCTCTAAATGAAATTAAACTATTAAGATTAACAACTGCTACTGGAAAGATACAGCTCAAAAAAACTAATACTAAATATAAAAAATGGAGTTCACAGAGCTGCAGTAATTAATTATCAATAAAACCAGCTACAGGTATATAGAATAGTTATAATTAATTACCTGAATAACCACCCGGATGTTCACAAAGCAGCCGTTTGTAGGTACGAAGAGAATTATTTAGAAAGACGATCGAAACGGCGATTGCTTGCGTGGAAGGATACAGCATTTTCTGGTATGAAGTATGATTCTAGAATATTTTACGTAACGTATACGACGGAAACGGAACGGGAAAGAACTAGTAATTAAATAAATAAAAATCGTGTAAGCAAATCTAATCGTAATCTCAGAATGATAATTGCAGTGAATAATAATCATTTTGCAGCGGAAAGAATCAGTATTCGCATCCCAACTAACAAAATTATGTCATATAAAGGGTGGACTAACGTTTTGATTTCACTTTTAGTCATATAAAAAGGTTTTATAATAGTTTTATATAAGAATATATAACGCGGGTTTGGGCGCACTTTATATAACAATTTAGTCGTGTAAGGGTCGCTTTGTGGTCGATAATTAAGTTGCATAAAAATCACATAATAGTTATATTAATTAAATATGCAACGTCTAAGTTATATTAACATTTTTAATCGTCACCTTTAAATCTCTTATATGACTATACCTATAACCTTGTATATACAGACATTAAAAAAAAGAGTATATCAAAATTGTTAAGCTAGATGTCAGTGCAAACTATAGACAACATTTTGTATTTTTGTAAAGTGTTTAATAATTACTTTTGTTTTAATAGTTACGTAAAGAAAGCCTATTAATAAAGATTTATACTTGGGAATTAAATTTTTTCGATAATATCTATGGTGGATATGTTGAGATTTTAATCGGCCTTAATAATATTGGTATTTCAATATTCATTATTAAAATAAAATCTATTAATTGCCATCAAAGAGACCGCCATATTGCTATTAGTTATTGGGTGACCGCATTACGACAAGTAGGTATATAACAATTCGTTTTATAAAGGTTATTTATACAATTTATGGCCTCCACCATGACGGTTGCAGTACAATTTTTTTTTGAGATTATATGAAGATTTTGTTGTTGTTTTTAACGATTGGTTTGCTCTTAATTTTCTTTTAAAATCATCATTTAACTTAATTATTTAGGTACCACTTTTCTGAATCGATTGTTATATATTAATTAAAAATTGGCGATTGAGTTATACAAAAGTCACCAATTAACGTTAAAATAATCAAATGATTTATAAAAGTTATATTACAATAACGTTATAACCTGAAAGTTACATAAAGGTGGAAGTACATGACTTAATACGACTGTTGTATAAAAGTGAATTAGAAAATCATTATAGGACAGTTTGTTTTGTAGATGTTGTATAAAAGGTTCTAATTTAGGCAAAAAATGTCGGCTCATGACTATTATCTAACTGAAACACTCGGGTTAAACCCCAGTCGTATAAACGTTATATGGCAGAGACGTTATATTATAGTCATAAAAAAATGATGGAAGAGACGTTTATCAGACACATTAATATGACTTAATTATATATAACTAATGTGTTGTATTGAGTACAATTTTATAACTGTTTAGTTGCTGCAAAACAGTTATAAGACCCTTATATGTCTGTTAGTTGTATAATCTAATTTAATATAACATTTTTGCTACTTGGGATGCGGCTGGCACAGGCGTCTGCCCGTTCGTTTGGGTAAGCACACTTGGATTACCTTGCCGTCCGCGGAAGCCTACTGCGAAGGTGTGACGTCCAAGTGCGCGGGGCGTCGCACGAGAGTGCCTGAAGGGGCTGCCGCCTGCGGATTGCGGTCGATACGACGCGGTGCCCGTGATCCGCCGTAGTAAGGGCGGGCGAGGACGCACGGTGGGTTTTAGTGGGTGAGTCCCACACTCCGTTGTCTCCCCGGGCAGCGGGGTGTGTGGTGATGGACTAAGAATACAAGTGTCACCACCCCATTCTTACCCACGGATGTCGTATGAGGCGACTAACGGCCGAATACTGAAACGCTACTCAACTCCGTCACTTAGGTAAAGGCCTCCTATATATAAGCATCCGTCAAATTTAATTGGTATACACAAACGCCACTCAAGTTATTTGAAACCGTGATTAACTAAGCAGTCCTCAGATGTTTACATCATGGCAACACCTACCCAAAAAGTATGTTCTCAGTTACCAAAGTAAATAACTTGGTGTCGTGTATTCATTTTGGCCATACATAATTGAACAAACTGTAAACATTGAACGAAAATTTATTACATTGATTCGTGTAACCTAGAACGGAACACGGCCGATTTGACGGGCGTAAAAGAATAAACTTTACACACATTAACATGTCAGATCCATCCATCCATCCCTCAGCCTTTTAACGTCCACTGCTGGACATAGGTCTCCCCCAAGGGGGGATAATGCCGTAATCGCCAGGCTTGGCAGGTGGGTTGGCGATCGCAGTGGATGTTGTTAATACTCGAGGGAGTGCTGCTGCCCACTACCCTGTTCATTGCCCCGAACGACGGTGTGTGCGGTTAGGAACAAAAAAAAAACGGGTTTCATAGTGCTGCCGAATACAGAGTTCAAAAAGCACAGTTTCTTTGGAAACGCGGAACAGTGCACGAAACTCCACATTATTGTATTTTTCGAAAGCGTCAAGTTTTTCGATGTTTCTTGACTACCTGAATGTCTTTCGATATCAGAAAGCGATAATAATGATGATAAACTTACTTATCATCACGCCATTTCCCTTGCAGGGTAGGCAGAAAGAAAGAAGAAGAGTGCCAAGAGGCTCTATTCTTGCATACATCTCTCGCTTCCTCAACATTCATAACTCTCTTCATACACGCTCGCCGGTTTCGGAGACTCCTGACTCCCCCTTCCTTCAATACATGACCGATTTGGTGTAGGTAGGTGAGTCTCGGTCTCCCCCTGTACCTACGTCCTTCCACTTTCGCATTGTATATCTTCTTAACCAGTCGATATGATGATAAAGACATTTTTTAATATTTTAATAATAGTATGTAATAGATTTAAGACACGTCGCGACCACACTTAGATTTAAGGGCTACTTAGAACGATTTGACAGTTCACTTGATAGCAAAATGGCGTTGAGTAACGTTTCAGTATACGTATTTTTCACTGAGTGGTGTTTAAGTTGGGCTTGCGCTAAGTTGGACCTATATTTTAAGATATGCTTAAATTTTACTTTTGAGAATGCGAATTTCGGGTTTAGGAGCTACTCAAGAACCTAAGTAGCTGTTAAATATTTAAGTGACGTTTCAGTATTCGGCCGTAAGAGAAGTAAGCAAGTATCGTCCATTGCATGACTGGTGGTAGGGCTGGGTACCAAGTGGGAGCACTCACTTGGTATCGGGCTCGAGCGGGTTGGTATCACCATCTACCGTGTGACCGGCCATGAAAGCACGTCGTTGCGTTTTGGCTATAGCAGGAAATAACCGTTTATATTTCATTTCATATCTGTGAAATGAATTGGTGAGCAGCGGCTTGACAATACTCTCAGTATAGTCGAGTCCATGGCGACGGTTACCATTTACCATCAGATGGACCGTGGCTCATCTGCCACTACATGCAATAAAAAAAAGGCCATTCTTGCCAAACTAAAAAAAAAAGTTAAGCACACTTAGCCATATTTCCCCACCTACAACGCGCCGTACCACGCTGTGCTTCCAAAAAATAAGTTTCAAGCTTGTAGCTCTAAAAATGACGATACTTCCATACAACTTTTCATCCCCCCTTTTAACCCCTTACAACCCTTTTTTCGCATTTAAAAGTAGCCTATGTCCTTTCTCAGGCTCTAGACTCTCTGTGTACCAAATTTCATTTGAATCAGTTCAGTAGTTTTGGCGTGAAAGTGCGACAGACAGACAGACACAGAGTTACTTTCGCATTTATAATATTAGTAAGGATTAAGCGAAATTTATATCGTTCACGATTGACGTGAGGTTTATACAGGCCCATAGCGAGTATGATAGTGGTTTCGTCTACGTATCTCGCTCAAACTTATGTGTATACTATGTTCTTACTCTTTGCAACGCCGAACCATTTAATATTAAATCAATGGTCTAATACGGTATGCCAACTGAGCTATCGTGACATTCACTCGGGGTCATCAATACATTCCTTGTCAATGTCTTAGTGATGCCCACGCCATCAGCTGTTGGATGAATTTACATATATTTTTATGACCAGACAACCTTAATTATTACATATTATAAAAATGAAATATTTAGCCAAATGATATATTTATATATATAAATGAATATGTTATTTTTATATATTTTTTTTAATAATTTGTCATGGTTGGCCATGTAACTAAACATTTAAGGCAAAAATGTGAAATTGAAAATTTATTAAAATTAGTCTTCGGTTTCCACTCAGCCAGTCATTATGAAATCCGACCTTGATACTTGGTTAAACCAGGTTGAACAAGCAAGGGGTGTGGTGCCGGTTTACCTCCTAGTGGTGCACCCCGGGCAACGTCGGCAGTCGCTGGCGGCTAAAATTCCGGACAGGATGGGTCTCCGCGTGTCCCTCTGGCTCAGCAGAGGGCACAACGGTTAGACTAGGGCGTTGGAGCTGGCGGGGCCATACTGGCTCTCCTGGCTCTGGAGTAGGGGACGGCAGGGCCACAGCGGCCCCTCCTCACCCAAGATTGTAAACCTGATTGTCGTGGTTATGTCTCGCGGCCCATTTCAGGAACGAGGGTCTTGGCTTAATCGCCCGGACCGCGAGGAAGACAACCTCTATAAAAAATTACCCCGTATCTCAAGCTCTGGCGCGCGGCGAGGAGATGCATGGCTGATGGGTAGTTCAGTCTTGAGCGCGGCCCCAGCCAGGGTACCTGCGGACCCCCTGTGTGGGGTAACAAATGTACGCTTACCCGGGTATTGGGATCTCTGCCCGGGTGGACCTTTATTTCTCCCTCAATCGTGGGAACTATATGGATAATATAATACCAAAATCTAATACAACGACAGAGTTGGGTGAGACACCCAAGGCTTCAGCCGAAAGGGGTCCGGCTGTAAATACGGCCCCTATCAGTGCAACCGCGCACAAAACGCGCGGCAGCCGTAAGTGCCGCAAAGGCAGAAAGACGTCCCAATCGTCAAGGGACGAATCGGTGGCGGGCAGCTCGGCAGGCACCTCAGCCACTGAAATGTCTGCAACCGAGGAGGGCGGCTTGAGGGAGGTCCCCACAATGCGGCCGGCGGAGGTCGCGGTTTTATTGGAGCCACTCCCGTCGCGCTTCTGGCGCAAGCGTACCCTATCTCAGGGGGGCGCTGCATCCGATGACGGGAGCTCGACGGAGATGCCTCCCCCGAAGGTCACAACTTCGCGCAGGGGTCGAGGCGTGAACCGCCCAGGGACGCCAGGGCCAATGGTATCAGAGGCTGTCGCTCGAAGAGCGAGGCGCGCCGAAGGGGAGCTGCAGGCCGAGGAAGAGGTTGAGCAGCTCTCTCTGAGGATCCGCGAATCGACGGAGGAGGTAAATACTCTGTCGGTTGCGGACCTTAAAAGGAGAGCCCAAGACCACGCAGCCATCATCAACAAGGTGGCCACGAAGTCTGTGAACATCAAAGGCACCTTCGTGCGTGCTGCTAAGGAGGCAGTCGCTGATAACATGAGGGTGGTGGAAGCCCTGGCTAGGCGCTCCACCAATGAAGAGACGGAGTGACTGCAGGCAGCTAACGACCATCTTACGGTGGAAGTGGCCGAACTGCGGGCAGACAATAGCCGCCTTAATGCCAAGATCGAGGAGCTGCAGGCCAAACTGGTGCGGCTTGAGGCGGCTGTGCTACTGGCAGGGGCTGGATCTGCTGAGCTGGACAACATAGCACGGCCTACTGCGGCTGCTCCGACCACCGAACAGGCCTCTGCTGGCATGCCGGAGGAGACGGCGCGCGCGATCTCGCGTCTTACGACAATGGTTTGCGCGCGCCTGGAAGCGATGGAGGCACGACTGCCTCCTGAACGACCCCTCCGGCCTCCACTCGCTGCCGACAGGCGGAAGGAGACACCCAATACCACCTCAAATAGGGTGGTAGAGGCCTTGCCAGCCCTGGCTAACCCACCAAATGCCAGTGCCTCTCAGGTCCCTGTGTCGGAGGAAAGCAGGGTCACGGTGGTGCGGAAGGTGAGGAAGAAGAAGTCTTCTCCCCCAGAAACTGTCGGGCCCACTGTTTCACCCGCTGCCGCACCCGCTGTCGCATCTACTGCTACGCCCAAAAGGAAGAGGAAGACGCGGCAGAAGAAGTCGGCACTCGTGGCCCCTCGCTCGCCAGTAGTGATAGTAACATTACAGCCGGCGGCTGAAAAACAGGGGGTTATATATGCCGACGCTATGTTGCGTGCGGAACGGGCCATAGACCTCTCCGCGCTTGGGATAAACGAGGGGCTGAAGATGCGCCGGTCTGTAACTGGTGCCAGGGTACTTCAGCTACCCAAGGCCCCGTCACCAGAGGTGGCTGAAACTCTGGCCGGACAACTTCGGACAGCACTGGATGGAGTGGCGGATGTTGTCCGTCCCGTCAAGTGCGCCAATCTTCGCGTTACGGGACTGGACGACTCTGTCACTAGACAAAAAATCATTGCCGCTGTTGTTCGCGCCTGCAACTGCGCTGCCGAGGAGGTCCGGGTTGGTGACATCCAAACCGGGCCTCGAGGAATGGGCATGGCCAAGATCCGCTGCCCTATTGCCGCGGCCAAGACGCTCGCTGACTCAGGGAGGCTCCTGGTGGGCTGGAGCGTAGCCGGGGTCAGGGCCCTGGAGCCACTGCCGCTGCGGTGCTTCAGGTGCCTGGCACTGGGGCACACGAGCCAGCTGTGCCCAGGCGATGTCGATCGGTCTCAACTGTGCTACCGGTGTGGCGATACCGGGCACCGGTCGGCGTCATGCGTGGCTGCACCCCGCTGTGCGGTCTCCACGGCGTCAAAACGCTCCTCGGAGCATGTCATGGGTGGGAGGTCATGTAGGCCTCCCATAGTAAAAGGGAGATTGGTGGCAGCCCAAGGACCTCGGGCCGCACGCACGACTGAAGTAAGCCGCCTGGGCCAGACCGGCATATCTTCATAATAGGTGACAATGTCGGTTTCCTCCAGGCGAATCTGAACCACTCCGCTGGGGCTCAGGACCTGCTACTGCAGTACATGGCGGAGTGGAGCATAGATCTGGCAGTGGCCTGCGAGCCATATTTTGTCCCCCATCAGCCCAACTGGGTGGGGGACCTTAATAAGGATGTCGCTGTCTTGTCGAGAGGAAGTGTCGGCCCTCCCCTCTCCACTCTTGAGAGAGGATCTGGCTATGTCGTGGCGGGATGGAGGGGCTTTAGCATAGTAGGTATCTACTTTTCCCCCAACCGCGGCCTGGCAGAGTTCGAGTTATTCTTGGACTCTGTCGGCGCCGTGGTTCGCAGACAGTCGCCGAGGCCTACTATTGTCCTCGGTGACTTCAATGCAAAGTCCCGGGCGTGGGGGAACCCCGCCACGAATGCCAAAGGTAGGGCCGTCGAAGAGTGGTCCCTGCTCTCTGGTCTGTCCCTCATCAACAGAGGGACTGTCCACACCTGCGTGCGGCAGCTGGGGGGGTCCGTGGTGGACCTATCGTTCGCCACCCCTGATGTTGCGCGGGGTGTGTGTGACTGGAGAGTGGAAGAGGAGGTGGAGACGCTATCGGATCGCCGATACATCCAGTTCAGGCTCTCCACCCCTCCGAGGCTACCGGGGCCCCGGCGCGGTACTGGCAGACTCTCCAAATGGGTATTGGGTCAGTTTGACCACGAAATGACCCGTGAGTCTGCCATAGTGCAGCGCTGGAGCTCTGCAGGCAGGCAGGGCAGCGACAGCATAGATGAGCTCGCAGGCCAAATGAAGAATATACTCACGGCAGTGTGTGACGCGGCGATGCCGAGGGCCCGGCGGAGGCCGCCGCGCCAACAAGTTTATTGGTGGTCATCCGAGATAGCTAATCTTCGGGCGGCCAGTAACCGAGCGAGGCGTGCTTACGTCCGGTGCCGAGGAAGGAGTACCAGAGACGCTGTCCTTGATGGCCAGCTGCGGATAGAATATTGCAACAAAAAAAAGGAGTTGCAGCTGGCCATCAGTCGGGCAAAGGAAAGGGCCCGCGAGGAGCTATTGGCGAGCCTCTACAGGGATCCGTGAGGGCGCCCATACCAACGGGCGCGGAACAAGCTCCGTGCCCACGGCGCCCCCATCGTAGAGTCGATGGAAAGAGATCTCCTGTTGGAACTGGTGGGGGGTCTGTTCCCGCTGTCCATAGGACATGTCCCCCCAGCAATGGCTCCTCCGTCGGTGGTGGAAGGGGAGGCACAAATCCCTTCTGTCACTGACACGGAACTGGAAGTGGCCCTCTCCCGCCTTCGTGGACGAAGGAAGGCACCCGGTCCGGACGGCGTTCCGGGACTGGCACTCGGCGTCGCCGCTGAATATATCAAGGATGGGCTCCGGGAACTGCTCAACGCATGTTTGAAGTCTGGGTGGTTCCCGGAGCAATGGAAGTGCGGAAGGTTATATCTGCTGCGGAAGGAGGGTCGCCCACCGGACTCTCCTTCCACATATAGGCCGCTGGTGCTGCTTGATGAGACGGCCAAACTGTTCAAGAAGGTGCTCGCGGACCGTCTCGTCCGGCACCTCAAGGAGTCGGGCCGGGGCTGTCAGAATCACAGTTTGGATTCAGGGCAGGCCGCTCCATAATAGGTGCATTGGCTGCCCTGAAAACTCTGGCCACCGAGGCAGTGGCCAGAAGGGAGGTCGTTCTGGCAGTCTCGCTCGACATCAAGAACGCCTTCAACAGTCTCCCTCACGAGACGTTGAAGGAGGCGCTCCGATTCCATGGGGCCTGAGGGGCTCGTTGGCTAAAACTGAGGCTCTCCTGTTCCATGGCCCTCGCCGAGGTCCCCCCCCGAGGAGCATGCCTATAGGTGCAGGGGGTTGCCGTGCCGGTGCAGACCCAGATGAAATATCTGGGTCTGCACCTAGATAGTAAGTGGAATTTCGGGCTGCACTTTGCCCAGCTCGCTCCTAGGCTCGTTAATTCTGCCGCAGCCTTGGGTAGGCTTCTGCCAAACACTGGAGGCCCAGGGTCGTCCTGCCGCAGACTTTATAGTGGTATTCTGCGGTCTATGGCACTGTATGGTGCACCAATCTGGGCGGACTCCCTTAACGCTTCCAATAGGGCCCTCTTGCGACGTCCGCAGAGGGCCATAGCGGTGAGGGCAATTAGGGGGTACCGAACGGTGTCCTGGGCCGCAGCCACACTGCTGGCAGGTGACCCGCCTTGGCCTCTCCAGGCCGAGGCACTGGCAGAGGTCTACTGGCTTCGTGCTGCGGCGCGGGCCGGGGGTGAGGAAATCTCCGAAAGGACCAGACTCTGCCCAGGCAGAGCGCGTGAAGCGGCTCGAAGGACGTTGATCCGGCGGTGGAGGGGGGAGCTTGAGTCTCCCGGAGCAGGACGGGAGATTTTGGAGGCAGTTGCAACGCACCTCCACCGCTGGTTAAATCGAAGGTACGGCAACCTCAGTTTTCGGTTGACGCAGGTACTTACCGGACACGGGTGTTTCGGTAAGTACCTGCATCGTATTGGTAGGGAAGGAGCCCCCGAATGCCACGAGTGTGGCGCCCAAGTTGATGACGTGCGCCACACTCTGGAGGAAAGCCCCGCCTGGGGGCCCCAGCGCCACGCCCTGTCGATGGCAATTGGAAGAGACCTGTCGCTGTCGGCCGTAGTAAGCTGAATGCTTGACGGTGACGGGTTCTGGTCGGCCATTGCCTCCTTCTATGAGGCTGTAATTGCACGGAAGGAGGCCGCGGATCGGGAACGTGATGCGTTGGCCCACGCCGACTCGCTCCGCCGGCGGTGACTAGGGGGCAGGAGGCGTCGCTATGCTCACCTTCTCCCACCGCCTTGATTACGACAGGACGTGGCTGGTTGGCCATCTGCCTGGGGCGTCGGAGTAGAATGTCGAAAGACGATCCTCTGGCGCCCCGCTAACAGGCGTGGAAGGGGCCGCTGTGGTTTTAGTCGGTATTCCGGGCGTAATTAAGATCTGCGCGCCCGGCGAGTCCTACATACCCCTCCGTTTGTCACTGACGGAGGGGATGCGTAAATGCATTTCCACAGCGACAACAAAAAAAAAAATGGGTGCGTGTACTTATGTACGCGCGTGAGAAGTTATACTTCTTTGGCATCATTAAATAATTAATATTAAAAATTTAAAATTAATATATTTATATAATAATTATATATTTTAAATATATTTATTTATTTATTTATTTAAAACTTTTGCACTTATATAAGATACAAGGCGGACTTAATGCCTTAGGCATTCTCTTACAGTCGACCTGAGGTGGAGCAGAAATTAACAATGGTAGGTGCAATAGACAAATAAATATCAATACATAATAATATATACATATATACCAATACATATAACTAATACTATGATAAACCTACATGATGTACACACCTAAAATAATATAAGAAACATATATATGATAAATATACTTACATAAATATATAATAAGTATCGAGTTGATAAGAAGTATCATTAAGGGGACTCTGCCAAACGACGGAGATACAGTTCACGTACACGGGCTTTAAATATGTCACGACTTGTAGCCATCCTGATCTCCAGAGGCAGCACATTCCAAAGAAGGATAGCCTGTACATTAAAAGAAGAATGCACAAGACTTGAAGAATGAGATGGACAGTGTAGAAGAAGGTTATTAGAGGAACGAAGATTTCGGTCATGGGTGGTAGATAGAAATTCAAAATGAGGCTTTAAGTAAGTAGGAGCGTTAGGGGAGTATAAGAGGGAATATAAAAGTGAGAGCACCCGATAACTACGTCTTTGCCGGATGGGCAACCAATTTAGTTGAGAGCGAAATTTGGAAATATGATCGAATTTACGAAGACTAAAAACGAATCGAATGCAATTGTTGAGAAGTCGGTCAAGTTTATTGAGCAGATCTGCATTCAGGTCGAGGTAGCACACATCAGCATAGTCGATGATAGGGAAAACCAAGGTCTGAATCAGCATTGCCTTGGTCTCAATGGGAAGAAAGTTCTTAAGTCGATAAAGAGAGCGAAGAATTCCCGTAACTCTCTGACTGATAATTGTAATTTGAGTCCTCCACTCTAGCGTACTGTCCACAAATAGACCAAGGTTCTTGACGACTTTACTGTATGGAATGATAGACCCATTGTAGAAAATTGGTGGCAGACTGGTAACATTAGATCTACTGAGTATACGAGAGCTACCGATTAATATGGACTGGCATTATGGATTGGCACAATATTTTTTGGCATATATATTTAATATAAATTTATATAATATATAATTAATATATATATATATATAATTATTAAAAACCAAATTTAGAGTATAATAAATATATAAGACATAATTTGTACTAAATATTATAAGATTCTTAATTTTAAATGTTTATTATTGATTATTTAATATTTTAAAAATAAATTTAATAATAAATTCAAAAATTGAATTTAAGGTTGGTCATTTTTTAAATATTTTTATTGATTTCTTAATTTAATATTCACTTTTCATTTTTATCAAAAAGTTGCATCAAAATTAGTTGAGTGGTTTTTGTTTGATGCGCGAACAAACAAACAGACAAACAGACAAAAATTCTAAAAAATATTGTTTTGTGTTTACACACGCCTATATAGCCTATTACAGTCATTTTTTCTCAAATATCTTGTAGAATATAGATTATTATAACTTAGAATTAATAAAAAATGTATAACAGCGCCATCTTACCGTATTGCTTAGAACTACCACACAATAGTGGCAACACGATTATTCGTAGTACTAATTATTTCCTGTAGATATCGTTTTCATGTTGATAAGATTATTAATTCTTATAACCAATACATAAAGTAGATAATAATTAGTCAGCTGTTATCTGTTATAGTAGCAATAGTTATTATTTATTAGTGATTGTTGTTGTAGTGAGAATATAATATTTGTAACATCAAAGATCACTGTAGTTATTTGGGTGATTTTAAAAAGTTCTGTAAGTGCCTACCAGGGCCATGTCACTCCCTAAGAGCTTGTTTTTATTTAAAATCGTGCTCTCTAGTGGGCGGAAGAGATACTAATAATTATTAGTGGGACTCGAATGTTGTTAGAAGAAAATATTTAGATGATAAAATTGAATAACAGATGGCGCTGTAATAAATATCAGTGCAATTCTATACAAAATGTACTATAACCTGAATCGCACAATATTTTTTTTTGTAAATAAACTATATATACAAATATAATTGTACTTCAAATGTACTTGCTTAGGCAGTACATATACTAATAGCTTTTTTTTCGAGACTTAATGAGCGGTTAAGCAGACAACTTCATACTGTAGACAACTTCATACTGTTAATTTTGTGTCACAGATGCGCGCGCATCTTAAAATTTCACTCTCATCATTTTTTCATAACGCGCCTAAAGAAGTATAACTTCAAAAAAAAAAAAAAAGTTTGAACAAGCAAGGTCAAATTAATCCTTATTAGACTCACCGCACCCTCCAACTTGTATTTGAAAACAAACCCTTCCACTTTGCAGAGTTAAATTGATTTGTTATATCAATATTTAAATATAGATTTAACTTTAAGTATTAGAGAAGTTTTAGACTTAAACTTATGCCACAGCAAACAAAATTAAATGCCGTGATTTTCACATATATTTTGAGCTTTTGACGGGATTAATTACTATAACAAAGTGTGAAATAGAAAATATTTGCTATGAGCAGGAATTGAACCAGCGTCTTTTGGAGCACCGAACTAGGCACTCGGCGAGCACTGCTACTGATCTCTAGTAGCAGTGCTCGCCGCCTTAAATTTCCGTCTTCCCGTCTAGGGTGACGCCCCAAGCATTTGTCAGATGTAGGTACTCATATTTACATAAATTATGCTGACAAGGTAAGCTAAATTATTGTAATCATTATTAAAGTAATATTAAGCTTAATTATTAGATACAATTAAGAATAGTATCAAATGATGACACGGCCACATATATTATATATGTTGTTATTTATTTATGATTATGATTTAATATGTTAGAGAATAGAATTAAATTAATAGAAGTTTATATTGAACGTCGGAGGATATAGTCAGAAACGCGTTGATTAATGATTTTATGATGTGCGATATTGTTTATCATTAGAAATGGCTTATTAAATTCAAATTTTATTGAATTTGGTTTCATTTGATATAATTTATAAACACAAATGATTGCAATAAAAAGTCTTTGTGTTGTAAATTATGTCCAATCAGAGTAGAGAGGAGGCCTCGAGTGGGGTCGAGGCACAATCTTGACATTGACCTTTACGAAAAATATTGATGAGCGTGTGTTTTCTGAGTGCAGAAACTTGTTGATCGAGCAGGATTATAGCGAAAATGTGTGATAATAGTGCTGTAATATTCTAGTGATAAAACCAAAGCAATTGCAAAGATTCTGTATACCCGAGGCTACGGCGATCTAAATCTATATATATATAAATGGAGAGCCGATTTTTTTGTTCGGTTATACTGCAAAAACTACTGAACCGATCGGAATAATACTTATACCATAAGATGCAGCGTGTTTCGGATAAGTTTTTAGTATATGATATGTTGGTGATTACTTATGCGGAACCTACGTTTTTTATGTGAAACATCCAATGCGGAGACAGGGTAAAACCGGCTCATAGCGTGGCGACGCTTTTACCTTGTAATAGAAATCCTATCCGAAATTGTTTTTTTATCGACAATGCTATGAAGCGAGCGAAGCCGCGGAAAATGTACCAGTTATATAATAAATAGACTAAGGTAGTAGAGAACTTGACTGCACAGGTGGCGGTGTGGTGTAGATGCCGGCCTCCCGCCCGTGTGGTGTGGGTTCTATTCCCACACAGGACAACTCTTTGTGTGATCCACAAATACTTTTAAGCTTTTTTTATTTTACTTTTTTTTATTGCGTCGGGTGGCAGACGAGCCATGGCCCACCTGATGGCAAATGGTAACCGTGGCTCATGGACTTAACCGAGAGTTGCAAAGGACAGACATATATCTATATATACATATTATGTATCCAACCCGCACTGGGCCAGCGTGGGGTGCTATGGCCTAAAACTCTCTTGCCATGAGGGGAGACCCGTGCCCAATAGTGGGACTGAAAAAGAGTTGAAAAAATACTAACAATTATCGTGACTATGAAATAATCTCTATAGCGCGAGTATAATTTTACAGTGGCAGAGCCTATCTATGTATAATTATGTCAATATGTAGCTTCCATAGATTTAATCTTCAATGCATCTTGTAGATAGACTAATTGCCGCGGTCCATTGTCTCCGCTACGGCGTAGTAAACATACTCACGTCTACGCTGCCGTAACATATTATCTGCTCGTTAACTACGACGATTCATATCATTCTGTAGCGGTTCAATTAAATATGTATAGAAATAATGGACGCTGTATCCTACCTAATGATAAATAGACGTGGTTTCATCAACTTGCAAGCTTTTAGGACCTATCGTAAAAATATGGGGCATCTATACTTTTAATATTCTGTTAGAATTTTTTGGTTTGTTTAATATAAGGAATTTATTTCGAAACGGCGCATTAGTTACGTAGCATTTTGAAGTGAAATTTAGGATTGGTTTGATTTTATTTTATTTCTTAAAATAATAAAAAATCACTAACATGAGAAGTTGTAGCTTAATTATGAATTTGAATTATAAGTAAACACAATATTGTTGTGGTGAGTACAATAACAACATAATTATGTAACTTTAACTTAGCAACACAGACTAATTAGTAAGTATTACTGAGAGATTACTCAGAAAATTTGACTCTTTAGATCATCAAAAATTTATTATTAGCTGTCTATCAAAAGGAGATGTACCAAATGGCCATACTTACATTCTCGGCCTGGAAAGGACATACATAAAACAATTTTTTGAAGATAAATGACTACCCTATTGCCCTGTGTATTTCTTTTCACACTAAAACTTTTGGATGATGAGATAAAAGACATCCAAGGATATACTTTTGAAATTGAAATACCTCAAAATCGAATATTTGATCAAAAATAACACCATAATTATAAATAAATAAAATAATATCTACATATATAAACAAATAATCAGGCTTAAAATCACTAAATATATAACTTACACTCATAAAATCACAATACAATATTCACGATACACAATACACAATAACAACAGTAGATGAGTAGAATGACATTACATGACAGATGTAAAATGTTTTGCCAATATTTTGAATTATAATTGATACTCTTGATTAGAAATAATATCAGTTATCACCAAATAATTATAAAAAATATTTTCTTAAATAGTCATAGTACTATTCTCACGAAATTATTTAAGAAATAACTACGTAATATTGTTTTGTAATATAATAGTATCAAAGTTTTTAATGTTGTCAATTCAGCGTAGTGGCAATATCCTATTTGATTGTCAACAGATAACAATAATTCACCAATAACCATTACGATAAAATACAAATTCAAAATAATAGCTATTTTAACTATAATCGTTTTCTGAAGTTCTATCAAGAAAAGAAAACCACTGACGGATTTTATAAATTATTAGTTTAATTTTAAATATTGAAAACATTATGGCCGCCACAAGCCGTAAATGGTACATGTCCTTTGAATAGTTGGGTTTATTCGTTAGTACTTTCAAATGTATTCATTCCATTTATGTATCATTACATATAAATAATAATGTAACGTTTTTAAAGTGAGCAAAATGCATTTACTTTTTCTCTATTGTATCTTTCTTTTTTATCTTGCAAGTGGTGTTTACCTTTAAGTGATTGTTACATTGTGGCATGTTTCTAATTTTAGCATTAATTTAATGTATTTATGTAAACAATCGTTTTATCGCTTTAATAAAAAAATAAAATAGAGACGTAATGCCTAAATTACCATACTAAACTAATACATATTTTAATATAGGAATTATTATAAAATACTATTTTATAAAATGTGAGTAGCCTTATAATTTTAGTCACATCTGGTGAAGTTGGTATGTAGACATTTACATAAAACGACTGCAACTAGATGTGACAATGATAGATTATGTTAGTAAGCCGGATGTGTTAGAAATATAAAGTTTTAGCTGTTATTTAAAACTGCTTGTGATTTTAAGTCTTTGATATGTTTTGGTAACTTATTATAGATTTGTGCAACTTCATACAATATGCATTTTTCCAATTTAGGGTAATTAAATGTTATGAAAAGATTCAAAAGGCTTGTTTATTTTATCTTAATTCTTTATTCGAAAACGATACTAATTAGATATACAAATACAAAGATATACATATACAAAGCTAAACCTATATATCCAGAGAATCTCTCAACAAAAAGCTGTACAAGTAGTACAGCTTCTTCTAGAGAGTTTACTAAAACCAATAAATTCAAGTTTTACCGAATGCCCCACGGCAAGACATTTCTGCTAAGCCACAGGAAAGCGGCCGTCAAATTCGAGTTGAAAATTAACCCACTATAAAAGATATCAAAACGTTGTTGTAGTTATTTTTCTTTCAATCATAAACAATATTTACTGAATTCACACCTATTTGTTACGTGTACTTTATGTATAAATTCTTTACAAAATATTATTCTTACAAGGAGTGATTTTGTATTTATATAAAAAACTTAGCTCTTGATTTGTTTGAAGCTATCTCTGTATGTCACATACTAATTAAACACCCATATACGAGTACTTACCAGCATTTAGCAAAATACACTCACATAACAAACATACTCATAACTATTACATTATAATTTATTCACACTCTAGGGATACATTAAACAACTTTTTCTTTCTAAACAACACAGTTATATTGACGTGTTGCGCCCACGTTTATTTAAAAATAATTCTTATGGATGACCTATCAGTTATAGTTAAAAACTTTGAACATACTTCGGTATCGATATCATTTAACTGTGAGCTGTCCCGGGCTAAAAGTTTTCCATGCTAATATACTTATTTACTTAGGTATTTATCATCACGCGATATCCGTTACGTACGGTTGTGAACTCCACAGAGAGAACAGTGCCAAAAGGCTCTATTCTGGCATATATCTCTCGTTTCCTTAACATACATGCTCGCCGGTTGTTGTTGTCAGTGTACGGGGCTCCAGCACGATGACTTGCACGGAACTGTAGCCTACGAAGAGCCTGCCTGCGGTAGCCAAGATTTAGGCCACTGCAGCAACTCACCCAAACGGTCCCCGCACGTCAATGTAGTGCCATAACACCGCTGGCGAAATTTAGATGCCGGCACTTGAATTTGCCCGGGTTGTACCACATCATATAAATATGATCACTCACGGAGATATCGGGTCTATATATTAAATCATACTAGAAAAAAACTAATATATTATTTCGTTACAAAACGACAATTTCAAACTTTAACTCCAAATAATATCGAAATATTTCAAGTAAGCTACATTGTTTAAATATTAATACGTCATAATCACATCTCTACGATTACGTAACAGTTCACGCCAGATAATAGATGAGAAGGCCCGAGTATAGATTCGAACCTCAACTGCCAATAAATTTTGAAGGTCTTTGAAATTGTCAGTAGTGGAAAGCTAAAATCAATTGTGTATTGTCTGTTGTGATCATTCGCGATGAAAGCATAACGGAAAATAAACAAACCAACAAGAGTAATTTTGTTTTCTGAATAGGAACCATTTAGTAACTAAAAATCAATTCAATGTATCTTTATATAAAAAAATAACTGACGGACTGACTGACATATCAACGCACAGCTCAAACTATTGAAGCCAGAACCGTGAAACGAAACAGAACACGTATCTTTGATGCTCTAAGCGACCACAAGAAAAGATTTTATACACATCCTATCCAAAACGGATTTATCACTATTACGCGAGCGAAGCCGCTCGTCTATTATAAGAGAGTGTATTACCTTCAAGAAAAAAAAATCGTTGCGAATAGCAATGAGAAGATTAACTGAGACAAGTTATAAAAATAATAGCAAAAACACGTTTAGCTCTTTCAATAAAAAGGAAATTATACTAGATGTTGCTCGTGATTTCGTCCGCGTGGTTTTCAGGATTGTGTCACTATAAATTTCAGTCTATGGTACAATAGTATATAATCTATGCAAAAAATGCTATCACATAGATTACCGGGATAAGAAGTTCCTCATAAAAAATCTTATAATTAGGTTAATCTAGGTAATAAACTATCTGTGTGCCAAATACTATCCAAATTGATTTAGCGATTTTTGTGTGATTGAGTAACAAACATCCACATATATCTATACAAAAGACATTCTTTACATTTATAATATAAAGTTTAGTATAAAAAGGAAATTGAATGATAACATTCTAATTTAATACAAATGAAAAGAATCTTAAATTATTAAATAATATCAATAGAGTTCTTACTCTATTGATATTATTTAATATTTTAACAGTTGTATATTAGTAACAGGATGCCTGGAAGATGTGAAAAACAAAAATCTCTTTGCCCCGAAAAGCTCTCTCTTTATCGGTATAATATACAGCCTTTTAGCGTCAACATCCGTTCAAAATATAGACGTATTTCGTCATAATTAGAACGGATGTTGACGCTTATTATTATTGAATTCGGATGAGTAGTCTCCAACATTATCCCTGAGATCTGAACTTATAAACATTACCACTTTGTAATATTAGTGCCTATAGATATATTTCCTATACATATTTTTAACTGAATATGGCAAGAATCAACTAACTAATTAACTGTAAAGACAATCAATAAAATAACTCTATAATGCTAAGTACCCTGCATACGAGAATGCACGTAGAACCTCGAACTGATTTACTGCAAATCATAAATCAATAAATATCATACATATAAACATACAACAAAATCATCATACATGTAAAGTAGATTATTAAGGATAGAGCTGTCTATCTACATCGTTTAACCCTTTAACCAGCTTATATATAACACGGCATTGATATAGCTAACGTCTAACTAACGATTTAAGCTAACGTCATTAAGCTGAGATTAAACAAAGCTAGAAGCGTCTGTTTGACCTAATTAAAGAGAAATAAACAAGCCATTATATGCCTGAAAAACGGATGGATTCTTTAGGGTAGAAATTTTAATATATTTGTAGAAGTTGTAAGTTTGTAGTAGTAAGTATTTGTGAGTTTGAAGAGTGATTCTATTTAAATTAATTTGACATGATATAGACATAGCATCACGCCTGTATTCCCCGAAGAGGTAGGTAGAGGTGTATTACACAACCACGATCCGCCAGCTATGTTTGAGTCCCACGTAATAGGGGGCGAGCCTATTGACGTCTCATCCATTCATTCATCAGCCTTTCATCGTCCACTGCTGGACATAGGCCTCCCCAAAATGGGAGGCTTTGCCATAATCGCCACACTTGGCAGGCGGGTTGGCGATCGCAGAGGATGTTTTTAGTACACAGGGGAACGCTGCTGCCCAGTCCTCCGGTAATCCCTTAGTCGGCTTATACGACTCCCACAGGAAGAGACCAGGTGGAGCTATTCTTGGTGCCGGCCCCACATGGCTATAGACGTCTACCAGGCACATTTCCAAACTTCGGGCTACGACTGAGAATTTATCTTTTTTTTTACGAAAAATCTCTATAACACTGAATCTAGTAGTTTATATCCCAAAAAGGGGACGGGTCTCGTAGGCTAGAGATTTGTTCCTTAAAGACATAACGAAGATTTGAGGAAGGTTCCGAATCTTTAAATACAAATTATAAATATTTACGGACATTTCACACAACGTCCTCTGGTCCCAAACTAAGCTTAACGCCTGTGCTATGGGTAATACCAGATTACGGATATAATACATATATAAATTTTATTTGTAAATACATACATATAATAGATAATAAATATCTGTGTTCATCACACAAATTGTCCTGAGCGGGAATCGAACCCTCGACCCTCGTGTACGGTACATTACCGACTACGCCACGAGGCCCGGCATAAAAAAAATATGTTTCATAAAATATTTTATATCGCGTTAGAAAGTTACTGACGAGCAATCAACTTTTTCGTTTCTCTCTGGATGGCTGGATGGTATATTTAAAATATATAATTAAATAAATTTATATAATGCTATCTTCAAATATAAAATAATATCAATAATATCAACCAACTAGCTGTTACCCGCGACATCGTCCACGTAGAATTTCATAAAAATAAATAAATCAAGCTTTGAAATTGAACTCTTTTGAATTCAAAGGTAAAATTCAACGATATTATGGGAATTCGTGTTATAGATACCGTCTCACCTTTTCCACATTCGGATATTAAAAGCCCTTTTAAAACATTTCCTTGCAATGACACGTAGATACTACTCGCAATCTAGTACGGGACCCCAATTATTTTTCCTAAATTAATGTCCGTGTGGTGATGGACTAAGAATACAAGTGTCACCACCCCATTCTTTCCCACGGGTGTCGCATACGACATGCGCACACGCGTGGCGACTAAGGGAAGTAAGCAATTGTCATACATTGCATGACTGGTGGTAGGGCTGGGTACCAAGTGGGAGCACTCACTTGGTATCAGGCCCGTGCAGGTTGGTACCACTACCTCCCGTGTGACCGACCATGAAGCACATCGTAACGTTTTGGCTGTAGCGGGAGCTGTTTATTCTTTCATTTCATATTTGTGAAATGAAATGGTGAGCAGCGGCTTGACAATACTCTCGGTATAGTTGAGACCATGAGCGTCGTTTACCATTTAGCAGCAAATGGCACGTGGCACTAAATGCAATAAAAAAAACCTAAGTTACTCCTTATAACAACGCGCAAGCTATCTGCTAGTGAAAGTCCCGTTCAAATCAGTCTAGCCATTCAGGAGATTTTATTAACTCACTTACAGTTTTATTATAAGTATAGATGATAAGGTAATAAACGTAAGCGCAAGGAGTACACAATACTTATTACATTAGCATAGAATAGGTTTCAGCTGGGAATACTACACGGATCCATTTTACATAACAAAAGAAAGTTATTGGTATTCTCGTTGAATTGAAAATTTGTAGGCAACTGAATAGAAATCCTATAACAGTGTTGGTAGAAGTTAAGCTGCGGGCTTAGAGTAAAATTCACAAAGTTACCTTCGAGCCATAAACGTCTTGTCTGTGATTGGCTGAGAGGCCGACCGGTGACGTCATGCCGAAGCGTGATGACAAAAACCGAGAATGTACAATATTTTGAACGAAGTCGATGGTCGATAGGTCACGTGACCATTCAAAGGGCTGACGTTTTCCATACAAAACGCTAGACTGGATTTCGAAAGCTAACAAAGTGAGTCGATGCCAACGGTCACTATTAGGTGATCTCTAGTCGACCACTCAAAGTGCTTCGATTTTACTTTCAGTTGGAGCGAAAGCTTACGACTGCGTACTTACTATAGTTTTTTATTAAAGTTTATACGTGTTTAATCATTTTATCTTCTTAAGTTTTGTTGTTTGTTGATAAAAATATATTATTATCTACGGTTAGGTACCTATCATAATAGTTTTTAGTTATAAATATGTGTTTATTTTGTGATCCACAATTTCACACTACAACTAGAGCAAAGATGTGTCGCTTGTGCTTGTGGAATGCGTTGATGCTGTTACATATAGAAGAAATGCAACAGCGTGAAAAATATTTACGACAATTTTCGGATGGGCAGTATCACACTGACTATAGATTTGAGAAGGAGGAATTCCTGTCTGTGTGATGAGCTCAAACGGAATAAAACTAAGAACATCTAGAAAGATCTCATTGGAACTCAAGGTAAACAATTTGACATGTAGGTAATAAAAACTACTAGCAACTTACCTATTTCATCCATCCATCCATCAGCCTTTCGATGTCCACTGCTGGACATAGGGCTCCCCAAATTGGGGGTATAGTGCCGTAATCGCCACGCTTGGCAGGCGGGTTAGGGATCGCAGTGGATGTTGTTAATACTCGAGGGAGTGCTGCTGCCCACTCTCCCCGGTATTCCCTCAGTCGGCTCTTACGACTCCCATGAGTGGAGAGGGGTGGGACAATTCTAAAGCCGGCCCCACACAGCCAACTTACCTATTTACCCATTTGTTAATTTTTTAGGTCCTAACAGCCCTTAGCTTTTACACAATGGGATCTTACCAAAAAGGTATCGCTAAAGAAGTGCACATGGCCCAACAAACGGTTAGTTAGTGCCTCAAAGAGGTCACAAGGGCTCTCTCTGAATGAGCTATCAACCTTAGAATATCAACCTTGTGGATCCGATTCCCACACACAAGAGAGCAAAGAACTAAGGTGGAGACAAAGAAGAAGAAGAAGAAGTACTTTTGAGATATAGGTTTTTGTCTCTACTTGCTTACATCTTCATAAGCTTATAAATATCTTACAGATTCTACAGTATGTGTAACTTTCTGGTTGTACTGGGAGCTATTGACTGTACCCATGTGGCTATTGTTCGTCCAGCTACAGATGAACCATCCTTTTTAAACAGGAATCATTCTTTGAATGTACAAATGGTATGTATTGATTGCTGTAATTGTAACATAATTGAGTACTTACTTATAGCATGAAGTCAGGATAGGGTCTAATAAAAACTAAATATTTTAGTGTATGATAGTGACCTCAAATTTATAAATGTGAATGCAAAATTTGGTGGTGCAACCAATTGCAGCCATATTTGGCCAAGCAGTAGCCTCAACATTCATATGGAATCTCAACAACAGTCTGGTGAAACAGCTTGGTTGTTGGGTAATCGTTGCAAAAGACTCATATTTGTTATTCATATAAGTAATGATTTATTTAAATCTGCAATCTTACTTAAAACATTTTAGGTTAGTGGTTACCACCAAAGGAGCTACCAATATCAATGCAGTACTAGGATCCATGGAAGAGAATTACACTAAAATGCATATTAAAACACATAATTGCATTGAAAGAGCTTTTGGTGTTCTAAAGGCCAGGTTTTGTAGGGACAGCATGTTTTATAGGTGCATATTATCACACAAACTATGCAGCAGAAAATTGTAATTGCATGTGTAGTACTACTGCATAATATAGGCACCTACTCGTAGAGTACAGGGATTTCCTAGAGAGGAGGAGTATGAAGATATGGTCTCCACTGAACCAGTACACAAATCAATCATTATGTATAATGAGCCAGCCCTAATTGTAGGGAGAACTGTGAGAGACAGCCTATTTAGAAGTAGTTTCTAAAATTGTGGCTATTAGGTAACTATATCTCTAGTTCAATTTAACTTTTGTATTAAATAAATATTTGCAATACTTTCTATTCACAATCACATTATATTTTATTAAAATATATCTTGTATTTCTTACTAATACCTATTTTTAATTACAGAGGTATGCACAAAGGTACTGCCATTGTAATATGAAGTTGAAGCTACAAGTACATAAATCTTTTGAAAACTAAAGACAAGGGGAGTATTATTGTTTAATTAACAGTTTATTCTGACGGCCTATTCACTTACACAGTTCTCAAAATTGATATGTGGGGTTTATAACTTGCAGTGCAGAATTAGATTATCATATAATAAGTATTACTGCCTATTATACAACTATCTCCCCCAAGTACAAGTTATCCTTTGTGTTCAATATTTTCATTACTTGTATAGGTACCAATTTTTAATTACAGAGAAACTTACTGGGCTTATAACTTGCAGTGCAGAATTAGATTATCATATAATAAATATTACTGCCTGTTATCATGGACTTAATAAAAAGAATACGTCCATACCTGTTATATAACTATCTCCCCCAAGTACAAGTAATCCTTTGTGTTCTATATTTTCATTACTCATATACCTATTTTTAAATACAGAGACACCTACTGCAGTGCTGCCGCTGTAATATGAAGATGAAGCTACAAGTACATAGGTCTTTTGAGTACTAAAGCCATTCTTCTTATACTTAATCACATTTGTTAATGAGAGAACCATGCTACATGGTCACATTCTTAAAATAAACTTTTTTCCTTGTTATGAATTTGTATAGTAGGTATCTTGGATGTGGATTCAGTCGGGATGGTAGATACACCACTGATGTAGACAGAAGAATGAATGCGGGAAATAGAGTGAACGGAGCATTGGGACAACTTCTCGGCAGTCATCACCCTCAGACAGAGGGCACCTGTCGCAATACACAACGCAGTGCTTGTCCCAACGTTATTATATGGAAGCGAGTAAAATCAATGCGGTCGAAATGCGATCTCTGCGGAGAATCTGTGGAGTGAGGCTGACTGACCGCAATCGTAACAACGACGTAATAGAGCGAGTAGGTATAAAAGAGAGTATTGGTGTAAAGATGCGAGGTTCGGACATGTGGAAAGAATGCCGGACGAGCGACTGGTTAAGAATATATATAATGCGAGTGGAAGGATGTAGGTACAGGGGGAGACCGAGACACCTACCTGGACCAAATCGGTCATGTATTGGAGGAAGGTGGAGCCAGGAGTCTCCGAAACCGGCGAGCGTTGTGAGAATTATGAATGTTGAGGAAGCGAGAGATGTATGCAAGAAGAGCCTCTTGGCACTCTGTTCTCTCTGCCTACCCCTACTAAGGGAAATGGCGTTATGATAAGTAAGTAAACTATTTTGTCTTTACCCTTACCATGCCGTTATGCTATTCTATATTATGGTGGCTACTATCGGTGTTACAAGCACTAGAAACTGGAGAATTGCCTATCATGCATCTTATCCAACTTATTTCCACTACCATCGTCAAAGTATGACACCTGGGAGCTAGGTAGCTATTGCGAAAGCAGCTTTCTAGGGTCTATCCAATAAAACAACCATCTCATTATTTATTAACATAGGGTTACAAAACATATAATCTATACCACAATGAAACACTTAATGCTATGTTTCTATATACTATCACACAGTTATGAATTCTTAATGTAAAGGATTGACAGACAATCTAGATTGTATTACAACTATCTAGGTCTAGCTTATATAACTGAGCACTAAAATACTATATTGATTGCTTTTGATTCTATACAAACTCAAACTATTATATATATTTTTATTGATTTACCCCACAAAGTATAGATACTTTAACTATTCGCTATCACTATAACTGTGAGTGATCACTAGAATTCACTAAACCACTCACAATAGTGTCTGCAATTAATGTTTTCAAATAATTAAAGTAAAAAATATAAACTTGTTGAATTTTACTATTGTCTCCGTCTATCTGGGCCCTAAAAACTACCCACTACTGTTTCAAGTGATGCTGCTTCCTGCCTAGGTCCTCCTCCTATTGCAACCTTCTAGTTTCAATTGCCCTAAGCATTTATGCAATGGGTTCAAACGGCATTACAGCCAACATATAACCAGAGTTCTCCACCAAGGCCTTGTTTTGTTTGAACAGTTTCTGTAAATAAATAGTATTTTGAGAGGAAGTTATTAAAACCGTCACATATTATTTCATCACATAGATCAAAGACAGTTGTCATGCTGCATGTACTGGCTATTTGAATAACAAATTCCCATTTTTAAAACAATGTTTATGTCATATATAATGTATGTCCTAATAAAAAGGTAAAAATATATTTGGAACTAAAATTTTCATGCTCAAATTTTTAAATGTATAATGTATCCTGTTGTATATATCTTGTTGCTTTCCTGCTTTTTTTTATAATGTACCTATGTTCATCATCAAATCTAAACATTCTCATATTCACTTGCACACATGTATTTTAAAAATATATTAGAATAGTAGTAAGTGCATACTCACACTTTAACTACATCTCCGCTGGTGGATCTAGCTGCACATTTTCAAGGATCATAAAGCACCTTTACCTATAGCCAGTTTCCAATGTCTATCTTCCATGTATTTTATTATTACGCTAACAACAATATCAGAGATGCCTCAATATCACAGTTGCAGTGTAATTTACGTTACACTTCAGCAATATTGCTAAATCGTAGCCTTATTATCATGTAATTTTGTTGTGTTTAGCTTCAAGTACCCTAATATGTAATGTTATTCTCATTGGGATTCGTGACCATAAAACTAGTTTTCTTTCGTCTTCTTTCTTTCATATCTGAAAATGCAATTACATATTATATAAATTATAAATTTGCCGATGTAGTGTTTGCACTGCATAAACGCAATATTATTATAATAGGTACTACATACCTTTACATAAACTCCATTATTACAACAACTTGGTTGCTTATGCTTTTTGTCATTTATTTTAATAATTAAATTTTTCATTCATTTACAGACACAACTTTGCATCAGAGTAATAGAGTATATTTGTATGATATAGATTATTCTGTCAAACATCAAAATCAAATGACATTTGTTCGTTCGGGGACCTTCGGTGACCGGCCGTTACGGCCCTTTATTACAACAGTGAGTTACAACCTCACTATTAAAGATCGCGGTTCGACATGACTGTCATTGGCAACGAGCGCTCGTCGTCGTTTTTAAAGTGAATGTTACTCTAAGCCTGCTGCTTATTTTTGATATTGGCAAATGATTTTTGACGATTATTTTCGTCCCTGTGGTTTTATTATAGCTTATGGCCTTATATTACCGGTTTGCGTTGTATTTTTTTTTATACTATACGGATGGTAAACAAACAAACATACCACCAGAAGGTAAGCGGCTACCATAGCCTACAGACGCCAACAACACCAAAGGCATCACTCGATAGGAAATGGAGTGGAATAATAATAAGGAGAGGATAGAGACCCCTCACTATCCTCTCTTTACGTTTGGGTCCCCGGCACTCTCACTTACCATATGAGGCACTCGTTGTGTCTAGTACCTACCGTGTTTGATATTCTGTGAGAGTTACTTTTTTTATTGCGTATGATGGCAGATGTGCCACGGCCCACCTGATGGTAAATGGTAACCGCCGCTGGTGGACTCAACTATACCTCACGCTCACCATTTTATTTTACAGATATGAAATTAAAGAATAAACGGCTATCTCCTACAACCAAAACACCCCGATGTGCTTCATAGCTAGTCACACGGAATATGGTGGTACCAACCCATTCGGGGCCGATAACAAGTGAGTACTCCACTTGGTACCTGTCCTACCACCAGTAATGCAATGGATGATAATTGCTTATTCCCCTTAGTCACCTCATCCGAAGGAAAGAATGGGGTGCTGACACTTGTATTCTTAGTTCGTCACCACACGGACAATACTTCCCCGATCAAGCCGGCCCATTTATATCGGGATAAGCAAAGCTCTACCACTGTCAACTATGTCTTGTATATAATATTTACAGTCGTTTTTAATTGACTAAGAGTGGAATTGCTAGACTCATGGCTACAACTTTAGGTTTTGTAGTAGGCACAAGTAGTGCTCCCACGTTATTTGTACGTAAACCATGGTTGTTCTGATGCTAAGTCTCAGAATCAGTTTATAAACTCAGCAATCGCAGGTAGTAGGTATCCACCACCCGCCAGCGGACCACTGAAGTAATGTAACATAGTTCCAGTGGCCCGCCATTACAGGCGGAGAGACGGCACACGGCGGTTTAGTGGGTGAGGGCTCCACACTACCCCGTTCGTTGCCCCGAACGACATTAAGGTAAATTTTATCCCGCCTAAACAAAAAAATTGTAGTATCTACCATAAAAATAAATATTAATACGTACATTAAATATTCTCTTACAGTATAAACTAAAATTCACTAATTTATATCCACCTACCACTTACCTTATTATTATAATATAATTAATATACATAATATTGCGATGATTGAATGATAAATGTAAAACATTTATTATAGTATTGTCATCCTTAATCTTGCTAATAACTATTTTAAATGCGTAAGTGAGTTTGTACGCTTAATACATTTTCATGCTTTAACTACTGAACCATACATTATAGTCTGGAACCCGAAAAGGACATTGACTACAGTAAAAAATGAATAGTCCCCATGGAATAGAGATAAATTAGTATATATGCCGTGGATTAATTTATTAATATTCTGATGTCCACGCAGAAAACAGAGAGAGGAGAGACATTTAGTTATTAGTAAATAAGGGTATAAAATATACAATATTTATTCACAAAAATAATTATTACCACAAACATAACGTACGTTAAGGTAGCAATACTTTACTGAAAAGGTATGTAAACCACCTTTTCAGTAAAGTATTGCTATGTACGATAGTAATACTTTACTTATCAAAATTGTGTCTCAATTATCTTTTTCTATAGTCCTGTTTTACGTTAAATATCACATAACCACAGCAGTATTAATATAATATTCACAACGGAATTACTGTTTAGAAATGTTAGAGAAGATTTTCCGTGTTATCACATTTTCAACAAAAAGTAATAAATAATTAACTCATAATTTAGTTTATTAAATGATCTTTATCTCATTTAAAATATTAAATGTCTCAATCAGTAGATTAGTGTTTCAGTTTATAATAAATTAGCTAGAAAACAAACTTGTCTACGCAACGGACGCCATTCAACATAATTGTTATGCTCTTCTTAAGTTAGGTAACTTAAATTGGAAGCGTACTCCACGGCATCAAGAGCGCTAGCTCAGTTTTAATTATTTACCGGCATTTAATTTTCAACAAAGTTTCACCGTATATTAATTATTATATTGGTGTTTAAACATATCTCAAGAAACTTTTTGATTCTACAAGGAACATCAAATGCATATCTTGAAGTGCCGCTAGAATTAGGTTATAATTTTTGATTTTCAATAATATATAATTTAAAAAAAAAGAACTTGTTTCAGTTTCAGGTACACATAGTAACATAATGAAACTACGTATAGTTTGTAACTAATAAGAAACGATAGTGGATATGATCCTACATATGGACTTAAACTAAATCCATCCATCCATTCATCAGCCTTTCAACGTCCACTGCTGGACATAGGCCTCTCCAAGAGAACACCACAACGAGCGGTCCCGTCATGGGGAATAATGCCGTAATCACCACGCTTGGCAGGCGGGTTGGCGATCGCATTGGATGTTGTTAATACTCGAGGGAGTGCTGCTGCCCACTCCCTCGGTATTCCCTCAGTCGGCTCTTACGACTCCCGTGGGTAGAGAGGGGTGGGACAATTCTAAAGCCGGCCCCACACGGCCTAACTTATACTAAAGCGACCCTTTAAATAACAGCATTGTATAAACAAAATCACTTGTTGAGCGTGAGTTTATATTAATCTTTTACTTACAATCACGCCATCTCCCTTGCAGGATGGGCAGAGAGAATAGAGTGCCAAGAGGCTCAATTCTTGCATACATCTCTAGTTTCCTCAATATTCATAATTCCCTTCATACACGCTTACTGGTTTGGGAGACTCCTGACTACAGCTTTCTTCAATACATGACTGATTTAGTCTAGGTAGATTAGTCTCGGTCTCCCTCTCTAACTACATACTTTCAGAAAGAGAGTACTATTTTTCAAGAGAATTATGTCGTGTTTATCACATTTAATGAAATTCGTCATATACATATTTTCTCTTATATTTTTACATTATACATTTATATCGGCATCGGCGTAAAAAGCCTGTACTTACTGTATTGGGTAAATCGATATTAAATATTGCTTCTATATAAGAATCACAAAGTCTACTTGGTGTTTGACAAAGTTTACCAAAAAACGAGTTCGAATGGCGTATAATTTTTCCCTAAATGAACAGAGTTAGATGTTTTTATATCTATTTTTAGCATTTGACATGCTTACCACTATACATTAAACACAAAGTGAAAAATGTGAAATCGAAAATAACAGTCACGAGCAGGATTTCAACCTGCATCTCCTGGATACCGTCCAGATGCTTTGCCAATTCAGCCATCGTGACAATTGCTCCTGCTCGTGACTGTTATTTTCGATTTCACATTTTTCACTTTGTGTTTAATGTATAGTGCTAAGCATGTCAAATGCTAAAAATATATATAAAAATATCTAAATATTTATAGGGTTTCCGTCATTATAAGTTAAAATCTTAATTGTAAAATTAAGTTTACCTGGTCGGTATAATGTATGTTCCAGGAGATGCGGGTTCAAATCCTGCTCGTGACTGTTATTTTCGATTTCACATTTTTCACTTTGTGTTTAATGAACTGAGTTATTGAAACTGAAACACCAGAAAAGCAACCAATAGCTCCACGAACCGGTGATGAAATGATTATCGTTATGTAGTCTTAAAATAGCACTGAGTGTTTTATGCGCATTTTCAAGTGATTATAAGCCGTTGACGACAATATACTTACAAACTTCTTTCTTCTGCTTCAAAAATGATCTTAGCTCCACGATTAGTTCAGCTATTTTCTTGGGCATTTTTTTTTAAACCATTTTTCTACACTATTATCCGTGCCGGGTTTCCTCGCATGGTGAGAGCGATTAGGTCATAGTCCAGCAGGCTGAGCCAGTGCGGATTGGCAGATTTCACAAGCCTTCGTGAAAATCTCGCAGGCATGCAAGTTTTCTCACGATAATTTCCTTCATAAATTATAAAAAAATACAAACATAATTTCTCGTAAAGTAAACGATGTGTGCCGCACAAGGTCTGGACCTTGGACTGGGGATCAAAGTTGATGCCACTGTTTTCGCTGTATTTGCTTTTATTACTAGGCTGTTTCTGCTTTGGACAATACCAAACCTTAAAATAAATTCTCTAACGAATGCAACGGCGACCGTTTAGTCTTGGCAGGGTCACCTCGAGATACCACTGAAGGAATGTAATATGGTTCCAGTGGCCCACCAATAAAGGTGGAGAGACGGCACACGGCGGGTTTATTTAGTGGGTGAGAGCCCCACACTACCCTGTTCGTTGCCCCGAACGACGGGGTGTGTGGTTAGGTACATTTTTCCCGCCTTGACAAAAAAGGGCTGCCTTCCTTGATAATGCCACTTCAGTCAACTTGAAAGTCAATAAACATTATAAAAAGCGAGCCTGCTAAGTAAAATTTAACGTCAGCATCTTACATTGTTCATAAGGAGCTTACTTATCATGATAATTGCTCTCAAGGAGCTTACACAAACTTGTCACACACGACTTGTTATTAAATGTAATAGTAATATTATGTAAGGTAATTGATTATTAAAAGTAAGAGTCTGGAGGTCTGAGTAAGATGATTTATTAGAGCGTATAGCACCTCGCTAACAGGTCAGTAGAATATTTTCAAGATAAGAATATCGTATTTAAAATGTTCTAAAATATCAGACATTCTTATTACATTAAACACAAAATGAAAAATGTGAAATCGAAATTCTTATTACATTGTTGAAATCCTTAATTATTTGAGATAATAAACTAGCTGCTGCCGTTGACTTCATTCACATTGAATTTAATTACTCCTTATAACATTAGTTATCTGCCAATGAAAGTCCTATCCAAAATTGGCCCAGCCGTATTGGAAATGAACCGGATGAAAAACAAAACAAAAGCTTTAAAAAATCGTATTTTGATAATTTTTGTACTTTCATAAAGCATTTATTAAAAATCTGTTATTTAGACATTACGAACAGACACTTAAATTTTATTTATTTGTATAGATAATTCTTAGAACAAATTTTAACTATCTGGTGCTGGTATGCTATACTAGTTTTAAGAGAAATAATATGGTGCTAATATTTCAAATAATACTCCGATATCATTAAATAAGCACTACTTCTAACTTCTGGCTACGACATCAGTACTATTCATCAGCTAATAAGCTCTTACTTTAACTAAAAAAATATTTAGGCGTAACATCCCATGTAAATTAGATGTTTTTGCTGACGGACATAATGTTATGATCACGGTTTCAGTTATTTAAAAACATTCACTTACCTACTACAGAATTTTGAGAGTGAGTAGCAGCATTATTTAGCATCCATATAGTCCAGAACAGGAACAAGAAAAACACATAGGGTACCTTTTATCCCAGAAAACTGGATGATTCCTGTGGGATTACAATTTTTGCATAGCGATCATTAATGTGCCGTAAGTAATCTATAGTCATTTATACTCGTATTCAGAAATCATCGCGGGCAGATTCAGGTTTGATATGAATATTCATATTAAATAAATATAATAATAATTTTTATCTTTATATTAATATCTTTATTAAAGCATATGAACTGAATTTCATCATTTTTCATTAAAAAAATATTGGGTTAAAGTTGTGAATAAATCCAGTATACAAAATATTATCCATAAATACTCCACACCAAGTATTTTACAATTGGTATGCTTATCCCAGCACGAATGGGCTGGCTCGATCGGGGAAGTATCACCCTCTCACAAAGGTTCAGCATAAAACAATGGTAGGTACTCATACCGTTATGATTCATATAGTGAGTGAGAGTGCCGGAGTATTTTACACGCCTCATAAGCGTAGCGTTGAGGTGGGTACTACTGTCGTAGTACCCACCTCAACGCCGCAGGTGCTTCACACAAAACAACTGATTTTTCAAATTTAAAATGTCTCTATTTAACATATATTGCATTTGTAAAATAATATATACACACACATATCAAGAAAAAACACTATTTTTAAGACTCATGATATTTTTGATGCCATTTTTGTTATTTAAACTAGTTAAAAAACTGTTTAAAAAATTTCTGGTTTGGACGTCCGTGTGTCTGTAGGCATGTTCGGATACGACACACGACGGGTTTCTTTAGTGGTTGAAGGCCCCACACTACCCCGTTCGTTGCCCCGAGTGACGGGGTGTGTGGTAAAGATCATTTTTTCCCGCCTTAACAAAAAAAAAAGAAAAAAAAAGGTATGTTCGGATAATGTATGCTAACACGATAACGACCGAAATACGTGATAGTGAATATTTACGGTCAATTCGATGGTACACTAAAACCAGCGCTATCCTACCTTTTTTCTTGAGAACTACTTCCATAGACAATATAGTAGTACTTCTTAAAATTAGCGCTAGATGGCGTATATAACATGAGAACCACATTAGTACTTTTTGAAATTAGCGCCATCTATTTGATTTAATAAAAACCACTTAGTAAGACCAATACATTATTAGTTACTTATCAAATAATCAATTTTATTGTGAAAAATTAAGATTATGAGGCGTGCACTTCTGGATTTTCCAAAGTATTTACTCCTATCCTCTCCTTAATAACCTTCCTATCCACTTCCTTCCTATCCCTTTCCTTGGAGATGGCGGCACGCGATCTCTCGGTTACTAGCATAGCAAAAGGAAACAAGTACGGCAACTCAAACCCCGGGCGCGATAATTACCTACGCACGCAGGGCTGGTCACTGTTAGTTTATTCAATCGTCATCAATACAGAGCTAGTTTTTATTCGACTAGATCATAGGAAAAATAAAAAGACCCGTCGTTCTTAACTTTTGATTTGGTAAATGATGTACAAACGGGTGCCCGTGCGCCGCGCGAAAATGCGATGTGACTGGCGCCAACGAGGAGGCTTCTATGGTTTAAACCATGCCCACGTTCCAGGTTCACGATACTAAACTAAAATAAATTATCTTGAAACTTACTAGCATGCACACACGCAAACCGCGCTCGGTTCGTTTGTATGAAGATAACGCATTTCTTTCCTTATACTATGGTTGCTAGCGTCTATAGGCTACGCTAACCGCTTACCATCAGGTGGGTCGTATGCTTATTTGCCACCCATATAATATAAAAAAATAAAAAATCTTTAAAGGTTTCCCAAAAAGTATTGTTATAATATTGTATTAATAACATTAAAATATTTTTAATAACTATCGTGTACCGGTTTTATAATACGAAATAGAATCCTATAGCTATTGTTGATGTCCATAAAATTGCTAACTAATACACCGTTATTAATATAATCGGTACTTTATGCTATCACAAACAAAGCTTACTTTATTAAACTTTATTTTTGTTTGATCGTTTCCGTAGGACTTGCCCCAAACTTCAAAGAAGCTTTACTTCAATCGCGCGTAAAGGTTACAAGCATTTCTAGGTATATGTTATTTATTCCATTCAAAGCGTTTACCTCCTCAAGTTGCTGTTCGATTGGATTTTTTTATAACGAGGAAGGTTATATCCCCTTAAAAGCTATAATTGCGCTGCAATCATTAGAATGTTTAAAAATAACTGCAGTTGAAACTACGAATTTCAGTTATCTTTTTAAATAAATAAAATTGCAGTGCCTCTTTTTAATATTTAAATACCAAAAAATTTTAGAATGTATATGAGAGTAGTTATATATGTTACCTATAACAAGATCGCAATTTTTGAGGTTTTTGTTTATCTGACTGGCTGTTGGTTTTGACTAATCACCGGAATAGCTGTATCGATTTGGACGGGACTTTCACTGGCATATAGATAGCTGATGTTAAAAGGAGTAAGTCGGCCTACTTATATTTTGTAATAACGTTTAGAATTTTGTTGAATAGAGAATATCACTAAATTGCATATGAACGAAGTCGCCGGCGGCAGTTAATTTACTATCTTTACGCGGAAGTAGTCGCGTGTCTGCTACGCTACTTATCTGTTTATATAATTATTAAAAGAAATTTACTTACCTGACAATATTGTCCTAAATAATTATAACAGAACTAATTATAATTATTACTTATTCATTATATCAATGGCATGGTATTTTATGATTGAAAATGCATGTGCATTTTGTTGTGATAAATATTATTCGACGGCTATTTTCCTGATATATCACAACACAAATATTATCAATTAGTTATGAGTACAGCATATAAAAGAGACCGCACTTATTGAACATTCAATAAAATATCAAATTGTTATAAACATGCCAGCCCAGGATTGAAATTATTTAGTTATTGAAACATTAAACACAAAGTGAAAAAATGTGAAATCGAAAATAACAGTCAGGAGCAGGATTTGAACCTGCATCTCTTGGATACCGTCCAGATGCTTTGCCAATTCAGCCATCCTGACAATTGCTCCTGACTGCTAATTTCGACAACACATCATACTTAACGTCTTTGGGTGACGCCTGCGCCATCTGTCGGAAGTATTTTCATACATTATACCGACCAGGTAAACTTAATTTTACAATTAAGATTTTTACCTAATAATGACGCAAACCCTATAAATATTTAGATATTTTTATATATATATATATAATACTTAACGTCTTTGGGTCTTTGGTGTGTGTATGATGTGTTGTCGAATTCGACTCAAACTCATTTCTCTCAACAAGTTGTACATCTAAGTTATCGACAATGCATTCGAGTTTTATCTGTACTTCGTCATATTGATCGAATAAAGATTTTATTTTACCTATGCGTAATCCCAACTCAGTGATGTCGGTAGGGCTAAGCGAAGAAATATTGATTGTATTTAAATAAGTGGAAAAAGCTGTCAGTCGACCTTTGTAACTGCCTCTTTTCTTAATTAATTCTTTTTCATCAGACATTCTGGGAAGCAAGTGTTTCGTCAACCTGTAACGTTAAACAATAATGCAAGTAAATCGTTATGTTATCACTAAGCGACTGGTTGTTGTTCTATTTATTTGCCCTGTGTAATACAAATACAAATAATTAACAAAGCTAAAATTGGTTTAAATTTCCTTATATAAATACATTTGCAATAACTTTAGTACTCAATAACTTTAAACAATATCTATCTACTTTAGCAAAACTACTACTTATAACAATTTGCTGATTTTACGAGTCTATTTAGTTATATAATATTAATAAACAGTCGTAATAAAGACAAAAAATAACTAAATAAAACAATAATAATTCGTAAAACAACAAGAAAGTATGCTACTTAATGAAAGCTTAAATAAGTAGGTAGATTGAGGACGAACTTTACGCAAAAGTTGCGATTAAAAGGAACAATTTAAGTACTAACCTTAATTATCAGGCAGCTTTTACCTACTAAATTTACCTGACTAGAGTGATGGGTGGAAATTATGGCTTTTACCACTAAATAATTCTATATCGAGACTACTTGACCCGTAAACTTTGACTCGACACAAGCCCGTAAGTGCTTCAATTCTTTAAATCCGGTTCGATCCAGGACCAAATGATACGGAAGGTTAGCCCAGGTAATGTTTGAAATGAAAAGCTGCGGTATCCGTTAAAGCAAATTTGTAATGTGCTCTGTTACAATAATGTGAGTGCAATGAATATTTCTTAGCTTAACAGAGAGAACTTATTACTAGCATGCACACTTATATGCGCAAGCGTCTTGCGATGAAAAGTTTATCAGGCGCTTCGCGAAGTGTATACATACGTATGTACTTTTATGTGAAGATATTATATGTTAGCTATGTTTAAGTCCCACTTAATAGGGGCTCTATAGCCATCTAGTGTGCCCGGGCACACCTCCAACACCGGGCTGCTACTAAGAATTTTTGTTTTTACGAAAAAGTTCAATAAATTGCTCGACCCGGGGATCGAACCCAAGACCTCATGATTAGCAGTCGCACACAATACCGCTGCACCATCGAGGCAGTTAGTAATATTAAAATAGTATATGCAAGTAACACCAAAAGAATCTGGGTAAGGAAATCTTAGAAGATTATACATGCATTATTGATCCCTACTTTAAAAAAGAAAATTCTGGTTTATTATATTTTGAAGGAATTAAGCCCGAATGAAGTTCATCGTTATAGATTATCTTTCTGAAAAAATTATATGATAATTGATATCGTAACCCGTCAGTAACTACGAAAATGTATTAATGTATTTAGATATGCGACAGAAACGATGGAATTGACTGACGTTGACAACCATCACGAACCAGTGTCCTTGACGCAATCCAACATTATTGTTAACTAAGCTAATTCAATCATAAGCATATTGCTGTATACTAAGTACACGATTGTGTGTGTCATGTTATTAACAAGCAGAGAGATGTCATAAACTTATATATACTCAACCGTACTACTACGAGTACATCCTCTTAACGCCTGCCAGTTAAGGAAATAATTTCCGTACGAACAGAGTAGATCTAGTTGCAGTAATGCCCTATTAACATTTTCATCGGCAAAGTAAGTGTGAACTATGTTTCCGTGTTTTATGTAGTTAAAATATAATTGCTTCCTTCTATTTTTTATTTTTATTATTCAGATAAAGAACAAAATAACTGTGTCCTTCCTAAAGGTGATTGTTAATATTCTCCCGTATGGAGATACCGCCCACGGCTCTCTTCGCATTGATATGTTGATGAAAATAGAAAATTTCATTTAAATCATTCTTGAGGTATTTAAATCAAATTTCCTGATCTAAATCACAATATTTGCTGAAATAAAAATAGACTATAAAACATAGCATCACGCCTGTATTCCTCGAAGGGGTAGGCAGAGGTGTATTATACACCCACGACTCGCCAGCTATGTTTAAGTCCCACGTAATAGGGGGCGAGCCTATTGAAGTCTACCGGGCACATTTCCAAACACCGGGCTGCTACAAAGAATTTTTCTTTTTTTTTTACGAAATATCTCAATAACCCTGCCCGACCCGGGGACCGAACCCGAGACCTCATGATCAGCAGTCGCTTACACTACCGCTACACCACAGATACAGTTATACATATACTTATGTGATAGAAATTATGAAGGTAGGATGTATTTTAGAAAGAGCTTTTTTTGTATACTACATGTGTAGCAAACAAGTATAGGGCCACCGGACGGTAAGCTGTTACCGTAGCCTATAGACGCTAGCAACATCAACACCAAAGGCGGTGCCATCTCAAAAAAAGGCATGGGGAAAGGGAAGGATAATAAGGAGAGGATAGGTAAGGGGTTTGCGTGCTCTCACTCACCATATGAAACACAGCGGTAGGAGTAACTACCGTTGTTACAGGCTGATCTTTTGTGAGAGGGTGGTACTTCCCCGATCCAGCCGGCCCATTCATTCATGTGATAAGCACGGCTCTACCACTAAAATTATTAAAATACTACCTTAAACAACTAACAGGAAGTATTTGTGCCAGAATTGGTTATCTTGTTATTCATTGTTATGTTTTAATCATATAATTAACATCACAAACGGTAAACTTTCAACTTAATAATGTCTACAATACTTTGTCTTATTATTTTCGTGGAAATGTTATCACAATGTAGACCATTTGATTCTACGAGCTACGATCTATATCGACAGATCGTAGCTCGGAGCAACACTATTCGTAGCTTTATTGAAAAGTAATAAAAGTATATGGCACATGCACATTAAAGATAAAGCAGCAAGTTCTTAGTATGTAACTTGTCCGCTCCATTGTCTTAAGTCGTGTAGCGCTTAGAGGCATATTATAATTGGGGGTAGCGCAAATCTATACTTATAATATATTAATTCTTAAGACAATAGATATAAGTTTTAATTTTTTGTTTTTAATCCAACTTATTTAAAAACTTCTTTATATATCTATATAATTTATATGACCAAGCAAAAAGAAAAAAGCTAGAAAAAAATACCTATAAGTGTAAAAGAAAAAATAACTAGCGCGGTGATAATATATTATGCTAATATAATAACAATACAGCTTACACGAGTGTCTAAGTATACTACAAGTAAGACCAGCAATTTAAATCGCAATAAGTTTAATAATTAAAATGTTGTATTAGTCCAGTTTTGCATATTAATTCAATGCACTATTTCGGATTATTCATTTGAATAATTAATAATCTAAATTGAATAATGAATAATAAAATTAAGTTGAATAAGATCACAGGTACACCGGACATCTTTTCAGTAAACTTAAACTCATTTAAAAAAATAATTCATGATAATGTACACAATGAACACAAGATTGTAATGCTTTAAGTTCTAAACTTAGAAATCCATGTTCTCTTTTTTCGTTTTAGTTCTGGGCATAGAAATCATGTCTTTTCTTATTTATTTTATTCATAAGCATGTTCTGTTCATCTGTAAAATCAAATTCAAAAAATATCTTTATTTCATAGGCCTATTAAATAGCACTTAAAATCGTCAAGAATACACTAATAATTAACACAATACAAAAAATAAATAAATTTAATTAGTTGTACAATTAGCTAAGTAACAGCTTTAATATGGTTACATTATAAGAGTGTTATTGTAACAGCTGTTGATGAACCTAATAAATAAATAATGATAGCCTAGTGGTGTTGATATAAAGATATTAAAAAAAATACCGGTGAAATAACCAAGGTACATTGTCATATAAAATCTTAATAAAATGAAATCAAATTATACGTAACCAATTCCCAGTGAAACTGGCGCTTATGAAAATCTTATCCACCTAAATTAAACCACCATACAATATCGTAATATTAAACAGCCTCATTAATTAAAAAATATAACGACGAACAATTTGCTTTATTTTTTACCTGAGAAGTGATAATTATATTATTCCATAGTTGTTTTTAAGGATTAGAATATTTTGAAATAGATATTTTAAGAAGAGAATTAAATATTATTTTTGTTTAAAGTTGAGAACTTACATTAAATAGTAAAAACCTAAACGGATTGTTTTGCATATTTCACGATTATTACAGCTTATTTCCTTATACGCCCAAGGTAAAGAACGGGGTAGTAATATATTATGTTCTTAACCCGTGATTACATGGGAACTCCATTTTATGATGAGTATCACGTGATGAGCTCGTGAATTTAACGTCAAAATGGCTGGGAAAATAAACCAAACATAACAGTGTGACTGTTCACGAATAAAAAGAAAATTATCTTTTGAAGTGTTTAATAAAAACATAGGAACATTAAATTTCTCATTTTATTGTATTGCATAGATATGAATATAATATTGCTAATTCATGCGTTCCATTTACAAAGTATTTTAGAATGTAGGTCGTGTAAAGACAAGTATACGTGAAGGGAAGCCTCAGGCTAAAGTGACAGTAATGGAAAATATAAGCGTTCAAAAATATAATAAACAAGTCCCAAATTAAATTATGTTTACTGCTAACAAGTTATTGTGGAAAATGTTGATGTAGTAATGAGCTCGTTAACATTTGGAGATATGACACCTTACTTCTCCCATCCTAGCGATGCCGTTACTCATCTGAAATCTGAGAATGTTAATAATATACCAATCATATAATATATGTAAAAAAATATTCATGGGTATTCTACCACAATTGGGAAAAGTATAGTTTCTTTAACTTACTACTTAAACTGACATCCAATTTCAAGACACCTGTAGTGGTAATTGTCTAAGTGTCGGTAATTGTCTATAATATATGTGTTTCATGGTAAGCCCACTTGCATATTCCTTATTTTATCGTCTTTTCTAGAGCCTATTTAAATTGTACATCATCTGTCAGACACATTTTCTACATCAAGAAAGACATTGGCGCAGTATATCGCACAACCCATTCGTGTTATAGCACCGTAGCTACTGCATACCTTGTATTTATCAGTGATTAATTTATAAGTATTTAATTTGTCTCTTATATTAAGTAATTGATAATACATCCATCCATCCATCAGCCTTTCAACGTCCACTGCTGGACATAGGCTTCTCCAACAGAACGCCATAACGAGCGGTCCCGTCATGGGGGATAATGCCGTAATCGCCACGCTTGGCAGGCACGTTGGCGATCGCAGTGGATGTTATTAATACTCGAGGGAGTGCTGCTGCCCACTCCTCTGGTGTTCCCTCAGTCGGCTCTTACGACTCCCGTGGGTAGAGAGGGGTGGGGCAATTCTAAAGCCGGCCCCACATGGCTTAAGTAATTGATAAACTAGATAGCATTTTTTTATGATTCTTCTCCGACTTCGTTCGTGTGGACTTCAGAATGTAAATATTTCACTCTACGGTATGATGAAATTCCATCAAAGATCTCTCTGCAAAAATTGCTATCCATAGGAACTACCGGACCTACCTTTTTCCGGAATAAAAAGCCTTTGTCGTTTTCTGGGCTCTGAACTTTACGTTTGCAAGATATTATGATGCTCAGTTGAGTTGTTATTTTGTAGAAGTGCAAACAAATAAACGCAATTTCGCATTTATAATAATAATATATTAGTAGTGATTACGTTGTATCCATATGTGCTCGACTGTTATCAAAAAAGTTTCATAGTATAGAAAATAAAATGTAAACTACTTCTCAAAGTGTATTTTGTTTGAAAAATGAAAGTATATATGAGAAAAAAATAAGTTATTTTGTGTTCTCTCAAAGCAGTGTTATTGTATAGCCTATATTACTATGTATTTTTAAGCTGAAACCTACAACTTCCGTTATTCTGGATTTCCAAAATCAACTACATCCGTTTCTCTTTCACCATATGCCTGCGTTACGGATCACAATATAGTCGAGCAACATGATCTGTGAATTTATGATTTTTTTTTAATAGAGAATCTGTAACTTTTATTTCACAGTGAACCTGTGAATTCTACTCTAATTTTCTATTCTAATTTTACCCAACCTATCATTATCATACGTTATTCAAATCAATTCTACAATTAATATACTTAGAAATCCAAAATATATTCATATTACTTACTTCACAAAACATTATTCAATGAAAATTAATAATTAGAAACCATCAACGCGCCATGATTGTTACCCTAGCTTGACACAAAAAAATGTTGTTTTTAATTATGCGTTTTAAATTCTTATTTTAGACAAAGAATAATATACAATATTTATAATAACAGAAACAAACTGTTACTGAGTGGGAGATGTGATGTAATTAAATAATAGGTACAAGAAAGGTGGGAGCTGATATATCAAGGAGGGGTTGTGCCAAGGGTGCGGGGTAAGAGGGGCTGGATGAAGAGCGGGACTAACCGTTCAGTTCAGTTCACTGTCGCACGGTACGGCTCAGTGTCTACACGCTTAGAGCAATACTTGGTTCACTCGAAGTCGCGCGCTCGTCGCGCAAAGTAGTTTTGACCTAACGGTAAAAGAAAGGCTTCAAACTGTTTCCAACTTTATCAAAAAGTTTCGGAAGAGGTTCCGACCGCCGGACTAACAGCCCGCAGCCACATGGTTCGCGTAAGTAACACTTTTAAATATTCAAATTTAGGAGCTTTTCATCCCAGACGCGCGAACGTAGGGCGCGTAAAAGTTTGGACGCGACTTGATGTATAGGCGGGCGCGGTGCCGCAACAGGTAGGGCAATATTGAGCGACGGATGCACATTTTAATTTTTCCTTAATTTCGTTGAGCTATTCTGTACCTACCATTTTAATATAAATATCCACATAATGTCCAAATCCCTCTCCACCCATGGGAGTCGTAAGAGCCGTCTGAGGGATTATCGAGGGAGTGGGCAGAAGCACACCTTCGAGTATTAACAACATCCACTACGATTGCCAACCCGCCTGCCAAGCGTGGCGATTACGGCACTATCCCCCATTCTTGGGGAGACCTATGTCCAGCAGTGGACTTTAAAAGGCTGATGGATGGATGGATGGATGATCCACATAATTTATTATTTTAAAAGACATAAAAGATCTAGTTTTTTATATTCGTAATTTTAAAAATTATTGTTGTAAAATTATATTTTTTTAAATATTGTATTTTTTTATTAAATCATTTACCTATTTTATTAAATCTTAATATTTATAAAGGTATTGTTCTATAAATTATTATAATCCCCTTAATTATTTTTATAATTATTAAAAAACGTTGGACTTGTCTTATCTCTAGGCTTCTGTTTTTATGTATAAAATAGATTTTTACAATAAATTATTATCAAACAGTGAGATATGTTCTCACATTTGCATTTTTAATCTCAATTAGAATCAATGTGCTTACAAATAATTTCTTGAAATGACTCAAGTTGTAGTTTTTATATAGCTGTCCATTGTATTTTATGTAGAGTATTTTACATAATAGGCCTTTTTAACTAAATGGTACAACATGGCAGCGTAAAGTTTATATGTATATCAATTTCAGATCACAGGAAACATCATAATATATAATATGTTATTATACAGATCACACTTCACACAGGATGAAGTGTGATCTCTAAATGAAATAAAATATTTTTTCTGTAAAAAGGCTAGAATATGTATCCACTGATAACTATTTGGAGGTATTATATGATAAATGCCGGCGTTGGTGGTCTTTGAGAAAGGAAATTGTAAACGATCTACAAATTTAAGGCTTTTGTATCGTGATCTGCTTGAAGACTAACGAGTGCGTACCTAAATTGACTTAATTTTTTTTTCTGAAAATGTTATTATATTTCTTGAGTTCTATTTTATACTAACCCGAAGTTAACAGAAGTATAGGCCATAACCATTGAAAATGATTATTATAGCTACATGTTATATATTTAGCATGGTATTAGGGTAGGTATGTTATTATACATTTTGCTTTACATTTAATTTAATAACATAACTTGCTTTTCCTATAGGTACCTACCATTGGATAATTTGACATTGGAAATCTTCTTTTGTAAATACTTTTGAATGTCTTCAAATATTTTTGTATTTTTTTATACTCTGAGGGGACCAATAAGCACTGATCATAAGCTATTATTAACCTCAGGAAAGGTATAAATGTGGAGTAGAAGGACTATAAAAAGAACACTAGGAGGTGGACAAGGAGAATAGGGAGGGAACGTGGGGGGTTTAGGCTTCCGGGACTTCACTCACCGTAGGTAACACAACATTAGGAGTATCGAAAGCACTAATATTGTCCTCATCTTAGTGATTTGTTAATTATTTAATACATTACGGCTGTCAATTAGTTTAATGCAACAAGATTTTCAATTCAGTCCGCAAGATTAATGGCCCTATAACGTTTTATGAGGTAAAACGCCTCTACCAATATATCGCTATCAAACACAAAACCTAAGAGATTGTTCATAATTGCTGCACTAACTCTGCCTATGAAGGCGCAGGTAAGTATAGTATCAAGAAGTTAATATTTATAACATTTCAGAGCTACTGACACTCGAGCATTTAGAGTCCGGCCTTTCACGATAGTGCACACTTACTAATAGCTCCGAAGAAAACACCTGTAACTACATAAAAAAAACAATAGTTATTAGATTTACTATATAGGTAGGTAGGGGAAAGTGGGGGAAATACGAACACCTAAAGGAAAACTTAAATAAAACAGTGGAATTTGATCACAGATTTTTTTATTTTTTTAAATTATAGTTTACTTATCTGGCTAACTAATTCACTAATCAACACATATTTTTTTGATAAATTATAACAATATGAATGAAAAACAAAACCCTTAGTGTTCGGCTTTGCTCGACATTAGTCGGGTAAATACGATCATCGAGTGGGGTAATTACGAACTAACATTATTAACGACAGAGATCACATTTAAAACCCAGCGATGTTGACTGTCCGTCAGTACAATTTTCGTGAGCCCATTTTTTGCACACGTAGCACATAATCCAGTCTTCAACGGGGGGATCTATATATTATCGCCACAAAAAATACAAAAGTCGTCTTTATTTTCTTTTTCACCTTTTTCTTTTTTTTTCGTGTTTTGACTAGTATCACTAAAGTCTTTTATATTGTTGAAATTTTTTAATATTCTTTCAATCTCCTTGTTTGAAGGAATCTCCTTGTTTGAAGGTATCTTCTTACTACATTTCAGTCTTTTTATTTGGGTTCCTTTTTTAGGCATACTTTCCGTTTTCTTCTTGATTTCTTCTGCTTTAGCTCTTTTTCTGTTTTCCTTTTCCTCTAACTGATCATTTATAGGTGTGCTTGTAAGAATAGTAGATTTTTTCTTCCTGATATTGCGTTTTGATATTTTTGGATAAATAATAGGCAATTCATCGATCTCTTACAGGAAAACTGCATGCGTGCTTGCATTATCGCTTTGTAAATTAACAGGACCTACGTAAAAAGCTTGGACATCATTGTCTTCATCACGGTGAACTTGAGCTTCGGCGGTTACGTCAGTATGATTTTGAGCATCAGGAGGTGAATTGACAGGACCTTTATCGGAAGCCCGGTTAATAAGATCTTCGACACGGTGTACTTGGGCTTCGGCAGCTATTTCGGCATGATTGTGAGCGTTAGGAGCTTTTTGAACATCAATTGCTTGGTTATCTGAAGGTTGGGTATTCATATGAATGTTTTGTGTCGAATTTATTGTTTCTTGTGCGGTATATGACTGAATTGAATCTATCTCAACAAGACGCAAAGGATATATTCCTGCAGCTCTAAATCCACTTGCAGCTTTTTCAAGGTTACTGCAACGGTTAAAAGCGTTTGTAAACAATTCGACTATGTCGTACTGTGTAATGGACTGTCCAAATCGCTTTGCCATGTGATTCTCACATTCTTGATTGTAAACAGTCTTGATAGGGCCACAATACGTCAAGTCTAAAGGTTTGAGTCTGTGTGAGGTGTGTGGTGGCAGAGTGAGCATAATGACTCCATGATCTCTGCAGAGCGTGAATGCATCAAGACTTATGTGACTCTCATGATTATCTAAAATAAGCAAAACGGGGTCTTCTTTTGAAGGCTTTGCAAATAAAATAAAGTGGTGTAACCAATCCACAAATAGGCTCTCATTTATCCATCCAGAGTCTGACACAGCCCTAACCATATTAGGGTTACTACTTTTTAGTAATTGTGGATTCATACGCTTCCTTTTGAATATAAAAAATGGAGGAATGTATTAGCCGGCTGCACTAAATGCACTAACAACTGTTGTTGTAGATCCCCTTTCAGCACTTGTTGCCTTACCAACTTGTTTCTAACCTTTTACTGCCACTATTCTCGGGTCACTATTCTTCGGGTACGATAGCTCAATGGATTAGAGCACTTCCCCGGAAAGGAAGGGACGCAGGTTCGATTCCCGCTCGTACTAAAATACTCTTTTTCCTTATTCTCAAATTATAATTAGTCAAAAATAGTTGTTTTTGGAACATTATAAGTTTCTGCTGCTTTGCCGAGAGTGAGTTTTTTGGTTTTAACATCGTCTATAGCCTTTTTGATATCTTCTGAACTGTACTTCTGTTCGGTCTTTCTTTTGTAAGTACGAGGCATCTGAAACAATAATAAAAAAGAAGTTGAACGGGGAGCCAACAAACGGGAGTGGGTTAATGCCGAATGTTCAAGATTGCTCGACATGGAATGTTCGTCGTTACCCCGCGCGATCTTAAATAATAAAATGTCAAAAAACAAATTAGGTTATATTTCTTTTGCCAACTACGTCATTGTCATTTAACTGATTAATATGTGATTATTCCACTATGTAAAAGCTGAATTCCCATTGTAGATAGAAACAAAGCTACACTAACTTAAATTTACCAAAAAAATTACATCTAAAACATACAAAACATTGAAAAATGCATACCTTGATAAGTACGTGCGTCCGTGTCTCCCGTGTTGTTGACTGGCACTAGCAATGGCGTGATCTCTGAAATGGCGGCAAGTAAAATATCGCTATCTCTTTCTAACATAGTAGAACCATTGAATTCGGCATTACACCGCGTTCGCGTTTCCCCCACTTTCCCCTAATACTAGCCTAGTTTTTAGGCTATATCTCAAGTGCCCGATATATCAGCAGGATAAAATGTATAACAGTTATTAAGGCTAATCAAAAGAACTATCAAATAAAAAAAGTTGCATCAAAATCCGTTCAGTAGTGTTTGCGTGATGCGTGAACAAACAAACAGACAAAAAATCTAAAAAAAATCGTTTTGTATTTAGACACGCCTATATAGCCTAACTCAGTCATTTTTTCTCAAATATCTTGAATGTACAGTTACAGCTTTGTTACTGTTTTATAATAGTATAGATATATGTATAAAAATTTCGTGCCACGTTTTGTTAGTCCGCGATGAATACCATGACTTATCCGATCTAAACGATTATTTTATTCAAAATGTTATATTTTTCAAGCTTAAAAAATTTTTACACCCTGTATTGGTGTCTTCCTCGATCTCGCTAGGGCGTTCGATACAGTGTCCAGAAAAATACAACTCGAAAAAATGTCACTTGTTGGAATCCGCGGTGGCCCTCTGGAATGGTTCAGTTCCTACCTAAGCAATAGAAAACAGAGGGTGACCGTGGGGGGCCACTGCAGTGATGTCGCTTCAGTGAACTTTGGCGTACCACAGGGTAGTGTTCTTGGCCCTACACTCTTCATCATATACATCAATGCCCTGTGCTCATTGACACTGCCGGCAGCAAAAATGTGCACTTCAACTTCCGTATAAATAGTCAACTGACCTTCTGTACCAGGAGTCTCAAGTACTTAGAGTGAGGCAGTTGTATGTCATGTCTGTTGCTATGCGTTTCCACAGGACTAGCCTCTTTACATGTTATATACCATTACGTTCTAATCGACTACCTCGGTGGGACACAATTAGACGTTATAAATCTATTGGCCAGAAGTCATTCCTATTTATGGGACCCTATATTTACAATAAGCTAGAAAGAACTCTAAAAATAGCAAAACTACGGAAAAAAACTTGCAAAAACTAATTTTTTTCATGGCTAATAAGTTTGGATTACACAAGCACTGAAGAATTACTAAAAATACCCAAATATCACTTAAGACACATTTACAATTTTAACAATACACGCATACCATAGTTATATAAACCCCATTTCACAAACCAAACACCTCCATGCCATATATACCATACATAAACACACACACACACACACACACACACACACACACACTATTATGTTAAATCAAATATTATGTATGTCTCTAATACTGCCAAGCCTCTTGGATTGTTAAGAGACTAGATCCCACGACACAGGGCATCCTAGTGTGGGGTCTAGTGTTATATTTAAATATTATCATTGTATTTTTGGCATAATAAAGAATTATTATTATTATTCCTTTATTTACAATTCTTTTTCCACTTAATACATTTTTAAATATAAATATATTGTAAAAAATAACATAATATTTAAAAATATAAAAAGTGCGTAGACCCACCGGCAGCGAGTACAAGGACCAAACTGCCAGTGGTTAGGGTTCCAGAGACAGGAACTTCCTCACGATGCGTGCCGTGTCCAGCAATACCGCCTTCTGTATCAGACCCTTAACCCAGCCACCTAACGCGAGCCTCTTGAGATGTTGATCGAGGCTCTTGGCTATCAGTCTGTTAACTGTAACAACTATCGGTACAATGATAGCCGAATCCACATTCCACACGTCACAATCACGTGCGCCAAGTCCAGATACTTCATCTGTTTATCTTTTTCGGCCTTCACGAGATTCTCGTCATGCGGAATGGTGATATCAACAATCATTGCTCGGCGCTCAGATCGATCACTCACCACAATATCAGGTTTGTTGGCCACAACAGTCCTGTCTGTGATGATTGATCGATCCCAGTACAGCGTGATACGACCGTTTTCGAGAACTGGCTCAGCTGTATACCTGTAGTAATACCTTACTACGAGGTACCCCTCGACGTCATTCAGAGCGTATAAGACGTATTTCAGAGCAAGTTGTTGGTGGATGATCCTGGCCACTTGGTTATGTCTGTGCAAGTACTCGCCGTTAGCAAGACGAGAACAACCCGAGACAATATGCCTAAGAGACTCACCTGGACGGTGGCAGGCACGGCAGATATCGGCAGTACCGTCCCTAAGGATATGCCTCCGGTAGTTGTTCGTCATGATAACTTCGCCAGCAATTGCACAGACAAAACCTTCGGTTTCCCCAAAGAGGTTACCAAAACGTAGCCAGGACACGGAAGCTAAGAAGTCTACATCAGGCCCATGTAGGGCCCGGTAGAATCTTCCGTGGAGCTCCTTGCTCTGCCATACGGCCCTGCGTTCATCAGTACTCAGCACTACTGGTCTGCGCCAGTTCTCCTTAGCCAAGGAGAGTGGAGTAAGTCCGGAATCTACAGTGACCACATCACGATGCATATCCCTATCAGTATGCAGGAAATATTCCCTAAGGTTGCACACCTCACGATTGTGCAAGGTCTTGGCATTTAAGAAACCTCGACCTCCACACTTTCGTGGGATGTACAACCTCATAACTGATGAACGAGGATGATGCATACGATTTGCGGTCAAGAGACTGCGGATTCTTCTATCCAAGGTGTCAAGTTCAGTCTGAGTCCACTTGAGTATGCCGAAAGAGTACATAAGAAGTGGCATGACCCAGCCGTTGCAGGCGCGCACCTTGTTTCCACCTGATAGAAGACTACTTAGTACTTTCTTCAGGCGGCCAAAGAAGCGCTCCCGTAACGATTGTTTCATGTCCAACTCACTTATGCCTAAAGCTTGCCGCATACCCAAGTATTTATAGGTATCAGTAACGAGAAGAGGTCGTAAATAAGTAGAATCCGAGAGTTGAATTCCCTTGGATTCCACTACTCTTCCCCGTTTTACATGCATGACCGCACATTTGTCTACACCTAATTCCATCCCAATCGAATTACTAAAGGTTTACTTTAGTAACTCTATTAGTTGAAACTTGGTTAACTTTAGTAACTCTATTAGTTGAAATCTGGTGGAGGCAAACAACTTAAGGTCATCCATGTAATACAGGTGGGATATTTCACGACCATCACCTCGCAACCTGTAGCCTAGCCCTGAACTCTCTAATAGTGTACTGAGAGGGTTCATGGCTAGACAAAACCATAAAGGACTCAGACTGTCACCCTGGAATATATCAATCGCTCAATCCTTATAAGCTCACCGCAGCGAACCAGAGTCTGCCGACACGCTGGATAGCTAAGAGCTGTTCTCCAGTGCCCCATACATGATTCTAGGAAGGTGCATAAAGTAGGATGAACTTTATATAATTTCAGCACCCTCAAGAGCCATGTATGTGGCACAGAATCAAAAGCTTTTTTATAGTCTATCCAGCATGTCACCAAATCCTTTTTCTTATGGCAAGCATGTTGGCTAATTGCCGTATCAATAAGAAGGAGCTCCTTAGTACCACGGCCCCCACTCCTACATCCATTCTGAGAGAAAGACATGACCGAATTTGTTTCAATATGATTAGAAATTTTTGTTCTCAGAATAGATGTAAGGAGCTTATAGAGTGTCGGTAAACACGTAATTGGTCTATAATTACATGGTTCCGTGGTACTGCCTGATTTATGGAGCAAATGAGTGATGCCAGTAGTCATAAAATCCAGCAATGGAATCGGGGTCGTTCCCCGATTCCACAGCCGATTGAAACTGAGAAGCCAAACGAGCGTGTGAACTTCGTAGCCACTTAAGCCAAAAATTGTACAGTCCGTCCGGTCCCGAAGACTTCCAATTTACCAAAGAACGGACTGCACAGGCTACGTCTTGTTGTTCTATTTTGATTTGTTCCATCGCTGGGATTTGTTCACAAGCTCGTTCCACATTCTCAATCCAGTCGCCCTCAGTATGTATGATGGGCACCGACCAGATGTTGCGCCAAAATTTATTTGTTGTTTCAGCATCAGGCAGCTGTACATCACACACACCTTCACGAGGCCGTTCCCAGCTTCTATAAACAGACTTATCATTTTTTTGAAACATGCGATTCACAGTATAGCGTTCCATACGTTTTTTGTATCTGCGAATTCGATTAGCCCATGCATATAATTTTTGTTTCAGGAGGTCGATGCGCTCCGTAACACGGGACATAAAATCTTGAGGCCTAATTCCAGTCCCCAAGAAAGCCCGTTTTACGAAACGCATCACTCGTGGACGTGTATTTCCCATCCTGAAACAATTCAGTTTACCAATTAGCACCCTTGTCTCGGCGATACGGCACTCAATCCTGCACTGCCATACAGGTTTCGCATACAGCGGCCGCATAGTGGACTCCTTTTTTAAAATAGCGAGTCCAGCTATACGGCACGCCGCAACGGCTGTACAGTACAAGATGGAGTGTGTATCGGCAAGATTTTCACTAGTGTCTAAGTAACTAGGCAAAAGCGAATCAAGGGTACTAACCAGCAACATGTTCCTCCTATGCATGGGTAATCGAGGCAGATAGGGCCTAAATTCTACTGGTTTGAATCTATACTCACAAATCGCATATTTCAAAGCCTCTCTTGCCTCATCGCAGTACTGAGTGTTGACAGAAATAGTCTCATCACCCACATTCTCGTATGACCTTTGTGGAACATGGTCTTGAACGGATGTAATAGTTATTGGTTGCGAAGGAATGCGGGTAACATGACTAGTCCGTATAAACTCCGAGCATAGCCGATCAAGTACGGTGTCGTCCAACATACGAGATCGTTAAATGGCCCGTACTTGGTCCGATAGTCGCTGAGCCGAGACGTTGATGGCTGGTTCCAGGCCCTGAAACAGAAGCAGCATACGGTCACGGTAAGCGGTAAGGCAAGTTCCTCCCTCTGTGGCCCCAAAATAGGCGCGCATGACATTTTCGTTTATCGAATTCGTCCATTTCATGCGCTGCACTTTACCACTGACAGTGGGAACCCTGTTTGAAGCTGGTGGGCCTCGGGGTGCCAAACTAGCCGGTGGCCGGCCTCTCTTTCGCCGACGTACTGATATTGGCGACGTCGGCGCTGAGTAGTACTCATCACTGGAAGAGCTCGGAGCGTGTGGTGTGACCGGTACCGCTGGTGCGATCACTGGTGGCTGCGGCGCAGAGCTGTGTGACGAGCCCGGGGGTGGTATGCGTGCTGCTTGTGCTTTTGATTTGGTTATCATATTATTAAAACGGTATTTATATCATTTTGTAGATTAGTATTTTCATCTTGACGTTTGGTCTCGTGTCAAATGTCATATTGTTATTACTTTATGCTTTTCTTCGTATTTTATAAATTTTCCAATAGATATAATATATAATTTGCGTTCTTCAATTCTTTATGTTTTACTGGATGTTGTTAAAATTATATAAATATTATAAAATAATATGTTTCATCAAAATCCATTTACAAATACAGTTAGCCGTTTTAGTGTTTCCAGATTTTTTATTATTATTTTCTTTATTTATTTTATATCACATTATATACACTTTTAAATATATTATGAAAAGAAACAAACAATCACACAAACATACTAACATACTTATAAAAATACAAACAAAAACACAAACGAGTAAACATAACAAATTTAAAAATGTATAAAATAGATAGACCACCGACATCGGGTGCTGGGACCAAGTTGCCGGTGGTTAGGGCTCCAGAGTAAGGAACCTCCTCACAATACGTGCCGTGTCGAGGAGTACTGCCTTTTGCATCAAGCCCTTAAGCCAGCCGTCCAACGAGAGTCTCAATAGGTGTTGGTCGAGACTCTTGGCAATCAGTCCATTAACCGATATGACTATCGGAACAATAATCGTTGAATCAACATCCCACATGTCGGTAATCTCGTGAGCTAAATCCAAATATTTCATTTGCTTTTTCTTTTTCAGCTTTCACGAGATTCTCGTCATGCGGAATAGTCACGTCAACAACTACAACTACTGCACGGCGCTCTGATCGGTCTATCACCACTATATCAGGCTTGTTAGCAACAATAGTCCTGTCAGTAATGACAGACTGATCCCAGTACAACGTGGCACGGTCATTTTCGAGAACTAGGTCGGGCACATATTTATAGTATGGCATTTGAATTTCCACCAGATTGTATTTAAGAGCAAGTTGCTGGTGAACAATCCTGGCTACCTTGTTATGTCTGTGCAAATAATCGCCATTGGCAAGACGAGTACAACCGGAAACAATATGCCTGAGTGATTCTCCGGGACGGTTGCATGCCCGACAGATGTCAACCGTACCATCTTTCAGGATATATTTTCGGTAGTTATTCGTCATCACAACTTCATCCATTATTGCAAAGACAAAACCTTCAGTTTCTCCGAAGAGATCACTGAATTGCAGCCAGGAAACAGATGCTGCAAAATCAACATCAGGCCCATGTAAGGCCCGATAAAAACGTCCATGCAGCTCCTTGCTCCTCCATACCTCCCGGCGGTCCTCAATGCCAAGCACTATAGGCTTGTGCCAGTTCTCTTTAGCCAAAGCAAGCGGGCTAAATCCTTGATCCACTCTAACTACATCACGATGCACGTCCATGTCAGTATTGAGAAAATATTCTCGGAGGTTATGAAGGGTTTTGATGTTTAAAAAACCACGACCACCACATCTCCGCGGGATATACAACCTCATTACCGATGAGCGCGGGTGGTGCATTCGGTATTCGGTCAGAAGTGAGCGGACCTTTCTATCAAGGGTATCAAGTTCAGCCTGAGTCCATCTGAGTATGCCAAAGGAATACATCAAGACAGGCATGACCCAAATGTTACAGGCACGCACCTTGTTGCCGCCAGAAAGTAGACTATTAAGTACTTTTCTTAAGCGGCAAAAGAAGCGCTCCTGCAACTTTTGTTTCATGACTGCCTCAGAGATGCATAACGCCTGTGACATACCCAGATATTTGTAGGTCTCGGTAGCAGACAGAGACCGGAGTTGTGTGAAATCTGAAAGTTGCATTCCTTCACATTCCACAACGACACCTCGCTTTACATGTAAGACTGCACATTTATCCACACCAAACTCCATTCTGATAGACTTACTAAAGGTTTCAGTTACCTTAAGTAATGCCATCAGTTGGGGTCTGGTGGGGGCAAATAACTTTAAGTCATCCATGTAAAGGAGGTGGGATAGACCCCGACTCTCTCTCCGCAACCGATAGCCTAGGCCTGAATTCTCTAGTAAAGTACTAAGAGGATTCAGGGCCAGGCAAAACCACAATGGACTGAGGCTGTCCCCCTGGAATATACCCTGCTCAATTTTTATTAGTGCGTCATCTACCTGAAGCCAGCGACGATCTGGATAGTAAAGGGCCGTTCTCCATTGCCCCATACACGTCTTCAAGAAGGCACGTAGAGTTGCATCAATTTTATACAACTCCAGTACCCTCAAGAGCCATGTATGGGGAACAGAGTCATAGGCTTTCTTATAGTCTATCCAGGCCATCACCAACTCTTTCCGGCCGCGACGAACCTGTTAGCTTATGACTGTGTCAATAATAAGTAGCTCTATAGTTCCACGTGCCCCGTTCCTACATCCATTTTGAGATTTGGCCAAAATATAATTTTTCACAATATGTGAAGAAATTTTTACTGTCAAAATGGATGTAAGGAGCTTATATATTGTAGGCAGGCAAGTAATGGACCTGTAATATTTGGGGTTCGCGGAACTACTACTCTTATAGAGAAGGTAGGTCGTACCGACAGTTAAAAAACGTGGTAACGACCTCGATATTAAACACAACTGAAATTGAGATGCCAAGCGAGCATGTGAACTGCGTAACCATTTGAGCCAAAAATTGTGCAGTCCATCCATTCCCGCGGTTTTCCAATTAGGTAACGAACGGACTGCACTGGTTACATCACTTGTTGTTATTAGTACTGCTTCCATATCAGTAATATGTTCACATGATCGTTTGACATCTCGCATCCAGCCACATTCCTCATGAATGACAGGCCTCGACCAGATGTTATGCCAAAACGTAGTAGTGGCATAAACATCTGGAAGATCCTGACATTCAGATCTACATCGGGCCGTTCCCAATTACGGTAGACCTGCCTCTCGTCTCTCTGGAATGTACGGTTCACAGTGCATCGACCTACTCTCCGTTTGTAGCGCCTAACGCGATTTGCTCACGCATAAATTTTCTGCTTCAGGAAGTCAATGCGTTCTGTGACGTGGGACATATATTCTCGGGGATTTATTTCAGTCCCCGAGAAAGCCCGGTTCACAAAACGCATGACTTTTGGACGGGTGTTGCCTGACCTGAAGCAGATAAGCTTACCGATGATTACCCTGGTTTCGGCTATACGCCGCTCAATCCTGGATTGCCAAGCCGGTACGGCTGTACGTGGTCGAGTAACAGGACCTTCTTCAGAGATTTTAATTCCTGCTACTCGACATGCCGCAATGGCTGCACAATACAGAATTGAGTGTGTATCCGCCAAATTTTCGCTGCTATCTATATAAACAGATAACAGCGAAACCAGGGTCTTCACCAGCGCTATATTCTTTTTATGAGTAGGCAAACGCGGTAAACGTGGTCTACACTCAGGGGACATAGTTCGATACTTCTGTAAAGCACATTCCAAAGCGCTCCTTAATTGATCATTGTACTGGGTACTTACGGTTAAGGTTCCATTGTCCTCCACTTCCTCAGCTGGGTTCAGCTGCGGTATATCTCTGGATATATGCTCCACAGTTTGCGAGAAAATGGGGGATACAATGTTACCCCGCACATCCGAGCGAATCCGTTCAAGTACGGTTTCATCCAACAATTGACAACGTTGAATAGCCCGCACTAGATCCGACAATCTCTGTGCCGTGACGTTGACAGCCGGCTCAAGCACCTGAAACAAAGGCAGCATACGATCACGGTACGCTGTAAGGTTGCTTCCTCCCTCTGTAGCCACATAATATGCTCGCATGACATTTTCGTTCATCTGTTGAGACCATCTCATGCGGCGCACATCACCACCGGCAGCGGGGGCCCTATTTGAGACCTGTTGGTCTCGAGGTCCCAAGCGTGTCGGCGGCCGGCCTCTCCTCTTCCTTCGTACTGATGGCGGCGACGTGGGTGGGGAGAAGTACTCGTCGCCTGATGTTGAACTCAACACCTCAGCAGTAACCGCTGTCACTGAAACTGGATTAGGTAGTTGCGAGGTGGAGCTGAGCGACGAGTCCGGGGTTGTTCCTAGTGCAGCAGCGAGTCTGGCTTTTGCCCGAGTTAACATTTTCTTAGCGTTTACATAATTTTCATATTACACAGAAAATATTTCATGACATCTGTCATTTTTCACATATAGGTAGATATTGTATTTACGAATTCATTGTGGTTGCGTTATTTAATTTTTCCATTTTTCATGGTTTTCTATTGCACAGTTTATAAATATTGTTGTAAAATGATTATCAAAAGCAATATAAACTGATATTTCAATTAATTTTGGGAAGTGTAAGAAAATGTAACTCTTGGCGTGTAGTGTTGCCAGATTATTATTATTATTATCCCGAAGTTACTTTTTTCATTACAAAAACAATGATTTTAATATCCGGGGAGGGATTTCGGAGAGGAAGAATCCGGGAAACAGATATTAAGTATTTTAACATATTTTGAAATAAAAATCGCGTTTACTTGATTTTTATACTATTCCGACGTTTCGAATACTTTACAGCATTCATGATCACCGGTGGACTTAGATGGTAGGCGTCCAAAGCTGATACGATAAATCAAGTGAACACGATAGATTCCGTAAACGTAGTTTTATTTCAAAATGTGTAAAATTCGCGTAAATGTTAGAAAGTATTATATTTTAATATACATATTATCGTGTGTACCACAGCAACATATGGGGTCAGCTAGTTAGATAATATATTTTAGATAAAATGGACTAACCACCAATAAGATGGCCTATGCGAAAGGAGGGACTAATGGTGAGATGACTTAGAAAAAATAATGCCTTCCTACATTTTTAACCCCCGACCCAAACATAAGGGTGAGCTTAACAAGTATACATATACCTTGTATCTATGTGTCTATCTGTGGTATCATAGCTTCCGAACAGCGATAGGGATAGTAGTTTTAGTTTTTATGTTTGTATAGTTACTTAACCGAAAGTGTTCTCAGCTAAGAAAAATCTGTTTATTTACTTGAAGTTTATCAACTCATGATCAATCACCTTCGAAAAGTCGGGTGGACCTAAAATACGGTATTCTCTTAAAACAAGTATATTAAGAAGTTTTTGTAATATTACTTTAAAATCGCGGGACACCTTACATCAACAAAATATATCTTAACTAATTTATATAAATAAAGTTATAGAAATCTGCTGCGCATTACGGACAGACCACTATATTTCAATGAATTAAATTTTATTTCCTAGAAACTTGGCCTTTAACTGAAAAAGCTATTAAACTTTTAAGAAACAACGATTTTTATATTTATGAACGGCTTATTCAATTACGTGCGCGTTTTTGCCGCGGAGAAGTATAAGAGAGTTAATACTCGTCTACCTCTGCCTCTTGATGATAACATAGCAACGCACATGAGGTCGCAAATATTAGCTAGTTTATTATTTATTTATTTATTTAATAAGGCTCACCAACAACATGATTACAATTGAAAATACATAACATTTTAACATATTACTTAAAATAGTGTAAGCATGTCACTTATAGGTGTGCACATCTTTCACATTATATTGGGTAAGTACTTAAAACTAGGCTTTACTATAATATAAAATTTTGCATTTAATATTAAGTTAATGAATAAATACACGAGAATATGAATAATTGCTCGATATTAATATAAGTTATATGAGTTAAATATTTAAGAAAATAATACTGGAAATAAGAATACAGTTACCTATACCTACATATACCTGCTATTGGAAAATATTTGTAAGTGGTTTATGAAGGAAACGAAAGCAGCTAATTATAATTCAATATTTAGAATTTTTGATTTAAAATATGAGAAATATAATAAATTTATGAGTGAGTTTGTTTGTTGGTTTTGCCCGGAGTATAGAAAATGAAAGTTTCCTGTGGGAATAGTAACTTTTGCATAGAGATTACGTATTTTGAAACTGCCTTCACAGACGCCTAGATATATTTTCAAGGAATGTGAATGTTGATAATATGTCTTTATTGAAGTTTTTAAGTAGATAAATTTAATATTTTATTATCAAGTTGTATAAATATCAATTTGCTTTTGCTAGACGATATTATTAATAAATAATCTTATCCTTAATATAGAGTTTAGTTCAAAACGTTAAACAAAATATTTAAAAAAACGATTAAATAGAACTTAAATATTTTTTACGGACAACTTTTAGTTTAATTTATCAGCAACTATTAAATACTTTGAAATTTTAATTTGGTGCCAGGTATATTGTTAACTATATACAAGTATAATTATAGGTCTTTACCTAGGAAATTTCCGTTCTGCAGTACTGGCCATTTTAAATCAAAATAATTTTGATTTGGCTAACAATTCTAATTATAATTTTAGTTTAAAAACATGGATTTTTTTTTTTTAATTTGTAATTTGTTTATTGATTAGTGTTATGTTTTCCTCGCATTTGAATCCTTTTGTCGTTATGGATACATTAAAAATTCAAGTAATTATGAAATAATACTAGCTGACCCTAAGCGTAGTGATTATATTCTCTTTAGCTGACCCGACAGACGTTGTCCTGTCTATGAATACCTATTCAATGACTTGCGAAATGTCAAACGCGCTAAGATAAAATTGTTGTTTATTGAAATTGTTCAATTTTCTGCCTATTTTTATTGTTTTTTCTTTCAAAAGAACCTTCTCCTGACAATAATAAACACAACAAAAAAGAATTAACGAAATTGTTCCATCCGTTCACGCGTGAAGCGATAATCAAAGGAAATTGAGATTCTTTGTTATACATATAGACTTAGAAAGCATATAGATGAGTACCGTCGAGGCAGCAACGCGACACAAGCGGCACGCAACATCAACGACGTTTACGGAGCTAACACTACAAACCAAATACGCACTACAAATCTACGGATAAATTAGCAGCAACTGTCGATGTTAGCATCAAAACAATATTAGTCCATTTTCGTTAACCTGACAAAGGGTGCCCTACGAACTCATTGATCGCCAGCGCGAGGTACGCGTCGAGACGTGCCTTGCACTGCTCAACAGGCACACAAACAAAGCAATTTTGAACCGCATTGTTATCTACGACGAATGGATACTGTATGATAATCGCAAGCACTTAGCAAGTTGGTTGGATCCTGGTTTAGCACCAAATTCAAATTCAAATTCAAAAATATCTTTATTTCATAGGCCTATTAAATAGCACTTAAAATCGTCAAGAATACGCTAATAATTAACACGAGCGCCTGAGGCGAGTGCATCCGCAACAACAAAGTGGCGATTGCAATCGCCACAAGCGGCCGGATTCCGAAGTAAAGCCTTTCATGAGAAGAACCCGGCAGGAAACTCATGCGCCACTTTTTTAAATTACCAATTTATTACAATTTAATATAATCTTTATAACTACTAAAATGAACACCTACCACCACTTAAACAATGCCTTAAACGAAAACTTAACCCTAGAAAAGTGATGGCCACTGCTTGATGGTCTAGCGCCAGTGTGATTCATCACAGTTTTTTACCAAACCGAATGACCATTACTGCAGATGTGTACTGTGAATAACAACATAATGATGCAGAGCTCACACATCTCCAACCAGCTATGGTCAACCGTTCGACTCCGCTGCTCCTGCACGACAACACATAACCTCATAATGCACACCAGATGTTCTCCAAATTACAAGAGCTGGGATGGGAAGCTCGCCGTTATCCACCTTACACGCCAGAACTTGCGCCTACAGACTTCTACTTTTTACAGAATTTGGATAATCTCTTGGCGGGAAAAAAAAATCAAAAACCGAGAAACAGTACAAAATGCCTTTGAAGAATTTATTGCCTCCCGTCCAGCTGATTTCTTCAAGGAACATCAATAAACTGCCATTGCGTTGGCAAAGATGCATCGATTGCATTGGTGATTATTTTGATTTATAGAAATAAAAAATATAGAAAAAGAAATTCGTTTTAAGATTTTCATATAATCATAACAACAATTTAATAGGTAATATTATAAGACCAAATATTATCAACTAAAGAGATTAAATAGAACTCTAATTAGGATAATGAAACTTCAACGCAGATGAAAGCCGATATCCACTAGTATTATTGAAAGAGGATTAACTATCGAGGAAAGCTTTATGACATTTATTATTAAATCACGACAATGCTTTGCAAACAATTTAATATATGCATGCATTATTGGAGGTCACAGCCAATTCGGAAAATTTGTCAGTGAGGGCTAAGCCTCTTGTTTGCTTTTAAAATGTCATTGATTGACTGTAGTGAGAATTATTGTATATTCCGTTTTTGAAATGTCAAGCTTTTGCTTTTAAATTTCATTATTATGGCTATTAATTACGGCGTCAAACGTACTGCAGTCCACCTAATGATAAATAATACTACGTTGACATACCATGCCAAGTTTTAAGCAACCGAAATACATCGAGATACCCACGGCCTTAAAAAGCTAAGGGGACAGTGACACCCTCTTGTATAAACCTAAACACTTCTCTTGTAACATAATTTCTTTAATCAACTCCCATTTACGTATTTATATCATCGGTTCATCTGGTTGTGGGGCAATTCACCATACATTTGCCAATTCACTGCACACACTCTTTTCTGGTTCGGTGACATTTGCGTTGGTTCTCTAATAGATATAGTCAGTATATTTTATCACACCGGCGTGCTTAATATGCGTATGGCGTTAGTTACCTAGTATATTTTTTGTTAGATGTACTCCTTATAGTAAATCTTCTATCACTAAGACTAAAAGTCATCATTCAAATTAGTTTATGTTTTTACCTACGCGCTTAGTATGTTTGTACTAATTTAATAGAGATAAACTTTGTTTGGTTGTAGAGGTTAGTTAGTTTCTGAAATTATTAAGCTAATTATTAATATTCTCTTGTTAATAGAAAAACTTCTTTTATCCGTGTGGTGACGAACTAAGAATACAAGTGTCCCCACCCTATTCTTTCCCACGGGTGTCGTAAGAGGCGACTAAGGGAAGTAAGCAAGAGCCATTAGACATATCATCCATTGCATGACTGGTGGTAGGGCTGGGTACCAAGTGGGAGTACTCTCTTGGTATCGGACCCGAGCGGGTTGGTACCACCATCTCCCGTGTGACCGGCCATGAACCACATTGTTGCGTTTTGGCTGTAGCACGAGATAGCCGTTTATCTTTCATTTCATATCTGCGAAATAAAATGGTGAGCAGCGGCTTGACAACAGTCTCGGTATAGTTGAGTCAATGAGCGACGGTTACCATTTACCATCAGATGGGCCGTGACTCGTCTGCCACTATATACAAAAAAAAACTAGTGATAGGGTTGGGTATTGACCACTGAAGTAATAAAACACAGTTGCAGTGGCCCGAAAATACTGGCGGAGAGACGGCACACGGCGGGTTTATTTAGTGGGTGAGGGCCCCACATTGCCCTGTTCGTTGCCCTGAACGATGGGGTGTGCGGTTAGGTACACTTTTTAACGCCTTAACAAAAAAGAAGTTTTGGGTATCAAAATATGCTAACTTGCCAACAGCTTTATGCGAGGGTGGTAAACTCCGTGTGTGTCTTGAAGGCGGAGGTGCTTGCTGAGGAGTATCGGCACGCGATGACTCCTCATTTGGCGAGGTAGCCAGGCAGAATGGCGCCCCCGAGCCGCCATGGCCTGTTGGAGTAGCTGGCTATCGAATCCGGTGCTGTAGCGGTGAGCAGGGTAGTAGGTAGTCCTTATCTTCCAACCGGTGCAGAAGCTGTTGCTTCGGTAGATACCTGCACATAGTCGTAAGGAAGGAAGTGACTCTGCGTTATTACCATTGTGGCTGCGACGAGGATAGAGCACGGCACACAATCGAATCGTGCCCAGCTTGGGCTGAGCAGCCACGAATACTCGTCGCAGCAATAGGCGATCACCTGTCGCTGCTGAGCATCGCTCTCATCATTGCAACTTTCGCTGACCCAAACAGTCACCAGCGACTAGGCTGGCAGGCATGAGTACCTACTTGTACCTGATGCTGCTCTGGCTAAAGCGTGGTCGGTGGACAGACCGCGGAACGTCCGCCACCTACTATGCCTCCCGCGAAGGTGCGATGCCCCGGTGTGTGGAAGCATCGTCTAAACAGAGTACCCGAAACCGTAAGCCGCCGGCGGACCACTGATATAATGTCACATAGTAACAGAGATCTGCCGGAAAGGTGGCGAATTTATTTAGTGGGCACATGGCGAATTTATTTATAGGACAAGGGCCCCACACTATCCTGTTCATTGTCCCGGATGACGGGGTGTATTGTTAGATATATCCTTAAGATAAAAAAGAATTGGGCACAAGTGGGAGTACTCGTTTGCATTGTCTTCTGTCACCATTAAAACACCTTGTATTTGGTTGTATCGAGAGATAGCCGTATCTATATTGATTCATTTACAATTTACAAAATAAAATGGTGAGTCGCAGTTTCGGTTTGGCAGTATTTTTAGTGTTGCCAACTCTATGAGCGGCGGTTGCCACTTAAATCATGTGGGCAGTGGCTCGTCTACTACAATAAGCAATAAAAGCACAGATATACCCGTTAAACTTATAAAACCGCTCCGCTTGCGTCGGGCGCCAAAATCAAACATCAAAAAACCTTAAGTCAAACGTTTTTGTACATATAATATTAACTTTTACCTACGTAAATGTTTTATTTAAACATTGAAGGCTTAGTTAAAGGAGAGTTTAGTTACTTTAATAATACAAAATGTTGTACAATTTAGAAGAATTCTAAAGATATATTATCTTTTATCTTCAAGATTGCCGTGTGTAGCCGGCATCAAGAACAGCTCCACCCCGTCTCTTCCTATGGGAGTCGTAAAAGCCGACTAAGGGATTACCGGGAGACCGGGCAGCAGCGTTCCCCTGTGTACTAAAAACATCCACTGCGATCGCCAACCCGCCTGCCAAGCGTGGCGATTATGGCAATACCCCCCCTAGGGGAGGCCTATGTTCAGCAGTGGACGATCAAAGGCTGATGGATGGATGGATCTTCAAGATACTTTGTCCTAGGGCTTAGTTTGCGTCCCAATGTATTCATCGGGGTGCAAAACTCATGACACATCTTTATTACCTATACATTTCATGTCTTCATATGAGTAAACAACTTAAATTTCGTTGGTTCCCCTTTAAATTAATTATTCAATGACTTGATTCTTTAGATGTAATGTTGCGAACCAATTGGCGGCTATTTATTTTCATGACAACATCTCAAAATTATCGGTTATAGATATACCAATGAAGATTCGGTAGAAGGACATTTATTTAAATAACTATTATCTGAGCGCAGATAGTAATCTGGTGTTGAGAGGATTGGAGGCCATAGAATGCTTTGGCTCAATACAGGTTAGCACAAATCATTGAGAAATCTCTCAACAAGGACTCAGCAATCGTTGTGCTTGTTTTAGTAAAGCCGGGAAATTTACCAACCACACACATCGCTGTTTGAGGAGACAACACTGTAGCGTGGGATTCTCATCCACTAATAACTTTCCCTAACTGATTTGAAGGGCCTGGCCCGCCCTTATCAAGCGGCACCTACGGAGCACGTGCATCGCCGTCTCAAGCCTGTTTCTGCTAGGCTGACGAACTGCCCTAGTCATCACCGTCAGGCCAGCGCTCATGGGGGCCGGCAATTTAATAACGTGTTCTGTCAGACTAAAGATGTCTGGTCATCTCCTAATCACGCTCCACCGCCTTCTTTGCGTGCATTAACTGCTCGCAAAACGAGTCAGTGGCGTCCCATGCTTTGTCACTTCAGGCCATAGCTTGTAACTCGGCTAGAAGCGACAGGTTTTCTACATTGACTGCCACGGCGAGTTCATGGCACTACTCTGCTCAAGCTGAGTAGTGCCCTACGAGGTCTCTACGAGGGAACTTCGATACCAGCCTATACAGTCCTTGTTATTACAACTTGGCTATCACTACTACTATTGCTAGTTTTAGATTTCTGCCAGATAAAATACATAACTTAGACAAGAGATAATAATTTAATACTCTTATTCAGGTATAAATCTTTGAATACTAATATATATTTTTTCTCCAAGTATTAAATAAAATAATGGTTACGGTTCATGTAATTTAAATAATAAAAGCAACATGTCTCTTTGATGAGGCGATGACAATCAGTAAGTATTCGAAGTGAATTGTAAGTTAACATGTCTCCAAAGCTTTTCATTATTTTGCTGTTACATCCATTTGAAAGAAGAAAAAACGAAGAAAATATTTTAAGAACTCTTGGATTAGGTGTAACGCGAGAATATTGTGGCAGTTCAAGTTAATTTCATAATATTATTAAACATTGAACACGCAAAAGAATTTTCCATAATATTTATGCTTAAAGAAATATTTTTTATAAATTAAATGAAATGTATTTCGTAGAGTTTACATACTTCAAGATTTACTTTCAGCGTTAACATCATACTATTACTCCACATATGGGGGAGTGGTAGATGGACTCCGTCCGAGTATTGCGGGTTTGATTACCACACAAGACAACTCTGTATTTGTGTCCGTGAAATTGAAGATATGAGTGTAGTTTTTAAATATAAAAAAAATACGTGGGCAGCAAAAAAAACCGGGCGTAGTTATAGAGACTAGAAACTAGAGGCATCACTCCCGCATCACCATCTCCAAGGAAAGGTATAGCTTAGGGATTTATATTTAGGGGGATACTAAGGGCAGGATGGGAAGTATAATGAGAGGACAGGGGGAACTCACCATACGAAACACAAGAGTACCTACCGTTGTTTAACGCTTATCTTCTACGAGAGGGTGGCAGTTCGCCGATAGTGCCGGCCCCACCACGACAAGCGAAAGTTTCTGAAGATTTGGATAGTAACGCCTAAAGGACTGAACGGATTTAGATGAAATTTGATAAGATAGATGAGACACTGGATTAGCTTGAAGATTTTCTTACACCGTAAATGTGATGCTCCCTCGGTTTTTTTTCTTCATCTGATAGTAAGTGGTCACCACCGCTCATGGATTTGCTAGCATCAGGGAGGCAATTGAGGCGACGCCCATCTAGAAATGATGCTACTCGTATAATAATCCCACCAAAGATATATTATGTTCCTAAACCGCTAAAAAGCTCGGACGTGTCTTACGATTAATTACGCGCACACTGTCGTTGACAGTTCCAATTATACTGGACTTATAATCAAAGTGTACCAAATCTTCGATTTTGACCAACTTACGCTGACACCTGCAGTGCGAAGTGATCCAAAACTAAATTCTAATATGAAATCTAATTATATTGGACATATCGAAAAGTTGTTCTAAATCCTTATACATCCCCAGCTTGTAGCGTAACGGTGAAGCCGTCACGCCGCAATTATTTAGGACCTACCTAGAGGTCTTAAAAGAAATTAAATAGGAAACAGATCGAAACAAATTTTAATAAATAAGAAACACGTACAAATTTTGTAAGCACTAAGTACTACTAGAGTTATTACTGTTATTACCTAGTATTCACCGCAACTCATGGGATACCTCAAAAGGTGTTCTTGTACAAGGGTCCACTCCTTTTAGCATTTCGTACATGTACAAAGGTTCACTCCCTTTAGCGTTCCGTACAATCCTTTCTGTTCTAGAAGGTCCGACCCGGTCTCAGAACCAGACCCTGAAGTCCAACAGATCACACCTGAAATGTCTGAAACGGCCTCCAGTGAAGAACCAAAACTTCAAGACAATCTTCAGAAGAGCCTAGACAACTTCTCAAAAAACTTTAAGATAATTCGGAGCTTTGACAGCTATCTCAATAGGTCCGAGTCTAGAATGAATCAGAATCTTCAGCTATGTTTATAGGACCATGCCCGAGTCTAGAATCTCCCAGAATCGTCTGCTACATTTACAGGAACATGCCTGCATCTAGAATGAATCGAAATCTTCTGCTATGTTTACAGGACCATGCCTGCGTCTAGAATGAATCAGAATCGTCTATGTTCCAGTTTATATAGCTTTTTCTTCGAACTTGACTGTTCGAGGTTCAGACTTTTGAATTTCAAAATAAATGTTTCTTTTCTTATAGGCCTATCATTTGTCATCTATTTAGAAAGGAGGATTTAGGTAATATTAGAAAAGAGGAATAAGATAATATTACATTTCCCCAAAAACCCTGGAAAAAATTTCTCTCAGAAAATTTTCCTGGTTCACAAATATGGTATAAAATATTATAACAGTTCGGCAATTGTGAAGTAATTTTAGTCTGAAGGATTCAATTTAGAGTCACGAACCGCTCTGAGTTTAAAGTTAGTGAAGGCTTATTTAATGAGTCACAATCCGCTCACAACGCGCTATAAACGCAAATCAAGTAGTGAGGGCTTATTTAACGAGTCACAATCCGCTCAAGACGCGCTATTAACGCAAAACATTAAGTAGTGAAGGCTTATTTAATAAGTCACGACCCAACTAACATCAAAGTTTCGTGAAGGCTTATTTTTACCCCTCAAAGACTAAAAACACCGACAAGAACCGAAAGAAACTACTCTTATCCATAGACATAGATGTTTAATTAAAATATTTGTTTAGACAGGTAAATATATGTTCAAGTTTATAAAAATAAAGTTTCAAGAAGTTTATATAATTAAATATTAAGAGATAAAAAATTTTAGGCTCCAAAGAGGTTTAATATTTTACAAAGAGAACAGAATTGACATCAGAAACAATATTTACTGACAGATATACCAATTGACATTCGAGTTAATATTTTTAAGCAAAGAAACGTATAAAATTTATTGTATAATAAAAAAATGCACTCTCAAATACAATTCAAATAGTATGAAATTAGTTTCAGCGTAAGTATATTGCGTAAGTAACATTTTAGGCATGTTAAGTTTAAATATTCAGATTACCAATCAATCAGTACAAGGTTTTAAATATAGTATAAAGATCTAGCAGTCCAAGGGATCGTTTGAGTGTTAAAATGTTAGTATGATATCAGGATACTCTCCTGAAACACACAGTGTAACCAGACCTCTACTCGTCAGTAACCATACTGGTTTTAAAAACACTTCACGAGAGAATAATGGGTGTAGATTACCAGTGGGTAATCCGTATGTATGAGTGGTGTTAAGTGTGCTACCAGGATATTGTCCTAGAGCACAGTGTAAAACCAAACCCCTACTCTTCAGTGACCATTACTGGTTTTAAGAACACTTCAGAGAGAAGAATAGTGTTCCTATTCGATTACCAATCGATTACCAATGGGTAATCCGTGTCTAAGAATGTTCTGTTCGTATAGCTAGAATAAAATTATAGTAAAAGTACTGATTAAATAGTAAGTGAAAAGAAACAAGCATGAGAAATAGTTTAATGCCAAAATGAAAATCGACATTAGATAGATAGGTAGAGAGCTTGTGTAAGGCTAATTTAGGATTTAGAAGAATGTATGCCAAAATGATAATCGAATAACATAGAACACTAGTGTAAGGCTAATTTAGGCGTTAGAAGAAATTATGCCAAAATGAAAATCTAATAATATAGAGCACTTGTGTAAGACTAATTTAGAATTTAGAAGGGAGGTGGGTTATTTAGTTCGGGCGCCAAACTGTAGCGTAACGGTGAAGCCGTCACGCCGCAATTATTTAGGGCCTACCTTAAGGCGGGAAAAAATGTTCCTAACCGCACACCCCGTCGTTCGGGGCAACGAACAGGGTAGTGTGGGGCCCTCACCCACTAAAGAAACCCGCTGTGCGCCGTCTCTCCGCCTTTGTTGGCGGGCCACTGGAACTATGTTACATTCCTTCGGTGGTATTTAGGGCCTACCTAGGGGTCTTAAAAGAAATTAAATAGGAAACGGATCGAAACAAATTTTAATAAATAAGAAAACACGTACAAGTTTTGTAAGCACTAAGTACTACTAGAGTTATTACTGTATTTACCTAGTATTCACCGCAACACATGGGATACCTCAAAAGATGTTCTTGTACAAGGGTCCACTCCTTTTAGCATTCCATACATGTACAAAGGTTCACTCCCTTTAGCGTTCCGTACAATCCCTTCCGTTCTAGAAGGTCAGACCCGGTCTCAGAACTAGACCCTGAAGTCCAACAGATCACACCTGAAATGTCTGAAACGGCATCCAGTGAAGAACCAAAACTTCAAGACAATCTTCAGAAGAGCCTTGACAACTTCTAAGAACTTTAAGATAATTCGGAGCTTTGACAGCTATCTCAATAGGACCACGTCTGAGTCTAGAATGAATCAGAATCTTCAGTGTTATGTTTATAGGACCATGCCTGACTCTAGAATCTCCCAGAATCGTCTGCTATATTTACAGGACCATGCCTGCATCTAGAATGAATCAGAATCTTCTGCTATGTTTACAGGACCATGCTTGCGTCTAGAATGAATCAGAATCGTCTATGTTCCAGTTTATATAGCTTTTTCGTCGAACTTGACTGTTCTAGGTTCAGACTTTTTAATTTCAAAATAAATGTTTCTTTTCTTATAGGCCTATCATTTGTCATCTATTTAGAAAGGAGGATTAAGGTAATATTAGAAAAGAAGAATAAGATAATATTACAAGCTTAGCCTGATCTTTGGCCATGCATTTTATTTTGTCATAACTTAATACAATATTACAATGTGGCTGTGGTTGGTTCTGCCCCTGATATATCCGATTTAGTAGTGAAAATATATTGTCGTATAATATCACAACCTGACACGAGAAGTAGAAACGAGGGGATGTGATGGAAGATGAATTAAAAACCTTTATGGCCGATATAAAATAGATGTTTTCATCTGCGGCGGAGGCAAAAAATCATAAGTCTATTACATTACATTCATTGAAATATAGCAATAAAATAGCGATATCTCAAAGTAAATGAAATTCATGTCCGTGAAATATGATGAAGTTATGGCTAAATTGGAATATAGTGAGATAGAAGGAAATGTAATATATTACCGCAATGGACAACGGAGTTGAACATTTAGAATGTGTCACTCGAAAATCTAGTATTGAGATAAGTAATGTTCCTATAAACGATCAAGAAAAAAGTGAGATCTAAATCGCCATAGTGAAAAATATTGCAACGACTATCAACGCCAATATCCATGATTATGACATCAAAGACATATTTTGCAACTTTAAGTCGTCATCTAAAATTCCGATTATAGTTGAGTTCTCCACTCCAAAAAGGAAGCTGTGTTACACACCTGAAAAAAATCAGACAAGAGTCAAACACTAACTTATCTACTACATATACCAAACTTGTCGGTCCAAAAGAACCCATCTACATATAAGAAAGCCTCACCATGGAAACTAAGGAAACTTTTGCAAGTGTACGCTGACGACAACAACTATAAGTACTGGTAGACCGTTAATGTTTTGTTTGTCTGTCTGTCTGTTGACATGGGCAATTTGGACGGTACTTTCACGGGCAGATACTCAAAGTTACAAGGAATAGCTGAAGCTATTTTATTTTGGGAAAATAATTAGGGTTCCTCAAAAAAAGATATAATACCAATATTTCATACGGACAAAGTCACGGGTAGTAGATAGCTAATATTATAAAAGGTTCATATGTAAACATAGTTCTGGTATAATACCTACATTCAAATTCCAAAGATTATGATTTGCCTACACACATTTTTGATCATAATAAGTAGATACCTAATCTTTTATTTATCTATACTATTATAAAGCAACTATGACTGTACATTTTAGATATTTGAGAAAAAAAATACTGTAATAGGCTATATATACGTGTTTAAACACAAAACGTTTTTTTTAATTATTTTTTTTTGTCTGTTTATCTGTTTGTTTGTTCGCGCATCACGCAAAATATACTGAATGGATTTTGATGCAACTTTTTTATTTGATAGCTCTCGATTAGACTTAAAAACTGGTATACATTTTATCCCGCTACTATATCGGGAACCTTAGATATAACCCAAAAATTTGCTTTTGGCTGCGGCGGAGCTGCGGCTAATTTTATTATAAAGCTGTAACAGAGCTGTATCTGTACATTTAAGATATTTGAGAAAAAATGACTGAATTAGGGTTTATAGGCGTGTCTAAACAAAAAACGATTTCTTTTAGATTTTTTGTCTGTTTATCTGTTTGTTTGTTCGCGCATCACGCAAAAACCACTTAACGGATTTTGATACAACTTTTTTTTTTAATAGCTCTTGATTAGACTTAACATCTGATATACATTTTATGTCCATAATATATCGGGAACCTGAGAAATAACCAAAAAACTAGCATATGGCTGCGGCGGAGCCACGGGCAAAGGCTAGTATTAGTATCAATATATTAAACACAAAGTGAAAAATGTGAAATCAAAAATAAGTCACGAGCAGGAGGACGAGGAGTTATTTTCGATTTCACATTTTTCACTTTGTGTTTAATGTATAGTGCTGTCAAATGCTAAAAATATATATAAAAATATCTCAATAGTATAAATATATTTTCAAATGAAACAGAGATGAACAGAGGTCCCACTCTGTCTACTGTTACAGCCAGGATAATGATGTTTGATGTTTTTTCCATAAATATGCGAACCGCTTTGCTGTATACATTTCAATACATTTAAGATCTAAAGGTTTTGGCAAATAGTAAAAACCTTAATTAAATTTGTTATTTTTAATAGAATTTCAAAAAGGAGGAGATTTTGAGCTCTTTGGTTATTTTTTATGTACTTTTCTATTTATCGAGGACTACTAGACCAATTTGGCAAATTAGTTGTTGTTTGAAAATTTACACTTCCCACGTTCCATTATCATCAGGTCCGAATCTGATGATGGTATCCCACAGAAATCGTGGTAACCCTTCTGTATTATAAAATCACCAATATATCAGAAATATATTTTTCAAAGTAGCACCTAATTTTTTCTCAAAATATACCATTTTAAGTGCAATGAATAATGAAAATCGCAAATAGCCACCAGAACTACTCATTATGAATGTAAGAAATCTAAGGGACAGGAGATGATATTATAATCCATCCATCCATCCATCAGCCTTTTAACGTCCACTGCTGGACATAGGCCTCCCCAAGAATGGGGGATAGTGCCGTAATCGCCACGCTTGGCAGGCGGGTTGGCGATCGCAGTGGATATTGTTAATACTCGAAGGAGTGCTGCTGCCCACTCCTCCGGTATTCCCTCAGTCGGCTCTTACGATTCCCATGGGTGGAGAGGGGTGGGACAATTCTAAAGCGGGCGCACACGGCAACTAATATAATAATAAGAGACGATATTATAATAAGACGTGATATTAAATGAGTACATCACGTAATATTGAATAGTGAGTGGTGACACACTACAAACGCTTACGCGTGTGCGCTTTCATTATACGACAATATTCAGTGGCGTCTTAGCGCGGAGGTACTATGTTCGTCTGCTATTCATCGATATTTTCGCCAATTGTAAACCGAATAAAAAATCTTTTTTAGTTCGAAATGGTATACTCTCGATGTGGTCCCATTATCATCAAATCAGTATCTGATAATGGAATCTAAAGGAAATCGAGGAAAAAGTAACCAGCAATGTAATAAAATATTAGAAGTCAATTTTGACCCACTTCCAGGCTCAATCGGATGAGCTAAAATTTTGCATACTTATGTAAGTTTAGTAACAATGCAATAATCTGGTATTATTGAGCTGATCTAATGATGGTGTCAGGAGGTAGATAGTGGCACTCCTCAATGGCGAATAACAAAGACACGAAATTTTGTAAAAGGATTACGAGCCCCTCAGTGGTTGAAGGCAAGGTGAAGTGCAGCGTGGCGGGAGGAAGCGCAGCGCGGTGCGGGTGGAGCGACAGCGATGTAGCGGCACAGAATAACTAATAGTGCTTATTATTAAAACCTTTTTTTTTATTCTTTATATTAATTTAAGGGACTTCTAATCTATTAGATTATGCCAGCCCCATCGTACCCCATACTAAATGTTAAACTGCTAGATATCTTGTACGCTCTTAAATATAAAAAGGTAAATCATTTTAGCTTCGCTCGAAGAAGGTGAAGCCAGAATGGACTGGAAAACTCCAACTTCTAACATGTTTAAGCCCAGCTGGCGACAAAAAAGTTGTCTCTGTACATTGTTGCTGTCACAATCTAATAAGATATGTTGTACATCTTCGGGTTTGTCACAGAAGTTACAGTTAGGCGAAGACACTTTTTTCATCATAAATGCAATTTTTTTTAACGGCATTATTTCCATATCTAGTTCTAAAAGCTATCTTAATTAAACTCCTATTTAGCTTATTATCTATAAACCAAGGTACACGGGGGGGTTCACATTGCATCGTTAGACTTGGCTGGCACCGACTTCAAATAGGTAAGTAGGTAGCCGCTTATAATAATTATATTAGTTTATTATAAATTATATCTCTAATAACCTGTTTTCTTCTTATGTATACGCAAATGATCTTCAAATTTACCTGTTGAGTTGAAACTATGAAGATCTGATGATATATAAATACAAGTATGATGATAAATCAGTCTTATCCATCCATCCATCAGCCTATCAACGTCCACTGCTGGACATAGGCCTCCCCAAGAAATGGGGGATAGTGCCGTAATCGCCACGCTTGGCAGGCGGGTTGGCGATCGCAGTGGGTGTTGTTAATACTCGAGGGAGTGCTGCTGCCCACTCTCCCGGTATTCCCTCATTCGGCTCTTATGACTCCCGTGGGTAAAAAGGGGTGGGACAATTCCAAAGCCGGCCCCACACGGCAAAAAATACAGTCAAATTCAGTCTTATATCACGTCTATAAGGTAGTTTTCGAGAGTAACTACAAAACGCCTCGTGCCCATTCTCGCGACTGGCAGCCACCCAAACAGTTTCCAAAAAGGCTTTATGTGTCTGTCATCATTTCCTTAACAATTATTATTGCGATCTTTCTACTTATGTTCCTTTAGTACAGGATATTTATTTCTCGATCTGTACTTAGAAATTAGCTGAAACATAAATGGAGCAGACGAAAGTCATATAGGTACCTTTTTATACAAAACTCAGATGCGGACCGTGACTTCAATGTCGGCTTAAGTAAGCTTGTTTAGGAGAAATAAGCTCAGTTGCGTGCTATGATAAGGGCTCGATATTTCTCTATGCTGTCACATTCACAACACTGAAATACGAACGAGAATGACTGGCATATCCGACTGGGTTGGCACGCTGAAGCTTTTTTGATGTGAAACATCTAATGCGGAGGGAGGGTCAAACCGGCTGTTAGCGTGGCGACGCTTTTATTTTACTTACCCGTTCAAATCCTACAAGTTAGATTTGAAATACTTTCCGGTTTCTGATTGAGCTGCAATTTTACACGCATATGTATGTCGCGTAACAAGGCAATTTTATGATGACATGGAGCTGAAAGGTGGACATAGGAACTCTATAATAAAATGGCGCAGCCCTATCTAGTTTGGCCTCGTTTGATTTGTTTTGAAAAGTACTTCAGTCCTAGATGAAATCCAGGGCGTGATGATGATGATTCATATCCTTTTCCGTTATTTTACACGTGTCATAATTTTATACAAGCACACATTGAAAGTTATGAAAAATTTATTTCTACTCATTATTTCTACAAAATAATTTCGATATTTTCACATCTCGCACACGCCCCGCGACGTCTATTTTTTTTATCAGGCGGCGCAGTTCGAAAGCCTCCCACCAGATAGACCATTAACCTGGTTGAAGTTAAGTAGTAGCAAGCAGCACAGGACCACCACCTATTCTGATTTTTTTTTTGCCTATGTATGTATTGCCGTGTGGGGCCGGCTTTAGAATTGTCCTACCCCTCTCCACCCATGGGAGTCGTAAGAGCCGGCTGAGGGAATACAGGGTGAGTGGGCAGCAGCAATCCTCGAGTATTAACGACATCCACTGCGATCGCCAACCCGCCTGCCAAGCGTGGCGATTACGGCACTATCCCCCAGCAGTGGACTTTAACAGGCTGATGGATGGATGGATGGATGTATTGGTGCCAGATATAAAAATAACAAAGTATATATAGTATTACACCCACTTTGAAATTAGGTGACGCACGTTACCTTCCAGTGGATGTGATTTTTTAAGACTTCTAGAACAATCTCCGGAACCGTGTTTAAGTTTAATATGTGCATCCGTGTGTTTGGCTGTGGCAAGGTATCTCCCTAGCGGCTAATCGAATCTCTTGAAAGGTTACGACCTCCTCGATCAGAGGCAGTGGTAACCTAGTTGTGCACTTGCAGTCGGATTGGTAAGGTTAAGCCTCTTCCGCTCGGCAGGCAATCAGATGGGTGACCACAAAGTGACTTCTATTCGTAGACACCTGACCTCCTCCGCACTTTAGAATGCATGTTAAATAGTGGGTCTCGGCTATCCAACAACATCCTGGCAGTCGTTACAGGTTTTCAGTACTGAATAAAAAAAAATCTATATGGGTGCAATGCACACATGGCAGAAATTAAACTTCTAAAAGTAGGTAGCCTACGAGAGATTGAGATGGATATAGAGTATCAGGAGTATTAGGATAAATGTAAGGCTTTAGAATTGCCCCATCCCTCTCTACCCACGGGAGTCGTAAGAGCCGACTGAGGGAATCCCGGGGGAGTGGGCAGCAACACTCCCTTGAGTGTTAACAACATCCACTGTTTAAGTATTGGTCACGCAAACCGGAAACCGAGGTTTCAAATCAACTACCAAGGAATACTTTTTATGACAAAACGAAAACAATTTTTTTTCAAAGTTAAAATAACTTTAATGGATATCTCTGCAACTGAATGTCAATCCTATAGATTTATGAGTTTGAACCTTTTTCGTGACGCATTTTCGTTTCAACGAGTTTCAAATCACAACGATTCTAAAGAAGTATTCACTTCAAAACTGACGCTGGTCTTGTTCTAAATTGGCCAGTTATCCCCTTATTTAGGTTGCAAAGTTCACATAGACAGTCACTCCGTGTATTAAACTTGTAAACCCGAAAATAAAACCACGTTAACCAAACCGAACCACCAAGCAATACTTCCAACTTTGGAACTATACATTGACAGCTACTTTCCCACGCTATAATGCGACAAATAAGAGTTGAGATGAGTCAAGATATACACCGTCCCATTTGTAGAACAACTTCTTTTTGCCGAGTATTACATTCATTTCGCTATTAGACGATTTGGACAAGACTCACGGAACGGGATTCACTACTTTTAGTTTGGAAAAATAATTAGGTTTCTGAACTAAAAAGAAGATAACTAAATTCCATGCGGAAAAAGTTGCGGGTAGCAGCTAGTCTAGAGAATACAATCGTGTATTCCTGGTAAAGTTACTCTAGTATAAATTCGAGTTTGGTCGAATCCGCCCTAAGTTGGAATAAATCACATATTTATAATGAAGAGAAAAAGAGAGTTCATCACGGTACACGTAGTTTTTAAGTATAAAAATTTACAACGTCTGTATATTAACTCTTCACCGGGGGAAAACTGCTAAAATCTAGCAGAATGTTACTCTTAACTTGAAGAAAAAGATAACAACAAAAGAAGTTCTAAAATCAATCGCACATTTTTATTACTGCCTTTAAATATTAAGATTATTGAAGAGATTAGATAAAATTTGTTACAAGTAGCCGGTCCGCATGTACCTACTGCATGAAATGGGTGATCGATTTTCTACCCTTTTGTTGTACAAATCCTATCAGAAGGTTATCTTTCATATTACCTACGTACAAAGAAATAGAATGATTAGTGTTCTCGATATATAATGGTAAAACGGAATATTATCGTTTTATATAAAAAAAAAAATTGCTAATGATGGCAGACGAGCCACGTCCCACCTGATGGTAAGTGGTAACCGTAGCTCATGGACTCAACTATACCAAGAGTATTGTCAAGCCACTGCACACTCATTTCTCAGATATGGAATAAAAGAATAAATTATCTGCTACAGCCAAACACACTGACGTGCTTCATGACCGGTCGCACAGGTAACCACATAATACTCCGCGAATTGCAAACAAGCCTAAGGCCCACCACGATGGTAAGCATAGTGTACAGACGCTAGTAACACCAAAGCCATCACTCACGCACCACCAACTTAAAGAAAAGGAATAGGAAGATAATAAGGATCGATGATAGGTTTGGGCCTCTAGCGCTCTCACATACCATTAAAAACACAAAAGTAGGTATCAAGTAGGTGCCCCACACTGCCATGTTCGTTGCCCCGTACGACGGGGTGTGCGGTTAGGAATATTTTTTCCCACCTCAATAAGAAAATGGGTCTTAAGGATATTTAAAACAAATGTTGAGTGGAGATTTTTTTCCAATTTCACAAATAACTTATCATTTTCTGAATCACATTTTCGTATTATTTAATCTTCATTTGTTTTTATAAATTTTTATATTATGTAGAGACGTGGTCTCTGAATGTTGGCCTCATATCAAGGCTCAAAGTCGCTCAGCGGGCCATGGAGCGGGCTATGCTTGGTATTTCCCTACGTGATCGAATCCGTAATACGGAGATCCATAGGAGAACGAGAGTGACCGACATAGCCCGCCGGGTTGCCATGCTGAAGTGGCAATGGGCAGGCCACATTGCTCGACGAACCGATAACCGTTGGGGACGAAAGGTTGTCGAGTGGCGACCACGTATCGGACGGGGCAGCGTAGGACGGCCCCCCACCAGATGGGCCGACGATCTGGTCAAAGCTGCGGGGAGCCGTTGGATGCGGTCGGCGCAGGACCGCTCGTTGTGGCGTTCTCTTGGGGAGGCCTATGTCCAGCAGTGGACGTTGAAAGGCTGATGGATGGATGGATGGATATTATGTTCACACAATTTGTGGTACAGAGCACAGTTAAGTATACGCGGGGCAACAAACAGGGTAGTGTAGAGTCCTTACGTACTTAAAAATCCCGCCGTGGGGACAATCCACGGCAGGTTTCCCCGCCTGTACTACCAGTCAGGTCCATCACCTGACTGGTAGACATTACTTCAGTGGTCTGCCAGCGGCTTACTCTTTTGGGTACCCTCGTTGAGCGACAGTGATCTAGTTAGGTTATTTTATTATCAGCGTAATAAATAATAGGTAGAGAAAGGAGTTACAAATATATTTTTGTGGCAATTACAAAAAAAAAAGATTGACGTCTTCAAAGATTGCATTTGTCTCTTCAGAGTTTAACTCCATGAATTTTTGCAGAAGTAAAAGAAATTTGATATTTCTGGATGTATTTTTTTTTCATTTAGTCTCTAAATAAATAAAATAAAAATGTATTTTTGTGCACACCGAGTGATTTTCTCAATCGTTTGTAAGGCCCGCATTAGGCTAACGTCAGTTGCCGTATAAGGGTATTAAAAAAAATAAGAGGCTAACTCTTTTTCCAAAATGTTTAATGTTAAATACAAATTTATAAATGAAATATTTCCAAGTAAAATCATTTCACTTGCACTATATCCATTGTACCTACATAATATTCATGGAATATAATTATATTATAAGCTAAGGTGAGACAGTGACAAATCTATGACATTTCTGTTTCAAGCGTTTGTTTTATAAATAACATATAAAGTGCACATTTAGGTATAAATATTCAATTCTCATGATAACATTGCTTTATACGTCGAGTAAAGTTGTAATATAGAGCTACCTATCGTGAATATTCCCGCGCCAGTATACCTTGTTTTGGTTACATCTGTGAATATTCTCAACTCTCGTGGGTTAAGACCTTCACCCGGTCGTTCTTGAAGTTGTATCTTGTACGTCTTGTCGAAAACGAATTACTTGGATATTCTGTCGGTCACAGCTGCCATGTGCTCCTTTCCTATTACCTCACTGAGGATCTCGGTGTGCGATACCCTAGCCAACCTCCATAGATTCAGTTTTTCTTAAACCGTACCGCTATTGCTCCTGCCTCTTGTTTTATGAAGAGATGCAGTGGCGGTATGCCAAGAATAGCTCCCAGGGCTGCAGTTGGCGTTATCCTCATGCATCCCGTGGCTGCCATATAAGCCAATCTCTGGAATCGTCGTAGGTTTTAGTGCTGTGTAATATATGGTAGCCTATACCTATAAAAAAAAATCCTCGAATAGCGAGGGCGAGAAAATGGATACTTATCTTCGTCATATTCTTTCAAATCACTTTCAATTTATATAATAATAGACCTGCAGAAATGTACGTCCGGGTCTCTTCTTATTATAAGAGGTACATTGTATTGACAATCGAAGCACGTACTTAAAAGAAATTGCGCATATATCGTACCATTTTGTAAGTCGATATTACCTTACGTCCTATTAAATTTAAGGAATCAAATAAAAACATGATATACGATAAATTGATTCTCAGAAGACGTACATATGATTTTTCTTTTCCTTCAATATGCATGTTGAAAAGATAATATATATGAGCCAGTTGATACATTGCCATACATATCAGAAATTACATGATCCAGTGTGCATGATCAATCTAAATTTATAGAGACATAGTACATACGAGTATGCCTAATAACTCATAGCCACGGTTGGCAGATAAATGTATAGGTAAAATTATTTTTAATCATAAGCAATGATTAAAATTCAGTAGTATTTACGATATTGTCTTGCAAAACTATTGTCTCAATACCTCCTAATAACTACCTATAATTATTATTTATATTTCAGACACAAAAGTTGCCAAATATTATGTATTCATCTAAGTATTATATTATTTATTAGTACATTCCTCGCGGCTTTGCTTGCGCCATAGTAATGTTGATGAAAAATGAATTTTGAATAGGATTCCTAATATTAGGTATAAGCGTTGCTACACTAACATCCAGTTTTACCCTCCCTCCACATTAGATGGTTCACATCAAAAATATAGGTTCCGGATAAGTAATTACCAACGTATTATATACTAAAATCTTCTCCGAAACACGCTACATCTTATGGTATAAGTGTTATTCCGATCGGTTCAGTAGTATTTGCAATATAACCGAACAAAAAAACCGGCTCTCCATTTATTAGTATAGATTATTCATTTCTAGTTTAGCGCATAGTTTAGAAGCTGCGTAATATTCTGATAAAAACTTTTCTAATAATTCAATCAAATATTTCAATACACTAATGAATTATAGAGGCATTTTATTAATGTATCGTTCGCGATTACAATTTAATATTATGCCAACCACAACGCTTCTATATGTTATTATAATACATAATATAATAGTCAGTAATTTTCTTTCAAAATAAAATTAGTAATTATGTATTATCACTAGCGGCTACTCCCGGCTTTCACGGGTAGACATTTATTTATAAACATATTTTTTTTTTATTGCCAACGGTGGCAGACGAGCAAGCGGCCCACCTGATGGTAAGTGGTAACCGCCGCTCATGGACTTTAGCAACCCCAGGGGCACAGCCAAGCCGCCGCCTACCGCAAGTTAAGTGCTCCTTTCAAACCTCGTTTATAGAGGGACATGTCGTAGCGCCGGGGAAACACCGTAGCAGGTAGGTCATTCCAGAGCCTACACGTACGTGGTAGAAAAGAACGCTGAAAACGAACTGTCTTTGACAAAATCGTTTCCAGGTGGTGTGGATGAACCCTACCGCGACGTCTCGTATTTCGGTGGTAAAATGGTGTTGTCGGTACCACCTCAAACAGCTCCTCCGAGCACTCCCCATTGTAGAGCCGGTAGAGCACACAGAGGGACCCGATGTCTCTCCGCCGCTCCAACGACTCCAGACCCTCCGTGAGAATGGGATCATCGATAATTCAAATAGAACGCCTTTGCAGGGAGCCAAGTGGATCGAGTTGGTACTTATGCGCACCTGCCCAGAGATGTGAGTAGTACTCCATATGAGGGCGGACCTGTGCTTTATATAGCACAAGTCGTTGCCTCGGTGTAAAGTACCGCTTGGTTCTGTTCAGGACGCCTAGTATTTTACTCGCTAATTTTGGCTTTGTCCTCCAAATGACTCCCGAACTGGACTTTGCTAGAGATGTCGATGCCGAGGATCCCAATGCTCTCGGAGACCGGGAGAGTTACCCCTTGGAACTGGGGTGCTACGAAAAATGCGTCCTTCTTTGCAGTGAATGCGCAAACCTGTGTCTTCGCGGGGTTGAATTGAACCATGTTCTTTTCATCCCATTCCGAAGCCCGCCCAAGAGAGCGCTCGACTTCAGACACAAGTTCGATCCGTCTCTCCTCCAGCATATTCCGAGGGACTTTCTGACGGCTGGTATATAGCGCATCATCCGTACTGTCATCCGCATAGTAATGTATATTCTCTATTGAGAGCAAGTCATTGATATATTGATATGCAGGATGAACAGTGTTGGGGACAGCACCGAACCTTGTGGTACGCCAGCATTAACCCCCATAGTATCGGAGCAGCGGCCATCTACTACGACTTTGATGCTCCGACCATCTAGGAAGCTGGCGACCCTTTTGCAGAGTCCCTTGGGGATCCCATAAGATGGTAACTTTGATAGATGGGCCCTATGCCAGACCCTGTCGAATGCCTTCGCAATGTCCAGGCTTAATGCCAAAGCTTCACCTCCACCCTCCAAGGCCTCTGCCCAACGGTGGGTAAGGTACACGAGAAGATCACCAGCAGACCGACCGTGACGAAAGCCGTATAGGCGATCATTGATCAGCTGGTGATCCTCTAGGTACTGCAAAAGTCGGCGATTTATCACCTTTTCCATAACCTTGGAGAGCAGAGATGTCATTGCGATTGGCCTGTAATTCGACGGGTCTGATCGATCACCCCTTTTGGGAATCAGGTGAACATGTGCTACTTTCCACAAAGTAGGAACCCTGCCGGTACTCTATGAGAGACGGTACAGGCGCGTTAGGACGGGGGTCACACGTTCGAAGAACCACTGCAGGGATGCCATCCAGCCCGCTCGACTTATGGACGTCCAGCAGCCCGCAGCTCCCTCCTGAGCGCACATTGCGTAATGCGGATTTCAGGTAAAGAGGTGCTCTACGTGGGGGTAGTACGGCCAATGGCACTGTACGGCGCACCCGTGTGGACGGACTCACTGGCTGCTCGCAATAGGGCCCTTCTGTGGCGTCCACAGAGGGTCGTAGCGGTTAGGGCAATACGCGGGTATCGCACGGGCTAGACCGATGCAGCCTGCGCATTAACTGGAACCCTCTCGTGGGATCTGGAGGCGGAAGTGCTCGCCGATGTTTATCGGCGGGCGTCGAAGGCGCGGGCGGGGGGCAGTCTCGCCTCGCCGAGCGCGATCTCTTCGTGGCGGGAAGATGCCCTCCCACGCCACCGTCCTAAAGTGGAGGGATTGGCTGGAGACGCCCCAAGCTCAAGGTATTAAAATAATAACCACAACAATAATATTTTTTTCCAATAAACACGCCAATGAGACCAATCCTCAGCATATTGCGATTATGTGTTAAGTATAGCCGCGCTGATTTTCAGTAGAGCCTCGAGTACCTCGAAGAGGCGTAACGCCAGTCGTATTGTATATTTTAACAAGAAAAAGTAGTTATCGTGACATATCTGTTATATTTTGACATTTTTATATATTTTTTTAGCATTTGACATGCTTAGCCATATAAATTACACAAAGTGAGAAAATGTGATATCGAGAATAAGATAATCCAGCTCGTGACTGTTATTTTCGATTTCACATTTTCACATTTTGTGTTCATAACTATGACACTTAGGATCTTTATTGGATTTTTTTTCACACGTTGGACTACATAACCACTCTTATAACTGTTATAGTATTAGTCCGTATTGTATTGTGGACTTTTTTATAGATATTTATTTATTTATTTATTTGCTTATAATGTGGTAAAGACTTTTAAACTTTCGCGATTTGTACACATTATACACAAATATTAATATATCGGGTCTTTATCGCGTATATAATGTTGAGGTTGAATACCTTAATTTTCCGACGTTTCGACCGTATTGCATCGGCCGTGGTCACGGGTTAACTGGTGTAGTTCAGCGTTGCCTCCGTGAATTGATGGCACTACACAGAACATATTAGCTAAAGGGTTAAATTATGCTGTAACACCGAAACGGATTCCGTATGAGAATGTCATTAGTGGTGTCGAAGAAGTGATAATGCGAAACAAGTTGCCGTCTGCCGATGCGGAAACGCTCAGACAGGATGTGGCCGTTATCCTTCGAAAATCAAAGCTGCCTAAACCAAATATCACTGCAGAAGAACGTCTGGCGCTGAAAGAGCTGCGTGATAACACGGATATTTTAGTGCTAAAGGCCGACAAGGGAAATACCACTGTGGTGATGAATTCCGGTGACTATGATGAGAAACTACGGAGTCTATTAAGTGACACCTCTGTGTACAAGCCAGTGTCGTACAACCCTACAGCTAGAGTCACGAAACGTATGCGAGCACTAATTAAGGACCACAAGGATCTGTTCGCGGATGATGTGTTTGAAAGGCTTTTCAGACCTAAAAGCGTTCAGCCACCTAAGTTATATGGTTTGCCAAAGATCCATAAAAGCAACGTGCCACTTCGCCCGATCGTAAGTCAAATTAACTCTCCTACTTACGATCTAGCTAAACACCTCGCCAGAATACTGCAACCATTAGTCGGTGGGACTGCATCGTTCGTGAAGGATTCTAGACATTTTGTGGATATCATCAAGAACATGAAAGTGGACTCAGATGAGGTGATGGTGAGTTTTGATGTGGAGTCACTGTTCACCAACGTTCCCATTCATGCTTGCCTGGAGGTCATTGAGAAAAAACTAAGAGCGAATGATCTGTCCAGTGAGTACAATGGTCTACTAAGAAACTGTCTAGAAGGCAACTACTTCATCTACCAGGGACAGTATTACCTCCAGACCGATGGAGTGGCCAGCCCATTGGGGTCGGTTATGGCCAACATCTGGATGGAACATATCGAAGAAATGATCAAGCCGAAACTGTCCCAGGTTAAACTGTGGAAGAGATACGTTGATGACGTATTCTGCATTATGAAGGGCGGCAGACAAGAAGTGGAAACATTTGCTAAGGATTTAAACTCCGTACATCCCAACATCAGGTTTACTTTTGAAATGGAGATGGACAGATCGTTAGCATTTCTTGATGTAAAACTAAGGGTCAAAGCAAACGGTACCTTATCACATACTGTGTACAGAAAACCCACGCACACTGACAGATACTTGCATGCTGACTCGCACCACCATCCACGACACCTGCAATCCGTAGTAGCATCTTTGACCAATAGAGCATACAACATTTGTGACCCTGAACAATTGAATAGTGAGCTCACACATGTTCAGGAGGTACTTAAACGAAACGGATTTAGGGGTAGCACACGACGACTGCGGAAGAAGGAGGCACGAACTGGGGTAGACAGGGCACCAGCCTTTTTACCGTATATTAAAGGAGTAACGGACAAAGTTGGAACAGCACTACAGAAATACTCCATTAAGACTGTATATAGTCCGCATTCCAAAATATCACATCACCTACGTACTCCAAAAGATATAATCCCTCTACAGACACCTGGCGTTTACAAAGTGGATTGCAGCTGTGGTAGTTCTTATATCGGACAAACCAAACGTACAATTGCGGAAAGGGTTAAAGAACATATCGCGGCTGTAAAACACCGACATACACAAAAGTCAGCTATAGCGGAACACTTGCTGGAGGCTGGATCCAACCACTGGATTGAACTGCATAAACCATAGGTCCTCTCCACCGACCGTCACTATTACTCCAGGATGGCGCGGGAAGCGGTTGAAATCAAAAAACATGCAAATTTCAACCGAGAAGATGGATACCGTTTGTCAACATCATGGAATCCTGTCATCAGTAAGTGTACATATCGCCGAACAAACATTACGCGCCAGTGTGAGGATGTCGTTAGTGTGGTGTGTCGAAGTACCGACAGTTTCGGAAATCAAGATATAAACGAGGCGAGGGTAGTTACAGACACTCGCGCTTCACGGAGGCAACGCTGAACTACACCAGTTAACCCGTGACCACGGCCGATGCAATACGGTCGAAACGTCGGGAAATTGAGGTATTCAACCTCAACATTATATACGCGATAAAGACCCGATATATTAATATTTGTGTATATAATGTGGTAGGTACAAAGATGACATAATTTTAAAAGAACAAGACACATTATGCTATGTTATCATGGCATGCAAATGTTTAGCATAATATATAACAATTGACAATTATTAATTGAATTCAGGCAACATAAAATATAGAATAATAAACCAAATTACAATAGATAAGAATTCATTAAGTACAATTAAACATTAAAGATAATATATTAATATCACAATGCATTTCTAATATAGTATGACTTATAAGCGAATTTTTTTAAAAATTCGTTAACCGAATAAAACCTTTGTTGAACTAGCCATTTATGAAAAGTAGGGCAGAACTGATTAAAAGGCAGCTCAACAAAATATTGTTGACGTACGTACCTAATAATAATTAGGTATTGAATTATATATAAGGGGTGCCATGTATACACAACTCATCCTAAACATTTCCAGGCGTGGTAGCGGTAATGTTAAAGGTTTGTGGGTAATTTTACGTCTATTCATATTATCTTTAGCTTCAAATAATTCATAATTAAGTTTTACAAATTTAGCTACTTCATATATGTAAATACTTGGGACAGTTAAAAGATTTTGCTTTATAAAGACTTGCTTACAAGATTCTGACCATTGTAAGTTATATATAGCTCGAATACACTTTTTTTGTGCTAAGAAAACACGTGAAATTTGTGACGAATAACCCCATACTAGGATGCTATACCGAATTATGGAACACACATATGCATGATACACCATTCGAGATACTCTTTGAGAAGTCACATCAGTTATTTTTCTAAGAGCATAAACAAACTTATTTATTTTTTTACAAAGAATATCTACATGTTCCTTCCAAGTCAGGTGTTCATCGATAATTATGCCTAAAAACTTTGTACTTTGTATTTGTTCTACTTTTTGATTGTCATAAGATATATTAAGATTTTTATGTTTTGTTTTAACAGATCTAAAGTGTATCAGTTTAGTTTTTTGCATGTTTATTTTAAGGGAATTTAATTAAAGCCAATTTACAATGTCATATAGAGTATTATTTATATCATTTTCATAGGTATTTAAATTCTTACAACCTATTGTTACGCTTATATCATCAGCAAACAGTATAACTTCATGATTCTGTATTGCTTGGGGCAGATCATTAATGTAAATTAGGAATAATAGTGGTCCTAAAATGGTACCTTGTCCTACACCAGTTTTATTATATCTTTGTTCAGAATTGAATTCTTCCAAACTATTTGTAATGCTATTATATATAGTTATACGAGTCATTTGTTTTCTGTCACTTAAAAACGATGAAAACCACTTAAGGGCTAGGCCTCTTATACCACATTTGTCCAATTTAGTAAGGAGTTTTTTATGATTAACAAAGTCAAAAGCTTTGCTCAAATCTAAAAAAATAACACTTGATGATGGTTTCTTATTTATATTATTAACTATAGACTTCACTAGTGTGTAGTTTGCAAGCTGAGTAGATCGGTTTTTTCTAAACCCAAATTGTTCGGTAGCTAATACTTTGTGTTTAGTCAAAAAATTTAGAATTCTTTTATATATAACTCTTTCGAAAACCTTAGAAAGTACAGGTGATAATGCTATAGGCCTGTAGTTTGTTTTGTCTGATTTCATACCTTTTTTATAAAGTGGTTTTATTAAAATTAGCTTTAATTTATCAGGGAAGTCACCATGTTCCATTGATAGATTCATGATATAAGCTAATGATTCTGCTATATATTCAGATATCAATTTTAAAATGTCTGTGGTGATGTTGGCATAACCTGATGACCTACTATTTGCCAAAGCTGTAATTGTATTATGAATTTCAACTGCATCTGTAGGTTCCAGAAATATACTATGGGGTCTGATGTTAGTATTATTATTAATATTTTTACCGTCTTTTAGTTTTTGTTTACTGTTAACAGAGTCAATGAAATAATTATTTAAAATGTTTGCAATATTATGTCCAGAAGTTATTTCAATGTCATGATCAATAATCCTGTCAATCCATATATTTGGAGGCTCATTGCCCATATTACGTTTTACCACATCCCATGTAGCCTTACATTTGTTATTAGAATTGGCTATATGTTTTAGATTGTTCAACGATTGATGCCTGTTTATACATTTTTTTAGAATATTAGAATACACTTTAAACTTAGTTTTATTTTCAGTTGTTCTACTATAATAATACTTATATCTTAGTCTCATTTTAGTTTTACTACTAACTTTTAGACCTTTTGTTATCCACTTAAGTTTGGAAGACTTGTAGTTAAATTTAACTTTGATAACTGGAAAACATAACTTATAAAATAATATTAAATAGTCATAGAAAATATTAAAAGCATCATTAACTTGATAAACTTCATAAATTTCTGAAAATGTCAATTTGCTTATGCAGTCAACATACTTTTTCATGTTTATCTTAGAGAGATCATTTTTTGTAACGAAATAATGTCTTATGATATTTTTATTATGATATATAAATTGCAAAACTTGCGCAGTATTATGATCCGACAGACATAGGTTATGTGTTGTACCTCTAGCATTTGGGATGTTTGTGACAATATTATCAATGCAAGTTTGAAGACGTGTTGGCTCTTTAATATGGCATTGCATGCCGTAATTTGATAAGATTTCATTAAATTGGTTTGTAGTATTGTTATGACAAAATAAATTAATATTAAAGTCTCCTGCAAGAACAATTTTACATTTCTTCCTAAACACACTAGTTAACAACCTTTGTAGATTATCAAAAAATGTTGTTATGTTGGAGTCTGGAGTTCTGTATATACACAGAATTATCAGATTAATGCTTTTAATTTCTATTCCGCATACTTCAAACTGTTTTGCTATACTCATATTTTTAACATTAATAAGTTCAGTGAATCGATAACTTTTTTTGCATAGTATACACGTACCTCCCCGACGCTGATTCCGTGAAAAAATAGAAGCCATTTTAAAATCGTTGATATTAAAATAATTTTCTTCCCCTTTAATGATGAAGTGTTCTGTAAGACACATCACATCAATGTCCACGCCAGATTCATACATATCTTGCAAAGCTAATTCTATGTCTGCCTGTTTATTCAAAGCTCCTGCAATGTTTTGGTGAAATATAGTGAAATTAGTTTGTTTGTTCAAGAAAAAACTGCTTTATGTTATTACTAGTTTTCGCAGGGGAGGAGGGTATATTAGGTTTTTTTACGGTCTGAAAATAATAAGGAATTGTGCCTTTAAGTATTTTTGTATTTAAGGGTTGATTAGAGGACTCCGTGATTGCACATGTACTTAGTATATCTGGTGTGTTTTGGGAATATCGAATGGGTTTTTTACTTAATAATCTGTCTTTCCAAATTGAGTTACAATTTTTACATTTATTAATTAAAAATTTTATATTATATTGATCTGAATTTATTTTATGTATTAAGTGTTTTGCCATGGTATCAGGGTCACCATATGCCTCTATAAATGAGCAATTATTGTAATTATTTGATAATAACCTTAGCTTATAATTTATTTCGGTTTCATTTAAAAATGCATTGTGAAGCACACTAATTATGTAAACATTACAATTTTTAAGTAATTTAATAGCTATGGTTATTTCCGCTATAAACTTCAATGGATTTGTGTCAATACTTCCGCTCATGATTATAACACTATCTACATTAGTTACTTCTTCACGTAGGGTATAACAGCTGGACAAAACATCCTCGGTCTTGGCAAAGGGTTTTCTTATGGATGATATCTCATAGTCATTTAAGATTAATTTATTTTTATATTTTAACAATTTGTGAACTAGTCCATCGCCTTGATTATCTGACAGAAGGATAATCTTTCCACTTTTAAATTTGGAAGAAACTGAGTCTTTTGAGTTCCCGTTTTGTGACCCACTACGTAGCATATTTTCATTATTAATCCCTTGTGTTTCTAACTCGAATTTATGTTATGACATTTTTACAGGTGTTTCGCAAGTGACTGAGTTATTTATAGGTAAATTAATGTTATTGATATGTTCGGTCATTGATAGATTATTACAAGGAGTTTTTAGTGAATGAGAGTCCATAATATCTAAATCTAATTTTCTTCCAGCAAGATGAGATCTCTTTCTAGGCAATTGATTGCGGTTGGCTTCAGAAGATAAATGATTTTTTGTAACACTGAGACTTGATATAAACATATTTTTATATTGTACAGTTTTAAGTTTCTCTTCTCGTAACTGTTGATATAGTGATTGATTCTCTAGAGTCAGTTTGTCTACCTCGGCATGTGAACTAGTCAGTTGCTCTTTTAATTGGCTTAACGTATTCAATAAGTCAACATATTTGCCGTCATCACAGTGTGTAGATAAGTCTAGCATACTATTTACACTTCGTGGGGATACTAAACAGTCTAGGGATTCATTTGATTCTGATAGAGACCGTTGTACGCATCGTTTTCTCATTGTGATGTTACTATTGTAACAATCCATATTTTAATCAAATCTAAGTTTAGTTTTTATTACAACTAGCGACCTCTTTTACGTTTAGCTTTTATTACAGCAACTAGCGACCTCTATTAATTCTTGTACTTTTAGTTTTTATTACAGCTGCTAGCGACCTCTATTAACCACTTTTAAGTATCTTCCTGTGCTTAAATTTTATAAATAAATGGGGTCGAAGAATCAACTAAATATTTCAAGTTAATATTTCTCACAAAAAGAATATCCAATATCAACCAAGTCTCGTACCGGCAATAGTACGATCAGTATATTAATCAGTTGATGTCTACGCCACGGTGACATTAATTCATTACGTTGAAATTAGTTATCCAATACAGAGATCCACAACTTTTGAATAGATAAAATCGGTTAGTATGACTCATTGTTTTGGAATTTTTCCGCATTCCAATCACTTAATAACTGCTGTTCCCATAATTTTTTTGCACTTTATGTATGGTTTTTGTACTCACTTTTGTAATAAAAAGATGTTGACAATTGATTCAAATTTTATTGACTAATTAACTGGTTTTCACTGTTTATTTGCTCACTCGTAATGATTTAATTTTCATGAATAAACTTTAGTCACAATGATATTATAAACTTGGATAACGTTATCACATATATTTCTAACTCTTATATACTTATTTGAGCACTTTTTAGTTAATTTAAAGGCTTAGAAATAATTATAAAATTAAAAATAATACGGAGCTCACTTTATTACGTGTTTACTAGAAAGCGCCATCAAAAAACATATTGATGTCTACCATAAAAATGTATTACATCACTTTACTCTATTGGCAATAATTTACGCAGCATACGTGATATAGGGTTTTTTTCACACGTTGGATTACATTATCGAAGTTTTCATACAGATCCCTAACATTTTGAAAATATTCATCAGGGATAATGTAGAATTCTAATGATAAAAGAATTTTTTAAATTCGGTCTGTTTCAAATTCCGTTAATCAAACAATATAAGACTACCAGTGGTGACAGACTAAGAATACGAGTATCACCACCCCATTCTTTCCCATGGTTGTTGTATGAGGTGACTAAGGGAGGTAAGCAATTATCATCCATTGCATGACTGGTGGTAGGGCTGGATACCAAGTGGGAGTACTCACTTGGTATCGGGCCCGAGCGGGTTGGTATCACCATCTCTCGTGTGACTGGCCATGAAGTACATCATTGCGTTTTGGCTGTAGCGGAAGATAGCCGTTTATTCTTTCATTTCAAATCAGTGAAATGAAATAGTGAGCAGCGGCTTGACAATACTCTGTGTATAGTTGAGTCCATGAGCGACAGTTACCATTTACCATGGGCCGTAGCTCGTCTGCCACAACATGCAATAAAAAAAAGAAAAAAAAAACTACCTGATGGTTGCGGTTGTGTAAAAAATAACAAACTTTATTTTGATGCAGGTACATTGGGATCCACCTCGGAAAGTGTAAGTTCTATTGGGAAAAGAATTTATTCCGAGATGACAGAGCTATTAGCATCGAAGAATTCGAATACAAACCTGAATGAAGAAAACCCGATAATGAAATACTTTGAAATTGGTAGAGAGACTACTACTGCTGGAGTTGGAGTTGTCTGGAGGGTTCACGAGGCGTATAGAAAAAGTGACGGCAAGGTTAGTAAGTTTTTTAAGTACAATTCAACAATAGACAATGCCAAAAACCAGGCTATATTGTGCTCGTCGTGCGTCTTTACTATCTAAACATAAACAATCGTCTTTTGAATAATGATGTTATATGTATTTATTTTAGTCATAAGCGAAGTGGGGTTTCAAAGTTATAAAAAAAAAGATATAGATAGTGTTTAGGTATTGTTAATGGGAATAAGAAAAAATACGCGTTGCTTGCTCGAATGTAAAAAGTGTATTAAAACATAACATAATGTAGGTAGGCCGCGGTCGGTAAATTATATAAACTAAAATAGTGGGATCACATACATATTCCTAAGGTTTGCTATTTAATTTGCATAGGCGTTTTCGGGAACATACCCCCGGGCGTTGAAAGCCTGCCTTTCAACCACCATCTTCTGCTTCTGGATAGAATGGTAACGGGCAAATCTTGCTGAACGATCTGCGTAACAAACCATTGGAAGCTTTGACATCCGCAACGCGAACTACACCGTCTGACCCTAGATACGTGGCTACGATTCTTCCCATTTTCCATTTTAACGGGGGGAGATTATCTTCCTTCAAGAGGACCAAGGAGTTCAGCTTCAAGGAGCCTTTACATGCTCTCCACTTCACTCGAAGTTGCAGTTCTGATATATATTCTTTACTCCAACGACTCCAAAAATGTTGTCGGAGAAGCTCAATACGCTCAAATCGAGTTAAAGAATTCAGGGACTGGTTTCGATAATCAGGCGACGGCAGTGATGTCATTGGACGTCCAATCAAAAAGTGTCCGGGTGGTAAGCGGTGTCAGATCCTCGGGGTTCGATGATAACGGCGTTAGTGGTCTGGAGTTCAGAATTGCTTCTACCTGCACAATCATGGTATATAGCTCTTCATAAGTAAGATTACAAAGGCCCAACACTCTGGTTAAATGATACTTGGTTGATTTTACTCCAGCTTCTGCAAGGCCAGCGAAATGAGGTGAGTATGCTGGTATAAAGTGAAAATTTATTCCTTCTCTAGCCATCTCTTCAGATACCGAATCGCAATTAGACTTCAGAAATTTGGAGAGGTCGTTATATGCACCAACAAACGAAGTGCCGTTGTCCGAGTATATATTTCTAGGCTTACCCCTACGCGAGATGAATCTCTTTAATGCCATGACAAAAACGTTACTGGTTAAATCACCGACTAGTTCAAGATGAATTGATTTTGTGGAAAAACAAACAAAAATAGCGATGTAAACTTTAACTAATTTACAACCACGACCCTGACGAACAGCCGATTGAATTGGACCCGCATAATCCAAACCAATATTCTCAAATGGAAATCCCACTAGAAGTCGCTGCTGTGGTAAGTCACCCATGATAGGACTTACAGTTTCACCCTTAAATCGACAACAACGCACACATTGCCGGCAGCACATCCTTGCTAAATTACGACCTCTTATAGGCCAGTACGTTTCTCGTATGGTCGCCAACAACAACTGTGGCCCAGCATGAAATAATCTTTTATGCTCATGATTAAAAAGTAACCTAGAGAAGTGATGATTAGAATGAATAAGAATAGGGAATTTTTTTTGCGTACGGAAATTCTGAATGATGTAATCTACCTCGAATGTGCATTATCTTATTATTGTCTAGAAAAACATTAAATTTATTTAACTCACTTTTCTTGGGTAATGGTTTATTATTAAGTAGCAACGTATAGTCCTTAAAAGTTTGTGATTGAAAATTACGTAAAATTATATTTAAGCTTCTATCTAGCTCATTGGTTTTAAGTGGACCACAAATGCGTTGCCTCTTACAAGCGTCAATAAAACGCAAAACATAAGCGACTGTTCGTTGAAGTCTTAAGAAATTTGAGAAACGTGTGAAATTAATGAACTCATGGGATTTGCTATCATTACATAGAACATGCAAAGTGACATCGGGTTTAATTTCAGGCAACACTACGTCATTATAATTTATTAATTTAGAAGGCCAATATGACATATCCTCATTACTCAAAAATCTTGGACCCGACCACCACTCATTCAAAGTAGGTAATAATGCACTATCCACGCCGCGTGACAGATGATCGGCGGGATTTTGGTCAGTTGAGACATGTCTCCACTCACAACCAACTGTCTTATCCAATATCTTGGCAACCCTGTTGCGAACAAAAGGCTGTAATTTATTTGGTAACATTTTTAGCCACCCTAAAACGATAGTGGAGTCAGTCCAAAAGACTGAACGACGTGCACTGACTCGTAATGCAGAAACAACCTTTTCATAAATGCGAACACCTATCAGAGCACCGCACAATTCAAGTCTGGGGATGGTCGTTGGCTTGAGTGGCGCTACTCGACTTTTGGCTAATAATAGACGTACCAAAACCTGACCCTGGTTATCAACGCTTCGAACATAAAGACAAGCACCATATGCGCGTTCAGACGCGTCAGTAAAAATGTGAAATTCTAAATAATTATAGTTATTAATTATAACACGACGTGGAATATGAATTTCATTTAATTTAGGCAGGTTAATAATAATATCATTCCAGAGTTTACTACAGTCCGGTGATAACTGTTCATCCCAAGAGAGTTTTTGTAGCCATAATTTTTGTAACAATATTTTTATAACAATTACACATGGAGCTAGTAATCCAAGCGGGTCAAAAACCTGTGAGACAATCGAAAGCATGCTACGTTTTGTGTAATTATTAGCATTAACTGGCTCATTAATTGTAAAGTAAAGGTAATCTGACAGTGGCTGCCAACCTAACCCTAAGGTTTTGGTTGACTCGAATCCACCAATATTCAAATCCAGTGAAGACTGGGGAGAGTCAGAACCAATGACCAGTTGCATGTCATTCGACTTCCACTTTCTTAAATTCATCTTCGCTGAAGCGAGAGTTGAAGTTACTTTATGACGCAACGCTTTGACCTCGTCGAGGTCATCTCCTCCCGTGAGGAGGTCATCCACGTAAAAATCGTGAAGAATGACCTCAGAGACCTTTCTATCAACACACTCCATATCCAATCCCAACTGTCGAAGGCAACGAGTGGCTAGGAAAGGAGCACTGGCCGTACCATAAGTCACGGTATTAAGCTGATAAGTTTGTAACGGAGACGACGGATGACTGCGCCAAATAATTTGTTGAAGGTATCTGTCATTAGGATGAACAACTATCTGCCGGTACATTTTTTCAACATCGGCTGCAAGAATGTATTTGTGCTGTCTAAACCTCAACAGGATCGATAGAAGATCGTCCTGCACCACGGGTCCAATCATCTGGATATTATTAATGGAAATACCAGTATCAGTTAAGCTACTCGCGTTGAACACCACTCTTAATTTTGTGGTGGAGCTGCATTCTCGTAGAACTCCGTGATGTGGAATATAAAGTGCTTGATCATTCATATTCTTACATTTAGACATATGACCTAAAGATTCATATTCAGACATAAATTCTTTATACATTTTACAAAATGGAGTTTTAGATTTAAATTTACGTTCTAAACTGAAAAAACAATGTTTGGCTCTAGACAAGGATTCACCTAAATGATCAGACGAATATTTCAACGGTATTCTAACACAAAACTGACCGTTTTCCAAACGTATGGTGTTTTTTATAAAATGCTCTTCACACAATCTCTCCTCTGAAGAGTACGGTAGTGAATCACACACTTCTTCAAGTTGCCAGAACTTTGTGAGTTGTTGATCAATATTGGAATTTATTTCATCATCATAGCCTGGACGCATCTCTATAAAATTATATTTTAAAGCTTTACTAGACATACAACATCTAATTGGACCAGAGACTAGCCAACCTAATTTGGTCTCACAAAGAATCGGTTGTCCATCACCTAATTTAATTCGCTGTGATCCCAATAAATCCCAGAAGATGTCAGCACCGAGCAACAAATCAACGGAACCCGGAGAGTGAAAGTTCGGATCAGCCAGACAAATATTAGATGGAATTTTTATTTTTGATAAGTTAATATATGCGCTGGGAGTTTTATCTGTTATTGATGGGAGAATAAAACAATTAATATCTGTGCAGAAATTGTTATTACAGGATTTTATTGTGGCAGAACACATTTTATTAATAAGCGATGATGAATTGTTGATACCTAAAATGGAATTGTTTACCCTTTTTGCAGTTAAGCCTAGCTGGTTGTAAAGTCTTTCTGTCATAAGACATGAAGTGCTGCCACTGTCAAGCACAGCACGAGCAATATGCTCCTGACCATTAATCCCCAGGATTATGACTAACGCAGTAGATAACAATACGTCACCCTGTTCAACACTCGCAGAAAGTGACAAACTGTTACCAATAGCTGATTGAGTGGAGACTTTTACAATACCATTCACGTCGTCACTGCTAGTACATATACCGGTCGAGTCCAATGTTGAGGACTTGGATGAGGTGTCCACGTGAACTAAGGTGTTATGCTTGCGTCGGCATATTTTACAACCTAATTTTTTACAATTATTTGCATAATGTCCTGGGTTAAAACAATTAAAACAAATTTTATGTTTAGGTAGTAATTGCAAACGAGCTTCATTACTTAACGATAAAAACTGAGAACAACTGTTTAATTTATGCTCACCGTTACACACAACGCAATTTTTGGGTTTATTACAAACAACATTGCCTTGTAGTTTATTATGTTCAGAATTATTTTTATTTAAATCCTGTGCCATCATTATCCTAACCTTGTTAGATTGTCTACTAACGTTTGAGTGTTTAGTAGACGTAGAATTCACCAATTCCAACGTTTCTAATATCTCAGCACGATTTTTAATAAAGGTAATAAATAAAGATAATGTGATTTTTGTGTCTTTACCCAGACCACATTTATGTTCCTCCCATACACGATAAGTCTTACTGTCTAATTTGTGTGTGATAATATAAATGAGTAAGGTATCCCAATGTGAAACCGGTTCACCGAGGGACTCCAACGCAAGCAAATTTTTATTAATAGTATCCAGTAAACCTTTTAAATAAACTGAAGACTCCTTTTGAAGAGTGTCAATTTGAAATAAAGCAGATATATGATGTTGAATAAGCAGATGTTTATTATCAAACCGCTCGCAGAGAACATTCCAGGCCACAGAATAGTTGGCAGCAGAAAACTGAATGGAATTAATAACCACAGCAGCAGATCCCTCTAGTGACGATCTCAAATAATGAAATTTATTTATTTCATTCATATCGTCGTTGGAATGAATGAGGCTAACAAATGTGTCATGAAACTCTAACCAGTTGGTATAAGAACCACTGAATTTCGGCAACTGTATTGTTGGTAATTTGACAAAGTTGTGACTGTTAGAACGCGAACTTACCTCACTGTTATGACTGGAATCTCTTTTACTAGCATAATCACTAAGTATTTTTTGAGCTTGGGCTAATGTTTTGTAATAAAGAGATTCAAACTCGCTACGTTCTAACATCTGACTATCCATATTATCAGTACTACATTCCAGTGATAACTGCACTTCATCATACTGGGCATACAACGCCTCCAGTCTGTTGAAACGTAATTGCAACTCGCTTACCTCAGTAGGGCTCAAAGAAGAAGGATCTAATGAATTTAAATAGTTTAGGAACACCGTCACCTTCCCTTTAAAACTAGCTCGTTTCCTAATAAGTTCCTTATCCTCTGGCATTGCGTCAGCTGGTATAATCAACCTGGAATGTATACAATTAAAAGTTATAGCAACGTATAAAATAATAAAACAATGATGCAGCCTGTAAATGTATGTAAAATTCTTATAAGTAATTGTAGGGTAAAATTAAATAAATAATTACTTTGAATTTACAATAATCTTTATATTTTAACGGTTATTTTGTACCAGAACTGAAGTAATTAAAAGTTATTACAATTGAAAAGACTTATACCTGTGTTAACAAATGTGATTACCTAACTGTCTCAGTAGTTTTAAACTAGGTACACTGTAAAGTATAATAATGCAGTTACTCATTTAACTACTCTTTAACAATGTATAAGTATTAGAAATAAACAAAAATACTGATTAGTTAATAATTATTACAATTTGTAACCACTCACAGACAAATGTACAATTACAATAGGTTCTTAGTAGGTACTAACCTGATTCACGGCTAACTTATACTAACAATACCTGATGAAAAGAGTGTTGGGTGGATTATTATTATATTATAAATACGCTTTACCGTATCCAGACCACGGAAATTCCAAAAATTCTTCTGAATTACGGCGCAGAATTGACCGGCCACACCGGGCGTCCAAATGATTTTTTATATCCACCAATTCTTTTACAATCCTTTGTAATAAATCGCTGATCGGAGTATATATTCTTCAAAACTCCACATCCAGGCTCGTTTGGACCATGTTTAGGATAGATCCAGGTATTGTTAATGGGAATAAGAAAAAATACGCGTTGCTTGCTCGAATGTAAAAAGTGTATTAAAACATAACATAATGTAGGTAGGCCGCGGTCGGTAAATTATATAAACTAAAATAGTGGGATCACATACATATTCCTAAGGTTTGCTATTTAATTTGCATAGGCGTTTTCGGGAACAGATAGTATTAAATTATAAATAAGCGGAACTGCCATATTTATTGGAAGGCTTGGATAGTCAATGTCGCCAGTTTATTACTATACCCATTTTTAAAGCCAAATAGTAAGAATATTGATATGAAATACCTAAATAAAAGAAGACCCACATGAGCTCCTATTGTAATACTTGGTATTAGTCGAAGATTATTTTATGAAATCATAATTATGAAGTTTTGTTTTTAATTTAAAAATATAATAACATTTATTATCTATTTCTAAACATATTTTAGGATATTATATTGTTATTTTACTAGCAACCCTTATTGATTTGAATTTGATTGACAATTTGACATGATATGACATTTGTATTGCCGATAACGTGTTGTGTACGTTTATGTGTTGATTGCTTCATTTGTGGAAAAGCAGTGGTTTTTTTATTATTGTTCAGTGTTTACTTTAACGTTGAGTCCAGCAAATTCTCCGTTGAGTAATTAAAAAAAAGAGCGTGACGTCGTGTGAGATAGACGTTTTAGTGCTACTAAGACCAGGACTCTTAGAATGTAATCTAGATCCAGAGTAGTTAGCCGTAGCATGATATACTATCTATATTTCTTACATAGGTACTCTAAAATACTATTGATACTACATTTTATACTCTAATAGAATATAAGATATGGATTTCAACGCATAATATATAACCTATATACTAAAAACATACCTACTTGAAAAATTAAAAGTCAGATTTCTCTAAACTCCCATTAGATATCTTAATGATATTTTTATTTAAAGACCCTGAGTACATTTACAATGTTCTACAGTTAATTTGGTTAAGACGCAACAATAGCCCAACTCTCATAGAAAAATCGGCATTCTCCTTTATTCTTGTGGTAGCAAGATAAAGCAGAGATCGCCTGTGGTTATGGTCTGCAACCTTTGTTCGTAATTGAGCTCCTGAACAGGGGATCATAAAAAGGAATACCTGAACTACCAGCACCAGTGTAGTTCTCATTCGTGTTATTATTCTCTTGCGCTAGTTTTAATTGTTTGCTTCTTTGTTACACTTTATTACACCCACCAGAAAGTAGATGATATTAATGATAGTAATCAATTCGTATTCTTCTTCTTGTATGAAAATATTTTCAAGATATAGAAAGCAGTAAAAATACAATTATTTGGTAAAAAATTAACATATTTGCATAGAAGAGCTCAAAATAAAATTAAGCCAATTGCGAGTCAGACTCGCCCATGAAGGGTTCCGTAGCAGCAAGTAACATAATAATTATTATTATTTAATAAGGCACCTATTACAGATTTATTATTAAAAATTATGGTTCACGGTTTATGCATAAGTTTATGAAATTAAATGTTGTTGTTCTTTTTATATTTGAGTTGATTGAATGAAAGGTAAATTGTGAGTACAAATTATTTGTGAATAAGGAAAAAGAGATTTTTTGTACGAGCGGGAATTGAACCCGCGTCTTTTTAAATCCAAGGAAGTGCTCTAAGCCACTGAGCTATCGTACAGATCTTTCGATCATCCCAATCTCCTTATCACATTTGTCTTTACGACCAACGCTATCTATCGGATTGCATTTACATGCATTAAACCAATATAGTAAGTTTAATTTTGCAATTAAAATTCATACTACTTGCTTGCGCGATTTTTTAAACATTTTTGATCTATATTTTTTAACATTTGATATGCTCCGCCACTTTTTAAAGTACAAATTATTTGTGAATAAGGAAAAAGAGATTTTTTGTACGAGCGGGAATCGAATCCGCGTCTTTTCCAATCCGGGGAAGTGCTGTAAGCCACTGAGCTATCGTATAGATCTTTCTATCATCCCAATCTCCTTATCACATTTGTCTTTACGACCAACGCCATCTATCGGAATGCATTTACATGCATTAAAACAATATAGTAAGTTTAATTTTGCAATTAAAATTCATACTACTTGCTGGCGCGATTTTCTTAAACATTTATGAACTATTTTTTTTAGCATTTGACATGCTCCACCACATTTTAAAGTACAAATTATTTGTGAATAAGGAAAAAGAGATTTTTTGTACGAGCGGGAATCGAACCCGCGACTTTTCCAATCCGGGGAAGTGCTCTAAGCCACTGAGCTATCGTACAGATCTTTCTATCATTCCAATCTCCTTATCACATTTGTCTTTACGACCAACGCCATCTATCGGAATGCATTTACACGCATTAAAACAATATAGTAAGTTTAATTTTGCAATTAAAATTCATACTACTTGCTGGCGCGATTTTCTTAAACATTTATGATCTATTTTTTTTAGCATTTGACATGCTCCGCCACATTTTAAAGTACAAATTATTTGTGAATAAGGAAAAAGAGATTTTTTGTACGAGCGGGAATTGAACCCGCGACTTTTCCAATCCGGGGAAGTGCTCTAAGCCACTGAGCTATCGTACAGATCTTTCTATCATCCCAATCTCCTTATCACATTTGTCTTTACGACCAACGCCATCTATCGGAATGCATTTACATGCATTAAACCAAAAAATCTCTTTTTCCTTATTCACAAATAATTTGTACTTTAAAAAGTGGCGTAGCATGTCAAATGCTAAAAATATAGATCAAAATAAGGTAAATTGTGGTTTACGATTCACGACGTATTAAAAAAAAAACTACTTACTAGATCTCGTTCAAACCAATTTTCGGTGGAAGTTTGCATTGTAATGTACATCATATATTTTTTTTAGTCTAATCATTCTCTTATTTCAGAAGTTACAGGGGGAGGGGACACATTTTACCACTTTGGAAGAGTCTCTCGCGCAAACTATTCAGTTAAGAAAAATAAATTATTTTAGAAACCTCAATATCATTTTGAAGACCTATCCATAGATACTCCACACGCATGGGCTTGATGAAAAACATTTTTTGAGTTTCAGTTCTAAGAATGGGGAACCCCCAAAATTTTGTTGTTTTTTTCTATTTTTGTGTGAAAATCTTAATGCGGTTCACAGAATACATCTACTTACCAAGTTTCAACAGCATAGTTCTTATAGTTTCGGAAAAAGTGGCTGTGACATACGAACGGACCGACAGACAGATATGACGAATTCATAAGGGTTCTGTTTTTTGCCATTTGGCAACGGAACCCTAAAAACTGAATGAATAAATAGTAAGGGAACCTACAACATCAATACTCTAGATCTAACGAATGAGCAAGTATTTTCGCAATATCGCTCTTACTCACCATACGAAAAACATAACGGCAGTTACTCCTGCCGTTGTGTTTCTCCTGCCGTTGTGTTTCATATGGTGAGTGAGAGTGCTGGAAGCCTAAACCCCCTCCCTACTCTATCCTTGTTATCCTTCCTATCCTCTCCATAGTGACGGGCCTCGTGGCGTAGTCGGTACTGTAACCGACTTCCGTGCACGAGGACGTGGGTTCGATTCCCACTCAGGACAATTATTTGTGTGATGAACACAGATATTTGTATTGCGTCTGGGTATTTTCTATCTATTGTATTTACAAAAATAAGGTACCCATAGCACAAGCGTTAAGCTTAGTTTCGGACCAGAGGACGTTGTGTGTCATCCATCCATCCATCCATCCATCAGCCTTTCAAAGTCCACTGCTGGACATAAGCCTCCCCAAGAGAACGCCACAACGAGCGGTCCCGTCATGGGGGACAATGCCGTAATCGCCACGCTTGGCAGGCGGGTTGGCGATCGCAGTGGATGTTATTAATACTCAAGGGAGTGCTGCTGCCCACTCCCCCGGTATTCCCTCAGTCAGCTCGTTGTGTGTAAATGTCCGTAAATATTTATTTATCTAGTAGGTATCCTACTTATTCTCTTCTTATTATTCTTCCTATCCACCTCCTATCTCTTTCCATGGAGATAGTGACGAGCGAGTGATGTTTCTGCTGTTGCTAGCGTCTAAAGGCAACGGTAAACGCTTACCATTAGATGGGCCGTAAGCTTGTTTGCCAGCCATGTAGTATAAAAAAAAACCACTTAGGTTTTATATAACATTAAAAGTTGTCTTGACGTGAAGTACTGTCGCAATTTCACGAGCACGCCAAGCTTCCTTATTACTGATAGACTACTTTTGCTTTGGATTCAACGAACCACCCGAAGTAAAAGCTCAAGGTTATCTCAAATCCAGCAACTGAAGGTGGTCAGTATATTCTACAGGAGTGCACCCGGAAAGTAGGAGCTAAGGTGAACGGCCTTCTTTCAGAAAAGATAGGACACGTTTGTGTTTTGGTGGCATTCAATTAAGATTGGCATCTCCCCATTTGGATACTGCATGAAGTATAACATTTATACGCTCAACCATGGCCTCTCTTTGAGCCTGTACTTGGTCCCTGCTAGCCTAAGCACTTAACCGATAACGCTTTACAACTCTTATGTCATTAGTTCAGATGACAAAACTATAATTTGGTACTTTGAAGCAGAACAGATCATAGATAGTCGAACTCTTCAGTGATTCCTTGCAAATCTCTTTAATTGGGGTCTTATAATTTGTTTAGAAGGTGGTTTATATAAGTAAGATACAATATTAAAAATATAAAATAATTAAATTAAAGAAACATATAATCAGAAAGCTTGGAGCGCTCAGCTACTTTTATTTATTCAAAAATATGAACAAGAAAACAATGACATAATAATCTACAAACCAAAAAGAAACTACAATCACTGGGCATCGAGTTTGATCCCCAGTCCAAGATCCAGACCTTGAAGAGCACACACCTCTGACATTTCGAATTTTTTAGAAAACTCGTGTCGCATTATATTTACATAAAAAAAATCAGCCGTCGCGGGACGTCTGGCAGATGTGAAACATCAAAATTATTTTGTAGCAATGATGAGAATAAAAGAATAGCTTTTAAAAGGAAATAAATATAGCACAATTAGAAATTGTGTAGTGGTGATGGTATATGCATGCAATCTTTGGGGCTCCCTCAGGGGAAGGGTGAGTGTAAGGGTGTGTGTGAGAACATAAAAGGATAGCTTATGAAAGAAAATTAATATATTTATTATATTATAAATGTAATATTCCGATTTTTATATTTATTATATTATAAATATAAAAGAAAAAGCTGATTGTTTATTTAATATTAATTTAATATAATAATATACATTTATATGGTACCTAGTTCGTTACTTAGCTATGAAAAGTAACCTTGGCATTTTTTCGATTTTCTAGGGCTACTAAGACAGCCCTTCAGTACCTACATAATAAGGCATTTTCACTACTTTAATTAGGTACCTACCTATACGCACTACACATAGGTAGGTATTGCATAAGCTCAGCAACAGTCAACAACTTGCTTCGCGGTGCTCATTATTCATATAAAATAATTTCGATGATTCACATCTGGTAGATGTCCCGCTACATCTTTTTCAATTTATAAAGGTATATAAGTATACCTTATCTACGTATTAATTTATACTTGGTATACAATACATTACAATATTTGGCGGTCCGAGGTTCAACCTTTCGCGGTCCGCAAACGGACCGCGGTCCGCCTGTTGCTGACCGTTGTACTAGAGTTACATAAATTCTTTGCAAAAGTCTGCTGCAATTCGTGGATCGCAGAATCAGATCACTGTGATTTAAGGTACTATAACTCTGCGTTATATTTTTGTAAAAATAGCTATCCTACAGGAAAATAAAAATTTTAAAAGTTTTCTATGTGTTAATCCAGGTAATAAACTATTTATGTGCCAAATATCATCCTAATCTATTCAGACATTTTTTTCGTGAGTAACAACCGTTCAAATGTCCAAAACATACAGTCACATTTATAATATTAGCAGGATATTCATCTGAATCCAGGTGTTTTAAGCAATTAACAAATATAAAATTATATTTTCGGTAATAATAATAATATTCGCACTATACCATCTTAAAAGTTAGTTTATGTTTTAGTATTCCTGTGAGGTTGTCATTTATATGAAGCTATAAAATGGCCAATTTATTGCATCATTATTCTTGAAATAGACGCCTATTATAGTGAAGATTGTTACTAGAAATAAAATATAAAAGAGTAAAGGCAAAACTGTTGAAGATAAATATTTTTGGAAGATGAGGATAAAAAGAACATTATTAGAACATAGCATTCAGTACTTAGGTTAAGCTTTTGCAATTCTCAAAGTCAAAAATCAGATCACCAAAGCACACAAAGGAATGGCTTTATAAGCCGAATAATCCAATTACCTGGCTCACGGGCCGCTATATCTATTTACGTCATATAGATACGTAAGAGCATTAGCATTTTCCAATGCGTCGTATTTGAAAATATTATTTCTTTCTTTAACTTTATTGTTATAAAATATGATTTATTTAACGATGATATGATTCAAAGCAATTTGTTTTATTAATATTAGGATGCATGTATGTAAGTGGTGATATATGTGAATTCCTTTGTTACATCATAATTTTGAATACCTGTTAAGATTCGATCCATCGTTTTTTTTTTGTTTAGGCGAAAATAATGTACCTAACTGCACGCCCCGTCGTTCGAGGCAACGAACAGGGTAGTGTGGGGCCCTCATACACTAAATCAACTCGCCGTGTGCTGTCTCTCCACCTTTATTGGCGGGCCAGATTCGATGCATCCCAACTGTTATAAAGCTGTAACAGAAGTTAAGATATTTGAGAAAAAAATGTCTGCATAAGGCTATATCTAGGCGTGTCTGAAAAGAAAACATTTTTTTTGTCTATTTGTCGGTGGACTGTCAAATTATTTGTGAAAGTGGAAAAAGGGAACTTTACTGCAAGCAGAATTCCGTCGTAAGATGAATGTGAAGTGGAGATTTTGAATCATCGTTAAGCGACCGCAATAGCTTAGCGGTCTAGAGCACATCCCCTTTCCGGATTGGATGAGACACAGGTTTGAATCCTGCTTGCAGTAAAGTTCTTTTTTTCCACTTTCATTTGTTAGCTATTTATTATACTATACTACTCTGTCAAGAAAGTACCGGGAAAAATTCAATAATACACAAAATTTTTGTTATTCATCCAAATTTATTTTATCTTCAAAGTATGCTCCTTCAGAAACGATACACTTACGCCAACGAATAATCCAATCATCAAAACATTTTTTAAACGTTGTCTCCGGAACTGAGTTCAGTTCTCGCCGCGAATTCTCCTTTATGTCTTCTACCGATTGAAAACGGGTGCCACGAAGTGGTAATTTGAGTTTAGGAAAAAGAAAGAAGTCGGCTGGAGCCATATCTGGTGATTATGGTGGTTGCTCAATGGTATTTGTTGAGTGTTTGGACAAAAATTCATTCACAATGATGGCCTTGTGCGAAGGCGCATTATCGTGGTGCAAAATCCAAGAATTTTCTTCCCACAAATCTGGCCTTTTTCGTCGAATTTGCTCTCTTAAACGCCGCATAATGCTTAAATAATATTCTTTATGTACTGTTTGACCTTCTGGCAAGAATTCCGCGTGCACAACACCGCGATAGTCAAAAAAAACAGTCAACATGACTTTGACTTTTGATCGACTTTGGCGTGGTTTTTCCGGTTTCGGTTCAGTTGGAAGTCGCCACTCCGAAGCATGTTGACTAGTTTGCATGTCAAACTCGTAAACCCACGTCTCTTCACTAGTAACAATGCGTTTCATTAATGTTGGGTCGGAATTGATTCGTTCTAGCATGTCCTCAGAGACTCTCATGCGATTGAGTTTTTGGAGAAAATTCAGCTCTTTTGGGGCTAGCCGAGCAGAAACATGTTTCATTACCAAGTGATTATTTAAAATGGTACGGATCGACTCATGAGACACAGAAAGTTCGGTGGCTAAGCTATTTTTCCTGACGAATGTACTAGTATTATGTAACACGTACCTAGATAAAACAGTTTTTTTAGTTGTTCACTAGGAAACAAATTAAATGACCGCAGCTATGTTCTTTAAATTATATAGATAATAGTAAATAGCTAATGCTTTAATTTGCCCGCATTTTATGGGTATTTGTGTTATTAATTAATTACCTTCGATGCATACACAACTGCATTATTCGCTAGATGACTCGATAACGTATAACAAAATGTTCTCAAGTTCCCTTTTTAAATCAGTTAGAGACTTGAAAATCCACAATGAGTAAGGTGCATAAGGAGACGATGACCTTACAAAGCTTTGACATCTCTGCTCAGGTGAGTTCTCAGTGTCCTTCAAATTCCATTAACTATTCACAAGCCTTTTAGTCAATTCTAACTAAATTTAAAAAATCCTTACCTATAATTAAATTAATAAAGTTTGACAGCAGCAATTTTAAGCGCAATAAACGAAAATTGGGGCGAGCTGCTTTGTGAGCTGGTACGGAATAATCTTTTAAATTCGTCCAGAAGCTTCTCAGAATGTTCTCATATTTAAGCTGTTTCACGTTGGAAATCGGGCCTTTGGTTGCAGGCTCTACCATCAAATGTATTAGGCATGTTGCTAGATATTAACGACTTTCGTATAGTCATATCTCTTCGTATCGGTGCTCCGTGCGTTGTTCCACACCGCTGCGCGTGCTCTGATAATATAGATGTTATGGGTTACCACGGGGTTGCATTAAGTGCTGATCGTGTACATCATCACAGCACTCTAAACGATGTCATTCGTTGGGTTAATAGCGCTAACGTCCCTGCAACTTTGGAGCCTCCCGAACTTTGAAGGGACGATGATAAAAGACCTGATGGAATGACGCTTATTTCCTGGAAGATGGGACGACCGTGATGCTACCTGTGTAGATAAATTAGATTGGCATCGTCTCATCTTTCTGAATCTTCTCTTGGTGCTGGTAGCGCTTTTGCATCTGCGGAATTACTCAAACAGCACAAAAAGTAACCTTATCTAGCATTTTTGTGCCGTTTGGTGTAGAGACAATGGGCCTTTGGGGACCCGAAGCTTCCATAATTTATAAGGATTTGGCGGTACGTATTATGGAGTCGACACGTGACCAAAATGCTAAACTACATCTCGGTCTAAGGTTAAACCTCGCCATCCAGCAAGGTAATGCTGCCAACATTTTAGGCACGTTACCGGCTGTGGATTTTCACTTGAACGAACTTTAGTCTACTCGGTCTAAAGTACGTTCAAGTATCTTATCTTATAGATACTTAAATATATCGAAATAAATTAATTTATATTCCATGTTATTTTTAGGTGTATGCCTACATAATTATACTTCATTTTGTTAAAGTTCTGTTACTCTTCATCTTGCCTAAATTCTATTAAATTTCAAAAAATAAAATATAGGATAAACCATATTATAAGGTTATTATATTGATTGAACCACTGAAGTAGCGTAACACGGTTCCTGAGGTCCGCCAAAATAGGCGGAGAGACCGGCACACGGCGGGCTTATTTAGTGGGTGAGGGCCTCACACTACCCTGCTCCTTGCCCCGACGGGGTTTTAGGCTAGTTACATTTTTTCCTGCTTTAACAACAAAAAAGGTTATTATATAGAATGACATGAAATTTTCGGGAGAATACATGGCATTGTCGATGAAAAGAAGAACGTCCCATATAACCGTATTACCACATTGCTTTGCCTTGCAAATCGAGACAATAACTATCGAAGGATTTAAATTTAATTGAAATGAGGCTTCGCAAAATAAATGCCACAATTAAAAATATATCTACTGTCTTTTAACGTATTTAATTAGTGAAAAATACGTAACTGATTATAACTACTACTTGCATAATACTTCCGTCAGGAAGTAGTGCATGTATGCAAATTAACCTTAAAGTAGTATGTTTAACAACATAATTCTTGTGGTTTGTCTAGAGATGGAATGGAACCCACAAGAACTGAGTGAACTACGCATGTAAACTCGCCATTTTGCTGTCTTCGAAAATTGTATTAATATTATGTAATATGGAGCATATTACATTGAATTGAAAGGATGAAATTTCATTAAGTTACTCATATAATATTTACAAAAAGAAGCCCAGATGAATTGTGAAAATACAATTTTTTTATTGCTTACAAAATCAGACCATTTTTATTTTTTTATTTTAGGTGGGCAAAAATGTCCTACCGCACACCCCGCTGCCCGGGGAGACAACGGGGTAGTGTGGGGCTCTCACCCACTAAAAACCCACCGTGCGCCCTCACCCGCACTTGCTACGGCGGATCACAGGAACCGCGTCGTTTCTCCGCGATCCACAGGCGAAAGCCCCTTCGGGCACCCTCTCTTGTGCGACGCCCCGCGCACTTGGGCGTCACACCTTCGCGGTAGGCTTCCGCGGACGGCAGGGTACTCCCCGACCCCACCGTCCGCAGCCTCGGCTAGGGCGGCATCAGGCGCAGATAAGCGCGCGCACGCCACCACGCGCGCCGGCGGCGTATCGGGTCCGCTAAGGAGGATTCCTCCCGGGTCCTCTCCGCCACCTCCTTCCGCGAGATGACAGCCTCGCAGAAGGCGGCGACCGCGGTCCAGGCCCTCTCACTGCCAACCATCGCTCCCGCAACGGCCGGCAGCGACAGGTCCACGCCTATGACTGCAGCGAGTTCCTGGCGCTGCACATCCCAGGCCGGGCACGACTCGAGCGTGTGCTGCGCCGAGTCCTCGCCGCAGTCGCAGTGGTGACAGCCTGGGGTCGTCTCCCTCCTAGCGATCGTGTACAGGTATTTGCCGCCCTGCCCATTCTTCCAAGATCAGCTGGAGCGCCCCCACGGTCCGGAGACCAGCCCGGGGCGTCTCCGAGACCTCCACTTTAGGACGGTGGCGCGGCGGGCATCTTCCCGCCACGCTGAGATTGCGGTTGGCGAGGGGCGGCTGCCCCCCGCCCGCGCCGTCGACGCCCGCCGATAAACGTCGGCGAGCACTTCCGCCTCCAGATCCCACGGGGGGGTTCCGGCCAACGCGCAGGCTGCATCGCACGAGACCGTGCGGTACCCGCGTATTGCCCTGACCGCTACGACCCTCTGTGGACGCCACAGAAGGGCCCTATTGCGAGCGGCCAGGGACTCCGCCCACACGGGCGCGCCGTACAGTGCCATTGACCGTACTACCCCCGCGTAGAGTCGTCGACACGCGAGACTCGGTCCGCCCAAATTCGGCATCAGTCGCCCGAGGGCGGACGCCGTGCCGACGAGCTTTGGCGCAAGACGGCGGAAGTGCTCGTCAAAGTGCCACCGTCCATCCAATACCAGGCCCAGATATTTGATGTGGGCCTGGATTGGAAAGCCCACACTGTTGACCGTTATCGAGGCGCCAGCGGGTGGGCCACGTCGGGGCCCATGGAAGAGTAGAGCCTCCGACTTTTCAAGGGCCACCCTAAGCCCCAGCGCCTCGATCCGCCTGACCACCTCCGCGGTTCCTGAGGTGGCCAACGTTGCCGCCTCCTCGAGGGTCCCGCCCCGGGCTGTGACGAGCGTATCGTCTGCGTAGCAAATTACGCCCAGCCCGGGGGGGAGCCGGCCACGGAGGACCCAGTCGTAGCCGATGTCCCACAGGAGCGGCCCTAGAACCGAACCCTGCGGGACGCCGCACGACATAGCCCTTCTTACAACGTCCCCTTCCCGGTCCACGAAGAGGACGTTGCGGCCGTCGAGGTAGTCCGCCACCAGCCGCCTTAGGTAGAAGGGCACTCCATGGTACCGGAGTGCCTCCTTGATGCAGCTGAATGGCAGACTATTGAAGGCGTTGGCGATGTCGAGCGACACCGCCAACAGCACTTCCCTCGAGGTGACGGCCTCCGCAGCCGCGGCCTTCAAGCGCAGGATGGCGTCAACCGTAGACTGACCCGCCCGAAATCCGAACTGGGCATCGGACAGGTCGCGGCCGACCGCACCTAGGTGCCGGACGATGCGGGCAGCGACTGACTACCCGCTCGAGCAGTTTGCCCGCCTCGTCCAGCAACACGATGGGCCTGAAGACCGCGATTGTATTCGGAGACCGTCCCGGCTTCGGCAGGAGCACGAGATTCCCCTCCTTCCAGCAGTCAGGGAACCGTCCGGACACCAGGCAAGCGTCGAACAGACCCTGAGGCGGGGCTCTAGGTGGTCGAGGACCAGGGCCAGCACTCGGGCGGGAACCCTATCCGGCCCGGGGGCGGCGCTTCTCCGCATACGCGCTGCCGCCGCCCCCATTTCCGTCGTCGTCACGGGCGGTACCTCCCCGTCGTCGGCCTCCCGATCGTCATCTGGCGGAGCCATGACCGGGGGCGTGTGCACCGCCCGTGAAGGGAATAGTCCCTCAACCACCTCAGAGAGGAAGCCCGGCTGGAGGGTCTCCGTAAGGGGGGGGGGCCTGGGCGCGGAGCTTGTTGAGCGCCGCGCGGTACGGGCGTCCCCAGGGGTCACGCTCGAGACCCTCCAGCATCTCCTGCCTTTTCGCGTCTTTGGCGCGACAGATGGCCAGCTTAAGCGCGGCGCGCGCACTTTTGTACGCCGCATACAGCCGGCCCTCCCGCTCTTCGTCGCAGATTCGGCGACGTCGGCTGCGGGTGAAGGACCTCCGGGCACGAATACAGGCCGCACGGAGGTCCGCCAGCTCCGGGGACCACCAGTAGACCCCCTTCCGTCGGGGCGGGCGCCGCACGCGGGGCATGGCCGCATCGCAGACATTACAAAATCCGACCAGCCACAAGTCATCTGATGGTAAGTGTAAACTGCCACTAGTGGACTCAGTAATACTAAGAATAAGTTAAGCCATTGCACACCATTTATAAATGGATGGCTCTCTCCCTCTACAATGAAAACAAAACAAGGTGCTTCCCACAGTACACCAGTGCCGACCTCCTCGGGTCCGATAACAAGTAATACTCCCACTTAGTACCAACGCTACCAACAGTAATGCAAAGAGTAATAACTACATATTGGAATGCTGCTAACCACAGAACAGACCTCTCTTATCTGTTCTGTGCTGCTAACACTTGTATTCTTAGTCCATCACCGCTTATTTTTGCCACAAAGCGCAACTAGGTTACGACTAATTTATGGTTAAGTATATCTTTTGATATAAAAACGAAATAAGTATTGTTAAAATCGTATACAGTGAAGTCGTTCGGAAAAGGCAGGCATAAACAAATACCCTCAGGAAATATTGTTAACAGACCTTTACAATTCACTAGACAACATTAATACATGTGAGTGCTGCTACTGTGTCATTATTACAACGTCCGTACACATATTTACTGGGCACGTGATTTCTCCATAAAGGGAACTTATTACGCCCCGCTGACTAGAAAGGTTACCAACCTTTTGCAAGAATTTGAGTTGAGATTTCCCATTATTTGCTATATATAACAACTGCCTTCTTTACCCTTTTAATCTGCTGATACTATACCTTCGATATAATAATAATAATAATATACTCTGGCAACACTGAAACGGAGAGTTGTGTTCGCAAACAGACTTTGTCGAAAAATATTATTTTAGTATATTTGTACAGCTTTGATAAGTTCCCAATATCCCAAATACTATAACACCATAAATTCAATATAAAATGCAAATAGAACTTCGTGAATATTCAATAAACTAGTTATAATATACGCAACATGACGTTTGAAATCCACGTCAAAATGAAAAATATAAAAATATGATAATGCAGCTCCCGTATAATTATGATAACAAGATCCAGAGCAAAAACAGCACGACTACTACCTCCGAACTCGTCGCAAAGCTCCGCGTCCCAGCCACCGGTGACCGCATCAACGGAACCGGTCACAACGCACGCGTCCAGCGACGAGTACTTCTCACCGCCGACGTCGCCGCCACCTGTATATCGGTGTGAGAAAGCCCGGCCACAGGATAGTTTAGGACCTCGAGGCCCACCGGCCTCAGACAAGGTCCCCACTGCCAGTGGTAATGTGTGGCGCATGAAATGGACTAGACCAATTAATGAAAATGTCAGGCTACAGGGAGGGCACTAATCTCACAGCGTGTTTCAGGGCCTTGAACCGGCTATCAACGTCTCGGCTCAACGACTATCGGACCAAGTACGGGCCATTCAACGATGTCATAATGTTGTAAGATACCGTGCTTGATCGGTTACGCTTGGAGTTTTTACAGACTAGTAATGTTACCCCTACTCTTTTGCAAACATCGGCTATAACATCCACTCACGAACCCGTTATACAAAGGGCATGTGTGGATGGGGGTGATGAGACATATTCTGTGGACGCCCAGTACTGTGAGGAGGTAAGAGCCGCTTTGGAATATGCGATCCATGAGTATAAATTCGAACCATTAGAATTTAGGCCACATCTGCCTCGATTACCCATGCATAGAAGGAACATGTAAGTGGTTAGGACCCTTGACTCGCTTTTGTCTAATTACTTAGACACTAGCGACAGTCTTGCCGATACACACTCTATCTTGTACTGTACGGCCGTTGCTGCGTGCCGTATGGCTGGACTCACTTTTTTAAAAAGGGAGTCCTCTATGCGGCCTCTGAACGCAAAACCGTCATGGCAGTGTAGGATTGAGTGTCGTATCGCCGAGACAAGGGTGTTAATCAGCAAACTCGGTTGCTTCAGGTTGGGCAATACACGCCCACGAGTCATGCGCTTCGTAAAGCAGGCATTCTTGGGGACTGGTGTCAGGCTTCAAGATTTTATGGCCCGTGTAACGGAGCGCATCGATTTCCTGAAGCAAAAACTCTATGCATGGGCAAATCGAGTTCGCAGATACAAAAAACGTATGGATCGTTATATTGTGAACCGCATGTTTCAAATTAATGAAAAGTCCATCTATAGAAGCTGGGAGCGACCTAGTGAAGCTGTGTGTGATGTGCAGATACCCGATGCTGAAGCAACAAATAAATTTTGGCGCAGCATCTAGTCGGTGCCCATCATACACTCTGAAGGCAATTGGATTGAGAAAGTTGCATGGCTTCCGTGGCCTGGCTACGTTTCGGTAACCTATTTGGGGAAACCGAAGGTTTTGTCTGTGCAATTGCTGACGAAGTTATTATGACGAACAACTACCGGAGACATATCCTGAGGGATGGTACGGCTGACATATGCCGTGCCTACCACCATCCTGGTGAGTCCCTTAGGCATATTGTCTCTGGTTGTTCTCGTCTTGCTAACGGTGAATACTTGCACAGGCATAACCAAGTGGCCAGGATCATCTACCAAAAACTTGCTCTGAAATACAGGCTTGTGGACGTAGAGGTGCCTTACTACAGGTATATAGCTGAGCCCGTTCTCGAAAATGGTCGTATCACACTGTATTGGGATCGATCAATCATCACGGACAGGACTGTTTTGGCCAACAGACCTAATATTGTGTTGGTTGATCGATCTGAGCGCCGGGCAATGATAGTTAATATCACCATCCCACATGACGACAATCTTGTAAAGGCCGAAAAAGATAAACAGATTAAGTATCTGGACTTGGCTCACGAGATTGTTGACATGTGGGATATGTAGATTCGGCAATCATTGTGCCGATAGTGGTTTCAGTAAACGGACTCATAGCTAAGAGCCTCGACCAACATCTTAAGAGGCTTACGTTGGGTATTTGGATCAAGGGTTTGATACAGAAAGCGGTACTTCTGGACACGGCACGCATCGTGAGGAAGTTCCGGTCTCTGGGGCCCTAACCACTGGCAGTTTGGCCCTTGTGCCCGCTGCCGATGGATCTTGTCTACACATTTTTTATATTTTTAAATATTTTATTATTTTTCATAATATTTATAACTATTTTTCATAATATTTTTTTTAAATGGTTTTAGTTGTAAGATATAATGTAAATAAAGAGATTATCTCTTTATTTATAATAATAAACTCTTTATTTAAAGTAGCCAAGACTCATATTTATGTTAGTAACAATAATACTTATAAATGTATGTTAGTATCTTTTATATAAATTTAGGTAAGCGCAAATAGAAATTAATTTTAGAATTGAAAACAAAAGTATTTATATATATATAAAGAACATCAAGGGCATCATTGCCTCAGCATTCCGGCCCATAGCCTGGAACAACGATTTATAATAACGCAATCCAGTCTCTGGACCATCATGCACAATATCTTATTGGATCCGCCCCGCATCCTGCGCACCAATGATGCACATCTTTTTCTCATAATTGAGTAAAAGCGATCTATATTTGCTTCTGCAAACATCCCCGATGCACTACAGAAGCGAGGCAAACCCATCAGTGCTCTGAATGCATTATTGTACTGTACACGGAGGGCGCTGTATGATTTCTGTGAAAAACGTACCCACAGACTGCAAGTATAGAATGAATATTTATGTATTTTACTCTATTAATGCATTATAGAGGACAATAATTTTACGTCATGTCTTATTTTGATATTGTGAAGTATATATATTTTAAGACAATGACATGCTTAGCCATATACTATGCCATGTGGGGTTGGCCTTTAAAATAGTCCCAACTTGTTCCGATTACCTCTGAGATGCAGCGGTAGTGTAAGCGACTGCTGATCATGTGTTCTCGGGTTCGACCCCCGGGTCGGGCAGAGTTATTGAACTTTTTCGTAAAAAGAAAAATTAAAAACATTTACTGCGATCGCCAACCCATCTCCCAAGCGAATCGATTATGGTAATAATTCCAGAATTGAATTGACAAAGATCCGATGGCACGTTGTAGGATTATCAAAAGTGCGAAGACAGGGAGAGGGCACACGATAACCCTCCAGTCTGAAAACTTACTCTTCCACCGAGAGGGGACTGATATGCCTGAAATGGGAATAGGCCGATCAAATCGCTCGATAAACGGATCACCTTTTTGATGTGAAACATCTAATGCCGCACGAGAGTGAAATGGGCTGTAGCGTGGCGACGCTTTTATTTTTGTTTTAAACGCCATCTATTGACAACAGCGTGTACTTATATGGTTTTGTGCTAGTGGAAGCATAATGGATAATCAATAAACTAATAACGGTTTTAATTCGTCTATGGATAGCGAGAGGGCGCTATTCGATGTGGTTTAATTGTAATTGTTATAATAAAAAAAAAATTGAATATTTACGACATTTACGCTCGACGTGACACTAAAGAAAGCGCCTTTCGTGATAACTACCTTTTACGTACGCATAGCCACCGGTGCTTTTACTATCGTCAGCAGAACGCCGTTCGCCCGTACATTGTTTTTTGTTAAAAGAAAGTTCTTACCTTTGCTTGACAAACTGATGATACTTGTCAAGTATAATAACTATTTTATCCATAACAATAATTAAAAACACTAAACACACGTAAATAATAACACTACAACGATATAAAACACGAAAAAAACATATTTTATATTCCACAATCTTTTTACGAGGCCTTGACGTGCGCGCGGCCCGGAACTGAGTACTTCTTAAAATTAGCGCTAGATGGCGTATAAGACATGAAACCCACATTAGTACTTTTTGAAATTAGCGCTATCTATGTGATTTATTAAAAACTACTTAGTAAGATTATTAGTTACTTATCAAATAATCAATTTTATTGTGAAAAATGAAGATTATGAGGCGTACAGTTTTGGATTTTCCAAAGTATTTAATATTCTGTGGTTAAAATATGTTTTCGAAGGACGTTACATACCAAAATATTAGGTTTCCGATCTATGACAAAATAAAATACGTTTTCGAAGATAAGATGGAGGTAATTGAAGAATATTTCTTTGACTGTACGTTTTATAGTGCTCCAAAGCCGTTTTATCTAGTTGTACTGCATGGTGATTATGGAAGTAGTAGTACTAATACAAAGACTGTGCCATTGATTCATGCTCTGATGAGCAATAAAACAGAGAAGTCATATTGTGCTCTATTTGACCTCATAACACACCGTTGTAACAACTGGAAACCCAAAAAAATACACGTAGATTTTGAACATGATCGTATTGCAGAAGGATGGCAATATATTTAGTCAGAAAGTTTAACTTTTCAAAATGCGAATCCGGGAATTTATTCAATATTTTGAAAAAAAATATTTTAATAAAAATGTAGATGAATGGTGTGTATTCAAAGAGAGGCACCGTACAAATAACATAACTGAGAGTTGGAATTCAAATCATAATAAAGAGTTCAAAAAACAACATGTTACGCTAAATAAATTGCTAACAGTGATATCGCAAAATACCGATTCTTTAGATTTACCACCAACTAAACGCCGCAATGAATACCTTGAAAAAGACCAGTTTATTTTAGATTCGCAAATACAACTAATTAATAAAGAAATTTCGTTAGGCCATTTTTTGGAAAAAATGCGTTAAAATAAATACTATTCATTATATATTCAATTACGTTTTTTTCTTTGATTGTACTGATCAGCAGTTGGAGCACGGGACCTTATAGGTCCCCGTGCTTCACCCAGGTGGAGAACCTAGGTGAAGCACGGGTCCGGCCCCGTATTATGTTAGAGAATGAAACAATCGCATAATTTATAAACTATCTCTTATCGAAATATTCGAAATTGTCGTACTATTTTTGAAGATTATTAAACGGCGGTAAAAAGTTGATAGTTTATTGAAATATTGAGTAAAAAAAGCTCAATAAAATTTGGTTTTTGTCGGCATAATGACGGGCCTCGTGGCGTAGTCGGTAGTGTAAGGGACTTCCGTGCACGAGGTCGTGGGTTTGATTCCCACTCAGGACAATTATTTGTGTGATGAACACAGATACTTGTACTGCGTCTGGGGGTTTTCTATTTAAGTAAAAAAAAAGTTGTATATGTAATATATATATATTATAATCTGGTACCCATAGCTCAAGCGTTAAACTTAGTTTGGGACCAGAGGACGTTGTGTGAAAACGTCAGTGAATGTTTATTTATTTATTAAATAAGGCTAAAATCAAAAACTGTCCATGTATATGAATATATATTTACTTATACAGCTACATCTGTTAACTAACGAACTGAGACAAAGGTTTTAAAACAGTTTTAAGTTCAACCTCATTACAATCATGGCACTTAGTAATAAAGTCACAAATCTTTAAAATATTATCTTACATTTACGATCATTCGTCACAAAAAACGAGCAAAGCAATAATTTACTACTGTCACATAAATGTGAAAAGAAAAATAACATTTACTATAAAATTAAGCTTAATTAGGAACAAATAAAGTACATATTGAACTAAACAAAACAAGAGCTCACTTCTCAAGTGCGCTGTTATTTACCGAAACGATTTTTTGTGTCGCCGCGATATCTATTGCATTGTTGATCGAAGCATTAAACGCACAGTGTTTATTTTTTTATTTTTGGTAAAGGGATCAGAGTATTTAAGACTATGCAGATTTTTGTTTTTACAAAGTTAAACAATTATTTTATAGATAATAATTGACATTGATTTTCGATCTATTTACTTTGCTACAATCTTAAAATCGATCAGGTTGGCAGAAAATCGATCCAAAAAATCGAAGATTGGGTTAGATCAATTTTCGATATAATCGAATCACGATATAAATCCTCTACAAAACAAATAAGTATAGGTTGGTATAGGTGCTCGAGCCTGCTCGACCCGTAGTCCCCGTACTATATACTCGTAGTCTTGTGCCTGCTCGGTCATTTAAAAGAGCGCTCTGTACTGTTTCATTTCGGACAGTGAACTAATTCATTCTATTAGTTCTATTAGCTCTATTCGGTCTTCGGATTAGGTCGGTCAGGCAATCGGTCATCATTCATGATCGTGCTAATATGTATCAGAGTATATTAAAATGTCAAGATGGTCTAATAAATCTAAACCTTAAACTGTAATAAAACATAAACTTTATTATCTAAAGTCTATGGACTATCTTACTTTACTTTTTGGTAGGGTGGGAAAAAATGTACCTAGCAGACTCCGTCGTTTGGGACAACGAACAGGGTAGTGTGAGGCTCTCACCCACTAAATAATCCCGCCATGTATCATCTCGGTGGACCACTGAAACTGTGTGACATTATGGTTAATTACAAAGTTTGACGCTTCCCATAACCATAGCATGCAAAAATAAAAACCGTCCAAAACCACAATGTTTATAAAAAAGAATAAGAAGTACAAACACTAAACAATGAATAAATAAATTATTATTATAACTTAATAACCTTAACATTCTCGAAACGAACTATCAAAAGCAGAGCAGGAAAGTAACCTAACTCTTCGTCTTCTCCGTTAATGTACTTATTTAATTTACTCATATTACTCTATCACCGGCTCTGCCGCTCGCGTTCGTTTCGTTAGGAATGATGAAACGATAGAGCTAATAGACCGATTAACAGTTAGCGTTCGGAAACGTTTCTTTTAGTACAGTGCAAAGATACGTTTCCTAATCGGTCATCGTTCGCGAACTACACAAGATTACCGTACTAGAATGATGCACCTTGGTATTGGTAACAGTCCACCAAAGTATGCTTGTTCGATACATATCCAAACATATACATATATACTTAAACGAATAATGATAAATGCATATACTTAATATAAATAATAACGTGTTTGAGTGATTAAACTACTTAGGTATAACAATAAAATATGTCTCAAAGTGATAATTTGGAAAGTGAATGGGAGCAGCTTGCAAAGAAAGCTAAGAAGTCACATTATGACACACTATCAAGTAATTTAAGTCAAAGTAAGATACTTACCTATGTTTTTATAATTTAAAGTGTGCATTTATGTGTATACAAATTACGTGTATCAAGAGTATATAGGTAGTACCTAGGTAGGTATATAGTCTGTTTCAATAGTCTGTAAATGTAAACTAGTAAGTCTAAAAACTAAAGTGTAGGTAAGTCTTTTCTTAGCAAATGCACGTTCTGAATCATCGAGGCAAACATAGCAATGTATTCCCCAAAGGGGTAGGCAGAGGTGTATTACACACCCACGACTCGCCAGCTATGTTTAAGTCCCACGTAATAAGGGGCGAGTCTATTGACGTCTACCGGGCACATTTCCAAACTCCGGGCTGCTGCTATCATCGAGGCAAATACTACCTATTTGCCTATTTTTTAGGTAAGTACTATGTACTAGCAATAATGGTTAAATACGAAAAAAGAGTAGACATCGCAAAACGCACTAGCGCGCGTTAGGTACCTACCTACATAATTGTTGCGCACAAATTTAGGCAATTGGCGAATTTGTTTTAGTCGGTGAATAGCAGCGAGAGGTATGCATATATTATGCAATGATTCCCTAAAGTTGGTAGATATTTCTTGTACATATTACAATATAGGTAGGTACAACTATCTCTTTCTGTATCATGCGTTCCGTAGGTAATAATTATCTATCACGAAATCTATGCATTATACATCTATAAATTAGTAGGTAGGTAGGTACGTCGTCATAATGCCACAATATTGGTACCTACACCTACGCCTTTTAGTATGAACGTAACTCATCTTTACATACCTATTATTATCTTTCTGTAGTACTAGTAGGTATAGTACCTACCTATTTACTAGTTACCTACCTATGTTATGATATCGCCAACCCGCCTGCCAAGCGTGGCGATTACGGCACTATCCCCCATATGAGCGAAACAAATGTTGTGGCGTTGTCTTGGGGAGGCCTATGTCTTAGGGCTGTCTTAGTAGCCCTAGAAAATCGAAAAAATGCCAAGGTTACTTTTCATAGCTAAGTAACGAACTAGGTACCATATAAATGTATATTATTATATTAAATTAATATTAAATAAACAATCAGCTTTTTCTTTTATATTTATAATATAATAAACATAAAAATCGGAATATTACATTTATAACATAATAAATATATTTTTTTTTCATAAGCTATCCTTTTATGTTCATTTTCACTTTTACACTCACCCTTCCCCTGAGGGAGCCCCAAAGATTGCATGCATATACCATCACCACTACACAATTTTTAATTGTGCTATATTTATTTCCTTTTATAAGCTATTCTTTTATTCTCATCATTGCTACAAAATAATTTTGATGTTTCACATCTGCCCCGCGACGGCTGATTTTTTTTCAATACATGATCGATTTAGTTTGGGTAGGTGAGTTTCGGCCTCCCTCTGTATCTTCATCCTTCCACTTTCGCAAATTAGTATATTTTCTTAACCAGTTGTTCATCCGGCATTCTTTCCACATATCCGAACCATCGGTTCCCTTTGGCATCTTTACACCAATACCCTTTCATACCTACTCCACAGAATAGATACTAGTCCTACGGACCTACTCGCTCTCTTACGTCATCGTTACGAGTACGACGATGTAAGAGTTTTTCCTTTATTTATTACAAAATAATAGAATCAATTTCAGCCCAGGAGTGGAAGCCTCTCTCAAAGCCTTATAGAATCTCAAAAAAACAAAGGACCTGTAGTATCTTCTTACAGAACAATGCGTCTTTATAACTTTTCAAAGGGAAACATAATGCGCTCAAAGTAAACAGCAACCACTTCTTTTGTGAGTGTAATTTAAATCTGTGCCTTGTTCGCCAGTCAATCAATCCATCAACCGGTATCTAAAATGATAAGATCGACATAATTGACTGGTTAATGTAATATTATATATTCAATTACATACATTGAGAGTGCGTCAGATTTATTTACAAGCCCAAAATATAATAAATATCTTAATCTTAATACTCAAAATTTTGCTCTTAAATCTTCTAAGAATTATAGTTATTAAAACAACAGTAACATAATTCAAAATAAAACATTCATATATTATTTATTTTTAACAGGATATTTATGAAAATAATAATAATAAATAAATAAAACTACGTTTACGGATTCTATCGCGTTTACTTGATTTTCTACTATCCCGATGTTTCGAATAGCAGCATTCATGATCACGGGTGGACTTAGATGGTAGATGTCCAAGGCTGATATGTTATGTTGTTTCAACGGTTTCATTTACCCACAGTAATGATTTTACAAAATTTATTTTAAAATTAAATTAATATTAAATTTGGTTTATTTATATATTACCTATTAATTTTTATAGTATTTTAATAAATAAAAATATTTATACAACGTCCTCTGGTCCCAGACTAAGCTTAATGCTTGTGCTATGGGTACCGGATATAACACATATATATTTTTTTTTTGTAAATACATACATATAATAAATAGAAAACACCCAGACGCAGTACAAATATCTGTGTTCATCACACAAATAATTGTCCTGAGTGACAATCGAACCCACGATGATATAATAGTAATAGAATGTATGAATATAACAATGGTAAACATTAACACATAGCTTGTCTAGGCTATATCAGATGTATCACGGCAGATTTTATTCTTCACATAAAAACTGCAGAAAAAAAAAACTAGATGTCGCGGGACGTCTAGCAGATGTGAAACGTCGAAATTATATTTTAGAAATAAAATGATCGTAACTTGACAAAGTACTCGTCAAGACAAACCATACGAGCCCAAACTCGATGGAGTTATGTCGTTTTATAACGGAGTTTCTATGGCCACCTTCTAGCTCCATCACCAGGCCCTGGATACCATCTAAAGACAAAGTACTCATCAAGACGAATTAAATGATTCCAAACTCGATGGTGTTGCGTCATTTCATTGTAGAGTTACTATGGCCACCTTCCAGCTTCATCATCAGCCCCTGGATACCATCTAGACACAAAGTACTCGGCAAGACAAATCATGCGAGCCCAAACTCGATGGGTTTGCGCCGATTTATTATAGAGTTCCTATGTCCACCTTTCAGCTCCGTCATCAGATCAGCTCCATGTCATCATAATATTGCATTGTCACGTGATATACATATGCGTGTAAAATTTTAGAAACCGGGAAGTGTGTCAAATTTAACTTGCAAGATTTGTATGGAACAAGTAGGTACAATAAAAGCGTCGCCACGCTTACAAACGATTTTACCCTCCCTCCGCATTAGATGTTTCACATCAAAAAAGTTTTTAATAGGGTTCGGCTGAGAATAAAAGAGTCGCCACCCCGTTCTTTCCCGCAGACGTCGTACGAGGTGACTAATAGAAGTAGTAGTAAGTTAAGTAATCCGAGCGAGTTGGTACTGCCGTTGTCTATGTGAATGACTGTGAAACACCGAAACACCTCAGTATGTTTTAGTTGTAGAGGGAACTGTCTTTCATTCCTCATACATGAAATGACTGATAAAAGATACATAAAAATCCATCCAATTCCAAAATAACTTTTTTTGTGTCTAGTTTTTAGATAAAGAAAAATAAAAAAAATATTATATGAATTTATTGAAAATCTAACTCGACTAGTAGTTTCTTTGTAGAGGTCACGTTCCACGATTAGACGTAAATATATAACACAAGCTTTTCAGCGTTAATGTGCTACGGAGTAATTTCCCAAGTAAAGAATGTTTGATCTTCTGATATCAGTCAATTTGTGACAGACAAAAAGTAACATGTGCTGTAAAAAGTCGCCATAATTGAAATATATATATATGGTTTCTCTGATTTATTAAACAACCGACTTTCCTGAGGATTGCCATGTAGGTATCTGATTTTTTTTTATAGTGTATAGTGGCAGACGAGTTAGGGCCCCCCTGATAGTAAATGGTAACCGTCGCTCATGGACTCAGCTATGCGACGAGTATTGTCAAATCGCTGCTCACCATTTTATTTCACATAATTATATGAAATGAAAGATTTAACGGCTATCTCCTACTACAACCAAAACACACCGATGTGCTTCATGGCTGGTTACACGGGAGATGGTGGTACCAATCCACTTGGGCCCGACAGCAAGTAAGTACTCCAATTTGGCACCCAGCCCTACCACCAGTAATGCAACGGGTGATAATTGCTTACTTCCCTTAGTCGCCTCATACGACACCCGTGGGAACGAATGGGGTGGTGACACTTGCATTCTTAGTTTGTCACCGCACGGCATTTCAATTAATCGTGCTGTAAACATGTTTAATGTAGATTACAAGGACGATTAAGGGTGGGTGGGGGATTATTTAGTAATGTAGGTATTTATTAACAGTTACAGGCAATAATATCATTGTAAGTGAAAGAAAAATCTACATTGAACCGTGTATATTTTGGCACCAACTAGAAGTACTAGACCTCAGTATCTAGGTACCGCTGTAAACTCTTGCTTACTTCAGTAGTAGGAGTCAGCTAAGTCCAAGAGTGATGTCTTTTACCATCTTGAGATTAATATTTACCAATGTATTTTTTTAAATAAAAATCAGAGAAATTCTTAAAAGTAAAAAGTTAGGTAATTAAGGATAACCAGTAAAAGAGAAAATTTGATGTTTTAAGAAGTACTACTGCTAGTCCAGAACATTCAAAATAAGTTTATTACAATTAATAATATGAACTCAAGATTGTCACATTAATAAAATTGGATACATTAATTTTGCCTGTCTATTAAATTAAGTCCATACGGTAAGTACAATATACATACATTATCACTATAGTTAAAATCAGTCAAGAAGGTAGAAATCAGTTATGCAATGCCTCGCTTGCCTAAACAAGGGGTCTACCGACTCTATCGAGTTGGAAGTAGGCACTCGTACGTGATGGCCATAATAAATGATAGCTACGCAATTGTCTTGTCTAGGCGTTAGCAAAACGTGGTCGAGTATACACCTAGCAATGGATAGTGTTCTGTTGTTTTTGTTATTTTTTCTGCTTATATTAAAATTAATATCTAAGAAGAGATTGTTAAGAGAAAGTTTTTCAGTTAGTATATATTTACCGGGGAAATGTGCATTAGTTCCCCTAACACTGACTGCACAGATGACGGAGTGTTTTTGAAACCGGCCTCCCGCCCGAGTGTTGTGGGTTCGATTCCCACATAGTACAACTTTTTGTGTAATTCACAAATGGTTGTTCTGAGTAGTTGGGGAGTAGTCTGGGTGTACTTTGTGTCTGTGATATTGTATTTTTGTAAAATTCCCCCGCGATGCAAGGATTATACCTTAGTGCAGGGTGATGTCTACTTGGGGTGTGGTGCCGGCTTAACTTCTAGTGGTGCACCCCGGATAACGTCGGCAGTCGCTGGCGGCTAAAATTCCGGACAGGACGGGTCTCCGCGTGTCCCTCTGACTCAGCAGAGGGCACGGCGGATAGACCAGGCGTCGGAGTCGGTGGGGCCAGACTGGCTCACCGGGCTCTGGAGAGGGGGGACAGTGGGGCCACAGCGGCCCCCCCGTCCCACATCGTAAACCTGATCGGGTGTCTGCGGTTACGTCTCGCGGGCATACAGGAACGAGGGTCATGGCTTAATCGCCCGGACGGCGAGGACGACAACCTCGTAAAAAATTACCCCGAATCTCAAAAAAATACCCGAATCGTGCGGCGAGGAGATGCATGGCTGATGGGGAGTTCAGTCTCGCGTTTCTGGCGCAAGCGCACCCTTTCTCAGGGGGGCGCTGCCTCGGAGTCCGACCTGAGCTCGACAGAGATGCCTCCCCCAAAAATACCCGCAGCGGTTAGGGGTTGAGGCATCAGCCGACCTGGGACACCGATACCGCGTGCCGCCTCAGCGAACAAGGCCGAGACGCGAAATTTAAGACGGACGGAGGTGGTGCAAAACGCAGAGGAGCGCTTGGCGCTCCTGTCTGAGAAGCTCCATCTTCCTATCGATAGCAACGAGCCGCCCACTGCGGCCAAATTTGCAGAAAGAGCCGCAGACAGCGTGGCCATAATTTCAACGGTGGCCATGGGCTCGAAGAACTTGAAAGGGACCTTCCCTCGCCTTCCTCTTCTTCCGTCGCGGCGCTGCCTCAGAGCGGGAGGTGGCGCCAATCAATCGGAGAGGGGAAGTCCCGAAGCGGACAAAGAAGTCACGGAAACTGAAGGTTCCGAAGGCAGCTGCGGTGGTGATCACCGTGCTGCCTGAGGGAAAAGAAAAGGACCTGACTTACGAGGCCATCTTGAAGCGTGCCCGACGGGAGATAAACGTCTCCGATCTCGGGGACGTTACCGCTCGCTCCTGCCAAGCCCGTACAGGTGCTCGGCTTTTTGAGTACCTGGGGCCAGAGGGTGCCAAGACGGCTGACGCAATGGCCGCGAGGCTGCTGAGCCTGTTCCCAAAGGAGTGTCCGGGTCGCCAGACCCGTGAAGTGCGCTGAACTGCGTATTGGCTGGGGGATTCCGTGACGGTGGAAGAGATCCGGTAGGCAATCGTCTCGAAAACCGGGTCTCCCAGCAGCGCCATCCGGGTGGGCACCATTCGCCCAGGTCCAGGTGGTGTGGGTGCCGTCTGGGTCTCGTGCCCTGTCGCCGCGGCCAAGGATTTGGCCGCCGCCGGTAGACTTCTGGTGGGCTGGAGCGCCGCGCGGGTAATCGCGTTGGAGCCCCGGCCTGCTAGATGCTACAAGTGCATAGCGGTCGGTCACAACCGGCCGCTGTGCACCAACTGCTTCGACTGCAGCGGGCTTTGCTTCCGCTGCGGTCAGGCAAGGCACCAGGCGGCTGTCTGTACTGCCACCCCACAAAGCCCAGCGTGCGCGGCGGGCAATCGCTCCGCCAACCACTGTATGGGGTGGGTCGATAGTGGACCTTTCATTCGCTAGACCCAGTGTCGCCGCATGCGTAAGGAGCTGGCGAGTCCTGGAGGAGGTCGAGACCCTATCTGACCACAGATACATTCAGATAGAGGTCTCCCGGACCCTTCAGGGCGTCAGCAGGGGTCACGCGGCGGATAGAACTCCCGCTTTTCCGCGATGGGCTGTGGGTAGGCTCAACCGCGACCTGCTAGTGGATGCGGACATTTTTCAATCTTGGCTGCCTCCCCCCCTGACGGAAGACGTGGGCACCGAGGCTGGCCGCATTCGCGGCATGCCGCTTCCGCCTCGATGGAAGGGGGTGTACTGGTAGTCCCCGGAGCTGGCGGACCTCCGTGCGGCCTGTATTTGTGCCCGGAGGTCCTACACCCGCAGCCGACGTCGCCGAATCCGTGACGTGAGATGCTGGAGGGTCTCGATCGTGACCCCTGGGTCCGCGCCCAGTGAACAAAGAGAAAAGGCAAACCATAAAACATGGCATGGGGTCAACAAGATGCTAGATATTACACAACGTCACACAACGTTCTTAAGATCAATATAATAGGCAAGTCTATTTTACGATCTTAACGAACCACTACTTCAACTTGCGAAACCCAGTTAAATCTCTATAATATATAAAATTCTAGCTGCCACCAAATACAAAGAGGGTCCCTTATCTCGTAGATATTATTGCCTTACTTCCTTAAACAACTGTACACTAAATCTATACGCTTCTATAGAATAGTACCGCTACTAAATCGGTCGTAAATACATTTTCTTATAAGTGTTTTATGTTATAGAAAATCGTGCTTTTAGACGATATTACTCACAGACTAAGGACGGCGGTCTCGACTTTGATAGTGGAGTCAGTAGGTACTAGGTAACACAATCCGTTTAATTACAACGCGTACTAAAAGTTGTTTTAAATTAAGTTTACCTAATTAAGAAACTTTCGGGAATTTGTTCAAGATATATTAACAGTTAGTTTAGCTTTATGAATGATCTGCATCAATTATATTATAACACATAATATAATCTTTTCATCAAAAAAAAAATTATAACGCACGTTTGTAATAGCATTTATATCGTAACTAGCGTATCCGATAAAATATTTAAAATATATTATAAACTAACCAATGCTTGCGGCTCCGCCGCAGCCAAAAGCTAGTTATCAGATTATCTCAGGTTCCGGATATAGTAGCAGGATAAAAATGTATACCAGCTTTTAAGTCTAAATAAGAGCTACCAAATAAAAAAAATTGCCTCAAAAACCATTCAGTAGTTTTTGCGTGATGCGGGGACGAGCAAACAGATAAACGGACAAACAAACAAAAATTAAAAAAAAAAATTGTTTTGTGTGTTGACACGCCTATATAGCCTAATAAAGTCTTTATTTCAAATAAAATATCTTAAATATACAGTACTGACACAGATCTATTACAGCTTTATAATAGTACTAGCTGTTGCCCGCGGCTTCACTCACGCAAATAAATGAATATTAAAATAAGAACTATTTTGTTAAAAAATACTGTCTCTAAATGAAATTAAACTTAGTATTCATCAAAATTTATAATTACTATAGTAAGTACCTCTTTGGAAACGTCGTTTGCAGTGTTTCCTTTTGCGTCAAAACTCACTCTGGAGCATGCAACATAAATCTATCCATGTGAACAGCAGTCCTTACTTACATCGATACCAGTCAAACAAATTATTAGTGAAAGTGGAAAAAGAGAATTTTACTGCGAGCGGTATTCAAACCTGCGTCCCTTCCAATCTGAGGAAGTGCTCCAGAGTGCTAAGCCATCGCAGTCACCGACGGCAACACCTAAACCTCCCAATTGCTTTATAGACATCTAGTCTATACGTTTCGTAATGTATCCTAGAATCGTACTTCATACCAGAAAATGCTGTTTTCACGCAAGCAATCGCCTTTTCGATCGTCTTTCTGTATAATTCTCTTCGTACCTACAAACGGCTGCTTTGTGAACATCCGGGTGGTTATTTAGGTAATTAATTACAGCTATTCTGTGTATCAGAAAACGTGCATAATAACATCTATCGAGCGTAAACTTATTTATAATGCAAACTATGAATTTAAGCAATAACAAACAAACGTATGAATTTAAGCAACAACAAACAAACATATCTATACAAATAATTGAAATGAAAATGTCTGTTTGTAATGTTTAAATAATAGCTTTTTGCTAAATGCATATCAGAGTAACAAAATACAATTTTAAAGTATTTGTCTGACTGTTTGTTTCAGCTAATATCCATAACGGCTGGAACTATTTGGACGGTACTTCCACTGGCTTATAGTAGATATTACAACTAGTATCTTTGGATACTATTATTTTAGAAAAATAATTAGTGTACCTACCGCAATAAAATTACAAACTAAATTCCACGCGAACGAAGTCGCGTGTTGCACCTAGTTTATAATATTTGTTACTTAAACTAAGATGCTTCAATATTGAATTTTAGGCTCCTTCTTTTAAAAATAACGAACTTTTTATGCAAACTTTCGACCCCTAATTCACCCTTAAGGGGTAAAACTTATTAAATCGCTGATACACGTATTCATTAATTTTTAACCAGAAACATGTATTTGAAATTTCGTGCTTCTTACTTTGAAAATGACGAGTTCCATACAACCGTTTATACCTGATTTTACTCTCTTAGGGGTGAAATTTTCAAAAATCCTTTCGTAGTGGATCTCTGCAACAAAAAACGCATCGACTACCAAAATTTCAAGTTTGCAGCCCCAGCGGTTTAGGCTCTGCGTTGATCGTAGTAAGTCAGTCGGTACAAGCAATTATGTGTATATAGAATAGATAGTGATGTCGTCAGAATAGTATCGCCATGAACCGTGTCTCAGATGTTGCTACTCTCTAACACCGAACCGGACACTCCGAGATTATGTTTATTAATATGCGTAGCCACGAGAGCCGAAAGGTATAGGCGATAAATGTTGTCCGTCTAATGTATATACAAAGGCATTTATTATTTAACGGGAAATGGATATACCACAAACTATTAACAATAGCTAACTAGCTGTAAAATAACCCCTTTTTTTTTATTTTAGGTGGGCAAAATGTCCTACCGCACACCCCGCTGCCCAGGGAGACAACGGGGTGAATGGGGCTCTCACCCACTAAAAACCCACCGTGCGCCTCCACCCGCCCTTGCTACGGCGGATCACGGGTACCGCGTCGTTACGACCGCGATCCGCAGGCGGCAGCCCCTACGGGCACCCTCTCTTGAGCGACGCCTCGCGCACTTGGGCGTCGCACCTTCGCGGTAAGCTTCCGCGGACGGCAGGGTACTCCCCGACCCCACCGTCCGCAGCCTCGGCTAGGGCGGCATCAGGCGCAAGTAAGCGCGCGCACGCCGCCCCTCGCGCCGGCGGCGAATCGGGTCCGCGAAGGAGGATTCCTCACGGGCCCTCTCCGCCACCTCCTTCCGCGAGATGACAGCCTCGCAGAAGGCGGCGACCGCGGTCCAGGCCCTGTCATTGCCAACCATCGCTCGCGCAACGGCCGGCAGCGACAGGTCCACGCCTATGACTGCAACGAGTTCCAGGCGCTGCACATCCCAGGCCGGGCACGACTCGAGCGTGTGCTGCGCCGAGTCCTCGTCGCAGTCGCAGTGGTGACAGCCTGGGGTCGTCTCCCTCCTTGCGTTCGTGTGCAGGTATTTGCCGAAGCAACCATGCCCCGACAAAACCTGCACCAACCGGAAGGTGAGGACCCCATGCTGCCGCCCTGCCCATTCTTCCAAGATCGGCCGGAGCGCCCCCACGGTCCAGAGACCGGCCCGGGGCGTCTCCAGCCGAGACTTCCACTTTAGGACGGTGGCGCGGCGGGCATCTTCCCGCCACGATGACATTGCGCTCGGAGAGGGGCAGCTGCCCCCCGCCCGCGCCGTCGACGCCCGCCGATAGACGTCGGCGAGCACCTCCGCCTCCAGATCCCACGGGGGGGTTCCGGCCAACGCGCAGGCTGCATCGGTCGAGACCGTGCGGTACCCGCGTATTGCCCTGACCGCTACGACCCTCTGTGGACGCCACAGAAGGGCCCTATTGCGAGCGGCCAGGGACTCCGCAGACACGGGCGCGCCGTACAGCGCCATCGACCGTACTACCCCCGCGTAGAGTCGTCGACACGCAAGACTCGATCGGCCCAAATTCGGCATAAGTCGCCCGAGGGCGGATGCCGTGTTGACGAGCCTTGGCGCAAGACGGCGGAAATGCTCGTCAAAGTGCCACCGTCCATCCAATACCAGGCCCAGATATTTGATGTGGGCCTGGATTGGAAAGCCCACACCGTTGACCGTTATCGAGGCGCTGGCGGGTGGGCCCCGTAGGCGCCCATGGAAGAGTAGGGCCTCCGACTTTTAAGAGCCACCCTAAGCCCCAGCGCCTCGATCCGCCTGACCACCACCGCGGTACCTGAGGTGGCCAGCGTTGCCGCCTCCTCGAGGGTCCTGCCCCGGGCTGTGACGAGCGTATCGTCTGCGTAGTAAATTACGCCCAGCCCGGGGGGGAGCCGGCCACGGAGGACCCAGTCGTAGCCGATGTCCCACAGGAGTGGCCCAAGAACCGAACCCTGCGGGACGCCGCACGACATAGCCCTCCTTGTTGTACGCCGCATACAGCCGGAGCGGGAGGGCCCCGCTCCTCGTCGCGGATTCGGCGGCGTCTGCTGCGGGTGTAGGACCTCCGGGAACGAATACAGGCCGCACGGAGGTCCGCCAGCTCCGGGGACCACCAGTAGACCCCCTTCCGTCTGGGCGGGCGCCGCATGCGGGGCATGGCCGCATCGCAGATCTGCGTAAGCATGCCGCGAATGCGGCCAGCCTCGGCGCCCACGTCGTCCGTCAGGGAGGGAGGCAGCCAAGATTGAAAAATGGCCGCCTCCACCAGCAGCTCCCGGTCGAGCCCACCCACAGCCCATCGCGGAAAAGCGGGAGTTCTGTCCGCCGCGTGACCCCTGCTGGCGCCCTGAAGGGTCCGGGAGACCTCTATCTGAATGTATCTGTGGTCAGATAGGGACTCGACCTCCTCCAGGACTCGCCAGCTCCTTACACGTGCGGCGACACCGGGGCTAGCGAACGAAAGGTCCACTATCGACCCGCCCCCGCGCCGCACGCACGTTAGGGCGGACCCTCGGTTTAGCAACACGAGGTTCGCCGCTGCCGCCCACTCTTCGACCGCCGCACCTCGGGCTTCCGTCCCGGGGGACCCCCACGCCGTTGATTTGGCGTTGAAGTCCCCCAGCACGAGCACAGGGCTCGGTGCTATACGCCATATCGAGGTCTCCAGATTCTGCAGGAGGACCTCGAAAGCCGCCAGACTACGACTAGGGGAGAAGTACACGCCATACAGCGTGACCCCTCCCCATTCAGCCGCATATCCCGTGCCCTGGTCTTTGAATGAACAAGGGCGGGGAATGCGGCGCCGCCAAACCGACGACCGCCACGGAGCCATCCCCGCTACCCGCCCAATTGGGGCGATCCGGGACTATGTAGGGCTCCGCGGTTACGGCAACACCGATCGACCGCTCCGCCATGGATTGCAGGAAGAGGTCCTGCGCCCTGGCGGAACGGCCGAGATTCCCTTGGAGGAGGATAGCGTCGTGATCCGTTATTGGACCACGATATCCTCCTCCATGCGCTGCGGCAGTCCAGCCGCGCCGGGTTGGGCAGCCGGGGCCGATTGGCTGCCCACCCCCCTCTTAGGGCCTGACTTGGCCGGAGGCCTGCACCCCACTCGCCCCATACAGTGGTTGGCGGGGCGATTGCCCGCCGCGCACGCGGGGCAGTGTGGGGTGGCAGAAAAGGCAGCCGCCTGGTGCCCTGCCTGACCGCAGCTGAAACTGCAGTCGAAGCAGTTAGTGCACAGCGGCCGGGTGTGACCAACCGCCATGCACTTATAGCACCTGGCAGGCCGGGGCTCCAGCGCGATTACCCGCGCGGCGCTCCAGCCCACCAGAAGTCTACCGGCGGCGACCAAATCCTTGGCCGCCGCGACTGGGCACGAGACCCAGACGGCACCCACACCACCTGGACCTGGGCGAATGGTGCCCACCCGGACGGCGCTGCTGGGAGACCCGGTTTTCGAGACGATCACCTCCCGCATCTCTTCCGCCGTCACGGAATCGTCCAGCCCGGAAATGCGCAGTTCGGCGCACTTCACGGGTCTGGCGACCCGGACACCACTCTCTTCTGGGAACAGGCCCAGTAGCCTCGCGGCCATTGCGTCGGCCGTCTTGGTGCCCTCTGGCCCCAGGTACTCGAAAATTCGAGCACCTGTCCGGGCTTGGCGGGAACGAGCGGAAACGTCCCCGAGGTCGGAGACGTTTATTTCCCGCCGGGCACGTTTTAAGACGGCCTCATAAGTAAGGCCCTTTTCCTTGGCCTCGGGCAGCAGGGTGATGACCACCGCTGCTGCCTTCGGCACTTTAATCTTGCGCGACCTCTTCCGCTTATTTTGCGGCGCCTTCGGGGCCTCTCCCCTCTGAGACACAGGCGCCGCCTCACGCTCCGAGGCAGCGCCGCGACCCTTGGCCCGGGATCGCCGGGGCCCAACCACCTGCCAGTCCCCGTCTGAGGACGTAGCAGTGGCAGGGGCGGGGGCAGGAGCTCGGGGTGCGACCGCCGCAGCCCGCGAGGGTGCGACCGTTTGTCTCGGCGCAGTAGGACGCGGAGGCGCAGCGGCGCTTGGCAGAGGTGGGAACTCCTCTCGGGGCTGACCCCTCGGGGCTTGTCCCGCCTTGTCCTTTTTCCTCGACTTTTTTTGGCCTAAAGGAGCCGGCGAAGGTTTTGCCGCTGGTGGTTTGGCCGCCGGTGGTTTGGCCGCCGTCGCGGCAAAAGAAACATGCCCTCCCTGCTGCTCGTTATCGAGCCGTCCCTTGACGACTGGGACGCTCCCTTGGTCGTCTTCTTGCCCTTGCGGGACTTCTTGCCGCCGCGCGTTTTACGCGCAGCTGCACTAGTAGGGGCCGCATTTACAGCCGGACCCCTTACGGCAGAGGCGTCAAGTGCATTACACGACTCCGTCGAATTGGTTTTTAAATTTTGCAAATCCATTTGATTCCCACGAGTGTGGGAGAAAAGAGGTCCACCCGGGCAGAGCTCCCATTACCCGGGTAAGCGTACATTTGTAACCCAACACAGGGGGTCCGCAGGTACCCTGGCTGGGGCCGCGCTCGAGACTGAACTACCCATCAGCCATGCATCTCCTCGCCGCGCGCCAGAGCTTGAGATTCGGGGTAATTTTTTATAGAGGTTGTCTTCCTCGCGGTCCGGGCGATTAAGCCAAGACCCTCGTTCCTGTATGCCCGCGAGACGTAACCACAGACACGCGCTCAGGTTTACGATTTGGGACGGGGGGGGCCGCTGTGGCCCCACTGTCCACCCTCTCCAGAGCCCGGTGAGCCAGTCTGGCCCCACCGACTCCGACGCCTGGTTTATCCGCTGTGCCCTCTGCTGAGTCAGAGGGACACGCGGAGACCCGTCCTGTCCGGAATTTTAGCCGCCGGCGACTGCCGACGTTGCCCGGGGGTTCCACTAGGAGGTAAACCGGACAAATTAGCACCCCTGTAAAATAACCCCTCACTTTACTTCACATTTTTCATCTCAATCTATTTTTAACGTAAAGAGTTTTAGCAATATTTATCATTCTTTCTTTCTTCTTTCTTTCAATATTAACTATGCATAATTATATTTGTTGGTGAAACTAAACTTAGAACATCGAACTGAGGGGCAATTATGAACAACACGTTACGCTTAATACATGTACGACTATCATATAGAAACAGAGAACGAAAACTTATTTGATGCGGGAGACCGTTGAAGGCCAAGGACCTTTAAACTTCGAATGGCTTCGTTGAAGTTAACCTTAGAAGCATAGCGATGTTCATCAGGAAGTGGCTAGTAACTCTTGCGAGGTACTAGACCATTTAATGAGCCAGAGAGCAAGTAGACTGTGTATCAACACTAGAAGAATCGCTAAAGCGAAATAAAAGCTTTGAAATATCCTGTGGTATTTAGGAATTATTTCCAATATTTGCAAAAATATTTGAATTTGGCGACTATTGTAAGCTACTGAATATAAGCGGAAGTCAAGTAGTATCTTATAAGTATATATAAAACAAAGGCGAGTTAGTTACACCATTTATAACTCAGAAATGGCTGCGCTAATATTTATGAGTTTGAGTTTATTGGACTTGGCTGTGCCTGGAATCGCAGAATAACTATTAAAACAATAGAAAAATTGACGAAACAACCGAATTCTGAAAAATACAAGAATACATTTTGTGTGGAACGGCTTTTTTGATAAAAAATCTGATTTTTATGCAGCTAATAGGCTACATCAAAATATATTAAGTTGTCTGGTTAAAATAAATTATTAATTTGAAGTATCTCGCCCGGCTGAAACAAGTCATTCAAATATTCAAGGACTTTTGTAGTGTCAGTCTTCTGTAGTATCTTTCTTATCCCACCATAAACGGGCCGGTACGATCGGAAAAATACTCTCACATCTCACGGAAAATCAGCGTATACACGGCATACCTACGTACTCGTAACTCATACAGTTGTGTTTTGTACGATTGGTGAGAGCGCCATAGGAAAAAAGCGCAATTCTCCGGACAAACGATCGCGCCGTTTCATTCATGTTGACACAGGCATTTTATATAAATTAAATTTGACTGACTATTGTGATTTATCAACTCAGTATCTAAGTCTTGTTTATTTTACTAGAATAGAAAGATTGCTTAAACATCTAAATCTCAATGAAACTCAAAGGCATTCCATTATCCAGAATAAAAATGAAGGTAACCTTTTTCCCTTATTTTTATGAAAGTCGAAAGCCTGTCAGCGCAATTAGTTACGGATTAGTTTTCGAAGGCATTGAAAAGATGTCCGCAGTAGTAATAAAGCTTTGCTCGTTTATTTTATAACCATTTTACACGATACAGATTTAACAAAAACAAACAATTTCTAAAAGTAAATCTTACATAATGCATGAATAAGAGGAATGATACGTTATGTATAAAATTATAGACACCAATCATGTACCTAGGTATGGCTATATGATGTCAGGTCTATAGGACTGCCCGTGTGGGTGGAGTCCGTGGAATAGGGCTCTCTATTGGAATTCACAAAGAATCCTGGTACACAGGGTTACGCTGATACCGTATGGTGTCAACCAAGGCGGTCTGCGCGTTGGCCGGAACCCCGGGACTTTGAGGTGGAGCTGCTCGCCGAACTGTACCAGCGAGGTGACCAGGTAGTAGGTCAACGCTCGCTGAGATGCCATGGTCCGGTTAGAGGACATGGCTGGAGATGCTCCGGGCCGGCTTTTGGCCTGTAGGGATGCTCCTTGCGGAGTTGGAAGAATGCGCAGGGCGATGACAAGGACTCCTTATCTTCCGACTGGTGCAGGTGCCTTCAGGGCACGGTTGCTTCGGCAGTTACCAGCACATAGTCACAAGGATGGACGCGACTCCGTGCTGTCACCATTGCAGCTGCGAAGAGAACACGGCGCAGCACTCGCTCAAGTCGTGCCTGGCTTGAGTCGAGCAGCGCCTTAAAATCGTCACGGCAATAGGTGGGGACCTCTCACTGCCGAGCGTTCGTCGTCAGAGCGATGCTTGGCAGCCAAAGGATTTGGGCTTCTGCGAGGAAGTCATGTGGCAGAAGGAAGTGGTGGAGAGGGCCAGGGAGATAGCTCCCTTGGCTGACCCAAACCATAGCCAATGACTGGTGGCACAGCCGCGAATATAATGCGCCCTAGCTGAGCATGTGGGTGGCTGGACCGGGCAACGTCCACCATCGGCAATGCCTCCCGCGATGCTGTCAAGCTCTGGTGTCTGGAAGTGTCATCCAAAGGAGCGGACCACTGAAGTAATGGAACTGGAAGACCACTTCCAGTGGTCCACCAGTACAGGTGGAGAGACGGCAGAAGGTGGGTTTATTTAGTGGGTGAGGGCCCCACACTAACCTATTCGTTGCCCTGAACGATGGGGTGTGCGGATGTGGATTATGTATGTTTTTTCCCGCTATAGAGATAAAATTGTGTGTGTTGTGGCTATTTTATGAACATAACAATGTATTATAGTTAAGGATTGTATTTAATACTCGTATATATTTAGTTTCGCACGCTTCACAAGCCTGTTTGCAAAACTATTTAAAATTTAGGAATTTTATTTCATAATAAGTTTTTAACCATTCGTATTTTTAATGCATTTATTTAGTGTACGTGTATAATGTGAATGTGAATCATCAGAAGTTTGCTGCGTGTATGACCATAGATAAATAACTATAGTGTATGACTGAAAAGTCTTTTATTCATAATGTAGCGATTTCAAAAAAGGAAGTTCTCGATACGTCAGATTTTTTTTTATTTATGTTCACCGACTACTCGACGACGCCTGAACCATTCCAGACGGAAATTAACATTTAAATCACCAATAGCTCAAAATAATATTATAACAAGGATACCTCGCCTAAAGAGGGACTGAGGAGGGACCGCTCTCTCTTGACAATTACAATACAATATCATTAATCTTACTGAATATTATATTACAATGAATTTAGATGTCATCCTTCAGAAAAGACCGATTTAACTAGACTCTTATTACATCGCAATCATTTATACCCTATTGACAGTTAAATAAATGTTTTAAATTTAGTATGTCCCGTGGTTTCACGCGTTTTTTAACCTCAAGTATTGCAGCGTTAATTCAAACACCTTTCTCCAATGAGAGTTAAACTAATATCCGATGGATAGTTCCCGAGATTAGCTTGTTCAAATTAACAAACATTTCAGCTCTTTATTATAATTAAATATGATGACGATATGATGTTATATGATTCAGAAATGACCTGTCCGGACCAAGATTTTTTACTATAGATATATATGAGTAATGTGCGAAGGTAATCAATGTATTTTTCGCCAAACCATTCCGTTGTCACTCATACTACTTTCTTGGTAGCATTTTTCTTAGTTGCCGTCTCCATCTCTCAGAAGATCAACATGAAACAATATTAGCTCCTACTGTAGAATTTCGTATAGAAAGTGAGAGCACCGTAGGCAGTCCTTTCCTTATCCTATCCTTGTTATCCTTTATATTCCCCACCGCCCCCTCTTTCCTTGGAATATGCGACGCATGAATGATGTCACAGGTGTTGTTAGCGTTTACAGGCTACGGTAACTGCTTACGATCAGGCGGGCCGTATACTTGTTTGCCAACCACATGGTATAAAAAAAGCCAGCTATGTCTTGCTTTAGTGATACGTGGACACTCATAATGTATGACTATAGTCAAACGCTCACTTAGAATATGTAGGATATACCCCACCTGATGGTAAGTGGCAATATAATCCAAGATGGTAAGCTAGTTGCACCGACGCGCACTTTCTGTTCGATTTAATGGAACTGCAGATTAAAAGCAGCTACATTGTACGGCCCCCTATTACGTGGGACTTAAACATAGCTGGCGAACCGTGGGTGTGTAATACATCTCTACTTACCCCTTCGGGGAATACAAGCGTGATGCTATGTATGTACACTGTAATCTGATTGGTTTTAGAATGCTTCTCCGTTAAATCCAAGAAAATCAGGACACACACGCAGCACTGGCCTAAACGTGACAAAAGTATTCCATGCATGACTGAACTTGGGTTTTATGTAGTATTAAAAGTTGGTCAGATGTAAAGTAATGTCGCACTTTAGCAAGTACGCCAAGCTCCCTTGCCGCTGCATTTACCTTAGATTCAATAAACCGTTTGAAGTTAAGGCCCGAGGATATTTGAAAACCCAGCAACTGAAGGCGGTCAGTATATTCCAAAAGTGCACTTTGGAAACTAGGGGCCAATATGCACCAGCTCCTTTTAGCGGAGATAAGACATGTCTGTATTTCAGTTGCATGTTTGGGGGTGCTTATAGTCTTAGTAAAACCTTCTCCGTATCTCAATTTATCGAGCCGCAATATCTCGACTGCTGGTAAATAATACGAAGACTCTGCTCAGTAAATCTTGAATTCATTAGATTTTCATCTTAAGTATAACACAATTAAACACTATATAAAAATGACTGAAATTAACATTACAACACACAAGTTATGATAAACTGAAAGACTTTATGTAAATAGGCACACTGCAACACTAAGGTATTAAGACCTTAAGGATCACTACGGAAGACCAGATGTTTCCTTCTAAAATTACTGAGCAACAATGAAAATAAATATCAGTCGATTCATGACTTCGACATGTTTATCTACAATTTTTGAATCTTGACCTCGGGTAGAGTTTATTTTCCTTGATCTTGACATTTATATATTTTAGATGTTAAAATACCATAACGCAAATTTTCAACAAAGAGTTTCGTTGACCTACATTTCAGTAAGGAGATTGAGTGGGAAATACTATTGCTCCCAACATGGAATCTCACAAGATTGACATCGCTCCATCAGGAGCCGTCCTGAAGTTTAAGATTTAAACGCTCAACCATGGCTTCTCTTTGGTTCTGTACTTGATCATTACTAGCCTGAACACTCAACCAATTGTTATTCAAATAGGCTTGAACTCCCCACAATTGTTATTCAAATGGCTATGTAAATGAGTAAAATAAAGGGTATAAGCTTTTCTCTTTAACGCTTAACTGTCTTACTATTGGGCTCGGGTCTCCTATCAGAGTAAGTGGGATTCCGGCCGTAGTCTACCACGCTGGCCCAGTGCAGATCAATCTGTCAGTCATTTAGGTTTTCTTACGGTGATTTCCTTTCTTCGCCTTTATATTACAAGACTTATCTAAATAGTATATAATACTTCTTTTTAAAGACTTCCCACTTTATAATATTCTCATACAATTGGCAAAGCATCTGGGACGGTATTCCAGGAGGTGCAGGATCGAATCCTACACGCGTGACTGTTATTTTCGATTTCACATTTTCTCACATTTTCTGTTAATTTATATGGCTTTAAGCATGTCAAATGCTATAAAAATATAAAAGTATTAATTTCCAACATAAACAAAATTATAATTCGATTTCATTACAGTTTTTAGAACAAGAATGTTTTTTTTTTAGTTTAAAGAGATTGCATCTCAGTTAGAAACTGAGATAAAGTTTCCTTAAACAAAATAAATTTCAACAATTTTATATATTTTAAAACTCTATTACCAAGTAATAAGAATGAAACTCATTTCAAGACCCTCACGAGCCTCTTCCACATTTTGCCACACCCCCTGCAAAATTCAATAAAATTCTTAATTTAAACGACACCAATTTCATTTTTTACTCTCGTATTTCTTTCTAAGGTGTTTTACCCTCCGTAAAGTACTACGTAAAGCTTTAACATTCAAATACCTACCTTTAATTTATGTCAAAGTGCTTGGGGTCATATCGGTTTTTGTTTAAATACTAACAATACGAAAATATACGAACAAATCTACTAAAAGCTTCAAATATCTGTATTGAATATTAGTAGAAACGTAGAAAAAAATCAAATAAAGAATCATCTGCTTTTATTCCCTCTGAGAATGACACTAATAGCCATCAAACAATGTTTTGAATGTTTATTGAAAGAATATGAATTTTATTACTTCTTTTTCTCTAGAGAAACAAACTACAATAAATATAGCTTTTAAGAAGAGAAAATATCTTTAAACGAATTATCTTTGAAAGGCCAATAATATTTTTAAGAATTTAAAACATTAAGTTACAAATATTTAGATATTTTTTATATATATTTTTAGCATTTGACATGCTTAGCACTATACATTAAACACAAAGTGAAAAATGTGAAATCGAAAATAACAGTCAGGAGCAGGATTTGAACCTGCATCTTCTGGATACCGTCCAGACCACCCAAAGACGTTAAGTATGATGTGTTATCGAAATTAGCAGTCAGGAGCAATTGTCAGGATTGCTGAATTGGTAAAGCATCTGGACGGTATCCAGAAGATGCAGGTTCAAATCCTGCTCCTGACTGTTATTTTCGATTTCACATTTTTCACTTTGTGTTTAATATTAAGTTACAAAGTTTTTTTAAGGCTAATGAAGATTTATCTAACAAAAAAAGTTTTATCGAAATTTATTCGTCATTCATTTTCATGATACGCTAACAAATGAATAGTCAAACAAACAAAAATTCAACGAAAATGGTTTTGTATTTAGTGACACCTAAACAGCCTATTGAATACAGACCTTTTTTCATGTATGTAAAAAAATTGAGCTCCAATAAAAAAAGCACAGCTCTGTTTATAATAGCATAGATACAAGCTGTCTATGTGTCTGTATCTGGCGGAAGATATGACTTGTCAGGTTTGCTACACCAAGAGCCATTAAACAAGAAGATAAGATAAGATAAGATAAGATAAGATAAGACTTGTCAGGTTGACAAGAGTCAAGTGATGTCATATTAGATATCACCCAGTTTTAATTTCTTAAAAGATAAATTTTGTGATCAAATGTGATATTAATTTTAATTATTAATTTTATAAGAAACTATGATTTTATAGTTTTATAAACACGACTTGTGGTTTGATAGCAATTGTCATATTTTGTAATACATACACTATACTAAAATCAGTAATATTTTGCCAATTTACAATAAACTGATGAGATATTCTACATCTATAACAATTCTTATAGTGTATTCAATATAAATTATGAATTGCCACGGTTGTAAAAATACGATGACAAGAGGTGCCCTCTTTCTCAAATGTCAAGCTTGCAAAGAGAAGTATCATGCAGAATGCTTAAACATTAAACCTAACCAGTATACTACTCTAACGCACGAATTTAAAAAAGTTGGATAGGCCCCTCATGCAGCAAAGTTATACAACGAAACCGTTTTAGTCAAAATAATCCCGCTCGCTCTTCACTAATGGTGGAATCTCAAGGTAATGATAGCTTATTATCAAATTCTTTTGCGACTTCTACTGTGCATACTGATCCATGCATTGTTTCGGAAAAAAATAACGAGATATCCTTTAACACCATCCCACCAACCTGTGAAAGTAACACTGATCGCATTCAAAGTGAATTTGATCTACTAAAGTTTGTATTAGAAATACAATCTATTCTTAAGACTTGGCGAACTGAATTGAACCAGAATATTGAAAATATAAGAAACAACATAAGCATGAACATAAACAATCAATTATCTGAAATAAAAAATGAAATTTATGCATTAAGAAGTGAAAACTACAAAATGAAAACACAAATAGATGAGCTATCTAAAGACATTAATGAATTAAAATCCACAACTGAATTTCAGGCTAACAATCATGTAGATCTTTCAAAACGCGTCGCTGAGCTCACACTTCATAGAAAATTTTCTGATGACCACATCTCATCAATAGAATTACTGAAATTGAAAATTGATTCTCTAAAAATTGTTGCTCACAAGCGAAACAAAACAACTTGGAAATATGCAACATTCCTGAGAAGCGTGGTGAAAATTTAATAACAATTTTAGAGTCAACAGGATCAGCAATTGGTTGTAAAATAACACAGCGTGATCTGTGTCATCTATTCATCGAGTACCTCATGCATGTCATCAGGATGTCAGACCTAAAAATATAATCGCTAAATTATCTACACGTACATTACGTGCAATGTTATTAGTGCTTTTCGATTAGCGAAAGGCCTTAAGATTGATCGCCTGGGTATATCTGGTTCTCAAAATTCTATTTATATTAACGAACATCTTACAATAAAAAAAAAAACAGCTTTTTCGAGAATGTCGTGAGACTGCAAAGCGCTGTGGCTTTAAATACATTTGGGTCAAACATGGCAATATACTTGCATGTAAATCTGATAATTCTCCAATATTTGCTATTCGTTCTCAGGCGGACATCAACAAAATTAAATAAAGAATTTAATAAAAAAACAAACAATGAATAGCTCTAGTGACGAAAAGCTTAATTTTTATAATAATAATATAAGACATTTCATTTATTATTTACACATACTAATTATTACATTTATTTTAGATTTTTATAACGATAACACATTGTTTGCTGACATTTCACATACGGCATTGGTCTACGTTAATCTTAAAAATCACTTCTTTAATTTATGTGCTATTTATATTCTCATTACTGTTTTAGAATTTCGTGCTATCGAGAATTTTATTTATAATTATTATTATTTTTCTTATAATTTACAATTTATAATATCTGCGATTCTATTATTTTATTTAATCATTGTTTATTTAATATTTATATTCAGTAATGGATAATTTATTGATTTATTATCAAAACTGCGGTGGTATGCGTACTAAACTCCACGATTTCTATATGGGTGTACTTGCTTTTTCTTATGATATTATTATTTTAACAGAAACCTGGCTTTTTCCTGATATTTCTGATAGTGAATTCATTGATGAATGATACTCTGTTTTTAGATGCGACCGGGATCGTAACGCGACTGGTAAGAGGGATGGAGGTGGAGTGTTAATAGCCGTACTTAAAACCTTGTACCCAACTGAGGTATATGTGTCTCAATTAGCTCAAGTAAATAAGTATTTTGAACATATTTCTATATGCATCCCTAGTTCCCATGCATTGAAAAAACATATTATTAGTACTGTGTATATACCGCCTAATATGCGCATTGATACTTATCAATTACATTTTGATATGATCCTTAATTTTTTTGAACATATGGATATAGATAATTTCCTCATAGTTGGTGATTACAACTTACCATTCACTACATGGGCCAATAAGAGTATTTCACCAGGTATGCAATGCAGTACAGTGAGTTACTCACAAATATGTGATAAATTAAGAAATTTCATGACAACAATTAATTTATCACAATATAATTATTACCAATTAAATAGTATTACCAATTCCCACTATAGTGGAAGGATGCTTGATTTAGTATTATCCAATATTAACTGTCAAGTTTATCAGCCAAATTTATTTCTATTTAAATGTAATAGTCATCATCCTCCACTCCTTATTCAATCTCTTTTTCCTATCAATAAGTCCTTCATTTAAGATAAAACTAAACCCACTGCGTAGATTTAATTTCCGAAAGTCCAATTATGAATTAATAAAAAATTATCTGAATAAAATTGATTGGACTCTAGTATTGAATCACTTGTCTTCTGAACAAGCTATTGATACATTTTATTCTAAAGTTAATGATATAATTAAAGATCATACTCCCATAATAACAAACAAAAAAGCTAAATTCCCTATTTGGTTCACTCGATCTTTAATAAAACTCTTTAATAATAAAACAAAAGCATGGATTCGATGGAAAAAGTACAATAATATAAGCGAGTATGAAACATTCTGAATATATAGAAGTAAATTTACATCAGAATGTCATAAATGCTATAGTAAATATGTCAATACAGTATAAGACAGTATAAATAATACTTACGATAATAAATATTTTTGGTCGTATTTATAGAATAAAAAAAAGAGGCATGGTGTTTCATCTAATATGACATATAAATCAAAATTTTCAAGTGATCCATCTGACATTTGTGACATGATCCGTGATTTTTTCAGCTCTGTTTATGAACCATCAACTTTAAGTGACAAATGGTCACCAATTGTAAATGATTCTTGTAATAACTTGTAATAACATTAGGAGCATCGTTGCTCTATAAAATATGTAATAATTATATCGATAGCACAGAAATGGTAAGCAAATTATGCTACTTAGTTCCTAGAACTATATATCGTCGTGAAGTGAAGACCAAGACATTATTTGCACTTGGAACATGCAGAACTAATGCGGGATTATGCTCTCCCATACGCATGCTAGTAGAACAATGTATTTTTGTTCTTCTTCTTCTATGGCAATTAAATGTATTTTTTTTCTTTCTTTCTTTATATAAAAATACCTCAGGCTACTTTCATTTTGAAAAATAACATTTGAATTCCGCGAAAAATCTAAATGCCACGCGGAAAGAGTCGCAGGTAACAGCGAGCCAGTTAATTCATCATCGTCATCAGCCTCTCCTAGTGCATAATTGCACATAGGCCGCTCCCAATGTCTTCCAGAACACCCTGTCTGCTGCACGTTGTCTGGTGTTCATCCACGGCCTCCATTATGGGACTTTCCATACCCATCTATTTGTGCTCATCGGAGCATTATGACCCATGTAAACTTTTGCCGCGCAATGGTTTCCACCAAATCTGTGATGTATGTTTTCCGGCTAATCCACACATTTCTTTTTCAATCGCGCAAGGAGACCCCGGGCAAGGCTCTCTACATGGCCCTCTGCACATCTCTGAATTGATATATTTTTGTCAGAAACAAACATTATATATTATGTAAGTTATAAAAATGCAAATGAATTATTGAATAGTATAAGTACGAGTATATTTACATTGTTTATATTGAATCCTTAGCTGTATTCATAAAATTTAAATCTACCTAACTCGAATGATATATCAACTCACAACCACCACTGGTCTAAGAAGTTTGGCAGGTGTGTTCTTTGTTTACCACTGAATGTAACACAGTTCAGGCGGAGAGATGGCACGCGGCGGGTTTCTTTAGTGGGGTCCCACACTACCCTGTCTGCTGCCCTGAACGACGGGGTTAGCGGTTAGGTACATTTTTTCCCGCCTTAACAAAAATTAAAGGTTCTTGGCTATTTAAGAAAGAGTTTCTCAAAATTCTTCCCCGAAGATGGTGATATGGAGGGTTGAGTTTTCTATGATTCTTTTTAGCTCTTCAATTAACGCACGCATTAAGCACACGGCGAGGGAGTATTTACCTATTGCTAAGTAGGTGGAATCTATAGGTGTATCAGTAATACCTGCGTATAACTAACATATAATGTTTGTTTCTGATAAAATATGCCATTTATTGCCTTCAGAGGCCACGTGGGTGAAACCGCAGGCAGAAGCTAGTTAGAATATATTATTATTATGTATAATGGTTGTACATTCGATGTATTATCTATTTGAATCGGTATTTATTCACAATTTCAAATCTCATGGGTCTTTGTTTTTTTTGCGCGGAACGCGAATTATTTTTCTTATTAAAGTAACCTATGTTACTTCTTATAATAACAGCTATCTGCTAGTGAAATTCTCGTCATTCAGGAGATTTTATTAACTAACGATTTCATGTTTTTTTTACGGAACCGTAATTATTTTTCCAAAATGAAAGTAGCCTAAGTTACGTGCTGCAACAACAGCTATCTGCTAGTGAAAGTGTTGTCAAAATCGGTCCAGCCGTTCCGGAGATTAGCCCAAACAAACATAGACAGAGAGTCAGATAGACAAGACAGACAAAAACTTTAAAAATTGGCATTTTGTTATAGATAGCGTATATACTTTCGTATACATTTATTTTTTATTTTTAAAAACCTGTTGTTTAGACATTACAAAGAGACACTTCAATTTTATTATATACATAATAGATATCTGTAACAGAGCTGTGTATATAGGTACATTTTAGATATAAGCTTTTTTGGAGGCTGTACATTTTTAATCTGTGTGGTGACGGACCACTCCACCCATTCATTACCGCGGGAGTCGTGCGAGACGTATTAGGAAAGTTAGCAATTATCACACATTGCATTACTGGTCATAGATTTGGAGACCACATGGGTATTTCATCATTCATCAGCCTTTCGACGTCCACTGCTGGACGGCACTATCCCTCATTTCTTGGGGAGGCCTATGTCCAGCAATGGACGTCGAAAGGCTGATGGATGGATAACAGAGCTGTATCTGTACATTCAAGATATTTGAAAATAAAATTACTGTTTCATTTTAAATTTTGCACATTACGCAAAAACTAATTAATGTATTTTAATGGAACTTTTTTGTTCGATAGCTCTTAATTAGATTTAAAAACTGATATGCATGTTATGGTAAACGGTTACGGTAGCCTATAGACGCAAGCAACATCAGAGGCATCACTCGCCCATCGCCATCTGCAAGGAAAGGAATAGGAGGTGGATAGGAAGAATATTAAGGAGAGGATAGGAAGGTAATTAATTCTTTTTTTTTTTTGCTTATTTGTTGCCGAGCGTTCTTGAGAATGCCTCGTTTAGAGGTGAAACACGTGTCAAATTTATGTTCGGATTTTTGCGGAATATTGCAATATTGTGGTTCTGAGAGTTCTACCGTATCGCATGGTTGTGTCGCGTTTGTGAGTTTTTCATTATCGTGCATGCTACTTTGCTATTATCACATTCTCCTCCATCTGTGAGAGTGCGGATTCGGAATCTTAGGTTATTCTGTCCAAAGATAACCGGGATTGACAACCCGTGGGTGAGTGGTGGGCTCTCCTCCTAAAATCCATTCTATAATAGTAAGGATAGGAAGGATAATATTGAGAGGATAGGAAGGGGGTTTGTGCCTCAGGGGCTCTCACTCACCATACGAAACACAGCGGTAGGTACCATTGTTACACGCTGATCTTATATGAGAGGCTGGTATTTCCCCGATCGGGCCGGCCCATTCGTGCTGGGATAAGCAAGGCAGATTACAGAATGGATTACAATATGGTTTTCCAGGTTTGATAAAACTCAGCTTAGATATCAGGAAACGGTTATTCTCATTTATTCTTTTAACCACGTGGTCTTCCACGTATCGTGGTCTTCCACGTATCGTAATCTTGGTCGAAAGCTAGTATTTTATAACACCTCTCATCGCAAACTAGATCTATTAGCTAATATTTTATTAGTATTAAACAAACGTACTACTACTGTACTATTTTTGCATTGTCTTGGAGGATAAATAAATAAATTTTATAAAAATATAGTGTCAAGTTTTGAAAAGATCAATTGGGAAAATGTAGTTAGTAAAGTAAGTCATCTATCTATACTATATTACTATATATATACTATTTACTATATTATTATTATAAAGAGGTAACGTTTGTGAGTTTGTGACGTTGTGAGGGGTAATCTCTGGATCTACTGAACCGATTTACAAAGTTATTTCACCAATATAAAGCTACGTTATTGTGGAGTGTCATAGGTTATAATAATTTTCAAAATTAATTACCCATCTTTACTTAAACTTGAACAATGTAATCCAAGTTGTAAAAAAAATGCTTTCATCGCAAGCGCTGCGGAAGCTATTGAGGATAGAACAAAACAATGTACTACAATATTAAAGAACGTATCAAAATCTGTAAAAAAGTTCGCAATAGCATATGCCTATCTCCTACGGATAACTCACAATAACTGCTTTTACTGTTAAAATTGTGGATTAAAAATATTTTTGTGAAGCTTATTTAGCCTATATGGTATTAATTTATATCTTTATAAATATGTTTTAATTATATAGGGCGAATGTACCATGAGTCATAGAGCTCATATTGAAGCCGTGAACCGTACGCTAAAAGACATCAGAAACTCAGACGCTGATATGGGTGGTGTTACTTTTGTTTTCGCGGGCGATTTTCGGCAAATGCTGCCAGTAACAACAAAAGGAACACGCGCCTATGTCATCAGGGCATGCTTAAAATCATCATGCTTATGGAGTTCCGTGGAAACTCTCAATTAACGAACAAACATGAGAGCCCACTTGAGCGACAACTACAATAATGTCAAACACAAAGTGAAAAATGTGAAATCAAAAATAACAGTCAGGAGCAGGATTTATTTTCGATTTCACATTTTTCACTTTGTGTTTAATGTATAGTGCTAAGCATGTCAAATGCTAAAAATATATATAAAAATATCTAAATACGATAATGTCTTTCCGCATCAACTACTGAATCTTGGAGAAGGAAAAATTTGCTGTCCTAACACCAACACTAGGGATGACATTAAACTTGACAATCGGTTAGGTCACATATTACACAGGTTAGAAGATCTGATAAACGCAATATATCCCGGTCTTGAAAGTTTAATGGAAAAAGATTATCATTGGCTTTGTTCTAGGGCAATAGTCTCACCCAGAAACGATTCAGTGAATGAGATAAATAAAATAATTTTAGGAAAAATAAAATTCCCGGTCAAGTCGAACACTATAAGTCCATTGACACGGTGTGTAATATTGAGGATACAGTGCACTATCCTCAAAAACTTTTAAATTCTTTGAGTCCTTCTGGCTTACCTCCGCACGACCTTATGCTAAAAGTAGGATTCCTATCATGCTTTTAAGGAACTTTAGACTTCCCAACATGTGTAATGGCACAAGGCTGCTCATAAAAGAGTTGCGGGAGAATATAATAGTGGCGACCATTCTCACAGGGCCAGCAGTGGGACAACTTGCTTATATTCCGCGGATACCCATGATTCCATCTAATTTACCTATACCGTTTAAAAGGTTACAGTATTACGTCAAGGTCTCTTTTGCCCTCACTTTTAATAAGTCCCAAGGTCAAACATTTTCTCTGGTGGGCATTGACCTGAGATAGCACTGTTTTTCCTATGGGCAGTTATATGTTGGCTTATTTCTGGTTGGAACTCCTGAAAGACAATATATTTTAGTACCAAATGATAACATTACTACTAATATAGAATATCGAGAAGTTAAGAACAATTAAAATAAGTAAACATGATGTAAATAGTGTATATTAACCTCAAGTAATAAAAATAACAACAAAAAACAGTAACATCAAAAAAAAACTAAAAAAAATACAAAAATAACAAAATAAAATCTTCATCATAATTTTTATTTATCCCGATCTTTTAACCTGAAGTATTACTCGGGACAAACGGGCCGGAACAAAAATATTTCTAACGCGGAAAGGGTCCGCGGGCAGTGCTAGTACTATTATAAAGCTGTAATAGAACTGTCCTGTACATTTAAGATATTTGAGAAAAAAATACTGTATTAGGCTACATAGACGTGTATGAACACAAAACATTTTTTTTTAGATTATTTGTCTGTTTGTTTGTTCGCGCATCACACAAAAACTACTGAACGGATTTTAATGCAACTTTTTATTTGATAGATCTCGATTAGACTTAAAAACTAGTATACATTTTATCCCGCTACTATACCGGGAGCCTGAGATACGAGTACAACCTAAAAACCAGCTTTTGGTTGCGGCGGAGCCACAAGCAAAGGCTAGTTTTATATAAATATATTCGCTATAGCATGCAGCAGCGATAGTCTAGCGGTAAAATCAAGGATTGCAAAGACAGTGGTATTGAGTTCGATCCCCAGTCCAAGGTCCAGACCACGCTCCTCTAAATTTTCGAGATATCAATATATTTGTTATTTATCACTGCTCGGTGAAGGAAAACATCGTGGGGAAACCAGCATGCCTGAGAGATTTTCTCAACAGCTTGTGAAGTCTGCCAACCCGCACTGGGCCAGCGTGATAGACTATGACATAAACAGTCTCATCATGAGAGGAGATCCGTGCCCAATAGCGGGACAGAAAAAACTCAGAAAATTAATTTAATTGTATAGGTATATTGTGGGAATTCAGTTCAAAGTGAGTCGATCACATATCTGTTTCTATTGCTATTTTTAAGCTTCTTTACACTTATTTTGTGTGGGACGGATCTATACAATGCACTGGAAATACAATCTACCTAAAGAAAAATAACATATAACACCAATTCTTAGGTCATGAGTAGATGGAAGTTTCTATTATAGCTTATACGCGTATTTGTATTATAAGAAAATTGATTGTCGTGCCTTTCGTGCGTGGAATCTTGTAGACTACCAGCAAAGGCATGGCTACACTGGCGAAGCAACAGTTTAAGTCAAACCCACGCGTACATACGTATTGTAGATAACAAAGGCAGTATGCCAGTTGTTTTTAGTTACTAATGCTTAATCCACTGTGGGTGCGATAATTACAACAAATTAATGCAATGTGCACCCTATATATATGAATTTCTTTTGAAGGCGATGAATTCTTATAGCTAGCCAGATAAAAACGTTCACAGTTCGGTGCCTAACTAAAAGAGTCATTGACAATTCAAACTTATTCCAGTCGGTGACTTTTCGCGTTAAAACGACTTTTTGTCCCACTCCCCTTTGATTATACGGCTTTGTAGACTTTATGACTTTTATGGGACTTTAACAGTATGTGGATTTTACAACTCTTAGCACTCTATGACTGTGTGAGCTTTACAACTATTCCAAACTTTATGACACCGCTGACTTAATAACTTTTGGGACTTAAGAATCTCTGGACTGGACTTTCATCTACGATTTTGTTGATTTATTACTTTCAGTCAGCACATGCAAGTTTTTACACTCAATACAGTTGACCAACATACATATGCCCGTGCGAGAGACATGGCTCGAAATGGATTCCTGCTATTTTAAGAGTCTGTCCCAACTTATTATCACCACAAATGCTAATTTCAGCATTAATTGCAGTATTTGAAAGTAAAAAGCAAGTTATTGGAAATTATTGATTCGGGGAACTAAAACAACGTCTTTTTAGCTGCTGTCGATTATATTTTATTTCTCATATCCGGCCTATATAATATTTTGTCTTAGTCCTATAATACTTAGCCTGGCGCCCTTGCATAACTGTGATATATTAACTTTATGTATCAACAGCACTGGATCGCCAACCGTTAGCTAGAGACCACCGGTGTCACTCTCTGTCCAGCGGAGTGGTATGGCGACGCCCATCATTCTACTATGGCCCATTGCAGGAGTGCGCAGAGCGACGGTATGGAGTCCTAACATTTCGACGACGTAGATTTTGCGTGATGCGCGAACAAACAAATAGACAAAAAAAAAACTAAAAACAAATGGATTGTGTCGAGGCTATTTAGGCGATAGCCTAATACAGTTATTTTTTCTCAAATATCTTACATGTACAGACAGCTCTGTTACAGTTTTTTAATAGTTAGTTCTACGAAAGGGCCGGCTCGATCGGGGATACTTCTCTACCCTCTCACAAAAGATCAACGTGAAACAACGGTAGTTACGCCTACCGTTGTGTTTTGTATGGTGAATGAGAGCGCCGGAGGCCCAGACCTCCTCGCTGTCCTCTCCTTGTTATCCTTCCTATCCACCTTTCTTTGGAGATGACGATGCGCGATTGATACCTATGGTGTTGCTAGGGTCTATAGGCTACAGTAACCGTTTACCATCAGGTAGGCCGTGTGATTGTTTGCCACCCACGGAGTATAATAAAAATGTTCTGCCATTTTCTAAATGTTTGTCTGTCTATTTGTATATGCTCTTCAAACTCAAAATAAGCTTGTGCGGTTTTATTGAAAATTGATGTGTAATAAGATAATGACAAACAACTATAATATTTATTATAGCCTATAATGAGGCCAATTTAGTATCACTTGCATATAATGCCAGCGTTTTTGTAGGTGTTCATAGATTATCGATTTTCATTATGGATTTTGTTTCAGGAATGCGCTGTATTATTTTGTGATAAGCGCGTAGTTGACAAGGTATTAAGACCGAAACGTAAGGAAACTATGTTAGAGAGGATCAAATCTTGTATCTCAGATATGGATAAATTGCGGCACCCCAGGATGATGCAGATAATACACGCTATTGAAGAAGGCCAGACCACTATCGCTTTTGCCACAGAGCCTATCATTGGAAGCTTGCAAACAATCCTTACATGGCACGTAAGTATTTTTACGATTTATTATTTTAGTAATGCAATATAATTTATTGAGCATATTATATACAATTGAGGGCGAATTCGACCAAACTCTAATTTATACAGGAGTAACAATACCAAGAATAATCTAGAATCTAGATAATCAACAGTTGTTTTTCCACGCAATGACGTATATACTTGGATTAACTATGTGCGAATAAAGAAGTAAATGTTAACCCGATAAAAAGAAGTTGTTCTACAAACGGGACGGTGTAGAAGCTTAATCCATCTCAATTATCATTGCCGTATTATAGCGCAGAAAAGTAGTTGTCAATGTATAGTTTAAAGTTTTGAAGTATTGCTTGGCGGTTTGGTTTGGTAAACATGGTGTTTATTAGTTTATTTTCGGGTTGTGTAAGTATATTTTCGGTCAATTTAGAATAAAATGAGTGACGTTATGCGTAAACGCTCAAATCATGATCGTCATAGTATTCAAAGAAATACCACCTCGAAATAGGCTTGTTATTCTCCGAATTGTTGTTGGTTAAACGTAAAATGATTTACTCTCGAATAAATAGCGATTTATTCTAGGAATAACATTTCGAATCGAATCCACCCTGATCAGCTGAGCACACGCAAGATTTATTATAAATTGTTGGCAACATCCAATATTTATATTATGTCAACTTTCATAACTTTTCTCCGAGCTGTTAAAATGTCTGTATCTGTAACTAATGAAAAATCGACAGCACTCTATAGATAAACAATTTTTAATGCATTTATTAAATGCTATAAGACTGATCGCTACCTCGTCTGCGTGACTTTCAGAATTGGTTAAATATTATGAATACGTTACATGCACATGAATTATTATCTCTGTACAAAAACAGCTATCCCACAGGAACTGCCAGTTTTTCCGTAAAACAAATTATTTTTCTGGGTCTCGGACTATTTATATGCTAAATTTAATGATTATAACTTAAATAATTACGGCGTGAAACCGTAACACACAAACCTACTTTTGCATTTATAATATGTAGAAGAATATTCTGAATGTTTACATGTATATTCTTTAAACAATTTAAAGAATTTTCCCTCAAAAAGTGAGCCTTGTGGGAGCAGGTTATGAATAGTACTATCCCGATGACAATTGTGCTATTGTCTGGCACATACTTGCAACCCTCAAAATAGGTTGACACATTTTTTTACACTTAAACATATTCTGTAAATTCTAACATATTAAAATTGTAGCCTTGTAGATTAAGAAAAAAAATATTCTTAGCATTTTCAAAAATTTAAGGGATGATGACGCAACTGCGAGATGCCTGCCAGAACGGTACTTTCTTAATTGGCTGATAATAAAACCTAATTTAAATTTTTTCTAGCTTTGTGGGAAACGCTATAGACTAAACGTAATTATGAACGCTATATTACATGGCTGTAATTAAATAATCATGGAACTCAGAAAAAATATTACTACCGATTTTGTAATAATAATGAATTATTTATTGCCTTTTAAAAATTACAATAGATTTAGATTGAAGCTAAAACATAATAAGCTAAAAGGCAAAGGGAAGTGACTCGGCTTTTGCTGTTTGAAACGAGTTTCATACAGCGCTGTTTTTCAGTCACCCCCGTTTCCTATGGTGTGATGGTCTATTTACAGAAGTTTCGTTGAGGGACCATGTCACCACATAATAATATAAAGTTACAAAACACAAATGCACCTAAATGTTAAAGTAATATAATGAATTCGAGATAAAATAAAATTGTAAAAATGATTAATTAAACAATAGGAATGGTACCTTTAGTAAAAGAGTTATAGAAATTAGAGACAATTCTTTTAAATTATGTTACCGTCATAAACCGTTTTAGTTAGGTAGTGTGTGTGTGTGTGTATGTGTTTGTTTTCGTGTATGTATTAGTATAATATATATCTAAAATAGTTTTTAAACATTCTAAATATAATTATTAACAAGAGTTATACGTAATTGCCTAATGCACGTAAATTTATAGGCATCACACGTAGATCCCGCAAATCCACCGACTGTAATGCCGTATCCTATTAGTTTGGGACCATGTCCCCCCCCTCCCGGTGCTTTGATGCTACAGCCAGCTAAAGAAGCAGCTGGTGCTAGATCACTGCAATGTAAAGAGTATCATTTCTTGGATCTTGAACTCAGATATGGATTATTACAGGTAAACATTGTGAAAACTAATATAGAATAAAACATACTATTTATTTTATTTATTTCTACCGTATTTTTTGTCTTTTTAAGACCCACGTTTATACCGTATATATTTGTAATTTCTTTTTTTTTTTTTAATGATAATCGTTTATTTCTCGCCAAACCGAAATAATATATATTGATAGAGAAACTTGAGCTAAAGTTTTATTAACCAATATTCCGGGTGTGGATCGCTGGTGCCTAAAGTATTTTTGTTGATTTTGGTAAACTTAACTATTGTAATTAAGAAATGCCACATAGGTACCCTGACGTGATTATCATAAGGTATAATTTCACTTTAGCACTATTTTGAACTGAATGACATAATGGTTTTAATTTACTTTTTGGTTTTTATTTGGATTGGTGGTTAAATGTTAACCCTTAATTGGGCACGTGGGGTGTCGTACACCCCAACGCAAGTTTCCAGGGTAATGACTTCTTAAAATTTTAATTTAGCGCGCTGGTCTTCTATGTAGCTTCGTAAGTACATTTGACGTTTACAATTTAGTCGCGAACGGTGTTAGATCGTGAACGGTTGGGCTTGGAGAGCATGTTTGGGGTGCACGACACCCCGGGTGACTATTTGTGTAGACCAATTTCCCGGTAGGTGAATAATTGTTAACTTTGTTACTTATAGTCTAAAACAAAGACTGGATGGACAAATTAATTGTGAAAGTGGAAAAAGAGAGCTTACTGAGAGCAGGATCCAAACCTGCATTCCATCCAATCCAGGGACTTCCCTGGATTGGATGGAATGCAGGTTTGGATAGCACTTGCTCTGAACCGCTAAGCTATTGCAGTCACCTAATAGTGACACCCAATCTCCACTTTACATTTGATTAAGATAGCTTTAAAAATAAATTTGTGTGTAATGATCATAATATGATCGTAGTCTACCAAAATTGTAACGTTTTACGTTAAATAGAATGAATCTAAACTAGTATTTATAAAATTTATTCCTTATTGTTTAAAAAAATTTTAATCACATTAAAAAGAAGTTTAAACCTTCTTCTTTGTCTCCACTTATCCCACTCAGGTGGGGTCGGCACAGCGAATTTTTCTCTTCCACTCTCCTCTATCAGCCGTCATCTTAACACACACTCTTTTTTCTTCCATATCGTTAATCACACACTCCATCCATGTCTTTTTCGGTCGACCTCTTCCCCTTCTACCTTGCACTGCCATTTCCATACACCTTCTAGTTACATGCATCTCCTCTCGACGCATCACATTTCCATACCACTAAAAACCCACCGTGCGCCCTCACCCGCCCTTGCTACGGCGGATCACGGGTACCCCGTCGTTTCACCGCGATCCGCAGGCGGCAGCCCCTTCGGGCACCCTCTCTTGTGCGACGCCCCGCGCACTTGGGCGTCACACCTTCGCGGTAGGCTTCCGCGGACGGCAGGGTACTCCCCGACCCCACCGTCCGCAGCCTCGGCTAGGGCGGCATCAGGCGCAGATAAGCGCGCGCACGCCACCACGCCCGCCGGCCGCGTATCGGGTCCGCTAAGGAGGATTCCTCCCGGGTCCTCTCCGCCACCTCCTTCCACGAGATGACAGCCTCGCAGAAGGTGGCGACCGCGCCCTGTCACTGCCAACTATCGCTCGCGCAACGGCCGGCAGCGACAGGTCCACGCCTATGACTGCAGTGAGTTCCCGGCGCTGCACATCCCAGGCCGGGCACGACACGAGCGTGTGCTGCGCCGAGTCCTCGCCGCAGTCTGCTGTGATGACAGCCTGGGGTCGTCTCTCTCCTAGCGATCGTGTGCAGGTATTTGCCGAAGCAACCATGCCCCGACAAAACCTGCGCCGACCGAAAGGTGAGGAACCCGTGCTGCCACCCTGCCCATTTTTCTAAGTTCGACTGGAGCGCCCCCACGGTCCAGAGACTAGCCCAGGGCGCCTCCAGCCGAGACCTCCACTTTAGGATGGTGGCGCGGCGGGCATATTCCCGCCACGATGAGATTGCGCTCGGCGAGGGGCAGCTCCCCCCCGCCTGCGCTGTCGACGCCCGCCGATAAACGTCGGCGAGCACTTCCGCCTCCAGGTCCCACGGGGGAGTTTCGGCCAACGTGCAGGCTGCATCGGTTGAGACCGTGCGGTACCCGCGTATTGCCCTGACCGCTACGACCCTCTGTGGGCGCCACAGAAGGGCCTTATTGCGTGCGGCCAGGGACTCCGCCCACACGGGCGTGCCGTACAGTGCCATTGACCGTACTACCCCCGCGTAGAGTCGTCGACACGCGAGACTCGGTCCACCCAGATTCGGCATCAAACGCCCGAGGGCGGACGCCGTGCCAACGAGTCTTGGCGCAAGACGCCGAAAGTGCTCCTCGAAGTGCCACCGTCCATCCAATACCAGGCCTAGATATTTAATATGGGCCTGGATCGGAACACTCACACCATTAATCATTATCGAGGTGCTGGCAGGTGGGCCACGTCGGAGCCCATGAAAAAGCAGGGCCTTCGACTTTTCAAGGGCCACCCTAAGCCCCAGCGCCTCGATCCGCCTGACCACCTTCGCGGTACCTGAGGTGGCCAGCGTTGCTGCCTCCTCGAGGGTCCCGCCTCGGGCTGTGACGAGCGTGTCATCGGCGTAGCAAATTACGCCCAGCCCGGGGGGGGAGCCGGCCACGGAGGACCCAGTCGTAGCCGATGTCCCACAGGAGCGGCCCGAGAACCGAACCCTGCGGGACGCCGCACGACATGGCCCTCCTGACAACGTCCCCATCCCGGTCCACGAAGAGGACGCTGCGGCCATCGAGGTAGTCTGCCACCAGCCGCCTTAGGTAGAGGGGCACTCCATGGTACCGGAGTGCCTCCTTGATGCAGCCGAATGACAGACTATTGAAGGCGTTGGGGATGTCGAGTGACACCGCCAATAGCACTTTCCTCGAGGTGATGGCCTCCGCAGCCGCGGCCCTCAAGCGCAGAATGGCGTCGACCGTAGACCGACCCGCCCGAAATCCGAACTGGGCATCGGACAGGTCGGGGCCGACCGCACCTAGGTGCCGGACGATGCGGGCAGCGACTACCCGCTCGAGAAGTTTTCTCACTTCGTCCAGCAACACGATGGGCCTGAAGGTCGCGACTGTATTCGGAGACCGTCCCGGCTTCGGCAGGAGCATGAGCTTCCCCTCCTTCCAGCAGTCAGGGAACCGTCCGGACAGCCGGCAAGCGTCGAACAGTCCCCCGAGGTGAGGTCAAGGACCAGGGCCAGCACTCGGGCGGGAACCCCGACCGGCCCGGGGACGGCACCTCTCCGCATACGCACTGCCGCCGCCCCCAATTCCGTCGTCGTCACGGGCGGTACCTCCTCGTCGTCGGCCTCCCGGTCGTCATCTGGCGAAACCATGACCGGGGGCACATGTCCATACCACGCTAACCGTCCGCTCTTTAATTTATCAGTCACTGGGGCTACTTTCACACTTCTTGTTATATATTGTCGCCCAACATTCAGATCCATACAGTACACAGTCTAATAATTGTTTTATAAAGTTAAGTTTAAGGTGGGAATTCTACGATCACAAGTTGTTGTGGAGACCTGTCGCCATTTCATCCAACCAGCGTTTATTCGGCTCGCCATGTCACGGTCTATGTCGCTGACGTTTTGGAATATAGAGCCGAGGTATTTAAAGTCGGAGCAGACTGGCACCATCTAAGGCGATCGGACCCACGTTTTCCAACCTTTCTTGCCATTTTGCCAGTCTCCTCTGCACCTCAGGCCCTTCCTCTCCGACGAGAATAATATCGTCGGTGAACAGCATACACCAGGGCGCCTCCTCCTGTATGTCCGATGTTAGAGCATCCATTATTAGGATGAACAGGTAGGGGCTTAAAGCTGATCCCTGGTGCAAGCCTACAGCTACACTGAACTCGTCGGTATCGCCAGCTGCGGAGCGCACATAAGTACTGGCTCGACCGTACATAGCTTGAACAAGCCGCTGTTACTTTCCTGGCACTCCTTTTACTTTCATACTCCACCACAGAACCTCTCGAGGAACCCTATCATATGCTTTTTCCAAGTCAACGAACGCCATGTGCAAGTTATTATGTGCACGGCGGTACTTTTCACACAATTGGCGAAGTGCAAAAATGGCGTCCGTTGTACTGCATCCCGGTATAAACCCAAACTGGTTCTGTGATACTTCACTCTCTTCTCTCATTCTTCTCGCTATCACTTTCCCCCAAA